>OZ012666.1:66101924-67354424 GCA_963942505.1 Lordithon lunulatus
AGTAGCCAGTAGCTTTCTGTCTCTGTCCATGCATCTAAGAACCTCATTATTCATGGTATGTTCTACCCAAGATATTCTCTGCATTCTTCGAAAGATCCACATCTCAAACGCTTCTATTCTGTTCATAGTATTGATCTTCAACGTCCAAGCCTCAACACCATACAACAGTACCGAGTGAATGTAGCACTTGACGAACCGGTATCTTAGTTTCAGGTTTAGGATTCTCTCGCAAAATACTTTTCTCATCTTAAGAAACGTTGTTCTGGCTATTTCGATGCGTGTTCTTACTTCCAGATCTGGATCCAGGTCTTAAATTTAGCGACCTGCTCTATTTGCTTATTGTATACTTGCAAATTGGCTAGGATATCTAGTGTTCTACTGATAACCATTCTTTTCGGTTTGGTCGTATTTAATTTTATCTCAAGCGCATCACCTTCTGCTATTATTTGGTTTATCAAACGTTGTAGACCAGCTGTCTGCAATTATAGCCGTATCATTCGTGTACCTGATGTTCTTCAATAATTCACCATTGATCTTGATTCCATCTGTAGAAAGGCTTTCGAGAATATTTGCTCCGAGTAGATATTGAATAACAATGGTGATAGTACACAGCCCTGACGTACTCCACGTTTAATAGGAATATCGCTGGTCGTATCGTCCTCGAGTCTTACTGCAGCAGTCGTGTGTTAAACGTACACATTTTTTATGAAGGAGATATATTTTTGGTCGAAGCCTTTGGTCATCAAAATGTTAATTAGGACGTCGTGTTTTAAACAGTCAAATGCCTTTACATAATCAATAAAACAGATGTCCTTCCTTTGGTCTCTAAATTTTTGCATGAGAACTGACAGCCCAAACAACGCTTCTCTTGTTTCCAGTCTAAAACCGAACTGTTCCTTGCTTAGATCTTCTTAGCATTTCTTACGCATTCTATTATGTAGGATTTTTAGGAATACTTTTAATACTTGGCTCATCAAGCTTATCAGTCGGAATTGATCGCACTTGTTTGCGTTTGATTTCTACATAATAATAAATGTATAATGCCAAAATTTGTCAAAACAGGCAAAGAAATGTTAATTATTTAGGAAAACGAAAGTACCCTTAATTCATTTTAAAGGTTCCAAAAAAGCTAATAACAGCCCTGTATTGTTGGGTAATTTTTTGTGCTTTTGAGATCCGGGGAAAATCGGAAGGACATGCTAATTGATAGATTGAAGGATTTATCAACTAGCACGTTCTTCTAATTTTTGCCGGCATTTCACCGAATTTTCGGTTGAGATCCGGAGAAAATCGGAAGGACATGCTAGTTGATAGATTGAAGGATTTATCAACGCAGCACGTTCTTCCAATTTTTTGCCGGAATTTTACCGAATTTTCAGTTGAGATCCGGGGAAAATCGGAAACACATGCTAGTTGATTGATTTAATTTTAGAAATTGCGAATAATACGTAGAGAGTGGATAAAAAAATAAATAGTAAAATATAATCGCATATTTTACTATTTATTTTTTTATCCACTCTACGTATTATTCGCAATTTCTAAAATTAAATCAATCAACTAGCATGTCCTTCCGATTTTCCCCGGATCTCAACTGAAAATTCGGTCCAATTCCGGCAAAAATTGGAGGAACGTGCTGCGTTGATAAATCCTTCAATCTATCAACTAGCATGTCCTTCCGATTTTCTCCGGATCTCAACCGAAAACTCGGTTAAATTCCGGCAAAAAATTGGAAGAACGTGTTCGTTGATAAATCCTTCAATCTATCAACTAGCATGTCCTTCCGATTTTTCCCGGATCTCAACTGAAAACTCGGTGAAATTCCGGAAAAAATTGGAAGAACGTGCTCGTTGATAAATCCTTCAATCTATCAACTAGCATGTCCTTCCGATTTTTCCCGGATCTCAACTGAAAATTCGGTTAAATTCCGGCAAAAATTGGAAGAACGTGCTCGTTGATAAATCCTTCATATTTTTTGTAATAATACACAGGGAGTTGATACAAAATCATAAACATAATTTGAGATTATTCATTTTTAAATGAGTCCTACTGATTAAACGTGATTTGAATGTAGTAATTCCATTTAATCCACAACAATAATGACTCAAACTATTGGTGAACTAACTAAACTAATATAAAATCAATACACTATCATAAACTTTATGTAACATCTATTTAGTATCTATTTGAAATGATTTTTGGCGGACAACGAAATCTGGTGGTGAATTTTAGTTGCGAAACAACTTGAGGAAAATTAAAACAATATTCAATTTCAATAAACTCATTTTCCGCTTAATTGTTCATTGTGAGCGCCCGCAGCGACAGCGCTGGGCCGCTCTGGGGGCGGCGGGGGTTTTGTGGTGGATATGCCAGTTTGGGGCGCATCTTGTTCTGACGTGTACCTCGAAAAATAATCGCCAACGGCGATTTGCAAAAATCTGTAGCGGGGATAACTTCTGTTTCATATACAAATTTATTAGTTTGAAAACGACTTATCAGAAATATTACAATAGTATATATTGGATTGTTAAGGCGTCTACTTTGTGATAATTCATTTTAAAGGATAAATAAAACGATTTTTTACTTTGTTTTTTATCACACTTCAGTTACACTTTGCAACTAGTTTCGGCTAAGCTCTAGCCATTTTCGAGCTCCTCCTCATCGGAGAAGCTCGAAAATGGCTAGAGCTTAGCCGAAACTAGTTGCAAAGTGTAACTGAAGTGTGATAAAAAACAAAGTAAAAAATCGTTTTATTTATCCTTTACAATAGTATAGTTTTTATATTTAAAAAATCACGTATACTATTATAGCATGATGGTTTCTATTAAGGGAATTGCATGCTATAAGCTCGGATGTATGATTATATAAATAAGTTAAGTTATATAATTTTATACCGCACTACAGCTGTCACGGTCAATATAAATCGACCATGACAGCGGTAGTGCAAATGTAAATAATATGAAAAAATAGTAACTACTTCAATTACAATTCTGGTACTATAGGACAGGGATGGCGAACCTTTTTAGGGCTGCGAAGTCGATAAACGTTTGTTTTCAAATAGTGCTACATTTAAAATCAATTGCAGTTCAATTCAATTCAAAATTCTCGAATACTGGCCACGCAAGTAATCTCTAAATATATAATTAAATTATTATATATTATATATTTAGAGATTTTGAATTAAATTGAACTGCCTTGAGGCGACGTTTCGCATTACAGGGTTAATTAATAAATTAAACTGATTGAATCATAGGAAATATCGTAAAACAGTGTAATGTAAGTGGTCAAGTCTTGAAATTGGGCTAGGTTTGATGCATCCGCCCATCCTTCTCTGTTCGTTAATTTTTTTAATGGCATTAAACTCTTTCTGGAGTTGTTTAAACCATATAAAACCTCCGTATCTATTGAATAAAACGATGCCAGCAAGAGTGGGGTGGGCGTTTCGGCCACACCAACCAAACTATGTCCATTAAAATTTAATTTCGCCCGTTTTACCTTTTTAATGATTAGCAATATTGAGGGATATAAAAAATGTTAGGCTATTATGTTAATTACTAGACTTTGCAAATACAGATACAAACACCCAAGAATATTGCACATACAGCACTTCTACAGTCATTTTAGTCTAAAAGTAAGTTCCGGACAAAAATTTCAATCGACAATGCTACCGCATTGGTATCCTCCACTTTAAACAGACTTGTGAACGGGCGTTACTGTTTATATTATTTATTTTTAGTAAGAAGCTTTGATATAAATTATTTAAAAATAATAATATAATGCAGTATGAATTCATAAAGTAACAATTTTATTATACTTCAAGCCAACGTATAATTCAAGCCAAGGGCACCTCATCACAATATAAAATATAAGGTAAATCACGATTTGTAATATGAATATGTATATATGAAGGTATGATATTTCTACGTCTATTATCCATTTATCGAATACTCAGGTACACCAGTCAGGGAAACCTCCCAGGGTACAATCCCATGAGATAGAATGGAATTTAAACCGCGCCTTGGGCATATCAGGCCGACAAAATACAAGGACACCCCGGGGGAAGCATATTTTACAGCACACCCAATTTCCCCTGCGGGCATCTCGCTCGCCCACTGCCTGGAGTGACCACGGTGTTTGTATAAAATATACAAATTACAATACGTCTCGAAGGATAGGATGCGGTTCTGCCAGTCAGACCAATCCTTATAATATTGTTTTTTTTATATTCGTTCCGAAGAGTCCTTAAACGCGTAGCCGAAACAATGCTTAATGTTATGTACGAATAACGGCCGCACGTGAGTCAGAAAATCACATAAAGTACGTTTATGGTTGTATTAAGAATTTGTTTACGAATTGTTACATATATCGGGACACGTTTTATGACTGCATGGTTACCATATTCTGTTCTTAGAATGTATGGGCATTGTTCGTTTGTGGTTTCTGTTATACTATTTGTATTTTACTACAATTCTTATTATTTTTCATGGGTGTTCTATTTAGGGATTACATATCACTATTTTATCAGCTAAGGTAGTTTATATTGTGATGTATTTAAAGTATATAGTTCTTTTTTCATATACAGCGTGTCGAAGTTCTCTCTGTACAAATGGTTAAAAGTCTTGCATCAATTTGATTTGACTATAATCAAGTATATTTCGAGAATATTTGATAGTATACAGCAGAGGTGGCCAACAAGTCGATCGCGGTCGACGAAGCCAATTTTTGTCGATTTCTCGCGATATCTTACGATATACACGAATGGCCCTACTTTGAAACTGATTAGACTACATACTTGGTAAATTGAGCACTAATGACAACAAGTCGATCTTGACGCATTTTAAGATAAAAAGTAGAGCTTATGTACACACCAGTTGGGACCCCATGTATAAAGGATAATGAAATAATACTGTAATAGAACATGACTAAATTAAGAGTTAATATTACATTGATCCATTAATGCTTTTATAACAATAACGTGCACATTACTTTATTATACTTCTTTATTTTTGTATGGATGGTTTGAAGGTGAAAGTTTCTATCCCTTGTTCTTCATCCTCTTCTTGGTGTGCCCTCTTCATTATTGATGGTCAACAATAATTCTGGCAAACTTTTCTCGGCTTCTTGCTCTTGTAAAAAGTATGTAGGTGTCCAGTCCGGTAGTAGTACAGTTTCGTATAGGGTTGCCAACCGTCCTTCTTTTGGAAGGACAATCCTCTCTTTAGATATAATGTCCTCCCATCCTCCCTCTTGCTAAAACGTCCTGACCTTTTCCTCATTTTATAAAAATGGAACAACCGTCTTACTAATTATAGCAATTTTTCATAAAGAACATAGTAAAATATAAGTCCCCTATATATAAAAAATGCCAAAAAATACAATTTTTGAAATTTTTGGTTCTTTATTTATATTTTTCAATTGGTGCATTTGTTTTGTATTATTTGTGTAAAATGTATCAAAATAAAACAACCACCTTGTTAATTATAGCAAATTTTTATAAACAACGTGCCAAAAAACAATACTTCTATATAAAAATATGCCAAAAATACAATTTTTGAAATTTTGTTTCTATATTCAGATTTTTTAGCTGATACATGTATTTTATATTATTTGTCTAAATTTTATAAAAATAAAACAATCGTCTGGCTAAATATAGTAATATTTCATAAAGAAAATATCAAAAAGCATGTACCAACTATGCACTACACTATTATCCATTACTTTCTATGATTTAGTTAATTTAATTTATTAATTTACTCCTAATTCGAAAAAAATGATGTTAGAAACAATGCAGTGCAGAGTTCAAGTCATTTGAAATAGTGGACGGGCATAGTTTGGTTGGTAGGGTACACCCGCCCACCCCACCTTCGTTCGCATACTTGTTTTCAATGGATACAGACATTTTATATTGTTTAAACTATTCCAAAAAGAGTTTTATACTATGGAACAACTATGCGAACAAAGGTGGGGTGGGTGGGCGGCCCCTACAAACCTGACTATACCCGTCCACTATTTCAAACGACTTGAACTATGCACTACACTATTATTCGTTATTTTCTTTGATTAAATTAATGTCATTTAATTAATTTATCATTTTATTTACTTCGTATTTGGACTATTTTGTGTATGTGAATTTTATTAATCTGTCTTTTTCTAACAAAAGGTTGATGAAATTTAAAAAAATCTCATCTTAATTTTGAATCCTAATTAATATTATTAATGATATTTACAACTATTTAAATACTAAAAAGGTTTATATAGTAATGCCACTAATGTCCTCCCTCAAAAGGAATTTAGTGTGCGACTCTTCTGAGCGTATATGCACGCGTTTAAATCTATAAAAGTATACTTCACTCTTGTTTTACTCTTGTTTTGTTTTAGAACAGTTCTCAAATTATGTATTATATATATATATATATATATATATATATATATATATATAACAATTATAAATATTAACTAAATTATTCATCGTTGAAAATGCAAATACAAACGTCCCACCCAAACACATACATTTTGAATCTGTTATTAATTGCAAATATAATGACACACCAGTCAGAAACCCTTAGTTATATTAAAAACTCGGTTATGCATCACCTCTGGCCAATTGAATTAATTTTGGTGTGTGTGTGCTGGCAGTCGAAATGCACATGGACAAAAGAATAAATGGATGCACGCGCTCGATAACAGTTATTACGCACACAATCTGTGTCTTGGGCATATCGATCACAACTGCTAACGAATGATACTTAGTTTGGCTTTTGGTAACAGAAAGAGAATAAATTACGATGAAATTTATTATACGCCATGAAAATGATAATGAATTTTATATACGTGGGGTTTTACCCCTGAGCGCTGCAGGGTTGATCGCCGCGGGTTAATCTGGCCGACCTCGTTCTGCAATCCATAATTTCAAGAAAAGTCCCTGGAGCGGCAACAACGATAAAATATAAACAACTATACCAGGCTCACTTAACTATAAATTGTTTCCCTGTACAGTTATATTTTAAATGTACTATATGTTGTGTGACTGAACTTGTGCGAGGGTGAAAGCAATTACTCTCCCTAATTGCAATCTCAAAATTAAAATTATTTAAATATCAAAAAGACTTGAAACAATCTAATGCCAATAATTTCCTGAAGGGAAGAATTGTATTTATACCATATAATCGAAAAAATATATCGTCAACCAGAAAAACTACTAAATTCAATTGATTCAGTCAATTGTTTGACTGAATCAATTGAATTTAGTAGTTTTTCTGACAATTGATTCTTTGTAGGTATCTGTTTTTGTACAAACGAAATAATTTTTATATTATTATTGAATGAAATAAGACATTATTTCATTCAATAATAATATAAAAATTATTTCGTTTGTACAAAAACAGATACCTACAAAGAATCAATTCTCAGGTTTGTTTGATTGAACAATTGAATTTAGTAGTTTCCTGGTCTTAATCGAGAATTAAGGATTTTTGGTGTTGGGGTGATATCCCGTCACGGCTTTCACCACTTTATATGATTCAATCAACAATACCACTAGTCAGAAGAAGCTTGTATATGTCGCTACTGCAGTTCAACTATCGAAAAATACCATCTTATTTCCTGCGTAGAAAGAAACAAGGACAGGGTATCGAGCATAAATTGACATAGTCCCCATGTCAAAGTATAAATTGACATGGGGACTATATCAATTTATGCTCGATACTGTCCTTGTTTCTTTCTACGCCGGAAACAAGATGGTATTTTTCGATAGTTGAACTGCAGTAGCGACATATACCAGCTTCTTCTGACTAGTGGTATTTATTGTTGATTGAATCATATAAAGTGGTGAAAGCCGTGGCGGGTTGCCCGGTTTAGTTGTGGCGGTGTTTTTGGTTATTTCCTTTCCAACCATGGCCCTATTCGTTTAGCTACTACTAGTGACTAGTATTGACACTGGCTGACGACACCCTGTACTATTAGTATGAGCGTGACATCAGCATGTGTGACTACTAGTCACTAGTAGTAACCAAATGGACAGGGTCCATGTGTGTGGATGGCAGGGCCATCGGTGTATCTCTTGTATGTGAATTTCATATTTTTGTTTTCTATTATCTCTCTGTAAGATTCCTTGGTCTCCTGGGTAGGGTATCCTTAAAACTGTCACGACTGTTGCACTAGAAGCGAAAATTCCCGCTACTAATCTTCCCGAGGAATTAATTGGGATTATAACAAAGTGTGTATGTGTCTGTCCAACCCGAAATAAGAACTAAATGTATTTTTTTGCGTTCATGAAAATTGTTAAATTCTAATTGTATATGATAAATGAAAATTATTGAAAACAAACGGGCAGTTTTAAAAAAAAAAGTAATGTTTAACAATTTATATATTTACTAAATGCACTATCATTAAATTACATGAAACTATGTTTTTACATAAATGCTACGGTGGTCTGACTTTATTTGAGAATTTAAAGGATTCTCAAATAAAGTCAGACCAAAAGAAGAGGATAAAATCCGTTATGGGTATATCAAAATTATTTTATATTTTGGATTGTACAGCATTCCTGTCCGTACCTGAGGGGGTGTTTTGGGGGATTAATCAATCATAAGTGTAATCAATTAAAATTAGGTGTTACAATTTGAATATAATGATCTAACCTTGAATTGCTTAAGTATAAGGTATCATCAATCATTCTTGGGAGAGTATTTGAACGTTGTGTCGTCAGCGGGTGGAGATTTCGTCCAGGGAAAACTATCCGGTAAACGAGTACAAATTCAGATACGCTATTTAAATTAGTCTCTGAGGTGCAGAGGTGCGGGCGGGTATTAGTCGAGTTATGGAACTCGCGAGATCTCAAAGCTCATTATGCAAATCAAGTTTGCCACACACACAACAAGGCTCGCCTCGGAAAACTATACATTAGCGCACGATGCAGGTGAATTCGTTTAAAGTGGTAGTACAGCGTAATGCAGTTCTTGACGAGGGAAGTCCCTCAGGACCCGTAGGAACACTGCCCGAAGACACAGGTATATGTTAAACAGCGTGGCTTGTTTGCGCCCGTTCTTAACATAAAAGGGTTCCTATTTCACGCGAACCTGATACACACCGTACGGGATCGGTCTATGCCTCCAGGATTATTAACCCACCAACTCTCTGCCTGCAACAAAAAGACCTGCAGAGAAAGAGAGAAGCAGCTCGCTGGTTGGTCGCTGTAGGCGCAGAGAGCATTCAATCCGCGGCGGCAACGGCGAGACCGCCGCCAGTTGATACACTACTCTGGTGCAGGCAGGGTGGGTTGATTCCTATATGTTGACAGCATCCACGCGGGTTTCTAACGTGTGCTTCGTGAATCTACATACATACCTGTGATACTAATTTGCATTATCGCCTTCTTATTCGTCAACACTGGAGATTAGCGTCCCGTTCAACCTGGAGCCCACTTGCCAGAAACGGTGAGCAAAAACAATATGAATCATAATATAAACTTTATTTATATGAAATATCAATAATTCAATTATAGTGCATACGAATGAAAATCATTTCATCCTTTTAACTTTTCGATTCGAGCACATTCACACATATTAGTAATATCTACCCAATTTCAGAACAGTAATTTACAAAATATTGAATATTAAGCAGACAGGGTGGGTTGATTCCTATATGTTGACAGCATCCACGCAGGTTTCTAACTTGTGTTTAGGAGGAAATATTACTATTGCAAAATAAAGCGCTAACAAATATTGAGCAGTAATATTCCAATTGAGCAATTATGTTTTATATTTATATGTCACGTACAAAAATCACAGCATTTATTTATTTTTAGTATAA
This sequence comes from Lordithon lunulatus, assembly GCA_963942505.1. NCBI lineage: Eukaryota > Metazoa > Arthropoda > Insecta > Coleoptera > Staphylinidae > Lordithon > Lordithon lunulatus. Next base: position 66,111,732 of record OZ012666.1, read on the forward strand.
AAGCATTTTTTTTAATATAAAGTCAATAGACTTATTATTTTATTTTATACTAACACTCTTAAATTCAGTAAAAATTGGTTTATGCTGATATAAACACGCACTGTCTTATTTTATATCAGCATAAACTAACTTTTACTATATTTAAGAAAATAAGGATTATTTTAGAAAACAAAATAAGTATAACGAGTAGTAACTGTACCTCTTATTTTTTCTTTTATCAATGTAATGAAAATAATCTCCTTAAATTGATTTCTTATTTAATTACAATATTACTATATTATACTGCTAATTAAGTAGTAGTAGTTTTATATAAATATTGTTGAAAATTAATAAATACACAATTCTGTAACTAGTTATCGATCTTGGGGTCCTTCTGCCGTGTGTTAGAGTATAGGACTTGCTATTTTAGAAAATCATCCCTGAGCTTTCTAAAGTGTCTTTAATTGTACTGCAACTACAAATGGTACCGACTACATATTATACCAATCCCTATAATATAAAAACGACGACAATGTTTTGAAGCCGTCGAATCCCATGGAGGGTGGTATTTTTTATGTTTTTTTCTTCAATATTTAATTGGAGTATTATGTTATTTGAATGAATAGCTATTTTTTTGGTTTTTACATATTGCAAATTAATATATAACTTCTTTTTTTGTTATATTCGGGCCTTGCACTCTAGCTATGTCTTCGTCCATTGTTTCCTGTAGTATGTCATTTTCAAACAATTCTAGGATGAGTACATTCATTATTTATTTATTTTTCCTTTTGTCTTCTCTATTGAGCTATAATATATACTTGTATAATTAAGTAATAATTAAGTCAGGATGCTTAACATCATAGATATAAAAGAAGTAGCCGAGATAGCGTATCACATATATTAAATGAAAAATTTCTGATTTCATATTTTATGTCTCTCTGAACTAATATCCTTATATTATTAATTATGTCTCCCATATTTATTTAATATGAATATCATGATAGCAATATTACAGAGAATACAATTATTATTATCTTGATAACACCTGGTGGATAACCAGTTATCATCTCTCTGGTGTTTATTATTATTATTTATATTTATTTTATTATTGGTGGTAAACAAACATATCTTTAATTAAATAATAATGTGCTGAAATGAAGTTTTTTAACAAAGCGAGTTTGTTTTGGTCCTATACAAGAAATATCCGCTAGTATAAGGATTCTGTAAACTCAATTACAGACTAATTACGGTTCTTTCACAAAAGATATATTCGTATGTACCTACAATTGCCTTGCACTTTACCTGTATTTATTTTCTTATTCTTATAAACTTAAATTTCATTATATATTCATGTAGCTTGCAAAGCGAGTTTATCCTTAAAAAGTTAATCAGCTAGTAGTACAGATTGTAATTTTGATATAATAATACTGAAATAAATTAATTACGTTTGTATGATACTATGAATAGTACGATTTGAACATAGCACATCGAAACTGATGATGACCCAGCTCAGTGGCCGAGTGGTTAGAGGCGTCGTCCGTCTCGTACTAAGCACTAGGGAGCCTGAGTTCGATCTTCAGCGGGGAACGAGTTTTCGCGAATCGCGTTTCACAGTTTTTCAGAGAATTTCTGTTAAGTTCGGGCGATTAAACTCCTCTGAGCTTCTCCTGTGACCGGCGGAAAAGCCTCACGGCTGATAGTCCTTTAACGATAGAAGTTTTTTTTTCTAGTACAATGTAATTTACACTTTACGTCTAGAAAAGTAACAAAGACATAGTAAAACCTACAAAGCGTTGTTTTCGAATAATTCCAAAAAAATATATGACTATAATTATTATCAACCTGTTATTTCCAACAACTGTGTGTGTATAGTGTGTGAATACAAAAATCTTTGTCTTTCTATTGTTAGTTCCTTGTATTTTTTACAATATTATTTGTCTACATTTAACAGTTCTGATAAAATTACATTTAATTGAACAAAAATGCAGTGCAAAGCGGGCTTCGGTTGGTCCCTACAAGGGTAATCGACTAGTACACATTACGTGGATGTGTGCAGACTGGTTGTGATGCATTTCATTGGAGATTATAACATTCCCTAAGTTGAGACAGGCAAGTGCATGGGAGCTGTCGCTCAGGTGTCAACTAACTTTGAAACTCTGTGGATAGCGCACATCTATGGCCTACAGCGCGGCCTGTCATGCGTTGTGTACGTTTTTGATGAACTAACAAACAATGTATTAACTGATAATACTTTTTTTTGCATTCACTATGAATACAATTTAATAAAACATATATATATATTTAGATTTTTGTTTGTATGTATATCATATCGCACCGTTTATATATATATATATATATATATATATATATATATATATATTACATGTTGTATAATATACACTCAAAACACTAATATGCTGTTTTCCAAATATGTATGTACATTAAGTATATGATCTAGAATTGATTTTGAACATATAATTAACATAAAATTTAAATTTTGACTTGTGTCACTTTTCTATCAACAGAGCGATATCTAGTGATTTATAAGGCACCTTACACGGTCAATAATACTGTCAATCCTAGTACTGTCAGTATTTTCTTCAACCCTCCTTTTATACTTATCAAGTACCAATTATCCGGAAAAACATGAAAATTCTCTTCATTCTACAGTTACTACAACTTACACGATCAGTGATACTGGCAATATTTTAGAATAAAGAACATTTTAAACATGTTATCGTACAGTAATACTGTAATTATTCTAAAATATTGATAGTATTATTGATGATGATTATAAGACACCTTACACGGTCAATAATACTGTCAGTCCTAGTAATATCAATATTTACTTCAATCCTTCTTTATTATTTATCAAATAATCAATTATCCAGATAAACATCAGTATTCTCTTCATTTCATCTTTACTATGCCTTACACGATATTTTAGAATAATGAACATTTTAAACATGTTATCGTACAGTAATACTGTCATTGTTCTAAAATATTGACAGTATTATTGAACGTGTAAGGTGCCTTTATGATTACATAGGATACCAAGGCTCGACACACAACTGTCGCTATTAAAATACAACAATAAGACATGTTATAAAGTCAACTAAGCTTACAGTACTGGAAAAATAATTCATAATTTCACTTTATTTAATAAGAAACCTATGTACCCAATTAACCGTATTCAGATTAATTGCATTAAATATATTGCGAAATGTCAATTATTCTATTAAAAATTAATTGAATTATTACATGCGGCTGCACTAACATTAGTGATTAGGCAATAAGAATATTAATTTAATGATTTTTTAATTTATCACTAAACACCAACGGGCACATTTATATTCAATTATTCATACAGACTAAATATGGCTTGGTGAATCATAAATGCCATAAGAGGACAACCGTGTTTCATAACGATAATAAAATTAAACATTTAGGGTAAACTGACTGGTATGTGATTATTTCACTAACCAAGAGACATTTTGATTCTTTTTAACTGCACGATTTTTTTAACTGTTTTTAGGTTTGGGCCTATTCACTAGTGTTGGTCTTGTTTATTTACGGGGTGCTTTTTGCTTAGTGCCAGAATAACTCCGATTACAGGTTTAATTAGGGTTTCCAATTATCTGACGGCTGAAAATAGATGAACGAATAGGCATTTTTATGATTCTATTTACAGAAAGATAAACTTGCATATTTGTGCATATATTTTTCAGCCATCAGAACTCCTTAATGAACTAAAATTTCAAACATCAGTGTGTGAACCTTCAAATCTAATTTATCAGAATTACTTGATGAAAAAACACAAAAGGTTCGTTTGTATTTGTGTACAACAAGTAAGAAAAAGTTGTTGTATTCCGTAGTCAGTGTGTGTTTTTTATCGGGATTATTAATTTTTTGTCAGTCCAAAACCCGACTATCGAGTTACGAGTTTTGAATGCATTGAGCACAACCAATGCCAATTTCTTTTCGCAAGCAATGCATAAATCTTGGGCATCCCCGAGGCGTGATAAAGCTGTCGAGTAAATTGCACATTCCTCAGCAACAGAATACACGAATTACATAAATTAATGACATCGGCTGTTAGCGTTTGTTTAAATTATTAATGAAACCCCTCGCGACTGGCATTATGTGAATGATCTGTAATTTTTTATAAAATAATTATAAGCTTATGTAAATTGAATTGGTAGTTTGAAGAAGGGAATGAATCAAAAAATCAAATTTGTGGGAAATTGAAGCTAGAATTTCTACATCAATTTTAAAGATTAACAACATTATTATAATATATAATATATATATTTAGGTTTAGTATTGCAGTAACCATATCCCGTTGATGTAACCGGTGTGAAGTCATCCTCTATATCACGCGCACGGCTGATTGTTTACGGGTCTGTACTAACCAATTGGGGTGACCAATAAAATCCAAAATTTGAGGAATCTTTTGTTTATGTGTTGCCGACCATAATATATAGTTATATATTTTTATTAATAATTTTTATAGGCGTTCTTGTATAATATATGTTGTAACGTAAATTATTATTTTTGATCATGAATCCGTCATACGATTGAGTTGAAAAAATTACACTATGTATATAATAAAATCACAATGGAAAATCGAAAGTCTCTATCTTCACATATTTTTTCTTCTATTTATTTTTTATTTTTAACTTTTACGCTCCTATCTCGATATACCGATTTTAGAGGATGGGTCGATAAAAAAAATATGCAACATATTTTGTTAAATTTTTTTACTGATCTTAGTGCAAAACATATCAGTGCACCGGAATCCCGAAGAAAATTGGAAAATTTTGATTATAAGTATTTTTTTTTTCGGCGACGAAGTCGAACAAATTTCATTATTATTATTTTTGACCATAGATCCGTCATACAATTGATTTGAAAAAATTACACAATGTTTATAACAAAATGTCAATTGAAAATGGAATGTTTTTCCTTCTATTTATTTTTTATTTGTAACTTTTAGCTTCTATCTCGATATGTCGATTTTAGGGCTGGGTCGATAAAAAATTATGCAACTTATTTTGTTTAATTTTTTTACTGATATTAGTGTAAAACATATCTGTGCATCGGATGCCTGAAGGAAATTGGAAAATTTTGATTATAAGTATTTTTTTTAGTCGAACAAATTTCATTATTGTTATTTTTAACTATGGATCCGTCATACAATTGATTTGCAACAATTACACAATGTGTATAACAAAATGACAATGGAAAATGGAAAGTTTCTATCTTGACATATTTTTTCCTTCTATTTATTTTTTTATTTTTAACTTTTATGCTCCTATCCCGATATGCCAATTGTAGAGGCTAGGTCGATAAAAAAACTATGCAACATATTTTGTTTAATGTTTTTACTGATCTTAGTGCAAAACATATCAGTGCACCGAATGCCCGAAGAAAATTTGAAAATTTTGATTTTAAGTATTTTTTTTTTCTGCGCCCAAGTCGAACAAATTACATTTTTATTATTTTTCTATCTCGATATGCCGATTTTAGAAGCTGGGAGAATAAAAAAATTATGCAACATATTTTGTTTAATTTTTTTATTGATCTTAGCACAAAACATATCAGTGCACCGGATGCCCAAAGGAAATTGAAAAATTTTGATTATAAGTATTTTTTTTCGGCGACCAAGTCGAACAAATTTCATTATTATTATTTTTATATAGTAGTAGTTACTGTATTAACTACAATTAGTAAACAATTTATAAGTATGATTTAATATAATGGTACAAAATGAATTATATTTTCTAATAATATATTAATAACACAATAGAAATAAAACCAGCATATATTTACTGTTAACTGACTAATTGCCTTTCTAAGAAACGCGTGGGCGTTCTTGATATATACGATACTGAATACTAAACAACTATTAACCAGGCAGCTCTTGTGTTGTCTGGCAAAAAGTAGACCGATTTTCAATTGCATGTAACGCAACCATATACATATAGAAATCAGGTACAAATATCAATTAATTTCATCTGTTATTAATATTACTTCGTATGTTATAAAGATCGTACGAATCTGCATAATCCATTAGTAGGGGAATTTTATGACAGCCGTAAATATATTTTAATCAGTATAAATTAAAGATTAAATAAACCACTTTCCATCATATCAAATTTATAGTTTCCCATATGGTAATATTCAGGATAGTCATACATATTTTATTAAACATATTGTATTTTATTTCAATGAATATTAACTTGTATTTAAACTCTAAAGCCCGTATGACATTATCTAGTTTCCTATGTCGTTTTATATATAAGAATTGATATATTAAACTGTATAACTATTTCTAAATGAAAAATTCACTGTGTATTACGGTGTTGTTATTGTTAAGTGAATTTATTATCATTTTATAATTTTCTACATGTGTGTATGACACTATGTAGTTTGTGTCTGCATCGAAAACGATATAAGAAACTAGATAATGCCATACAAACATAGTAGACATAAACGACAAAATTACACTGGGAAACAAAATGAATTATTTGTCTTGTTGTAAGTGAGACCTGAATTTGCATAAATATTATGTGCTGATTCTAAAAATAACTGACTTCTTTGTAGTCACTCAAGTAATTGATATACAGACTAATTAATAACAGTTTTCTAACTTGACTTAATTGTAAAGCATCGGTTATTTTATACACGATTGAAATCTAAACGTGAAGCCAACCAATATTATATTATTATTTATTTGTAATGTCACTAATTCAATTTATTTTAACCAATAGTTGTGTCTTCTAGGATTTAGATTTTATTGATTGACCAAAATAAACAAATAATGCTTCTTATTAAATAAAACTATATAAGTGCCAAACATAACCATTTATTTAGTACAATGTGTTACAGCACATTTCGTACAATGTATAATTTGTATATTTTATAATATAAAACCTTGTATATTTTGTCTATTTTAATTTGTTTATCATTTGTCATCATATATTTAATTTTGTAATTTTATTAATTTGCTTATTTTTGTTTTTAAACGCTGGTAACACCACCCCCTAAACTTGTTAGCAATAACAGCGCCCCAAAGCTTACTTTATGACCACTGCATGGTTATCTCGCTCTCTTTATTGGACAATTTTGATTATAAGTATTTTTTTTTTCGGTGACCAATTCGAACAAATTTCATTATTATTATTTTTGACCATGTATCCGTCATACAATTGATTTGAAAAAAATACACAATGTTTATAACAAAATGACAATGGAAAATGGAAGGTCTCTATCTTGACATATTTTTCCGTCTATTTATTTTTTATTTTTAACTTTTACGCAAGGGATGGTGTGCAAGTCACAACCTCTAATCTACTGAAGATGTTTCTCTTCTCATCTCTCGTTTTGTTTTTTTGGCTGTTAGTTTAGAGTATTTTTTTATTATCAATGTTTGCATATTTTTAAAAAATTGTGTGTGAATGTATAATGCTGTATAGATGGATATACGAAAAATTTCTATAATTATTATAATCATTTATTTGTAATTTCTTGAATGAAATTTTTTATAATTTTGTAAATTTAATAACAAAACAACTTTTATCTTCATAGGGCTATCAGCTGTGAGGCTTTTCGCAGGTCAAGAAAGAAACTCAGAGGAGTTTAATCACCCTATATAAGTTTACAGAAAAACTGTGATTCATCTCCGATGCAGTTCGGACTCTTGCTCCTTTATATATTTTTTAATCAAATTTATTTTTGAGTTACATCAAATATACAAAACTATTATATAACCCCTCCCGTGCTGAAATCATAAATGCGTCCTTTGTTGTTGCCTCGAGATAGAATCTTTTGATTTAATTTTGCTCGCATAAATAGAATGATTGAAGAGAAATCAGGCGCAAATCCCACAAAATAATCAATCAAAATTTGGTTAAATCATGTTCGTTTGGTACAGGATGGTAATAGAAATTGTTGCTATAATTACAATGTGTACAAATTGGAACTATTGAAACGCAAATAAAGCAATATGTACAAAATACGTATTGATCTATTAAAACTGTTATTAAACACGGAATTTGTAATGACCTGACATGTACGTATGGAGCTAAACGCTCCCCACATAATATTTCAAGTTGAATAAACACAGCGTGTGTAATTACGATTTATAATAATAGTAATCATTTTGAGCTTAGCGCACGTTGCAGTAGCGGCCAGTTTTATCTATGTAACTCGGTGTACATTATTATCGTTGAATTGTGACAGTCATAAATCAGACACACGTTAATTTTACACCGCAACAACGGACTTTCTTTTGATAATTATGTCTTCTTTTTTTGGAGGGGAAATAAGTTGTGTAAAAGACACACTAAAAAATATAAACTGTAGTTTAAAACTTCTACAAATCTTTTGTAATTATTGCAATGGTAGAGATAATAGATAGATAGATTTATTCATGTATGGGCTTTTTGTGTTTACAAGAACAGGAACAACAATACATAAGTCAAAAAGAAAAAAATTAAAATAGATAAAATAAAAGTAACACATTAAAATTACTGCTACATACAGGAACATATATATATATATATATATATATATATATATATATATATCCGCTGACCTTTTCTACCAAAGTGTGGTGTAAAGGTTTGAATTTTCCTTTATTCTTTTTTACACTTTTTCCATTCTCTTCTATTTATTGCCAGTTAGCAAAAGAACTGGCAATAAATAGAAGAGAATGGTAAAAGTGTATAAAATAGAGATCCTTCCAGTTTTTTCCTTTCTTTACTAATAGTTCCGATATAGCTTCATCCCATTTTTTTCTTGGTCTTCCTTTTTTCTTGTTTTTGATTTTTGCTCTCCATATTCTTTTGGCTGGTGCTGTCTCTGCCATCCTAATTATGTGTCCCCACCATCCCAATTGTCTTTCCTCTATGTACTTTATTGTCGGTGTTACATTTAGTTCTCTTCTTATATCCTCATTTTGTCCTTTTTTGTCACTCCTCTAACTCTCCTCATATACTTCATTTAAACTGCTTGTATTTTGCTCTTTTCTGTTTTATTTATTAATAATCAATTATGTACTGTAAACTGCGGGATTTTGGTGTTTTAGTTTACAAACAGTTTGTATCAATTCTAATTTTAGCAGTAGAATATTAAGAGTTGTACATGTTACTTTCAAACTGCATGCGTACATTAAATTTATATTCGTTACAATTTACACATGCTATATTTTAATTGAGTTTTTACGATTCATTTAATTCCAAAGCGTAATGTTCATGTGAATTAAACGCAATTTTCGTAAAATGCTAAAATAATATAATACAATTACAATTTAATTGATATACATTTTGCTGCAATTACCTATGGCCTGATAAACAAATAAAAAATGCGTTACTAATTTAGTGTATTTTAAATAGTATTTACAATACATTATGTAATTGTAATTTAACAATCACTTCTATGGTTCAATACATTCTATTCTAATATTCGAATAGTGGTAATAACTAGCCCACTGGTCTAAACTCTGTAACGACTTTATTTCAAATCCTAGAGTGATGGTTTATATATCAAAATGTAGAGTATTTCTGGCTCTACAAATAGAAGGTCGTTAGCTAGAGTAAAGCGTCTATACGCTTTACTCTAGCTAGCGACCTTCTGGTCCTTCTGCCGTCTGTTAGTGTATGTGTATGTGTATGTGAGTTTTAGAACTTGCTACTTCAGAAAGGCAAGTTTCTAAAACATCAACATTTTATAAACATTTTGCAGAGTATATTGATATTATAGCAGGTAATGCTTGCAAATTAAATATGTAGAGTACTGACTGTTTTATTATATTGACAATAATAACAGGATATTTAAATAAAACAATAGTTTTATTTAAATATCCTGTTATTATTGTCAATATAATACTAATAAGTTCCTTGCTAATTCATGTTTCAAACAATAAAACTTATTTATAAAAGCATTTCCATAAAGTCGAAATAAACTAGTTTTGTGTCCTGCTAGAGCAGCATATGTTGACTTATATACAGGTTTATTTAAATATTGTGTCTTGGATGGAATGCGCGGGTCGTGCCCCGAGTTGTTTGGTGAAGGCCGGAAGGTATTTGTCTGCAGACATTGTTACAAATGTAGATTGTACACTTACAACGATTTATTATAGGACGCTTGCATAAGTGTTGAGTTTTTCTGAAAGTGTTTGGATTATTCGTGATGTAATTTATTACGAATCGCTCTATTTTGGTTCAATTATTTCGTATGGTTGCAGTCGTGAAGAAATTTGTTGTTGTTTTACTGTAATTGTTAAATCATCATAGTTTATTCATGTGTTTAGAAATAATTGTTTAAATTTGTTTATATCTCATAACAAACTCATTATAAATATGAGAATAATTAAAAAAAAAAACTTATTAACCCTTTATAGGATAGTGGTTGATATTTCAATCAATCTAAAAAAACATATTCCATAAGAGTTATAAAGCTAAAAATCTACATATATTAAAAGTACATGCATAAAACGATACTCAAATTTGTATAATCTCAAATTAATAGAAAAAGATACGAATACGAATACAATCAATATCTTAATCTGTGTGATGTAATTATTTATAAAATTAATTAATTTTATTTGTATATCATTCTACAATGTAGATGTAATGTAATGTAGAGTATACACGATGGGAATTTTGATTAATGTAAATCATGTAAGTGTACTTACTATATGGACAAATGAGATGATAATTGCTGCATTCAAGCAAAGAAAGCGCATGCTGAGCACATCAACGTCATTTAAAAGTATAAATAATAAAACAGTTAGAGACATTCCGGTAGCGCAGATCACAGTTTTGTTCATTAGATGCGAGTTATTGAGGTGTGCTTTATTCCCCGTTTGCCATCTGTTGGGTGATATAGCCCCAGGACACTTGCATTCCTCCCTAGAGCATGGCCGCGGCATCAGACGTACGATGATAACCTTCGTGATTCGTAAAGCTCTTTTAAATTATCGCAACTGCACGCGAAATAATGTTGTTTAAGATATGTTTTTGTGTTTCTAATGATAGATTTTATTCTAATAAACGTTTGTGGCGGTCTCGCAATATCATAACACATCTCTACATCATTGCAATAAATATAATATAAACAAAATAACGTCAAAATTATTATCACGTAGACCTCGTTACGTTGGGACGGTCAGGGAATCCCACATGTTTTAGAAAACCCACCCCAGCGCCCCTTATATATATTTTAGTTAACATGTTTCTGTGTAATGGTATGTTTTCCTTTTTTTATTATATAAAGAGCGATCGGTTACAATTGCTTCATCGGAGGAGCTCGAAAAAGGCTAGAGCTTAGTCGAAACTAGTTGCAAAGTATAACTGAAGTGTGATAATAAAAACAAAGTGAAAAATCGTTTTATTTATTCTTTAAAATGAATTATCACAAAGTAGACGCCTTAACAATTTAATACATATAATAGTAATAGTTAGATATTCTATATTATATATTTATTGAATAATAATTATATTAATATACATTTCATAATTAAAACAACGATTTACGTATTGGCACACCTCTACGTACAAAGATTTAATTAGTGAGGATATGATATTGTTGCAAAGTTAATTGAAAAAACGAAACTAATTAATTTAAAATCTATTTTTATCATCATTATTTCATGTTACATGCATTAAATTTATAATTAACGATTTAATGCATACATTTAACGCGTCAACCGAAATACACTTTTATATAAAATAATAAAATTTTAATGATTATTACTGTTGACAGCTGAATGAAACCAATACCCATTAGTTTTTAATGTAATAAATATTAAAATGATTCGATTGCAAGGTTATAATAAATTGGGCTAATAAAAATAATTCTAAATATACGTAGATTAGTAATAAATTTCCATACGATACAATCGTATAATTTGAAAATGCATACACATGTTTTAAAAAGCTGCCCAAATAGACTAGTTTGATACAAAAGATTTAGAAATTGCCACAGGAAATCTATATGATGTTAAGATTATTAAAAAAACCGCATTGATATACGTATGTGATGCTAAATATTTCAAGAAATTGTGCAATAGACTTATGAGATGCAAAAATTTGCCTTGGTAGGCATGTGTGTTTCAAAGGATTAAAAAACTGCCTAGCTAGATCTTTGAGCTGCTAACGACAGACTTGTATGATGAAGAAAGAGATTTAAAAAAACTGCCTTAATAGACCTAAAACCCATTAGTAATTCTTGAGGAGTTAAAACCCAACTTTGATAGACTTGTAGTAAATAATTAAAATAATACATCAAAAAATATACTTTTAATTAATAAAGATTATTGCCCGTATTCACCAACATTCCATAAACTTTATAGGTCCCATAAGCTATTGAATGGATAAATTGACAAAGTCATTGTGAGAAAATATGCCAAAACAAATGTCAAACACCTTAAATAGCGTTTGGAATTGGAGCTTTGATGACAGATTTTGTTTAATTATTCAGTATTTGCAATAGAGAGAATCTAAAGTAACTACATTCTCTAGATAATGTATTTATTGTTGCTATAACAACGAATACTTATGGGTTCAATAGCTATTGATAGATGTATGTAACCTCGGTGAATACGGGGGTTAATAATGTAAACTACTGTACTTACAACTTACAAATTATAATGAACTAATGCATAAAAATCGGTATTGTTTATTCAACAATTGTATTATTAACCCGCACAGCCCTACACATGCAACTATATCCTGTTTAACTACAATTTCCTGTGCAGCTCGTTAATACATAACTAACTCATCATCTGATGGTCTATCAATGTAAAGTCTAGCACTAGGCGTGGTGTGTGCCTGGCGCTACCGCATGCGAGGAAGCGCTACCTGCCGCGTGGGCACCGTAATCACTATAATCTACTCATAAATGAGTCAGGCTTCACTCAAGTAATACCAGTAATACCTCGACTCCTTGTCTTACACACACCGACCAACTACCGACCCGTCCACCGCCGTTCTGTAAATCGTTCTACTTTTTTCCACCGCCAACTAAAACAAGTTGATTGCAAGGTTTAAACCCTGCCCATCTTACAGATTCTATAATTGAAAATAACGCGGCTATAAATTATACATTACGCCTGATGGATGATGACATTAGCTGCGATCGGGGGCCCCCAATAATTAAATAAATAATCGTGATTGATGCGTTGGGTTTTTTTTTTAAATGATTCCGTTTGCAAAACCTACAATGCACCAAGGAAAAATTGTGATAATAAAAGGGGCATAAAATTTTATGATCGCGCAAATGGCCAGTATGTATACGATATGTGAGTTATAGGTCACGTTCGAGGAAGGAATAAATTATTGTTTATTATTTACTTTAGTTACATTTGTGATGTTATCGAGGATTTATTGGAATTGTACTGCGGGACTATTGGGTTTGTGTTAATTTCAGGATTGTATTGAATCTTGGATGATGATTAGTTTCTTATTCGTGGAAATAAATAATACAATATTACTGAGAGATATAGATAATTTCATTTCAGAGTTCGATATATAATAGTATTTTATACGTCTTGAGATAGATGAGTTACAGGGCCGTATCTAGGGAAAAAAAATCGGGAACCCCTCCCGATTTTTTCCTAGACACGGCCCTGTAACTCATCTATCTCAAGACGTATAAAATACTATTACATATCGAATTCTGAAATGAAATTATCTATATCTCTCAGTAATATTGTATTATTTATTATAATAAATTCTTTATATATTAATATAAAGAATCACAGGCAAATAATTTGTATTTATTATGAATGAGATATACCCTTCTTTAATGTTAATTGTCTCAATTGCAGCGGTATTGGTGCTTAGAAAAATTTAAATCGTTTATCATAGCCATGACTTCTGTATTCGTAAATTTTTCAATGTTTTTCTTTTTAGGGGTATATGCTCGTTAGTACTCTGCTCAATAACTTTCTTAACCAGTAATGCAGCATCTCTTTTCCTATGGACCTCACATTTCTGTTTGTTTCACGAAAATTGTTTTTTTCTTTGTTTTTCGGCTAGATTGGGATTCTATCCCACTGTGCGTCGCCCTTAACCACTCGGCCACTAAGCTGGGTGTTGAACAAATAATTTTCCAAATTTTCTTATATTCTCTTCCTTTATTTGTTCACCACCCTTCTATTTTTAATTAGCGCCACCCAATTGTACTAGAAGAGAACCCTGAAAACTTTGAGCATTCCATGGGGTGCTATTGTATTGGGAGACTAGATTATAAAAAAATATTGAACATAAATTTAACACTTATTTAAATAAATTCTCTAAGATAAATCAACACAGAAACTCTAAATATTTGTTTAGGGATCTCCTTGAAGTAATAGTAATAGAGTTTTTCAACGTTTTCCCACACTACTTCATCATCGCATAAATCTTTTATATAACTACGCATTGCAAATTTAGCTAATATTAATTTAATAACGTACATTTAATGAAATTTCGTATGAGAATTTTGGTGAAAATCGAACGAAGTGAAGCACCTCAGGCCACAATGTGACACCAAAGAATCCACGATGTTTAGCTCGTGATCGACCGTCCATCATCGTGACCGGCAATCAGCCGCGGGCGGTAAATCTGAAAATGTTCTCAGCAGAAAGGCAAGCAATCCTGTGAATATATCATTTATCAGCCGGCCAATAACGCCGGCCGTGCTGTTGTAGGTGTACCATGGAATTAGGAATTAACACACGATCACGTGTATTAGCCATGTGTTATTTGTGGGATTACGGCGATTATGGCGATTATTACTGGTATAAGCTAAGAGCCATGTAAATGCAGATTATTTGGCTTAACTAATTTAACAAAACATTTAAAACTTTATTCGGCACCTGCTAGAAATCAATTATAACAATTGAAATTATAATTTCAAGAATAATTCGTACAGTTTGATACAAAATACATGTTAATCAGCAGTCGTTATTATCAGGTTCATACTTTTTTATGTGGTTAATGATACATATAAAAAAGTATGAACTCCAGTTTCTGGTTTTAAAGACTGCAAAATATTTAATAGATCGTATTCTGGATAGAACAATCAAATTATCAGAAGTTCTATCCAGAATACGATCAATTAAATTTAAAAAAAAACTTCTATAGGGCTATCAGACTTTTCTGCCGGCCAAGCGAGAAAATCAGAGGATTTTAATCACCCAGAATTTACCTTAAATTCACAGGAAACTTCTGAAAAGCTGTGAAGGATATTTCGCGAAAATTCGCCCCATTGGGTTCGGCTCCCCAGTGCTCAGTACAAGACGGATGATACCTCTAACCATTCGGCCACTGAGCTGGGTAAATTAAATTCATTATCTCGTATATTTGTTATTAGAGGTCCTGAAAAGATATGTTTAATCCGGCAAATGGGGTTTCTATGGATAAGTAAAGGATGATCTGCAGCGCCGCATATGAACACTAATCTTATACATTGTGCATAGTTTATGTTTCTATTCGTTTCTGTTTTAGATGTTTTCAATGAATAATCATATTGCCTCCAATAGTCTTCCATTTACTCCTTTATTTTCAAGGCTCTTCCATATTTCTCTCCTTGGGATGCTAACGAAGTAACGTAGCATGTGTGAATAGATATTGTATCGTAATTGATTGGTGTAGTTTTTGAAATCAAATCCCCTTATTTGTTTCTGATGGTGTACGAATTTTATTATTAATTATTACATATTTATTATTAATATATTAAACATTAACCATTAATTAAATGCCTATAGGCAGATCGCTAATTGCATAATTGGTGTTAATAAAAAAGAAGTTATACAAACTATTGATTATTATTACACTTGTGGATGTGCTAAGCCATGTGATGTATATGCGTATATGCCGGGCCATGTACATTTTCTTCTTTATTAGAGGGTTGTGCATGCGCGGAGGGCATGTTGCCACATTGCTAAGGGAGGGCATTGAAAAGGAGCGCACAATGAATTAATGTTCGCCGCAGCAGACATTTTCCAGATCTATGAAACATTTGTATTTGTAAATACGTGGTCCTGAGTGCTGTAACCAGACCTGTATCCAGTTAACGAATTGTCAAATTTGTTTTCTATTATTTTCCTCAATTTTATGTCTTTCGTTCGTAAATTTTGCCTGGGACACTTGGTATTGATGATAGTTTTTACATTGCCTGCTCTCTCATTTCTTGTAAATGGGAAGAACAACTACCACTTCCCAGTCCTCTCGTAACTTTTTGTATCTCCAAGCCATTTAGCATATCTCTAATGGCAGTTTTTGATCTTCTTGCTCCATGTATTTTATTTCTTACGGCGTAATACCATCATGTTCCCTTGCTTTCCCTATTTTAATTTTGCTTATTACTGTAGCTAATTCTACGTAGGTTATTTAATCTTCTCCATTTTAGTTTTGTTGTGTTAGTTTCATTTTAGTCTCTGTGGGATCTTCCTCGTTCGTTTTTTTGCCTGGTTTCACTCCCAGCAATTCTTCAAAGCATTCTCTCTATCTGTTCATTATATCTTATTCTTCTACCATTATTTCTCTGTGATTGCTCCTCATTTGTGTTAAATTTCAGTTTTTTCTCTCCGAGCTTGTTTAGTACTTTGTCGAATGGTTTTGGTTTTCCACTGCTGCCTTTTTGTTCTATCCTCTGGAATTTCGTAGAAAATTCAATTTTTAATTATCCTCAAAATGATGTATAGATTTTTTATTTAGGACATGTGATAACATGTTAATGAGGAAAAGTGTAAAACCTATAACGTTGACACAACTTGCTTTTGTTTAAAAAATCGTAGAAAATTCAAATTTCAGATTTTCAAGTGATTAATAAAATAATCATATTAATCACTTAATTATCCTCAAAATGATGTATAGATTGTTTATCTGGGGCATGTAATAATGTTTTAATGAGGAAAAGTGTGAAACTTATTTCATTTACACAACTTGGTTCTGTTTAAAACATCGTAGAAAATTCAATTTTTCAATTTTCAAGTGATTAATGAAATCATTAAATTAATCACTTAATTATCCTCAAAATGATGTGTAGACTGTTTATTTGGGGCATGTAATAACGTGATAATGAGGAAAAGTGTGAAACTTATAACATTTACACAACTTGTTTATGTTTACAAAATCGTAGAAAATTCAATTTTTGGATTTTCAAGTGATTAATAAAATCATCATATTAATCACTTAATTATCTTCAAAATAATGTATAGACTGTATATTTGGGGCATATAATAACGTGTTAATGAGGAAAAGTGTGAAACTTATATCATTTACACACCTTGCTTCTGTTTAAAAAATCGTAGATAATTAAATTTTTGGATTTTCAAGTGATTCATAAAATAATCATAATTATCCTCAAAATGATGTATAGTTTATTTGGGGCATGTAATAAGGTGTTAATGAGGAAAAGTGTGAAACTTATAACGTTTACACAACTTGCTTCTATTTAAAAAATCGTAGATAATTCAATTTTTGGATTTTTAAGTGATTAATAAAATAATCATATTAATCACTTAATTATCCTCAAAATGATGTATAGACTGTTTATTTGGGGCATGTAATAACGTGTTAATGAGGAAAACTGTGAAACTTATAACGTTTACATAACTTGCTTCTGTTTAAAAAAATCATAGAAAATTCAATTTTTGGATTTTCAAGTGATTAATAAAATAATCATATTAATCACTTAATTATCCTCAAACTGATGTATAGATTGTTTATTTTGGGCATGTAATAACGTGTTAATGAGAAAAAGTGTGAAACTTATAACGTTTACATAACTTGCTTCTGTTTAAAAAAATCATAGAAAATTCAATTTTTGGATTTTCAAGTGATTCATAAAATCATCATATTAATCACTTAATTATCCTCAAAATGATGTATAGAGTGTTTATTTGGTGCATGTAATAACGTGTTAATGACGAAAAGTGTGAAAACTATAACGTTTACACAACTTGCTTCTGGTTAAAAAATCGTAGAAAATTCTTTTTTCGGATTTTCAAGTAATTAATGATATCATCATATTAATCACTTAATTATCCTCAAACTGATTTATAGACTGTTTATTTGAGGCATGTAATAATGTATTAATGAGGAAAAGTGTGAAACTTATAACGTTTACACAACTTGCTTCTGTTTAAAAAATCGTAGATAATTCAATTTTTGGATTTTCATGCGATTAATAAAATCATCATATTAATCACTTAATTATCCTCAAAATGATGTTTAGATTGTTTATTTGGTGCATATAATAACGTGTTAATGGGGAAAAGTGTGAAAACTATAACGTTTACACAACTTGCTTCTGGTTAAAAAATCGTAGAAAATTCAATTATTGGATTTTCAAGTAATTAATAAAATCATCATAATAATCACTTAATTATCCTCAAAATGAAGTATAATTTGTTTATTTGGGGCATGTAATAACACGTTAATGAGAAAAAGTGTGAACGTTATAACGTTTACACAACTTGCTTCTGTTTAAAAATCGTAGATAATTCAATTTTTGGATTTTCAAGTGATTAATAAAAATCATATTAATCACTTAATTATCCTCAAAATGATGTATAGATTGTTTATTTGGGGCATGTAATAACATGTTAATGAGGAAAAGTGTGAAACTTATAACGTTTACACAACTTGCTTCTATTTAAAAAATCGTAGAAAATTAATTTTTTTGATTTACAAGTGATTATTGAAATCATCATATTAATCACTTAATTATCCTCAAAATGATGTAAGACTGTTTATTTGGGGCATGTAATAATGTGTTAATGAGGAAAAGTGTGAAACTTATAACGTTTACACAACTTGTTTCTGTTTAAAAACTCGTACAAAATTCAATTTTTGGATTTTCATTAATTTTTTTTGATTTTCAAGTGGTTATTGAAATGATCATATTAATCACTTAATTATCCTCAAAATGATGTATAGACTGTTTATTTGGGGCATGTAATAACGTGTTAATGTGGAAAAGTGTGAAACTTATAACGATTACACAACTTGCTTCTGTTTAAAAAATCGTAGAAAATTCAATTTTTATATATATAAGTGATTAATAAAATCATCATATTAATCACTTAATTATCCTAAAAATAATGAATAGACTGTTTATTTGGGGCATGTAATAACGTGTTAATGAAGAAACGTGTGAAACTTATAACGTTTACACAACTTGGTTTTGTTTAAAACATCGTAGAAAATTCAATTTTTCAATTTTCAAGTGATTAATGAAATCATTATATTAATCACTTAAGTATCCTCAAAATGATGTGTAGACTGTTTATTTGGGGCATGTAATAACGTGTTAATGAGGAAAAGTGTGAAACTCATAATGTTTACACAACTTGCGTCTGTTTAAAAAATCGTAGAAAATTTAATTTTCTGATTTTCAAGTGATTAATAAAATTATCATATTAATCACTTAATTATTTACAAAATGATGTACGAACTGTTCAATTGGGACATGTAGTAACGTCTTAAGAGGACTAATTAGAACATATGTATCTCAATACCATTATGTCAAGAAATATGTGGTAATCCAGCATAAGTATATCCGGGCGGACAATTTACATAAATGGAAATAACTAATTTGTTTCTGGAACAATATTTAAGTACCTCTAGCTGTATTTTTAACGGGTGCTATAACACTGAAGGCAATAATATTTTATTGCGGGGCATAATATGTGCGCAAGATTTATTACTGATTGAAACGTCAATTTACAAAAACATAAATTTCTGCTTTTATTATTATTTTAGCATTGTTGCGGCGATAGTTCTTTATGTGCGTGTATATAAATAACTCCATCAAAAAGCCGTTTCAATACCTTTGATGTACTGAATCATTCACTGAAATTCTTATTCCAAAAATAGAACTAATACTGGATTCAGTGGCGTATCTTTATAGTTTTCGCAAAGCGAAATTACTTTAGAAAATTATTTTAACAGGTGCAATAGCTAAAGAAAAAAATACAACACGTCCTGTTTCCTCTATTAATATCAAAACTAAATTACACCTATTTAAACTAAGTTTTAAGTCAATATAGATAACTGTATTATAAAGTTATCTATATTGACTTAAAACTTACTTTAAATAGGAAGAATATGGTAATTCAAGTTAAACAATTGCCATTAGAAAAACCAACAGATAAAAAAATATATTGTTTGTAACATATAGTTTTGTATCTGTTGGTTTTACGTATGTCAATCATACAACCATATTAATACCACCATACCATATTGTTAAAATATGTGATAATTAATTTTCAGCGTAGAAAAATCTACAATTAACGGCCTACTTGACTTCAAGGGCACAAATGCCAGATGCAACAAATATAAATGATATTTATGTAAAACTGGTTGATATGTTTACTACTTGAAGATTGTAGAATTTGGCTCAAAGGGACAAAAGGCATTGTAGAATGTATCTTAATATTCACAGAAAAGAATATTATAAATAAAAAAGCAAATACGGTTATATATTTTTAAAGATAAGAAATGCGTCAACTAGAGGGAAAACTACTAACATACATGAAAGTCTGCCCATCCCTATCATTGCATAATTTTTTTTATTATTACTTTAATTTTAATAATATGTGACAAACAATGCATTTAAAAAAATATGTGCACTTTGAAATTGAAAATCTTATGTGTTGGTTTAAACGGAGAAAGAGAACGCCATGACCCAATTCCGCAAAATATCAACACGGTATGCAGCTTCGGGCTGTTACCTATCGGGCATATGCCAAATACAGATTATTATATGAATTCGTTTACGTAACTGCAATATAGTGTGGTTGCATTAAATATTATATACTGCGGATTTCGAATATTGCATAAAGTTCGTAAAATAGCCGATGGGTCTTTAATTTAAATATATTTGGATTATGTGTGCATAACTCCATGTGGTGCTTTTATGAACATATTTTGGTTGCTTACTGTTCATTCAGTTATGTTGATTCATTGCACTTGCGCATAATTACAAATTAACATCTGAATGCATATTATATTAGCTGTGTACGGGAGTATTTTTTATTTATTATTGAAATCAAATTTAGTTTTATCGAGCGTTTTACGGAAAAATAGAAAAACTATGTTACTATATTTTCGATCAACAGCCGCGGTAATAAAACAAAGTCCATCTACTCTCCATCCTATTCCTACCACCTCATCCATACCTTGCCCCTTCCATCTTTCCGCTCCCAACTTGCAATATTTCTTCAAACTTCACAACCCTCACACACGAGTCTCACCACATGGTCATCTGGTTCGTCTCCTTTAACAGCACCGCCCTCGGTGTTGACCTTTCGAGACCTAGGTCCCGTCCGTTTGGTTACTACTAGTGACTAGTAGTGAGTAATGCTGACGTTACGCTATACTATTATTATGAGCGTGACGTTAGCATGTGTCATTAGTAGTAGCTAAACGAACAGGGCCCTAGTGGACTCTGCAAGAACCATACTTGCTCCCTTTCCATTACATTCCACTATAGCATTCCCCACACTTCCACTCCATACAACAATAATGGCACTATACAAACATCCCAAATCTTGCACACCATTACAAGATTACCGCCCCATAAACTCATAATAACTTATAATGGTAAAACAACCAGAACATAGATGAGAAATGGAACAACATAGAAAAGTTGTCCACTCCTCATCTATGTTTTCGGTTGGCTGTATCCTTTCTAGCTCCTTGCTATATGTGTTCTGGTTTTCGTCTAATTCTGTTTCACTTTCTGATTTTATCCATGTTCCATTTAGCTTCTTTTTCTTCCTTTGCACTTGGCTGCGTTTAATATCCTTTGTCCCAATCTCACTATGACTAAGAAGTGATCACTGTCACAGTCCTCGCCGTGTGCGTAGATTTATTATTGAAGAAGAAACGTATCTTTTTCTGATGTCTATGTCTTATTTGGTTCATTACACTGCTTCCTGATATTGTCCATGTACCTTTGTATTATCCATACATATTTTTGATATATGTACAAGGTTCCATGAAGATTCAAGTGGTCCCAATAGACTTAAAGCGATTTTAGTGGAAAAGTCAATTAGCATTTTGAAGATTCGTCAAAAATGTAGTTATTCTAATAGCAGAGTAAGAATTTGCGATAAACAGCTCCACATAATTACTATCCGATGACGTGTCTTCAATTGAATAAAATAATATCCGTATCTAAGTGCTTCAGAAAATAATTTCCTGGTACAGTACATTTGTACCCATCCATGTCTAGTTGCACTCAACTAAGCACCGATACATGTTTGGTTTCCGCAGAAACGGCAAACGCAATTGTGTTTCCATTACTGCAGCTAATGGATAAAACTTGAATTATCTATAATTCCGGTTTTTTTTTCTTCTGCGATCGTGTGTTATAAAAGCATCAATCGCGGCGTCTAATGGGGCACTGGCCGGGTCCAGTTTTGTCCTATGAGAGAGTGCCCGGGGCGCACGTTTCCAGCACGCACCGAGCGGTTCGCAGATATATCGGGTTCATCTCTCATCGGGCGATTAGTTTAAGGAATGGCGCGTAGGACTCTCTCGCGGGTCGGCGGACATTTGAAAGTCAATTACGGCCCGTCGCCCGCAGGCCAAGGAAAGGGCGAGTAGGTCGGTCTGGGCCCGAGGGTGTCGCCTCTGCGGCGCCGGACCGGTCTTCTGTCGTCCCAGAGTATCACCCGCTGGTCCTGCACGTGCAAACCCCGATAACATCTCGCACCTTCAAATTCAACAATTGATTGCGAGACGACTGGGTTTTTAGTCACATTTCACGTGGATGTAACGAATTCACTATAGGTGATTATTATTTCCTGCCGGTGGTCGGTGATGCGGTACGACCACGCGTTTCTGTAATTATTACCTTGTACGAAAATTAATTTAATGCTTGGTTGTTGGTGTGTTTGCTTTTTTTTTGGTACTGATAACGATTTGTTAGTAAATTCGAGTACAATGGAATTGTTCAACGCGTGGGTTTACTTTAAAAAATATCTTTCCCAACTATTGGTATATATATAGAAAGCAGACTTTACGTTTTTTAATGAATCGGCGCGGCACAAAATGCTAGAATTAAAAATACGTATTATTACCTTAAGAACCTAAATTTTGAACAAAATATAAACTGCTAATAGTTTGTTCTCTAAATGTACAACTGATGTGGAAAAAGTTATTGTTAAGGTTGTTTTAGACAAGACAATTTCTTAGCTCAAAAGTTGTTCAAGAAATGAATCCTCCCATACAATTTGTCCTTGACAAATAAAACGCGTTATATTTTTCCATTCGATCTGCCATCCAATTCAATATTTTAAATAATTTGCTGTATGATACGAGACAATTTAGATTGTATCGCATCTTGACTAAATGTAAATTTGTAAAACCCATGGAGAATATATAAGAATTATAAAGGTCGTTTTAGACAAGACAATTTCCTGACTTAAAAGTCAGTCAAGATGCGAGACAATCTAAATTGTCTCGTATCATACAGCAAATTATTTGAAATATTGAATTGGATGGTAGATGGAATGGAAACATATATCGCGTTCTATTTGTCAAGGACAAATTGTATGGGAGGAGGATATATGAATTCATTTCTTGAACAACTTTTGAGCTAAGAAATTGTCTTGTCTAAAACGACCTTAACTTTTGAGTCAAGAAATTGTCTTGTCTAAAACGACTTATTATATATTCTCCATGTGATTTACATTTTACATTTTTTTTATTAGATAAACTGTTTTCCTAAAAACAGTCCATAATGTATTTTGTACATCCACGTGAAATATGACTCATCCTCTATTAATTATTTTCCAATTTGAGTACATTGATGGGCAGGGTCGTGCAGTAGATTTTCTCAGTATCACCGTTGAGTGAAGAATCTTCACACTTAAATGCATTTTCTTTATGCCGCCCGCTTACAATCTGCTTTTTAAAATATCTATTTCTCTCTTCTCGTAAAACACTTCTAAAATTGAATCAAAATTTACTTATAAATTTGATCGATGTTAATAAAGTACATAACGTTTTTTTTATAAAAATTCGTTTAATCTATAGCCGTTATTACTAAATAATTTGATTAGGATTTGCGAAAATTAAATCAATTATCATTACCTAGCTATTATGTAATTATGCAATTAAGCTACTCCATTTAACACCAGGTTCATTAAATTTGCGTCAGTAGCATGTTCTAACTATTAATTATTTATTAGCCTATAAATCACCCGTATAATATGCATATTATGATGCTGTTGAGGTTATACTGGCTGCATCAGCAATTCGTCTTGCAATAGGAATATTTAGCCTATTAAAATTCAACAGATAATTGTGATAATTAATATAATTGTTTCAACTCATTTCAAACCTCCCATTAACAACTATTGAATTGAATCGGCATCTACTTTGTGATAATTCATTATAATAAATAAATAAAACGAATTTTTCTTTGTTTTTTACACTCCCATTAACAGTATTTTTTGGAAATTAATATCCTTAATACAGAAAACCAAAACTTTTAAGCTTCTTACTGTAAACTACATCAATATATTATAATTTTATATATTATTATATCTTAGTGTTACTTTAAATTTATATATGTATATATATATATATATATATATATATATATATATATATATATATATATATATTTAAGTATTATATTAAACTCTTACTGGCCTCGGGTTTATACATTTTCACATATATATGCGTTAATATAAGGGAAATAAATAAATTGTTTCCATACCACACAATTATCTACAATTATTATAAACATACTATATCAGCATATGTTTAATTTCTGCGAATATTACCAGTGCATAGTGAGTAATCCACCATATAATCAACCATTGTTCTTTTTATTTCCCCGTACATTCATATCAATCAATCATATATTGGTGATTGTCAAGAAAACTGTTATAAATAAATATAATCAAACAATAATAAATCGTATACATTTGCAAAGCAGCAAAATGTGGCATTGCAGATATTACATAAATAAATACTCACTCCAGGTTATTTTAATAGTGTTTTTTATGGGGGGGCTCTTACACCAGTCGGAATTACGTTTATATTTGTGCAAGCTAATTGAAAACCTAAATTACGAGATCTCCACCACAGCAATACACCCGCGCTTCCGGTGCCTCAGCTCGGGGTTCCAGAAAGCTAATATTTATTTTGCCGAAACGACTGAATTTATAATAATGCCCAGTTCTTTGTTCGTGTTCATAAAACGGTATGTCTTTGACTGGCTTAACGTTACAATGTAATTTCAAAATAATTAGTACGGACACCTTTCTATTATTGCGATTTACTTCCAGCAGAACCAATCCTGCTGGAGCTGGAAAAGTGTTTTGTTGTAGGAGGTTTGACGGGTTTATTGTCATCGTGCTGGAGTTATATGCATAATGTTATTTTGTAGCCGGGCCCTTTTATATAACTGTGTTTATATTTGATTCAGACATTTCTAGTACATGCTGTAGAGAATTGTTTTCACTCTAAGTATATATAATACATATATTAGAGAAAACAAATCTTATATACAAATGCATATGAGAAAAACTGATTATTAATATAATATAATTTAACGGCGGAAAAGCCTCACGGCTGATAATGCCTTATAAAGATAGAAGTTTTTTTTATAACTAGCGATTAAACTCCTCTGATCTTCTCTCTTTACCGACAGAAAAGCCCTTCGACAGGTAACCCTAAAGTATAGAGATATAACTTATGTATTTTATAAGGTATTTTTTGTTTTCTTCGATATGTCCTTTATTTAAAAAAAAAAAAAAATATGGTCACCGTAGATACAATTAGAAATACATACGTGAAAAACTGCTTACAACAGAATATAATATATTCTGACATGCTGGTGATAT
Source organism: Lordithon lunulatus (assembly GCA_963942505.1). Lineage (NCBI taxonomy): Eukaryota > Metazoa > Arthropoda > Insecta > Coleoptera > Staphylinidae > Lordithon > Lordithon lunulatus. Next base: position 66,137,575 of record OZ012666.1, read on the forward strand.
AGTATAGAAAGTTTTAAAGTTTTATTATCTAAACCTCTCATAACAATTGTTATTATTATAATCTGTTCTGCATTCTTCACTCTGCATTATAAAAAAGATTATGCATTTGTGATTTACGTCCTACACGGTTAAATTTATGCCGTTGCAGATGGCAAATAAAAATAATTCATGCCAGGGCTCTCTCTCAAAAAAAAAAAACAACAAATGGTTTTCGAGATGGACGATAAGCATTTTGATGATTTATAAAAATGCCATAGCACACCTGAGTGCTGTGAGGCATGGCTCAGGGGCGCGTATGGGACTCAAGGTTGAAATACTGGATTTTCTATATGGGTACGGACTCTCCGCCCCGGGGTAATGCCTTGCTTTAAAACTTGCTTTCATAACATAAAATATGAAAAATAAAGCTTTGTATAAATGATACTTTTTATTTACAATACCTGCGACTGAGGGGGGAATAAACAAAAGGATTTAACAGGAGAATCGAATGGGTTTTGATGGGATTTACGGTAGTGGGGCGAAAATAAACAAACATGTATGTATAGGGGTCGTGAATAGACGTTCTAGTTTATATTTTATCACTAAAAGTGGCTTAAAGGTGGGTTTAGCCGACATGAAATAACAAATAAGAAGGATAACAGAAAAAAACAGCGCAAATAAGGATTTTTTGGACAAAGGTAAATACTGGGCGATTAAACTCCTCTGAGCTTCTCTCTGTACCGATAAAAAAAGCCCTTCGGCTGGTAATCTTAAAATATAGAGGTTATTTTGATTTGTAAATTATATATAATTCATATTGTCATTAAAATTGCAATCGCAAAGTCCAAAAAACGTGTCAGGATGAACGATCGTTTATATTTCATTGAGTTACGGTGATCATATGTCCTTTATTTAAGAGGACTGTCCTTTATTTCATTGCTCTGTTCTCTAACTTTATTTATTTTCTAACATAGGCGTTTTGTTCTTTTTTTTGGATCATATGTGCTCATAAATGAAGAATATTCACTTAACATTTAGTTCTTATTACTTTTCTTTAAGTAAATAATTCTTTATTTACAATATCATATATATATATATATATATATATATATATATATATATATATATATATATATATATATATATATATATCTTTTTTTCTTCAATTTGTCTTCGCCTTGGGATTCAAATAATTTGCTGTATGATAGAAGATAATTTAGATTGTCTCGTATCTTGACTTTTGACTTTTGAGTCAAGAAATTGTCTTGTCTAAAACGAACTTTAATAAACTGAATCTTTTTAATACAACAAGGCGTTGCCTTCTTCTTAATAATTTACTTAGTTTGTATATAGGATACCTTAAGTTTAAATTTAATAATAATAATATTTAATAAAAAATTATTTAATTTCATTGTAGTATGTGCCTTAGCTTCTAACGAATTTATTTAATTGATTACTTGTTGCAAGTTTAATTAACTATGAACCATAAAATAAGAACTAATTAAATTTATTATAACGCAATTATAAATAAAAATAGAATTTAATGACGATACTTTGTATCAACTCAATTATACGTGATAATTTAGTTTCTCGGAATTGATATATATATGAAAAATACGTAATTACATGAAAATTGTAATTTAAACGAACGTATAAATTTTGATTACCATAAGATTGTAAAAAAATAATGCTTTAGTTTGCTCATATTTTATAAATTTTACGTCTTTTCATATAATAACTCGATGATTTTATTGGCAATAAAGGTTGCTGGTGGTAATGATCGAAGGTTGATGTACTTTGGACAACCTTTGCTCTCGTTTCGGATTACAGATTGTCAGTGAAACGATTGGCGAGGAGCATATGGTCGCCACGGGCGCTGGTAATGCATCATGCGCCTACGAATAATGAACGTACCATGGAAGAGGGCGAGGCGCTGCTGCGTGGGCCCCAGTACCTCTGGGCGATGGGCCGGGGTCGGCCGTGGTGCGGGTGGATCAAGCCCACTTACAAAATATTTCACTGACTCATATAACACAAATAATGTACGATTAATTTATTACGAAACTCATATTGTTGCGCGCCCTAATTGGCACGTTCAATCATTTTGCTGGGGATAAATTCGAGTTTAATGACTAATTTAAATTTATTACCGTCATAAAATTACAATGTATTAAATAAATACGGAGTCGGGTAATTATAATTTTAGTAAACTGTTTTTTGTATGTGATCTAAATCAGTTTGAAATTAGAGTAATATGACCGTAAATATTTTATGCAAAATTTAAAAAATGCAAATTTTTAGCCAGCTCAGTGGTTTGATGCACCGCCCATCTCGTAATGAACATTGGACAGTCTAAATTCGATTGGAGAATTATCGCAAATCATATTTCACGGTTTTTCAGAGGTTTTCTGTGAAGTTAAGGTAAATACTGGGCGATTATTAAACTCCTCTAACCGGGGGAAAAGCCTCACACCTGATAACCCTAGACGAGACATCGTTGGATTATGACATTCATTCCAAATAGAGCCTCTCTTGTGCCTAGTATATTTCGAAATCCGAACTGTGTCTCACTGATATCTGTTTCAAATTTCTTGTAAATGCGCCTGTGAATGATTTGTAGAAAAACCTCTAATGTGTGACTCATCACGCTTATTGTTCTATAATCTAAGCACTACCTTGCGTTGTGTTTTTTGGTAATAAAGAGAATGTAGATGTTAACCATTCATGATTCCAGTCGTATAGATGGTATTATATAGATTTACCAAGATGCTAATATTGTCTTCCTCAATTAGTTTAAGAATATCGACTGTTATTTCGTCTGGTCCTTTTGCCTTTCTATCTTTTGAGTTCTTGATAGCATACATTACTTCTTTGGCTGTTATTCTTGGTCCTTGTGACGTTTGTTTTATCTCTTATTTCATTTCTGGTGTCTTCAAATAGTTGTTGGATGTATTCCTCCCATCTTTTGATCTTTTTCTCTATATCCACTATAATATTATCGTTGTCTGTTTCTTCTTTCCCATGCCAGTAAATTCTTTGATCCTTTTATGTAAGTTAAATGAATCATACCTCAGCTGAAGCATTGGTTTCTCATAACAGCTTCTATAATTTTTGTTCGTATTTTTTGTTGAATTTCTATGTATTTATTTCTATCCTTGTCTTTATATTGTTTTGTCTTTTCCATTCTTGCCAAAATTTCATGTGTCATCCATTATCCTTTTAGGGGTTGGGAGTTGTTATTATTATATAGTAATTAATATCAAAATCTGTACTGGATGTTCCTTTTGCGTTAGATAATATAAATCTGAAAAGAATAATACGCAATAAACTAATATCAAATATGCCATACTGTACAATTGTAGTCGTCATAAATTTAATTAAAACTGGCAACAATACACAAACCGTTCCCCCCACACAGCACGATATCGCACTAATTCAATGCTTACCTCTTAAATAATGTCTATATGTGACATGCGTCCTTAGGGGACGTGCAACGAAATATATACAGCGTCCACTCACCAGCGCAAACACTGACTTAGTTAATTGGTATGTGGGGGTTGGCTGTGTTGTTCCTGCAGCGACTGAAAAAAAATGTTTTGCGCTTTATGTTTTATTACCGTATTTTTTTATTTTGTTCTAGGAGAAAGGTGGATATTGCACGAAATGATTTGGATAAAGAGCCTAAAGACTTAACTAATCGTACAATGTTTTCAAGCACACAAATTAAAATGAGGTAAGAATTTTACAATGAAAAGTTAACATGACTAATATAATAAATATATTATTAAAGACGATGATATCTAGACGTCTTACATTTTGAGTATTTTTATAATTATTGAATTATTTCGCTTTAGCTAAAACAGATATACATATACATAATTAATGTATATATGTGTATATATTTGTATGTTAACTAATACAATTTTCTGTACACTTATTTTACTAATGTTATCTGAAATTATAATTCAAATTGTGATTTATATTGCAAACACAAAGTCTAAAAAAAGTTTCAGGATGGACGAAATGCACGCATAATTAATTGTTCATTCTATAGTACATACAATTAGAAATCCATACGCGAAGAACAGCTCAAAATAGAATATTCTAATATCTGATGATACAATATAGAAAGTTTTTGTATCTCCCACAACTGGGTTTTCGAAATCTTCTTTTTCACCTTCTGATTCTCCTCCACTTTGTTTCTTTCACACTCACTCTCAAAATCCTATATACATAATTAATGTATATATGTGTATATATTTGTATGTTAACTAATACAAATATATAAACACAAAATTGGATGATTTTAGCGAGTTTAGGAAAATTTAGGAAATTGAAAAATTAAAACATATACATTTAGGAAATATGATAATAATAATAATAATAATTCAAGAAGTTTACACAAGTCAATACAATATGAGAATTGAAACCAAATACACATTTACACAATAAAAATACGTAAAAACAGGAAAAATATAGACACATGTATAATAAAAGTTATTAAAATTAAAATGAAATAAATGTACAAAAAAAATACATAGCCAAGATTGTAATCATTTACATGGTTACGGGTCAGTATTAGTGAGTTTTAAGTCCTGGCCAACACAATTTACGTACTCAACAATAGAATAATATGCTTTAGCAATCAGGGTTTTTTTCAAAACATGTTTGTATAGTTTTTTTGTTTAGCATTTTTATGCTGTCCGCTAGTGCATTGTAGAATCTACAACAGTGATATATTGTGCTATTTTCTGTACGGCTTAAGCTATATGACTATATCCAAATATATTATGCTATTTATCCAGCCAATTTTAATTTGCAAATTATATACATTCCACCAATTAAAGTGATCGTTTGAAGATGGTTTCTAATGACAGTCTGTTATTTTATTCGCAACAATGTTATTGTTCTAAATTATGTCAATTATACCACTTATATGTAAACATATGCAAATTCAGCTTGTAGCTATGTTTAACACACCATTATGGTAATGGCACGAAGCCCACACTTCATTATTAATTCCATAAAGGCAACCAGTGATATATAATTATATTACTTTCGTATTAAACGAAATTCAATGACTCAATTATTTATGACCGTTTTGTATACGGCCAGATCACGTGACTTTATGAACTAGTCGTATGCAAAAGAAAGGACAAAATGCATGATATGAAATTCAATTTTTATATCACCGTACTATGGATTATAACAAAAGATTCTGTGTTTAAGCTGAAAATTTTTAATATTTCTATTTTAATTAAACTAAAAAACGCCGAATTTTTGGCGGGTCTGTTCTGACCAATTGGGGTGACCAATGAAATCCAAATTTTGAGAAATCTTTTGTTTATGTCTTACCCACCATAATATATAGTTCTATATTTTTATTAATATGTTTTATAGGCGTTCTTGTATAATATATGTTGTAGCGTAAATTAATATTTTTGATCATGAATCCGTCATACAATTGATTTGAAAAAATTACACAATATTTATAACAAAATGACAATGAAAAATGGAAAGTCTCTATCATGACAAGTTTTTCCTTCTATTTATTTTTTATTTTTAACTTTTACGCTCCGATTTTAGAGGCTTGGTCGATAAAAAATTATGCAACATATTTTATTTAATTTTTCTACTGATCTTAGGGCAAAACATATCAGTGCACCGGATGCCCAAAGGAAATTGGAAAATTTTGATTATAAGTTTGTTTTTTCGGCGACCAAGTCGAACAAATTTCATTATTATTATTTTTGACCATGAATCCGTCATACAATTGATTTGAAAAAATTACACAATGTTTATAACAAAATGACAATGGAAAATGGAAAGTCTCTATATTGACAAGTTTTTCCTTCTATTTATTTTTAATTTTTAACTTTTACGCTCTTATCTCGATATGCCAATTTTAGAGGCAGGGTCGATAAAAAAATTATGCAACATAATTTGTTTAATTTTTTTACTGATCTTAATACAAAACATATCAGTGCACCGGATGCCCAAAGGAAATTGGAAAATTTTGATTATAAGTTTCTTTTTTCGGCGACCAAGTAGAACAAATTTCATTATTATTATTTTTGACTATGGATCCGTCATGCAATTGATTTGAAAAAATTACACAATGTTTATAAAAAAAATGACAATGGAAAATGGAAACTCTATCTTAACATCTTTTTCTTTCTATTTATTTTTTATTTTTAACTTTACGCTCCTATGTCGATATGCCGATTTTAGAGGCTGGATCGATAAAAAAATTATGCATCATATTTTGTTTATTGTTTTTACTGATCTTAGTACAAAACATATCAGTGCACCGGATGCCCAAAGGAAATTGTAAAATTTTGATTATAAGTTTCTTTTTTCGGCGACCAAGTAGAACAAATTTAATTACTATTATTTTTGACCATGGATCGGTCATACAATTGATTTGAAAAAATTACACAATGTTTATAACAAAATGACAATGGAAAATGGAAAGTCTCTATATTGACAAGTTTTTCCTTCTATTTATTTTTTATTTTTAACTTTTACGTTCCTATCTCGATATACCGATTTTATAGGCTGGACCGTTAAAAAAATTATGCAGTGTTTGATTCCAATATTTATTCCATTCATTTCGTTCTCTAGGAAAAATTATTCATTTAGTAGTAGTAGTTACTACTGTATTTGTTACAATTCTGTGGGCTTTCGGGCCCTTTTGCCATTCGTATGTGTATCTAAGCGTTAGTACTTTAGAAAACGTTCCCGAGTTGTTTAAAGTACCAACTACCCAGGATTCGAACCCGGGCCTTCCGTTCGTAAAACGAGGGTACTAACCACTGCACTACATATGTGTGTGTATTCTTTTATATATACACTCTTTTTCTGAAGTTTTCGGCACAGCTACATAGGTAACTATGCCGTAAAAGCGGCCGCTGTTTACGTCTGAAAACACTTCTGCGTAACGGTTTCCTAGTAAGCGGGAATAATAATAATAATAATAATAATAATAATAATAATAATAATAAGCTTTATTGTCCTACGGAAAGAAAAAATCCAATTACAGGACAACAACAATAATATGCAAAATATTAAAAATAAATAAATAATTAGAAAAATTGAATACCTTAAAGTAATACAAAAACACAATTAATTATAGTCAATTATGGTGAGTTAATGACTTACATACACTTAATCCGTCTTTTGATATACAAATGATGTTACAAACGGCTACTTTTAGGTACCGTTTTTATAAAAAAAATAAAAATGGCTTTATGCTATGTGATTAATTTAAAATAAATTGTTTAATTTACTAACAGTCAACTCATTTGCTTGATTACAGACTGATGTCGCCAAGTAGTTCTCCTGCAACTTCACCAACTATGTCAAACTCATCGTCACCTACACCACCAGCAGTTAATTACAATAAAATGACAGGTATCCCGTGTGTGGCGGCGGCCTCTCGCTACACCGCACCTGTACACATCGATGTTGGTGGTACAATATACACGTCTTCATTGGAAACGTTAACCAAGTAAGATTTATATGTGTTTGTTTTATATGATATAAATATTAGAAACGTCGCTCTTATAAACCTGAAGAATACGCAGACAATGAGATACATATAATCTTTCAGTATGGGGGTTAAGCCAAATAATTTATGTGAAAACAATTTTCCGCGGAGTATAGTATAAAGATATTACATATACCCCCGTATTCACCGACGTTCCATAAATGTAACAATAGCTATTGAACTCCATAAGTATTCGTTGTTATAGCAATAATAAATACATTATCTAGGGAATGTAGTTACTTTAGATTCTCTCTATTGCAAACACTGAATAATTAAACAAAAGGTGTCATCAAAGCTCCAATCGCAAGTGTTATTCAAGGTTCTTGACATTTGTTTTGGCATATTCTGTCACAATGAGGTTGTCAATTTATCCATTCAATAGCTTATGAGACCTATACATTTTATGGGATATTAGTGAATACGGACAATAGGTACCCCCGTATTCACCGACGTTCTATAAATCTATCAATAGCTAGTATTCATTGTCATATCAACAATAAATACATTATCTAGGGAATGTAGTTACTGTAGTTTCTCTCTATTGCAAACACTGAATAATTACAAAAAAAGGTGTCATCAAAGCTCCAATCACAAGCACTATTTAAGGTGCTTGACATTTGTTTTGGCATATTCTGTCACAATGATGTTGACAATGTATCCATTCAATAGCTTATGGGACCTATACATTTTATGGGATGTTGGGAAATACGGGATACAATAGTATATTATATAGTAGAAAATGACAATAGCGTTACGTCTTATAGCTGTAGAATCAACTAAAATAAAAGTATTTTATTGTTGCTAATATAAAATTTATATAATTTACAAGTTTTTATGAAAAACAAATCTCCCCGTATATATAGAAATTACATATTAACATATATGTATAATGTAGGAATGAAATGTACCTACAACAAATCATCAGAAGCCGATACACGGCCTGGTAAATCATCAACCGCTATCATTAAGATATAATTCAAAATGATATATGACCAATCAACGCTGTACTCGCGCGCCAAAAAAAAAGGAGCAGCAATCTGTAAAACAGATTGCACTACACGAGTCGTCGAAATTAATAATTATTAATTTTTTGAGTCCACATTTGCATTTAATATCGCTCATGGATATAAATGAGAAGGCACGTTATCACGAAAAACCCAACGCGCCAACAAGCCTCACCGCGCAGCCCATGATTTATGTCCTGGCCGATTGAGATATTTGATACTGTAAACACTTTAATACTATATGATTGTAACCTTTTACAGTTTTAGAGCGGTTTAATGAGATTTATGTATACATTCTTGAGATGGTGCGATCGTGGCATGTGGGAGGTTGTGGTTCCCATGGTGTGTTTGTTGTGTGCGCCCTCTGGTTATCACGCCACCATGGGAGACTGGCAGATCCATACAACCCTTACAAATACTTAAAAACTGTGACTGTGTGAACTTGTTTTATATGAAATTGAAATATTTGAAATTTCTATTATTAATACAGACAAAAAGTATTTGATTTACTATAAATTTGCGTCTACACACAGGACGAAAATAAGGTAGTATTATTATTAATACAGACAAAAAGTATTGGATTTACTATAAATTTGCGTCTACACGCAGGACGAAAATAAGGTAGTATTATTATTAATACAGACAAAAAGTATTGGATTTACTATAAATTTGCGTCTACACGCAGGACGAAAATAAGGTAGTATTAAATATTCGAAAATGCGTCCGCTCTCTAGGCCTAGAAGCGCTAATAATTGTCCGCGTAAAATATGTAAATAGAAAAAATAGTGCTTAATTTAAATATCGCAGTGTAAAATACAGAATAAAATATAATTAAAAAACAATATAAAATACAAATGTAGAATTAAATACGCATAGATAAATTATAGTTACAATAAAATCATTTAACTAACAGTAACATGTAAAATAGTATCACAGCAAAAAAATGTGCTGAGTACGCTTTATAAAATAGTTACGACTTTATCATAATAAAGTAGAACCCAAACTTAGATCTTGCCCCTACAAGCCAATCTAAGATCTCATGCCAGAGATACATTTAATCGAAAACCTTTCAGTATAGGTTAAACCAAATAATTCATTTGAAAACAATTTTTCGCGGAGTTGTGTAGTATAAAAATATTACATATAGTATAGTACGGGGAAAAAAAAATAGACACAAATGCGACTTTAAGGAATTACAATATCCTCTTTACAGCCCCGACCTCACCCCTTGTGACTATTATCTCTTGCCAAAACTTAAAAACCACTTGGGAGGGCGTTACTTTTTATAAAATGATTACTTGGTAAACACTGTACCATTTTTTTAAGACATAATGTTATTAGAAACAAGGTGCAATAAGTTTATTAGTATTAATTGTTATTACGTTGAAAAATAATTTTGTTTGTCCTCCAACTCCTTGTTTTTATAGTTAGGTAGTTAATATAAAAAAACTTCCTCGCATTGATTTTAAATTGAAAATTTCAGTTATCAATTTCTATAATTCTGATATTATGTTACTTTAGTAAATCTAATATTTCAGGTTGTACGCGTTAAATATCCTTAAACCCACACGAGATTTTACAAAAGATAAACAATATTAAACGTGTATACTTTAGTCATATAGCATAACAGTTTAGCTACTTCATTAATTCTTGTCAATAAAACGAGCAACTTAGTTAATAACCATTCAAAGCAGTCCCTCGCATATTATAACCACATATTTTTTCCGAAAATGGTAAGTCATCATCCCACCACTGCGGGCTAAATATGGTCATTTCCTATTTCACCTTGGGCTTTATATATTCTTACAAAGATAGCCGAGACTGCATTTAGTAATATTCCCATTTGTACGCGACGCACGTTATGTCCCCGGGGTGTATGAGCTGTACTCTTCTGTACTTAGTAGCACGATTTTATTTATACATATTACGGATTTTTTTTAGTCTTGTCTGCTGTTGCAGGTATCCGGAGTCGAGGCTAGCGAAATTATTCAACGGGACCATCCCCATCGTTCTGGACTCCCTCAAGCAGCATTATTTTATAGACCGCGATGGGGGCATGTTCCGACACATACTGAACTTTATGCGGAATTCACGACTTTTAATACCTGAAAATTTCACCGATATCGATCTTCTACTAGAAGAAGCACGATATTTTGATGTTGGGCGTAAGTTGTTTTCATCATTACTTACACAAATCTAATTATTACTGGAGTTCTAGAATAGAAATTTATTTCAGATGCATACAATACATATACAATACTACAATATATATCATACATTGTCAACAAAAAAGGTGGTGATTACATCATATTTTTAACTTCTTTGAAGTATTCCTCCAGTGAATATGGTTCACATTCTATAAGTGTTTTGAATACTGCATTTTTGAATTGCTTAAAATTATTTATTATTTTGATGTGATGTGATGTGGTAATAAGTTAAAAAAATTAGACTACTGTATACTGGTCCTCTTTCAAGCATGCTTAGTGTGTGTATTGGATATATATATTTATATATATATATATATATATATATATATATATATATTCTATTATAATAATAGTTATTATTTAGATATGTAGTTTCATTGAACATACACAAGTAGCGGGGGAAATTTGTCTGAGTATTGACAGTATTAAAATTCCTTGTTTCTTGATAACATTAATTGTACAAGAGAATTAGCAATCAGCCGTAAACTTTCAACCCTAATAATTGTATAAATATGTCTTATTAATCACTCTGAATCACCAGCCGATCTTTATAATAATAATTTAAAAGCTTGTTACTGTTGTTTGTAACTTGCTATTTTTCGGGAGAAAAATTAATTTCTCAAATATATCCACTATGCATTTTTAGCAATGGTCCGTCAATTAGAGCAATTAAAAAAAGACAAAATCAAAAACGGAACGATAACAACGTTCCACTCAAACAAATCCATCGCCGGCAATCGCATGCAGGGCTCGTCAAACTCGGACAATTCAAGGACCGGCGCCGAGTGTTACGAGTGCGTGGCTCTTCACGTAAGTCCTGATTTGGGGGAGCGCATTATGCTGTCCGGGGATCGGACCGTGTTGGACGAGGTTTTCCCGGAAACAAATCAAGCGCTAATGGACGCGAGGTCCGGGGTCTCCTGGAATCAGCAGGACGTCCATCATGTAATACGGTTTCCCTTAAACGGTTATTGTAAACTAAACTCCGTGCAAGCAATAACGCGATTATTGAATGCCGGATTCAGGATAGCGGCCAGTAATGGGGGAGGTGTTGAAGGGCAACAGTTCTCCGAGTATTTATTTATAAGAAAAGCGGTGCCCGGCTGATGAGGTGTTGTTACGCATACGACAATCAATTAAAGGGCATAAACTTATTATTTATATATTATTATTATTTTTTAAATAAAATATTTACGCATAACCAATGTTAATTTTTTAGTAATCTGCTTTACAAAACGCCATTCTGGTGTGAAGTGTTGTAAATATTTAAAAAGGCAAAATAGTAAATTATTATATTGATCTCAATTGCCTGCAATAAAATTATATTTCAACCGAAATTATTTGTGATATTTTATTATCATCAACGCATACATTGTTTTATTCAATTCAATGTTATTTATAACAATAAAACCGTTATATGTTCGCTAGTATTAATGAAATAATTTTTATAAATTGTCCTGAATGGAGATCAGTTGATAATTTATTGTGCTATTAAAATAAAATTTTCTGTACATACACAAAAAGCTTATATATAAAAATGTAGTTTTTTTATTGTGGCAACCTGTCAAGCATTCTTACACATCCCCATCTCACACCGAGTGCTCATAACTCATATATGAAAACCCCTCAAAAAGACATAATGGAGAGGTATGTAAAATTTGCTTCTAGGACAGACTGCCCCAAGGTAGTTACTATGGTTACTCTGAACTCAATATCCTCTACAAAGAACCAATTGGGGCTTTCAGCCTGGGGGCCGAAACAGGCCTGGCTCTCTGAGCGCCGCAGGCCATCGGGCCGGGACACCTCCAGCGCTAGAGATGAACGCCGCGGGCCGGGCAGACAGTCGACGCCGCTGTATCCGCGGGCGTCCTCCGCCTCTCTCGTTCTATTTATTGGCCTTGTTTATACTCATTATGAAAGCCGAACACTAACATCTAATATTTATTATTCTTAATTAACACAGCGCGAAAACACTCGTTTGCGATATTTTCTAAAACAATAATAGGGAATTGGGTTTTGTTAATTAACCGTATCGAACCGTGTTTTATTCTGAAATACATGGATGATAATAACTACAATCTTTTATTAAATATATATAATATAATGAAAACCAAATGGAGTACATAAAGGTAATTATATTTATTAAATATGCGCGTGTACAAATGTTATATAATCACAATAGTATATATTTGTATTGGGCATTCAGATACAAATATTAAACAAGTCAAGCGGAGTAGACAAATATTTTCTGAGCCTATTGAAAAAGGACAGGTAAGCAATAAATAGATAAAATCTAATAATACAAATATTATATGTGAATTATATTAATGACATGTACATTTTATTGTTTTTTTTTTGTTAATTAGCGCCTTTACAACTAACTGGTTGTAAATGTTATTACGTATGAAGATTGGTGATATTTATTGAATTCGATTTTTATCATAATAAAATAAGTTTTTACTCCGTTAATAGGTTTTTTTGATTATTTATTTATTTAAGCCTAACACTATTGGGCCGTTAGGTGTAAGAGTACGAATTCTTACACCAAACGGCCCAATAGTGTTAGGCTTAAATAAATAAATAATCTGATTAGTAGGGTATGACTTAGATAAACATCAGAATACACGTTTTGATTTACTGTTTATAAAATAAATACTATATCACTATTTAAAAGTAAAACAAAAATTATTTAAAAAATTATATATGTATATATGTAGTCCCGAATTTCGAACCTCGAAATCTGGCCACTTGATAAATATAGTTTTTTTTATGATTTCCATTTAAAAAAGACTTCTATCTGTATAGAGCTATCAACCGTGAGATTTTTCCGCCGGTCAAGGGAGAATCTCAGAGAAGTTTAATCACCCCGTATTTACCTTCACAGAAAAACTGTGAAATGTGATTCCCAATGCTCAGTACGAGACGAATGACGGCTGTAATCAATCGGCCACTGAGCTGGAATTTCCATTTAATTTATATCGATTTTTCTATTAATAAAATCCCATTTCGACAACAGCTTGAAGTCAATTTGCTTCTTATTGTTGTTTTCTTCTTATTAATGGGTATATAAAATAGACTATTAAATAAATAGTGTACATAATTTATTGCAACTGTAAGACACATTAGTTAGTAAAATAGTTAAATAATAAAAACAATATTGTGCACGGAATTAATGGTAAGAACTAACTTTCTCGTGAATTAATTTTCAATCACAATTACAGATTGTTTTATTAATTATCTAATTAGTTTGTGAGAAGAGATCATTAAATAACTAGATATTGAATATTTATTAGTATAATCTACGTTTATATTAAATTTATACTTATTTTTGGCTATAATATCCTTAAATTTGATAATACTCACAAAAATATGAATAAAATTTCTTTTTTTTTCAGAAAATAATCACACAATATCATGTTTTAAATCATAATTAATGCTAAATATAATAATACTCTCAAAAATATCAATATTCTCTACTAAGATTTTTTTTACGAATTATTTAACTGGAAGGCATTTCAGAAATGTAACGCGACTAGAACTTTTTGGCATTGAGACTTTAGTTTTTGTAGAAAATAACAACAGAATATCTTGTTTTAAAGCATAATTAACACCAAATGAAATTATTCTTTCAAAAATATTAAAATCCTTTATCACGATTTTTTTTACAAATGATTGAACTTTAAAGCATATGAGAAATGTAACGTGGGTGAACTTTTTAGCATGAGATTTTTGTTTTTTGAAGAAAATAATCATGCAATATCTTGTTTTAAAGCATAATTAATGCTAAATGTAATACTACTCTCAAAAATATTATTATTTTCTATTACGATTTTTTACGAATTATTTAACTGGTAGGCATTTCAGAAATGTAATGCGACTAGAAATTTTTTAGCATGGAGACTTTAGTTTTTGTAGATAATAACAACAGAATATCTTGTTTTAAAGCATAATTAACACTAAATGAAATAATTCTTTCAAAAATATTAATATCCTTTAACACGATTTTTTACAAATTATTGAACTTTAAAGCGTATCAGAAATGTAACGTGGCTTGAACTTTTTAGCATGAAATTTTTATTGTTTGGGCAAAATAATCATACAATATCTTGTTTTAAAGCATAATTAATGCTAAATATAATACTACTCTCAAAAATATTATTATTCTCTATTACGATTTTTTTCGAATTATTTAACTGGAAGGCATTTCAGAAATGTAACGCGACTAGAACTTTTTGGCATTGAGACTCTAGTTTTTGTAGAAAATAACAACAGAATATCTTGTTTTAAGGCATAATTAACACCAAATGAAATTATTCTTTCAAAAATATTAAAATCCTTTATCACGATTTTTTTACAAATGATTGAACTTTAAAGCATATCAGAAATGTAACGTGGCTTGAACTTTTTAGCATATGATTTTTGTTTTTTGGAGAAAATAATCATACAATATTTTGTTTTAAAGCAGAATTAATACTAAATGTAATACTACTCTCAAAAATATTATTATTCTCTATTACGATTTTTTACGAATTATTTAACTGGTAGGCATTTCAGAAATGTAAAGCGACTAGAACTTTTTTAGCATGGAGACTTTAGTTTTTGTAGAAAATAACAACAGAATATCTTGTTTTAAAGCATAATTAACACCAAATGAAATTATTCTTTCAAAAATATTGAAATCCTTTATCACGATTTTTTTACAAATGATTGAACTTTAAAGCATATCAGAAATGTAACGTGGCTTGAAATTTTTAGCATATGATTTTTGTTTTTTGGAGAAAATAATCTTACAATATCTTGTTTTAAAGCATAATTAATGCTAAATGTAATACTACTCTCAAAAATATTATTATTCTCTATTACGATTTTTACGAATTATTTAACTGGAAGGCATTTCAGAAATGTATCGCGACTAGAACTTTTTGGCTTTGAGACTTTAGTTTTTGTAGAAAATAACAACAGAATATCTTGTTTTAAAGCATAATTAACACCAAATGAAATTATTCTTTCAAAAATATTAAAATCCTTTACCACGATTTTTTTACAAATGATTGAACTTTAAAGCATATCAGAAATGTAATGTGGCTTGAACTTTTTAGCATATGATTTTTGTTTTTTGGAGAAAATAATCATGCAATATTTTGTTTTAAAGCATAATTAATGCTAAATGTAATACTACTCTCAAAAATATTATTATTCTCTACTACGATTTTTTACGAATTATTTAACTGGTAGGCATTTCAGAAATGTAAAGCGACTAGAACTTTTTTAGCATGGAGACTTTAGTTTTTGTAGAAAATAACAACAGAATATCTTGTTTTAAAGTATAATTAACATCAAATGAAATAATTCTTTCAAAAATATTAATATATTTTAACACGATTTTTTACAAATTATTGAACTTTAAAGCGTATCAGAAATGTAACGTGGCTCTAACTTTTTAGCATATGATTTTTGTTTTTTGGAGAAAATAATCATACAATATTTTGTTTTAAAGCATAATTAATTCTAAATGTAATACTACAAATTATAATTAAAAATATAATATTATTATTCTCTATTACGATTTTTTACGAGTTATTTAACTGGAAGGCATTTCAGAAATGTAATGCCACTAGAACTTTTTGGCTTTTTGACTTTAGTTTTTGTAGAAAATAACAACATAATATCTTGTTTTAAAGCATAATTAACACTAAATGAAATAATTTTATCAAAAATATTAATATCCTTTAGCACGATTTTTTTTTACAAATGATTGAACTTTAAAGCATATCAGATATGTAACGTGGCTTGAACTTTTTAGCATGAAATTTTTATTATTTAGGAAAAATAATCATACAATATCTTGTTTTAAAGCACAATTAATGCCAAATGTAATAATACTCTCAAAAATATTAATATTCTTTAGTACGATTTTTTACGAATTATTTAACTGGAAGGCATTTCAGAAATGTAACGCGACTAGAAATTGTTTAGCATGGAGACTTTAGTTTTTGTAGAAAATAACAACATAATATCTTGTTTTAAAGCATAATTAACACCAAATAAAATAATTTTCTCAAAAATATTAATATCATTTAGTACGATTTTTTTTACAATTGATTGAACACTTGAAAGCATATCAGAAATTTAACGTGGCTTGAACTTTATAGCATGAAATTTTTATTATTTGGGCAAAACAATCATACAATATCTTGTTTTAAAGCATAATTAATGCCAAATGTAATAATGCTCTCAAAAATATTAATATTCCCTACTTTGATTTTTTTACGAATTATTTAACTGGAATGTAACGTGGGTGAACTTTTTAGCATGAAATTTTTGTTTTTTGAAGAAAATAATCATACAATATCTTGTTTTAAAGCATAATTAATGCTAAATGTAATACTACTCTCAAAAATATTATTATTCTCTATTACGATTTTTTACGAATTATTTAACTGGTAGGCATTTCAGAAATGTAAGGCGACTAGACATTTTTTAGCATGAAGACTTTAGTTTTTGTAGAACTAATAAGTAGCTCTGGACTGAAATGAAATCAATCACTAACTATCAGCAATAGCAATAAGACTATTATTGTTTTTTTTTCAGGGTATCCAAGATAAATTTTTTTTTGTATACCAAATTTCATTTAATTTGCAGCTTTTTCCAAAAAGATATAGTAAATATATTATTTGTTTTGTAAAAGTTTCACACTCTTCAAAATACTGCTTATTTATATGCATCTCACTTCCCAACAAAGATAGTTAGGAAGTGAGATGCACATAAGCAGTAGTTTTGAATCAGAATGACGAGGAGAATATTGTGTTAAAGTATTCAACAACTGAATCACAATGTACATACTAACATATAGACACACATAGACACGCTATATATAAATATACAATAAATATGATTTAATGAAAGACTAATACTTATTTTATTAAATTATATTATCCTAAATATCCTTAGAATGTGATAAACACAAATAGTATGTGAGGTAATATAATATTAGTATTTAATTTTATATAATCATTTAAGGAAAAAGAAATTCGTGCTGGTTTACGACCTATTGATCTATGCTGGCGGCAATTGCTGTGTACTTGGTGCGAACATAGACAAAGAGACCCGAGTTCCAATCCCGAGGGCCCATCTGCATAGATAATGATGTTACCGCGGGCGAAACGCCACCATTGTGGATACATAAAAATATGTATGGAATATTACCTCTTGTTGGGGGCTTTTCATTGTGCCCGTATTTTGCATTGATTTTACGAGGTTTAAATAGTAATATTCATTTATGTAAAATCAAATTTTACTCTAAAAGTAAAAATTGCGTCCAAAATTATTCTAATCAAAACATTTTGAAAAATGTGCCTCTTTGCATTAATTTTACCGACCTCGTTTCTCTTAAGATTAGCGACGGTTCACAAAGTTTTAGTTTTATTGCCTACAACATACATTAACTGTTGCCCCTTTTAGAAGTTTACATTTTAATATCTAGTGGAAAAAGTAAATAAACACCTAGTTTTAGAACTTTATTGCAATTTGCCACTTTAGCACAACTTCTTTCGAGTTAATTTTTCGATATTGTTATTCTAATAACGCTTCCCTAAAGTCCTGATTTCCTAGCAAGCGGTGTCGATAAAAATGGCCGTTTTTGATGTCATTTACACATTAAAAGATACGTTTTAAGTACATGTAATTGAATAACTCACCAGATTCCAGTGTAATTCATAATATTTTTCCAATACTTTGAAGTATACCGCTATCTGGATAACCAGATTTATTTAAATAGACCTAAAAGAAATGTGTGACGTCAAAATTACGTTAAATACGGCCGCTTTTGTAGAAACCGCTTCCTAGGAAATCATGTGCAATAAAATATCAAGCAGGATTTTTTTTACGGGTTCAAGCTATGTAAAGCTAATTCGACTGGACTATATGTAATCTTTGCAAAAGCATAAAAACTTAATCATTGTTTGTGTTTTGTAAAACGCAACATATCTCCCTATATAAACATCTCATACAATATAATTTAATTCTGTCAGGCGAAATGAAAATGAAAATATTTATCATAAATTTCCGTTCAAACCATATTGCATCTAATACGAACACATATAAACACAAATATTATCATTACTATAAATAAATCAAGTTGTTACTAAAACATTTTGTCAATAATAAACACCTTTCACGTGCTTGTAAATACCAACTACGTCGGATATTAATCTTTTATACCGACACTACCCATTCAAGTAAGTAAATAAAATTAAAGTGGGATGATGCAGTAAACATGTTAACATTGATTTCCCTCCCTGCCTCAACTTTTATTTAATTGTTAGCCTTTCCAGCAGTGATATGTGTGAGTTATATTTATTAGCCCTACTAGTTTGCAGCCAGTTGACGAATGCACTAATAAACGTGCATCAATTACAAAATTTAAGCATTTTAAAACAACATTTATCAATTGCATCAGCTGAGAAACATTATAAAACATTAGGAGTGATTGGAATTACAGAAATAGCCGAGTGGTTTATTAAAGATCACGTACAATCGTCACATCCTATACTTATTTGGAAGAACGAACATGCGAACGCATCATCAAAAACATATAGAACTAAAGATATTTACGGATTTATTGAGAATATCAAAAGTTTACCCGAATACTTAATGTATTTGGACGAATGCCCGTTTTTGCATCGCAGAGGAAAAATGCGGTTTGTTCTAGAGGAAAAATTTGATAATCTTAAATGGCTACAAAAATCAGTTCAATTGATATGGAGCTACCATATAATAAATTTTGTTATAATTTACCAATTTAATGAGCTGGTTCATATTGTGGGATACAATCCGTTCAAGAAACACATTTATTTTCTAAACAATTCCGATGAAAAATTTCCGGATAAATTAAGTAATTTATATGGTACAGAATTAATTATACCAATGGTGGAAGATGCGCCCAGAAATACTTTAATCAATAACCAACTAATTGGAGATGATATAAGTCTTTTATTGGCCGTAGTGCATGCAATTAATGCGACTGCAAAAATAATAATAGTGGATGAATTTATTGATGTAGAAAATATGATTCTTAATGGTACAGCAGATTTTTCGTTCAATAGAATTATAATTTCAGCCGAAACAGATGATGTAACTTATACGTACCCTATTGCATTGGAGGATATTGTTATTGTTGTACCGAATAGTGGCTTAATTCCGCGGCGTAATTATTTGTTATATACATTCGATTATTATGCATGGTTTTTTACAATCGTTTCGTATGTTATGTTTTTCATTGCAAAGAAAATATTTGCTCGAATTAAATTTCATACAATATCTACTAAGATGTTTCTAGTTTGTTGGTTGTTCTTTGTTTTAATGATAACTACAGGATTTCAATCGGATTTAACTAGTGCACTGACTAATCCCAGATATGACAAGAATATTGATACTATTGAAGGGATTAATAACAGTTATTATACGATTGCTGCTACTAACACGGTTTTTGATATTCTTAAACACGAGTTTCAGTATATGATGCATAATTTTTTTATATTGCCTCGACTTGAGATGGTTGCTAAATTATCGCGTGGTGATGTGGATTGTGCGTATACTAATGCGTATACTTTTTTGGAGAAGTTTTTGAATATTCGGGACAGTTCCGGGCGGCAGGTTTATCATATGATTGTAGAACATTTGGTTCCTGGGCATACAGTTTTTCCGTTTCCTTTGAAGTCGCCTTTAAAGGATAAGATGCAGGAGAAAATATTTGTAATCAGGGAGCATGGTGGGGCATCGTTTGCAGCCAAAAGGATTAAGCAGGATTCCAGTCAAATTGTGCAGAATAATTTGCCGTTTATAATTAAAGTTGAGGATTTGCAATACGTGTTTTATATTTTGTTTATTGGATATTTTGTTAGTTTTGTTGTATATTTGATAGAATATTGTAAAAATAAATATGTCTACTAATTAGACTAATATGAAAATTACATAGCTGGTAAGGGTAGCGGGTAGGCATTTCTTTTCGAACCCGGAGAAGAATAGGTCTACTTCAGGGATGCGACCCTGCCCACGCGAGCCATAGTTCTCCCATCTCCTTGTACCGGGGAGAATCATGTCCCGATGTTCAATCCTTCTAATATATACCTATCTCTCCTACATCCATGTTCTACCCTTATCCTCCCATTTCCTTGTACCGGGGGAATCATGTCCCAACGTTCAATCCTTCTATTATATACCTACTCTCCTACATCTATAGCCTACCCATATTCTCCCATCTCCTTGTACCGGGGGAATCATGGCCCGACGTTCAATCCTTCTATTATATACCTATCTCTCCTACATCCATAGCCTACGCATATTCTCTCATCTCCTTGTACCGGGGGGAATCATGTCCCGACGTTCAATCCTTCTATTATATACCTATCTATCCTACATCCATAGCCTACCCATATTCTCCTATCTCCTTGTACCGGGGGGAATCATGTCCCGGCGTTCAATCCTTCTAATATATACCTATATCTCCTACATCCATATGCTACCCATATTCCAAACCGCCTAGTGAGTCTGGAAGATTATGCCGTTCTTCACATCTCGATAACTCGTTTTCAACGGCTATTTCGCACTGTGTCTTCCGTTTGTTGCATTCGCTTCAGCTCGGTGGTTTCTATTCTAGGGGAGCAATAGTAGTTGAGGAAAAACCCTAGGATTTTTACTTTATCATAGTATCTATAGAAGGGAAGTATGGATAAAGTATTGTAATCATGGGGGGAAAATCAAATTTTTGTACGATTCCTCATTTAGGTGTCCTGATTATTTTCCGACTATCTCTTAGAAATGTCTATCGTTTGTGATATCCTCCGGAAAAATCAATTTTTTTACGAATCCTCTTTTAGGTGTCGCTGATTATTCTCAGACTATCTCTTAGAAATGTCTATTGTTTGTGATATCCTCCGCGTTTTCTGAAAAACATCTGGATATTTTCAAATCAATTTTGCATGTGGCCATTCTCGTTAATTATTTTGAGTATTTTATTAGAAATTATTCATGCGTCAACTAATAAAAGCGCCAAGCTACAATTCTTGCCTCTGATTGGCTGACGCATGAACGCTGACACAGCAACGGAGAGTAGGCTTATTATTTCAGCTGAATATTTATTAATACTATATTAATTATTTCGGCTAATAGTCCTATAAAATAAGAAATTTAAAAAAAAATCTTTCGTTTTAGGATTATGTACAAAATAAATTAAATTTCGACATACTAGCGCCATCTAGCGGCGCGCCCTCGAAACTCAGTTGATAGCCAACGTCGCGGCTGATTAGTTGGTAGGTGTTTTTGTGATGTGTTAGTGAGTGTAGTTTGACAGATATAGCACAAGTAGCAGAAAAAGTAATTGAAAATGGTAAATATACGTTCAAAAGTGTACGTTCCCCGTCATTATTTTGCGGGTTGCATGTTGGCTGCAAAACTTTCACCCCGGTTTATGACTCGTTGCCTTCATTAGGCCAGGCATGGACGTGTACGAATTAAAAGTGTATGGTTTTTAGGTGTACAAGTGAGTCATGGAAAAATACCCATTAAAAAGGGGCACATCGTCGATACCTACACACTCAACCTACCAATCTGTTAATAAAAAGGTAAGCTGCTGTTTTAAATTATCTTGCGATAAGTAGATAAACATATGTATGCAAAACATATTATTCTGATTATAAATAACACACACTGATTTTAAGGTTGTTTTTAATGTGATATTGATATATGTGTGTTGTATTTTGTATGGGTTTAAATCGTATGCATAAAAAGGAAACATGGGAAATCTTATAAAAACACATTTGTCAAAGTGATTTTTATCATATATATTTACATGTAGAACATTAGGGTTTCACTGCAACCACTTTAGGATTGAGGAAAATCCATACCTACTAATACCATACATTTAAGATTGTTTAATGTATAATCGTTGAACAACTATTTAAAGTGAGAGCTGACTCCTATTAGCGATTCAAATGGCAACAGTTTTTGACGAACTAGTGGGTAAACAGCTGATCTTTGTTATTGTTGGATCAGCTGAAAATTACATGATTTTGGTCACTTGGACAGTAATGTGTGGTTGTTAATAAACTTTTAATATATAACTAGACAAACCTTGCACATATAGTCACATATATGATGAGAAAATGCATTTTATGTGTAGAGATTACCCACTAGATTTTAGTTCATTTTCTGCTACCAGATAGACCCATATATTCACCAACGTTCCATAAATCTATCAATACTATTCAACCCATAAGTATTCATTGTTATAGCAACAATAAATAATGTATCTAGGGAATGAAATTACTTTAGATTCTCTGTATTGGAAACACTAAATAAATAAACAAAGGGTGTCATCAAAGCTTCAATCGCAAGCACTACTCAAGGTGTTTGACATTTGTTTTGGCATATTCTGTCACAATGATGTTGTCAATTTATCCATTCAATAGCTTATTGCCCATATTTACCAACATCCCATAAACATTATAGGTCCCATAAGCTATTGAATGGATAAATTTAAAATGTCATTGTGACAGAATATGCCAAATCAAATGTCAAAAACCTTGAATAGAGATTGTGATTGGAGCTTTGATGACATCTTTTGTTTAATTATTCAGTGTTTCCAATTGAGAGAATCTAAAGTAACTACATTCCCTAGATAATTTATTTATTGTTGCTATAACAATGAATACTTATGGGTTCAATAGCTATTGATAGATTTATAGAACGTTGGTGAATACTGGGGTATGGGACCTATAAAGTTTATGGTATGTTGGTGAATATGAAAGAGTACTGACTAGCTTGAATTGCCCATAGCTCAGTGATATTGGTTTTGTTGTCTTCAGGGACTGATTCACTGAAGAATACAGTAGTAGACATTTGAAGAGAGAATGAGTGAAATGTGTAGGTAGTGTATCTGCGAATACAGTTTCTGTTTTATAATATTGGTTGAAGAGCGAAGTCCTGGGTCCTGGTTGTAGACTTTCTCTTGGGGATTGTTGTTGTAAAAGCCCATCCACTTTCTAATGGGGTTGTAAAATAGCTGACTTGTTCATGGGTGCATTATTAGCTTCAGTAAAGGTTGTATGTTACTTAATGATGAATTACTGATTGTCTACTTATATCAATCAGATGGCAACTAAGTATGTACACAACAATATGATTAGTATTTCCTTCCTGAATTAGGGTTTAGGTAATTTTAATTGTTGTTTATCCTTGTTTGCTTCCTGTAGATTATAGCCTCTGCCATTGATTGTCTTTATTCAGATTGTGTGCATTTTCCTGTGGTTTTCCTCAACTTTATCTGTGCTCTATCATGTAATTGTACAAATATGATATGTTTATTAATTTTATTTATTTAATTAAATGCCTATTTATCATATTGGTATAAGGCTCTAATTTTATACATTATATAATATACAAGGTGTATGAAAAAATTTGATAAAACCTTTATTTATGATTATTGCAAAAATTGCTGGGACACATCAATTTTAAATTGCAAATTTTTAATAAAAGTGTGAATTTTTTTCGACGTTTTTTGAATGTGCAATGACTACATCGGCCATTTTTTCAAATGACAACCCTATTTTTTATTACGGATTCTGAAATTGCTCGATTTTTGCGATAATCATAAATATTTTTTATTAAAAATTTTAAATTTCCAATTTTTAATGTAAAATTTCCAATTTTTAATGATGGTATCAATTTTTTTCGACGATTTTTGAAAGTGTAATGAAATTAATTAGAAAAAAATCCCTTTCGGAATCAGTAATAGAAAAATAGGCTTGTCATTTCATCAAAAATTGTCGATGACGTTTCTAATTCAAAAATGGTCGAAAAAAATTGACACTTTCATTAAAAAATTGCAATTAAAAATCGACGTGTTCCATACATCCTGTGTATTATATAATGTATAAAATTAGAGCCTTACACCAATTATATGATAAATAGGCATTTGATTAAATAAATAAAATTAATAAACAGATTATATTTGTACAATCACATGATAGAGCACATATAAAGTGAAGTTGAGGAAACCATAGGAAAACTCATACAATCTGATCCAAAAAAAATAATGGCAGATGCAATGATGTACAGGAAGCAAACAAGGATAAACAACTATTATAATTACCTAAATTCTAGTCATAAATAAAGGTTTTATTGAATTTATTCGATACTTTAGGGACACTCTATATATACAGGTATGCAGGTATGGATCGTAGATATGCGTATGTAGCAGAGAAAATATTAATACTTGTGTTTTACCACTTGTTTTTTGTTTGTTGTGAAATAAAAAAATACAATAGGTATTTCAATATTATGGGCAAATTAACTACAACAAGTATGTAGGCTGTAATTACATATTCTTTCATGTACAATATACACTTTAATTAAATATGTGTTTATAATGAATCCTGCATTATTACTAAGGTGACTAAGTTATACGCAATTCGCTGATTAAGCAATAAAATTGATTGGCTGTTACAACTACTTTAATTAAATCTATCTGCATATATGCTTTAGTAGGCTACAAACTAATTAGTGATCACTAGTGGGTCATATTTCCCTGATTGTTTTTGTACCTAGGAATCGGGATATTTAAAAATAAAATTCCCGTGAATCCGGGTAAATTTGAAAACCTGAATGTGAAACGTTTAAATAAATATTAAGCTTGTTTTACAAGAGTATATATAGTTTTTACATAAGTATATATACCTAAACGTACTTTGACTATAGGTCGTTTTAGACAAGACAATTTCCTGACTCAAAAGTTTGTCAAGATGCGAGACAATCTAAATTGTCTCGTATCATACAGCAAATTATTTGAAATATTGAATTGGATGGTAGATCGAATAGAAAAATACAACGCGTTCTTTTTGTCAAGGACAAATTGTATGGGAGGAGGATATATGCATTCATTTCTTGAACAACTTTTGAGCTAAGAAATTGTCTTGTCTAAAACGACCTTAATAAGAGGGAACAACATTAATTGAACAAGACGCTAGTATGCGATTAGCGTCTTTGTGTGATAGACTATTTTCACACGAATACGCTAGTATGCGAACCGTGTACATGAGAGTACAAGTTATAGATTAGAGTAGATACAACTGAAGTAGTTGGGGTACCTTAGCAGCCCCCACGAAATGCGGGAAACGGTGGTTTAACATAAAAACTCAAAAGAGGCTACGCCACGCGAACGCCTACAATCGCGGGACTTTTTCGCATTATAATAATGAAATGCAAATAAATGGTTCCAAACCAAAACGAATTTAAAAAAAGGAATTCAACAAAGTCTACAGGATACCAAATGACATTTTTTAACTGTAACTATTTCCTGTAATGCCTATTATAGTTGTCGGTAGTTGGATTCTGTCGGTATTTTGAATAACGGTATTTCGATATTGTCGGTATTTTAAATATCGGTATCGGCGTCGGTAATTCTTTTATGGGAAATACATACATTAAATCAATTAATATAAAATTCATAGTTTCTTAAAAATATTAAAATTAATTTTAAATTGTTTTATTATCACGTTTGATAAACAGTGCATTATATTTATACTAAGCGCTCCAAACCTTTACGTAATCCCTGCTTACAATTAGCTATGCGAGAACAGATAAATATAAAGTTTGTTTAACTTCCTGATAACATCTATCCTTATCTGATTCATCTTGTCTCATGTGATATTATTAAAATACAATTATATCAAGTTTTGCATTTTTTTACTTTGTTTTGCAGGTATTTATTTAATTTTTGGGTTTTTTTTACCGTTTGAAAACAAATAAGTAATAAAATTACGCGCATTGGTAAATGTGCCAATCATCACAAACAATTACCTCGCAGTAATCTGAATAGAGCAAAAACCATTATTTAACCAAACGACACGAACAATTGTTACCCGTTTACTCAAGCTTATAATTCGAGGTTTCACACAAAAACAGGCAACAACGTACTGTTTATAATTCGTGCTCGTTTAACGCGCTGATCGTGTGTTTCATACAAAAAAAGTATTAACCACACGATAACAGTATTTACCCACAGCAACTGCTGAACTATTTCTTGAAGACCGTTCGTTTATTAAATAGGCAGATGTGACCTGCTAACACGATATCGATTCTCCCCCGTTACTCGCGCGCATGTTTCACCCTGCCGCGCTACCTGCCACCCCACACAAAAACATTGTCAACTGCTGTTTTATTATTTGCGACGATGCTGATTGCTGGCTTTATCAAGTGTGTTTAATTGTGTTTGTAGGTTTCGAACGGTACACGGGTTACTTACGTAAACTCTGATGACGATATGATAGACATAACAACGGGCGCTACAGACATTCGGGCAGCTAGATTGCAGGAGGAAGACGATGCAAGTGCAAATTGTAAGTGACATTTAGGATTAATAATAAAAGAATAAAAAATAATCTGTTTTTGTTTTGTTTTGTTTTGTTTATTGCAGATGCGGTATCGTTTAGTGGAGCACAAGGTATGTTTAAATATTTTTTGTGTGTGAAACATACGGTGTACTTTACTGTCAATATAATGGTGTTTTGCAATCTCACAAAACAAAGTATATGCTAAGTTAGTAATAAATAAGTACTCACATTACATTAGTGGCGACAATACACATCATAATGATTTGAACACAAGTGAATTAAAAGGAAATAGTGCCAGTATTGACTTTATTATTTATAAAACAAGTTAAAAAATACTATTACTTATTTTTCAATGCAATGCTATATGGTTTAATAATAATACAATATAGGCATACAATACAATATAGGAATACAATACAATATAGGAATACAATACAATATAATAGGCATACAATACAATATAGGCATACAATACAATATAGGAACACAATACAATATAGGATAACAATACAATATAGGCATACAATACAATATAGGCATACAATACAATATAGGAATACAATACAATATAGGCATACAATACAATATAGGCATACAATACAATATAGTCATACAATACAATAAGCATACAATACATTACATAAACATTACAAGAAGGATCCAAATATTGTAAACCAATTACCCAAGTTGACAATAGTATATTTAAGTTTAAACTTATAAAGAGAATGAACTGTGTCTGCAGGAGTATTTTATTTTGTTGGTATATTAAAACATAAATGTTTGAATATACATGCTGAATATAATAATCGTTTATCAGAGGTGGCCAAACTTTTGATCACTTTGGGCGAACTGGTTTTGAAATCATAGGCGGCGATCTACCAACATCGTATGTATTAAGTGTGTGTGACGGGCATCAGAGATATGTGCATATCAGAGAGACGAGCGACTAGGAATAGTTACGTGGTCGACACTTTGCTCACCCCTTTCCTATAGTATGCTGTTATGTATATAAAAAATATCTCGTGTGGGCACCACACAACTTTCCGAGTTACATTGATGTTTTGGCCATTTTTTACATTTATTCACGTTTTTTTTAAATTTTGAACTTTTTTGACGTTTTTGACATTTTGGACATTGGACAATATTTGAAGATAATTGACATATATGACAATATTTGACATTATTTGACATTATGTGACATTATTTTACATTATTTGACATTATTTGACGATATTTGACAAACTTTAACAATATTTGACTATGTTTGACGAATTTTTCACAATATTCGACTATATTTGACTATGTTTGACGAATTTTTCACAATATTCGACTATATTTGACAATATTTGTCAATATTTGACTATATTTGAAAATATTTGACGCATATTTCACAATACTCGACTAAATTTGACTATATTTGACAATATTTGACGAATATTTTACAATATTCGACTATATTTGACGAATATTTCACTATATTTGACGAATATTTCACAATATTCGACTATATTTGACGATATATAACAATATTCGACTATATTTAACGATTGTTTCACAATATTCGACTATATTTCACTATATTTGACAATATTTGATAATATTCGACGATATATAACAATATTAGACAATATTTTACTGTTTGGCAATATTTCATAATAGTTGACTATATTTGACAATATTTGACTATATTTCAAAATATTTCACAATACTCTACTAAATTTGACTATATTTGACAATATTTGACGAATATTTCACAATATTCCACTATATTTGACGATATATAGAATATTACACAATATTTTACGATATTTTGACTACATTTGACGAATATTTCACAATATTCGACTATATTTGACGAATATTTCCCAATATTCCACTATATTTGACTATATTTGACTATATTTTACTATATTTTACTATATTTTACTATATTTTACTATATTTTACTATATTTTACTATATTTTACTATATTTTACTATATTTGACAATATTTGACGATATATAACAATATTAGACAATATTTTACTATATTTTAACTATATTTGACAATATTTGACGAATATTTCACAATATTCGACTAGATTTGACGAATATTTCCCAATATTCGACTATATTTGACTATATTTGACAATATTTGACGAATATTTCACAATATTAGACAATATTTGGCGATATTAGACAATATTCGTCTTTTTGTTTCATTTTCATTTAGATGCTTATGTGCGTAATTACATTTTTAACTAGATATACATTTTTAAAAACAGTACAACTTACCCTCGTAGAGGGAAGTTAAACGCCATCTGGCGGCACATTTTTATTTCGGGGTTGGCGTTCCTGTAAATCAATTTGGCGCGAAAGTGACTTTTGCTGTGAAATGGTTTTATCCTGATTTTTCCTCTGTTTGTGGACCGATTTTGTTCAAATTTTCACGGGATCGCCCTATCTCGGTTTCCCAGCCGATTATACCATCATATTTGCATGGTCGCGATCCATTCAGTCGTTTCTCCGAAATTTTGTTCACAGACAAATTCATCTTCACACACATACACACACAGACATTTTCCAAAAATAGTCGATTTCGACTAGAAAAGTCTGAAACGTGGAGAAAAGTCAAAGTCGAAAACAGTACCTGCTAAGTAATACTGTATAAGTACAGCTGTATTCGGAATAAATGGTTGAATTTATCAATTATTTAATTTTTTTACCATATAGAGATTTACAAATTCAACAATTTTATAGAATCAGGTGACATACCTGGCATCGGGCAGTATGATGATTTTCATACGATTGATTGGCAGAGGGACATTGCAAGGGACCGTATGCGACACAGATATATCATAAAAAAGAAACAGGATTCCATATGGAACCTGATTGAGGGGGCACACGACGCATGGTCGGGATGGTTGTGTGTGCTACTGGTTGGATTAGTGACTGGCGTGGTCGCCGGTGTTATTGATATCGGAGCCAGTTGGATGACTGATTTAAAATTCGGCATATGCCCGCAGGCGTTTTGGTTAAATCAGGAACAGTGTTGCTGGTCTCTGAATGAAACGAGTTTCGATGTGGACAACTGCTCCCAGGTTAATATCTAAAATGTTGCTAGTTTTTACCATACATTATTTTTAGAGCTGTAGTTATGACCTTTGGCGCTTTAATAAGCAAATGATGCATATTTTTTTCTCATATCAATGGTGTAGTGCAAGAGGATTTAAAGGACAACACTAAAAGGGCCAATCAGCGAATCCTTCTCAATTCTTCATTTTGCAATAGTTAAATATTAACTATACCAGTAGTTAATTTTTAACTTAAATTAACTTTTAAGTCCTTTAAATCATTTTGGTTCTTGTTAAAAAAAACAGTTTGGCCCTTTTTGCGCTACACCGTCGATATGATGTTAAAAACTTCTCATTATACCATTACTTCAGTTTGTGATGGAGAGAAGAAGTTTGAGATGATAGCATTCTCAAATAATATACTCCTTATTATAGATAAGTAAAGGATGTGATGTAGCGCCGCATGTAAAAATAATTACTAATTTTATGTATAATCTTGTACATTGTGCTATGTTGGTGTTTTAGCTTTTTGATTTAATATTTATTTTATTTATTTATTTAATACAAGCACAATAGTAAAAAATCAATAATAGGGACTAACTTAACTTAACTTATAAAATATAAAAATACAACTACAAAGTACAGTTTACAATTAAGAATACAGGTACTATATATATATCACAGAATTTTTAAAACTTGACAACGTATCAATTGAAAATATCAGAGTTGGTGTTGACTTTATTAACATATCTACTTGGTCCTTACAAGTGGCAAATTTTAACAGTTATTGAATTCTTATACGTAACCTTGTTTCTGTAGGTGTTTTGAAAGTGAATTCAACTATTTTTGTTTTGTTTTGAGCATGGTTTCTTTTTTGTATGGCTGTCAGCCGTGATACTTCTCCGGGTGGTCCAGGAAAGTGCTCGGAGGAGTTTCTCACCCGGTATTTACCTTAACTTCCTCTGAAAATATGTGAAAGGTGATTCGCTCTGATGGGGTTTAAACTTGGGCTCCCCAATGCTAGTAGTACGATATGGACGACACCTTCAGAACTACTACAATTTCGTATAAAGTAAACAAACCACTCAGTGACCGAGTGGTTTGTTTACATTATATGATATATATATATATATATATATATATTTTTAGTTCGCAGACCACCGGCGTATGCGCGATCTTCCATCCTTTACTTATCAATAATCCGATTGAAACGTCGATGTGTTTAAATCGCTTAATATTTCTTGATACCTTTTCCTTAAGCTGTTAAAGGTTATTTATAATTATATCTCTTAATTTACTAGTGGTTAACATGGGCGGAAGTGTTGGGCCAGACAAGAGATGGGGCTGGTTCATACATAATATCCTACTTGTTTTACATAGTCTGGGCCCTTCTGTTTGCTGCACTGTCAGCATCTTTGGTCCGAATGTTCGCTCCGTATGCGTGTGGCTCTGGTATCCCTGAGGTAATTTGGTCCCTGATTAGTTTGTTATAATTACATAATGATATTTTAGATCAAAACCATACTCAGTGGTTTTATTATTCGGGGTTACTTGGGAAAGTGGACTTTGATTATCAAGAGTGTTGGCTTGATTTTATCAGTATCCGCAGGTCTTAGTTTGGGCAAGGAGGGGCCTATGGTGCATATTGCATGTGCAATAGGTAAGATTATCAAATAATATAAATAAATGGATAATATACAGGTTTGTTTTGGTTACAGGTAATATTTTATCGTACCTATTTCCTAAGTATGGTAGGAATGAGGCAAAGAAGCGTGAGATATTGTCCGCAGCGGCTGCGGCTGGTGTTTCTGTGGCCTTTGGTGCTCCCATTGGAGGTGTTCTTTTTAGTTTAGAAGAAGTAAGTATATCTATACCCCGAGTTTAAATTTCGACGGCACATTTATTTTGGTTATAATATTTGCGCTTCACGGAATGCACCCGCTGGCGCGTGCAAATTACTCTGATACGCATAAACGATTGCAAAATTAGTAGTGTGGACGTTGTGGAGGCCTTTTAAAATTATATCGATATATTTTATTAAAGTAGATTGAATAATTTTTGCATTCGAATGATTGCAGATAAAAAATAACTCTGAAGGGTCGTATGTTTTCGCACACGACCCTTTCGAGTCTGTTAAGACTCCACATCATGATGTTGCATGGCGTTGATATTATTCGTGTCTACCGTTCGCACTTATACTTGCTCGATCAAAAGTTAATTTAATTACGAAATAATTAACGAATATTAGTATTGCAGGACTCTCGCGATTACGGGGTCTTACAATGTACTAATTTAATTTTGAATGTAAATTATATTAAATTTAATTGCATTATCTATACAATATATTAGTTTTTTCTTTTAGGTAAGCTATTATTTTCCACTGAAAACTCTTTGGAGATCCTTCTTCTGTGCGCTTATAGCGGCCTTCATTTTGCGTTCGATCAACCCATTCGGGAACGCACATTCAGTTCTTTTCTTCGTGGAATATAATAAGCCATGGATTTTCTTTGAATTAATATTTTTCATAGCCTTAGGAATAATTGGGGTAACGGATTAACTGGTTTATTATCAGCAATAGAATATTACAATCTTTTTCTTCCTTTAGGGTGTGATTGCTACTATTTTTATAAAAGCAAATTTATACTGGTGCCGCTACCGGAAATACTCGAAACTGGGACAGTATCCCGTCACCGAAGTGCTGGTGGTGACCGTCATTACTGCGCTAATTGCGTATCCAAATCCGTACACTCGTATGAATACTAGTCAGTTGATTTATTTATTGTTCAACCAGTGTGGAATATCAAACTCTGATAATCTATGGTAAGTTTAACTATAACCATTCGGCCAATGAGCTGGATTAACACATACATTACATTAACTACTGAAACCCCGAAATCAACTTGTCTGGAAAAGTATGCATATGTTAATCTTAATTATTTTTTTCCAGTGATTACGCTCGCAATTTCACGGACGTAAACTCGGCCATTGATCTGGCAGAAGCCGGCCCAGGCGTCTACAAGGCGATTTGGCTCTTGATGCTGGCACTCATCTTGAAATTGATCATGACGGTGTTTACGTTCGGCATGAAAGTGCCCTGCGGTTTGTTCATACCGTCACTCTGTTTGGGTGCAATTGTTGGACGTATTTTCGGTATAATGGTGGAACAACTGGCTTACCATTATCCCAAAACCTTCTTGTTTAGTGGGGAGTGTTCGACGGGCGAGGATTGCATTACACCGGGCTTGTATGCGATGGTGGGCGCAGCTGCTGTGCTTGGTGGAGTAACCAGGATGACTGTCTCCCTGGTGGTTATTATGTTTGAGTTGACTGGTGGGGTGAGGTATATTGTGCCCTTGATGGCGGCAGCTATGGCTAGTAAGTGGGTGGGCGATGCGTTGGGGCGGCAGGGGATTTATGATGCGCATATAGCGCTGAATGGTTATCCTTTCTTGGACTCGAAGGATGAGTTCGCGCATACTTCACTTGCTGCAGATGTGATGCAACCAAAGTGAGTATTAATTTTATTTAGAATTATTTTATCCTAGGGACTGCATTTTGAAAATTAGTGCTTATTTATTATTTTTCAATACGATAACAACATTTTAAAATTTATTTTATTATCCCTATTGGAAGGTCTGATTAATGAAGAATTTAAAAGCCCAAATATCTCCTAACTCATTCGGTAGAATTGCGAGATGGAAGGTGTTAAAAATTTGTATAGAAGAAAAAAGGTATTTCCATTTAGAATTCGTATTTTCTATACGAATTTTGTATTTAGGCGTAGGAGGAACAGAGTTTTTTCCCCGGAATGTTATCGCATATTTCCAAAATCTTAGTGGAAATATGCAATAATTTACATCAGTGATTTATTCGGAAAGTATTAACCGGGTATAATTTTTAAAATAATCAATCCTATTGATAAAGTCTTGACGCATATTGTGACTACTATTCATACAAAGAGCTGAAATACCCGACCTATTTACCCGCTATCTAGGAAGATGAATCATAAATTGGTCATAAAGAAC
This sequence comes from Lordithon lunulatus, assembly GCA_963942505.1. Taxonomy (NCBI): domain Eukaryota; kingdom Metazoa; phylum Arthropoda; class Insecta; order Coleoptera; family Staphylinidae; genus Lordithon; species Lordithon lunulatus. Next base: position 66,171,781 of record OZ012666.1, read on the forward strand.
AAAAGAAAATTTTACCAGCTAAAATAATATATTTAGTCATGTTAATTAAAAAACAGAGGAATTATTTGTTTAAAAAAAAACGTGCATAATTTATAAAACTTGATAAAACGTCGTGACGGATGTTGTGACTACTATTAATCGCATCATGCGGAGTACAAATGTGTAAAATATAAAACATGATTTTTTCAACGGTTCGCATACTGTAGTATGTTTATAATTAATGTTCGGGCACTTTCTCAAATGATATTATCAATATCCGCCGATCCAATTCAAACTGAAATATCCTAGTTTCATCCAATCGCATCATACATTTATTTTTACAGCCGCATTTGCGTCAGCCGTGTTGCGGAATAATCTTTTAACTTGGGGGAATTTGTTTAACACACTTAAACGTATGTGACAAATATTTTTGATCATGAACTTATCAAACGAATGTATCAAAAATATTATTTTAACCTTGCATTGGACAATTGTGGTAGACTTTGAATTCCAGATGAATCAGCACAAATGGGTTGTTTTTGTTTGTTTGCAGGCGCAATGAAACTTTAAGTGTGATAACGCAGGACTCGATGACGGTGGACGATGTTGAGTCGTTGCTGAAGGAAACTGAGCATAATGGATACCCCGTGGTGGTTTCCCGGGAATCACAATATTTGGTTGGATTCGTGCTACGGAGGGATCTTAATCTTGCAATTGGTTAGATATATTAATATTTTTATCATAATGAGTTTTTTTTAACCAAAACTCATCCAATTTAAAGGTCATTTTAGACAAGACAATTTCTCGGTGAAAAGTTGTTCAAGAAATGAATTAATATATCTTCCTCTCATACAATTTGTCCTTGACACATAGAACACGTTATGTTTTTCCATTCCATCTACCATCCAATTCAATATTTCAAATAATTTGCTGTATGATACGAGACAATTTAGATTGTCTCGCATCTTGACTAACTTTTGAGTTAGTCTAAAACGACCTTAATTTATATTAGTTGATTACAACTATTATAAATACGGTATGAAACATTAACTCCCGTTAATCTATCAATAGTTCATTGTTATAGCATCAATAAATACATTATCTAGGGAATGTAGTTACTTTAGATTCGCTCTATTGTAAACAAAGAATAATTAAACAAAAGGTGTCATTCCAAGCTCCAATTGCAGGCGCTATTCAAGGTGTTTGACATTTATTTTAGCATATTCTGTCACAATCACGTTGTCAATTTAACCATTCAATAGCTTATGTGACCTATAAAGTTTATGGGATGTTGGTGAATACGGGCAATAGTTGTTTTTTTCTGAAAGCTTATAAAAATGGTAGTGTCCAGTGTTTGAGCCTATAGAAACGTCGTAAGTGGTTTTTTTTTTGATATTTTTTAGCGAATGCTAGACGGATGGTTGATGGAATATGTGGGCAATCATTAGTAGTGTTTACAAATGGTAGTCCACCACAAACATTGGGACCGCCGCCGCTGAGATTAAAGAAAATACTGGATATGGCACCCATAACTATAACCGATCAAACGCCTATGGAAACGGTGGTTGATATGTTCAGAAAATTGGGTCTTCGGCAAACTTTAGTTACACATAATGGGTAAATATTTAGTATATAAAACTTATTCAGATGAATATGGACACTTCCAAGTCGTCTCTCTTAGGCCCAATACCCACGGCGCTACACACTACCCAAAATTAGTCTTTAGTCACGACTTTTTTACACAATTCACTTAAGCCTTGGTTTCCTAGGAAGCGGTGTCGACATTTTGGCGGTATTTCACGTCATTTTGACCTCACACATTTCTTTTATGTATATTTAAATAAATCTGGTAATCCAGAGAGCGGTATACTTCAAAATATTGAGAAAATGTCATGAATTACACTGGAATCTGGTGAGTTATTCAAATTACATATACTTAAAATATATCTTGTAATGTGTCAATGACGTCAAAAACGGCCGTACTTATAGACACAGTTTGCTAGGAAATCAGGACTTGAATTTTTTAAAACGTCTACTTTGTGATAATTCATATTAATGGATAAATAAAACGTTTTTTACTTTTTTTATGACACTTTAGTCACACTTTTACAGTAGTGTTATAAAAAAAAGTCAAAATCATTCACTTTGATATCGTTAAGCGCTGTGAGAATTGGGCCTTATTTTATGTAAATTAATTTTTTTTAAAAACTTTTTAGTCGTCTACTTGGTGTAATAACCAAAAAGGACGTGCTCCGGCATGTGAAACAAATGGATAATGAAGACCCCAGTTCGGTCCTATTCAACTAGTTGTAATTATACATTGATACTTGTATATTATTTTTTTGTAGAAATATTTTATTATGTATAATTTATATTACTTTATTTCAAATTTTATTGATATAATCAAATGATTTATTTTTACTACAAAATACCAATTTGCTTTCAATTGACAACCCTGATATAAATACTATGTCTTCCCTCATTTAATTTTTAAACAAAGTTATATATTCAAATCATTTATCTGTAAAGAAGAAAATACATTATATAAAGTCTAAATGAATGCTCATATATTAATAAATCTTTTTTTATAAAAAAAAAATCGTACACATTATGTGTGTGTGTGTGGTCCTTTTCTATTTTACAAGGTTGCTGACCTTTATCATAAAATTTATTTGATAACAAGATCATGGCTGTTCTTTACAAGTTGAAATCAAATGGTTAGATAATATGTAATTTTAATTTATCTAATGATTATGATAATTAGTATTATTCAAAATGAGTTTAAATTGAAATTTTAATGCACTTAATAGTACTTGTGGGGTGTTTTTGTTGCTTCAAATTTTATTTTTGGTTGGTGTTGATTGACATTTTTTATATTTTTCACGTTCTTGACGTTTTTTTTGACATTTTTCACATTTTTCACGTTTTTGACGTTTTTTATAGAGAGGTCTCTCTCTATCTAAAATCCAACCCTGCATGGAGTCGAAGAAATGTAATAGTAATAGGTTTAAAGGTAAGTATCATCAAATATAAAAAAGATGTAGCATAATAATTAAAATTAATTAATAAATTTTTTTTTAAAGAAATAAATATCCTTAAGTGATTAGTGCCGGCCGTCTCGTGGTGAGGATTGGACATCGTGAGTTCAAATCCAATCGGTGCGAATTTTTGCGAATCATCTTTCACAGTTTGTGACGTTAAGGTAAATCCCGGGTGATTAAAATTATTTTCCTTCTTCCTTTCGCGGCGGAAAAGCCTCACGGCTTATAGGCTTATAAAAATAGATTAAGGTAAATACTGGGTGATTACACTCCCTTTACCAGCGGAAAAACCCTTGGGCTGTAGTCGGTACCATTTGTCGTTGGGATACAACGATTTTCTGAAATAGTATGTCCTAATACTATATATACATATACTGACACACGGCAGAAGGAATTAAGAGTAACAAATATCACTACTACTACTAAAGCCGCTTTCCTGTATCGTTCAGGAGCTGATCTGGGATATTCTAAGCTAGCTAAGACCATCCCAGAACAGCTATCAAACGATGAACGAAAGCAGGTGTAATTCTATTTAAATAAATATATTTTATGATATTGTATGATTAATATATGTGTTCGTTTTCATTTAAAAAACGTTTTTATAGTATTGTAAGCGTTGGTTGTGTGGTGCGGAAATAGTTCCAAATTTATTTATTTTTTCAGAGTTTTATGTAGTTGCGTTCAATTAGAATCGCATTTCTTAAATTTATTACTTTTCCACTAGACTGCGATAAATAATTTTCTTCGTATTACACAAATTTGTTTATATAACAAGATATTCATTATTATATATATTATATTATATTATATATTATATATTATTTGATCATAAAAAAGTGTGGTGTGGGATTGTTGCAAGAATTAATGTGTTTAATGTAGCCTGAAGGCACTGGGCCTAGTGGTTACAGGTATGTACATCTCGTAGTGAGTATTGGGGATGGTTCAAACCCCATCGCCGTAAAAGCTTCTCCCTTACAGGCATAAAAGCTTTTTGGCTGATAGCAGTATAAAGATAGAAGATTTTTTTAGTTTAAGATCGAATGAATTCATTGAAATTAACTTTCTATATTCTGCTTATTTAATATTTTTTCGAATATACGTCAATGGCCATCAAATATCTTATCAGAATTCTAGAATGTTAACTTGAAACGTCATGTTGTTTAAACAAATATTGTCGGAAGTATACAAATTTAGTCCGAAAAACACAACGTGTGAGATTTAAATCGTTTCCAACTAACGAAAACTGCATTGTAATCGGTGTAAACATGGAAATTTTGATATATCACCGTTTTTCGGTCGGGGGGTCACCATCTTCCCATATAAAAAATCGATATATCGAAAATTATCAATTCATTACACGTTAAACAAAATCACGTGAGATCGAAATATTCATAATCTATTAACTTCAAAGTAAATACTGTTATTCGTGAATAGTGACCGACAACAAAACATACTGTGACCGGTGAATTCAAATTGGTGAGTTATTTTATATACTAATTCTTCAGTCAATTCACTTTCATCAAATTAATATGTTTTCACATGTTTACTTCCAAAACTAAACGTTTTCAAAATTTAAGATTTGGTTTTGTATATGCAGGAATGAGCAACCCGCGGCCTTTTTGACTTTTATAAATGCCCCGTAGTCTGAATGTCAAAAAAATCATATCTTATAAAGGCACCTTACACGGTTAATAATACTGTCAATCCTAGTACTGTCAATATTTGCTTCAATCCTCCTTTTATATTTATTAAGTAATGTATTATCCGGATAAAGATCAGTATTCTCTTTATTACATTATTACTATACCTTACACTACGAGTAATACTGGCAACATTTTAGAATAATCAACATTTTAAACATATTATCGAACAGTAATACAGTCATTATTCTAAAATATTGACAGTAATATTGATCGTGTAAGGTGCCTTTTACACGATCAATATTACTGTCAATATTATAGAATAATGACAGTATTACTGTGCAATGATATGTTTAAAATGTTCATTATTCTAAAATATAGACATTATTACTTATCGTGTAAGGTATAGTAACGATGAAATGAAGAGAATACTGATGTATATCCGGATAATTGATTACTTGATAAATATAAAAGTAGGATTGAAGCAAATACTGACAGTACTAGGATTGACAGTATTATTGACCGTGTAAGCATGTAAGGTGCCTTATAGAATAGCAGACGGTAGCAGCCAAATAAATATGTATTATGTAAAGAAATGTTTAATCTATAATTTGATACCAAAAAGGTTGCGGCCAAGAAGGGCCTTCTATAATTTATCTCAATCCATAAAGTAGCTTGAATATAATTTGTCTTAAAATTGTATAACTTGCTTTTACAAATTTCTAGTATCCCACAGCCTGAATGTACAGTAGCCGTGGTAGTTTAATTTCATAAGTTTCTACAATGCGACCCGCACATATTTTAAATTTGTAGCTGGCCCGTTGTAAAAGTAGGTTGCTCATCCCTGGCTTAAAACGTGAATTACATTGTACTAGATTTGTCAAGAAACTTGAACGTGTACTATGTGAGTCTTTTATTCAAGATGTGATTGGTCATGGTACGAACTGGAATGTGATTTTTTGAGATTATCTTATTTCAATTTGATAAAAAAATCATAATCACCAATAGTCACTTAGATAGCCGTATGTATGACCAATCATGTACTATGTGCGTATTTTATTCAAGACATAATTGATCATAGTACGAGCTGAAGTGTGATTTTTTTTAAATTACCTTAATTCAATTTGATAAATAAATAATAATGACCAGTATTCACTTAGATAGCTGTATGTATGACCAATGGTATTCTTTGTGCGTTTTATTCAAGATATAATTGGTCATAGTACGAGCTGGAGTGTGATTTTTTTGTGATTACTTTAATTCAATTTGATAAATAAATAATAATCACCAGTATTCACTCAAATAGCCGTATGTATGACCAATCATGTTCCATGTGCGTCTTTTATTCAAGACATAATTGGTAATAGTACGAGTTGGAGTGTGATTTTTTGAGATTACCTAAATTAAATTTGATAATTATATAATAATCACCAGTATTCACTGAGATAGCCGTATGTATGACCAATCATGTTATATGTGCGTATTTTATTCATGATATAATTGGTAATAGTACGAACTGGAGTGTGATTTTTTGAGATTACCCTAATTCAATTTGATAAATAAAGAATAATCACCAGTATTCACTCACATAGCCGTATGTATGACTAATCATGTACTATGTGCGTCTTTTATTCAAGACATAATTGGTCATAGTACGAGCTGGAGTGTGATTTTTTGAGATTACCTTAATTCAATTTGATAAATAAATAAATAATAATCACCAGTATTCACTCAGATAGCCGTATGTATGACCAATCATGTACTATGTGCGTCTTTTATTCAAGACATAACTGGTCATAGTACGAGCTGGAGTGTGATTTTTGGAGATTACCTTAATTCAATTTGATAAATAAATAATAGTCACTAGCATTCACTCAGATAGCCGTACTGCGGTGAAATTTCTATCACGCTGAACATGAATAATTGAAACTAGAAACTTGTTCAAGTTTCTTTTCGAATCTAGTACAATGCAATTCATGCTTTATGAAATTCGTTTTCTACAGAAAATTGAATTTTTGAAAAATAAGCGCATATAGAAAGCACTAAATATGTTTTTTTTCCTTAATAATTTTAATATGTTTGTGAAAATAGTCTGACCGTGACCATCCTCCGCCCGTATATCAAATTATATAGAACCCAATTGTTTTAATTTATGATTGACGTTTTCTAATCCTGTAAAAAATGTTTAAAATTTTTTTTTTTTTTCTTAAAATCTGATTTTTTTTCCAAGGAGCTGCCTTGGAAACAAAATTAGGTTTTAAGAAAAAATAAATAAATATATTATTAAACATTTTTGCCTGTGAATGAATAATTTAAAATTTTAGACAAAATTAAAATTAAAATCATGATGTAGTAAATAGATATATAATACATCATCGAAAAAAAGCAAAATCTTGCTTATATAGCAGTGCTGTATTTGCAAAGTAAAAAGCTGAAAACTGAAAACTGAAAATATATAAATCCACGGCGGAAAAGCCTCACGACTGATAGCGTTATAAAGATAGAAGTTTTTTTTTTATAAATCCAATATTGCGCCCATAAGAAAAACAAAAGATGATGTCTGTTTCTCCGCCGTTTTAAATCTAGCCCAGACCTAGCAAAAATTTACCCGTAGACATTGAAACATCTGTTTAAATACTATTTAATGTACGTGTTTTTATGTTGTCTGTTTTTCATCGAGAATGGAAAACCTGTGTTTTTTACACTCACAAAAAGCAAAAATTGATTAGTTGTTATTTAAAAAAAAAAAAAAAAAAAAAAACGTATTTTATACACTCACAAAAAGCAAAAATGTATGTTGGATTGTTAAGGCATCCACTTTGTGATAATTCATTTTAAAGGATAAATAAAACGATTTTTTCCTTTGTTTTTTATCACACTTCAGTTAAACTTTGCAACTAGTTTCGGCTAAGCTCGTTATCGGAGGAGCTCGAAAATGGCTAGAGCTTAGCCGAAACTAGTTGCAAATTGTAACTGAAGTGTGATAAAAAACAAAGGAAAAAATCGTTTTATTTATCCTTTAAAAATGTATGTAGTTGTTATTTCAAAAAAAAAAACTACACTATAATTAATAAGTGTTTGAACTTTTGCCAAATAACAATATTTTGACTGTATCTGCAGATATTAGATCACGTCTGATCGATCGATCGCTATAAATTACTGCATTTATTTTTTTAATAAGAGCTACTACCTGGAAATTCCGGTTTAATACGTGTTCGATGTTCAATCCAAGAGATTTGGTACTTGGTAAACAGTTTTAAGATGTATGTTTACAATAATTTCGTTGTTACACATACATATTTGTGAAAAAGTGCCAAAACAATATCTCGATGTAATGTATATTAATAATAATAATAATATTAATCATTTAATTTCCAACAGAAACTAATGTTCCAATTATAAGCAATTTCTACAAACACTATTATAAATAATAACAAATTCCATGGCATGTGCCATGGCCTACCCTAAATATTTTTTTAATTATAGCATACGTATAGTGCATACATATATGGAAAATTCATAAAATGTATTATGGACATAGTACTTTAATTTGACTTGGAAAATTATGGAAAATATTTACTATTTCAAAATCCATACAAATTTGTTTAGTTTTTTTTTACATAATTTAACTCATTTCGAAACGAAACCTTATCAGCTTCATTATCACGATTTGAAGGAGTTTTTAATAATTAATTACAATTATTATATACAATTAATCTTCATCTTCAATTATAATATATTAGAATTTGTATACAACAATACAATCGAATTATAATATTTTAGAATTTGTATACATTACGAAAACACAGCTGACTTGAATTTGGAAATTTATTTCATTAAATTAAATAAAGTTTTATTTTTGGCTCAGCTACAATGTTAACATATATAACATGTTAACATTGTAGCTGAGCTAAAATATAAAACGTAAAATCTCCCTCGATCAGTCTTTCTCTATCTTGGGTGTGGTTTCTGGTGATAAGGGTTTCTGTTGTAGTGCTGTTCTTTTATTGTATCACTTTTAGGTTTCTTTTTATCGTTTTGTTGTTTCACCTGTAACTCTTCTCATAAGTTTTTCTTAAATTGTTTCACATCCATTTCCTTTGTGTTATCATTTGAAGAGTTGTAGATGTTTATTGTTTCGGTGAACCCGTTAAATGTTTTCGTTCCTGTTATAAAATAAATAATATTTTTTCACATATATCTTACCCCGTTTTTTAAATAGTATTTCTATTAATGTGTCTTTAATTTCCGTAATTGTTTATACTACATTTATTTTGTTAATAAAGAGATAATTTGGGTTCATCATTCAGTTGTTCGTAGTATTGGTAGTATCATACGTTTCTTCATGAGGCCCGCATAACATTTTTAAATTTGTAGCAGGGGTAGGCTGTTCATCCATGCTCTAGAGCAAGGATTCTCAAAATGGGGCTCGTGAAAAATATGAGGAGGGTCGCAGAAAATATTTGGGGGGTCACAGAAAATATTTGGGGGGTCGCAGAAAACATTGATTTTTTTAGATCATCCGGGATGTTTTTCTACATATACTCATTCTTCAGGGGGTCGTGGACCGAAGTTTGAGAAATACTGCTCTAGTGTATTTTTTTATAATAGATTTATTTATTTTAAACAATTTTACATCTTGATATGTACAATATATATATATATATATATATATATATATATATATATATATTAAATACACACATACATACAAACATGCACGTATGCTAAAAGAAAGAAAAACATGGTGTTCTTCCCCCAGTCTTTACCTCGGGGATTTGTTGTCCCATCCCAAGCTATCGGTATAGAATGATGTAGTTTGCGGATTCCTTTGTAGCTAACTTACTTTAGGTTGTCGTTTATCAGTCATTTTAGAATACACATATAGAGTAAACCAACATATAGGGTCTATAAAACCGTAGCAAATAAAATACAGTATACTTACAATACCTGAAATTATTATTTTTTGTAGTAGCAATAATTCTGCTTGGGGAACTGTTTGAAAATGTGGTTGCAAATATTAATTAATTAATCTACATACACATAATAATAATAATATTTAATTACATAAGCAACCTTGTGGGCTATTAACATTTTTCATCAAACATTCGATTGCGTAGAGCTTAAAAACTATATAATTAATGTTTTATAAACATTCACATTTAAATTTTTTATCTACTGATACATATAACATCTAGTTTTACAATTCTATAGAATTTAATTATATATTCACTCGCAACGTTGCGAGTTATTCACCTTTTTCTTTTTTCATAATTCAGTTTAGAGCATATTGCGCAGGTTCAAATGTAAATAATTATTTTTCCATAAACATTCATATCGTTTGCCTACTGATACATATAATATTAATTTTCATGATTCGTTGAATTCATTTGAATTTATTAGTTACGAGTTATTGTTTTATTTGAACTAATTATAATATATGTGTGGTCATAATGGTGAAACAATTAACTTACGGATTTTCCCTTTTTTTGTCCGAAAACCTGTTATATTATATATCGACTGTTGAATTACTTTTTTTATGATTACGACGAATTCTCACGTTCATGCTTACACTAAAATGATTTTCTCTTGACATGGCTACTATGAATATGTCGAGTTATTGTAGAAAGTAGCTAAAACATTTCGGCTTCCATTTAAAAAGAAAAAAAGCTATTATATATAGATATATATATATATATATATATATATATATATATATATTATATATATATATATATATATATATTATATATATATATATATATATATATATATATATATATATATATATTATTGTATTGTATATATTAGTGTAATTGTTATGAACACTATATGTATAAGAAGGACAGGCCACCGGTGGATAGCCAAATAAAAGTGATGTCTCTCTCTCTACTCCAAATAAAAAATGATGTATTTTATACAAAATTCCTACAATATAAAACAACAGAGTCAACTTTGCTTAACAATACGGCTGCGGAAACGAAATTGTATTGTAGAGAAATTAAGTTCGCTCTGTATTTATTTATTTTTGTACGTCGTCTTTTAGGAAAGATCGTATATATTTAATACTATCCAATTTATATATTTATTTATTTGTATACGTCGTCTTTGAGGAAAGATCCTATATATTTAATACTATCCATTTATATTTATTTTCATTCCCTCAGGGGTTCACATCTGGTGAATACGGGAACTGGCAATCCCGAGGTACCCTAGCTGGATCTGGTTCCTTCTTCAACTTGTATTTGAACAGATCCCTCTCTTTCATTTTTTGAACTATCTAGTCTCTCTTGACATTTTGTTTTCTCGGACGCTTGTATAACTATTCTCGATATTTTGAACAAAAAATGCTAATAGATATGTACGATATATAATATATTTTTTCTTAAACACGAATTTCCTACTTATTATCCTTTTGAACAAAAAATGCTAATAGATAAACGATATCTAATATATTTTTTCTTAAACACGAATTTTCTACCTATTATCCTTTTGAACAAAAAATGCTAATAGATAATACGATATATAATATATTTTTTTTAAGCACGAATTCCCTAACTATTATCCTTTTGAACAAAAAATGCTAATAGATAATACGATATATAATATATTTTTTCTTAAGCACGAATTCCCTACCTATTATCCTTTTGAACAAAAAAAATGCTAATAAAATCGCACTATGAGATGACAAGTGTCGTAACTTCCAAAATTAATTTTCAGGTTTTGAGTTTTGTTTTGATCATTCTTGTGTATACTTTAAGGCCCCTTTAATTCTTTTTTTGCGAATAGAATAAACCAAATTATTATTTAAAGAAAAAAATATAACATTAAACTACTGGAACTATTGCACTCTAAAATGCATTTTTATCAAAAGCTATTTTTGTAAGTTACATTTGTAATCTCATTGTGCGAAATACTCGAAATAATTAATAAAAATGTTGTACAAAATTTCGTAACGCGGTGATATATTTTTTTTAATTCGGAAAATCCCACTTGGTAAACATGGACTTTTTCTTGGTCGATATCCACCAAAAACTAAATTACGTGAGATAATACCAACATAGTTCGAAAATATACAGTAGTTTTTTTTTTCAAAAACATTTACGCTATACCAGACAGACGACGGACATTTTCCAGAGATAAAAATAAATTATAATCATTATCATTTTCCACATGATTACAATACTGTATCTCTACTTTTTAGAGATATAATTTACGCTATACCAGATAGACGGCGAATATTTTCCAGAGATAAATTTTTTTTTCTCCATACATTATTTCATGTAGATGATAGATAGGATCCCAAGCTATCTAATAGATTTGAACATAAAAAACGGGTCAAATTTCACCATTATTCCAAAATCCAAAATACTAAATTTTTATGCGCCTCTCCTGCAAAATGAGCATTTTAAGAACGTATATTTCACTGTGTAGCTCAAATTATAATGACCATCATTTTCCACATGATTACAATACAGTATCCATACTTTTTATGAGAAAGTAATAGACCTGACTAAAATTATTTTAAATATTGCCTGCAGTCCCGTTAGCGTTTTTAATTTCTGAAGCACACCAGTCAGTTGTTTTGTATTAGGAAAGTATTGCTATCGCAAAAATTCGACAAAACAAATTGTTTGCTATTTCTTATCTGAATGTATATTCAATTTAATTGATTTGATTTTAAATATTTATATAAGCTTAATTGGAAATTTAATTTCCGATAGCTCTCAATTTTGTATGCCAAATCCGGATGACAAATTAGTACGACGCACTCACATGAACTATGAATTATAAAAAGATTTGTCAACAGTGGCCGATATTAATAAATAAATTTGTCAAAAACAATACCGGATTATTAATAAAACTGATACTCCCTGCCAAATAGGAAGGTACCATTGCGACCATGCGTAAATAACATGCGAGGGCAATGAGCCAAAAGATATAAAACATATAAACATTTCGACCCGCTTTTTAAATAAGCCTTGAATTTACTACAACTTGACCCCTATTATGATAGTAGGGAAAAAGAAACAGCAGGCTTATCTAAGCGCTGGTGGAGTGAAAAGACTTTAGTCTGGCGATAGCAATAATTATTGGAATATCATCCAGACAAACGAGATGCCAATTTAAATTCAGTTCAGTTTGTACAACGCTAGTGAATGGTTTAACTGTTTTATAGTGTGATGAGTTAATACAGGAGAGAGATTTTAACTTTGAAATGGTATGTAGTTGTTCTTAATTAATCTGGTTTTATTACTATTTTACTGCTAATGAGTGTCACACATGGTGTTTTCGCATAAAACATTTGTTATATGGCGTGGTTGACGTTTTTGAGTAGTTACGATATCGCGTAATTCGTTAATTTTACTTATTTATTGCATAAAGGATTTTTATGCCATTTTAAGATGGTCATATGATTTATGTTTCATAAATTTTAAATTGGATGTTTCATAATGATGATTCATTGAATTATTTATTTAAGAGTGACATACATATTTTTTATATTTCATATATTTTATGTTGGCTTTATTAATTATGACACGATCACTCAATTATTTATTTAAGAGTACTATAGAGATTTATAATGATTTATTGAATATTTAAGATGAAGGAGATGAGTACATACAATCTTACAAATAGTAAACAGTTTAAAACCAACTGAGTTATAAATTTCACAAAAGTAGTTTTAGTCCAAATTTCGTCCAAATTGAAAGGAGTCGATTCCAATTATTGGTCGATATTTAACATGGAATGAACCATTTTTTAGTTTAAGTATTAGCACGTAACTGTGCTATAGATATTATAATTACAGTGAAGATGTTACTGCTATAAAATATCAAATTAATTTGGTATGGTATACCTTCAATCCTTTGAATTTTACATAGGACTCATTTGTGAAGTGAATCTCAAATATATAGACATATGTCGATTTTTGACTGCCTGTAGTTCTTGTCTCTTGTCCATTGGAATTCCATCTACCCCTGCGGCTACAAAGAAATTTTAATATGAGAAAATTATTTTAATATATTAAATGTATAAATTAAACTCGTATATGATTTCTTTTGTAGTTTTAATTGGTTTTAGATTAATCACTAATGAATTGAAATTTTGTCAGTTCATTTTCGATTTAGTTTTGTTTACTGTGTAAGTTTACGAGAAACGGGTGTAAAATTAATATGCTAGTTCAGGAATTAAACACTTCCTCGTTTATGAATACAGGAAGACATTTATGTAATTCAACTCACGCAATATTCAGTAATCCCCGCAGCGTTCGATATTTCGATATTTATAACATGAGTTAAATTAAAATTCTAAAATTGTCGAGTAGCGAGGTTATGGTTATAATTTATAGCTAATAAATTAAAACTAAAACTTTACATTCGGAATGTTATAGGATGTATTAATCTATGCAGATTAACACATGCTCTAACATAATAACAAGTTACAGACTTGCACATACTATAATAATATAGTTGGATTATATTGTGAGATTCAAATTCTACCAATTACGTACAAAAAAATATTGTAATATCGTAAAAAAATATAGTTGATTTCAATTGAAATAATTTCATAATAGTCATAATCATATTTATTTCTTCATACAAATAATCTCCCTTAGATGTACTAATACATATTTAAAGAGTACGGTACGGTATCGGCTCATCAAAAGTCTGTAGTGTGCGATAGGTCTTGTAGAAACACGCTGTAATATACTTATCACAGTGTTCATTGGTGCACCACATTATCTCTCGAATTCAGAATTTAAAAGATGTGTGCTATTGATTTTAAATTTTTATTGCTATCAAAATATATTTAAATTAAAAAAAATATACGTCTTTTATTATGCTATAAACATAAAAATTGTTATGTATCAAGTTCATGAATAATATTAATAACAGTTATGCGAAGTCATATTTTATACTTTTTATGAAGCTATATACTCGTTATATATGTTTATAATAATCGTATTTTATAATTTTAAAATTATAATTACTTAGGACTTTGATCTTATGCCCGTATTCATAAACGTCTGTTGTCAATAAGGCTTCGTTAAATAAAAAATAGACCTTTGACAAGCTTTTTATTTTCAATATAGTATTGCTATAATCCTCACGTCTTTTCATCCAGACCAATATTTTATATTATATAGTATATATTTTACAAGATATCTTTTAATTTTGTGTGCTGCACTTTATCAAATGATTTTTGATAATCAATAAGAAATGCATCATGTCCATCCAAGTTCATGTCTCTGTATTCTTGGATCAGTATCTGGATGATAACAATAGCTTTTCTTGTTCCTACTGCACCTCGGAATCCAAATAGTTTGTTGCTCTTCGCACATTTTATATATTCGTCTGCGTATGATTTTTAGGAATACTTTCATGAAGTGACTCATGAGAGTTCTATATTCTTCGTACTTTTTAGCTCTCACTTATTTAGGTATTGTAATGAATTCTGACTTTAACCATTCGTGCAGGATATTACCGCTGTTGTATATTTGGTTGAATTATACATTTTAGTCCATCGCCATACATTAGCTTGAAACATTCTGCTTGCATCTGGTCAAATACAGCGGTTTTACTATCTTTCATTTGTTTTATCGCTGTACTTACTTCTGTTATCAAGATATTTGGTCCTCCTAGTTTAGGGCTATCTGGTCTTACGTCATGAAATACTTGTATATAGTTTTTCCATGTGTCCTTCAGTTTTTTTTTTATCCAATATAATTTTATCATTTCCGTTTATATGTATTGGCTACTAAGACGACGGTCTGAAGCCACAGCGTCCACGCCGTCACCGGTTCGAGTCCGGTATTAATACTCTTTTCCGTTCGGAACTTGGTCTATTAATCCATAGTGTATGGTAGTGTATAGATGGAGAAATGATGCATAAATGATATAAATTATAATATATAACTGTTTTCCGTTCGGAAGTTGGGTCTATTAATCCATGGGTCTGTCCATAGTGAGTGTATGGTAGTGTATAGATGTAGAAATGATGCAGAAATGGTATAAATTATAATATATAACTGTTTTTCGTTCGGAATTTGGGTCTATTAATCCATGGATCTGTCCATAGTGAGGGTATGGTAGTGTATAGATGGAGAAATGGTGCATAAATGATATAAATTATAATACATAGTTGATGACTGAGATTATCATTAGATTAAGGTCAAAAAATCAAAAAAAAAAAATGTATTGGCTAGGTAGATAACAGAACAACTCTTATTTGAGTAAAAGCATAATAAATTAATGTATGAAATACAATGTTCTCTTTAAAATTAACATAAATTCTATCTAATTATATTCCTAATTCAAGCAACATTACGCTGGTTTTTGCAAAACATAAATCATTCATCACTTGGTAAACAAACACAGGTTTCAGCACTTATAATAATGCATTCCGTCCTACAAGTGTTGTCAACAACAAGTTATTAACATTACAAATTACAGCTTCAATACAAATAAATCTAATTGAAACAAACAACAAGCATGTAAACAAGATCACACACATGGATATGCTAAATGATTTCACAATATTTTATTATCATATTTTTAACTGCAATCGTTTTCAAAATATGTCTAAGCACATTTAAGTAATCAGAGGCCAGTTTCACTTCAAACCTAACTTCTGATTAACATATGAAAGCTGATGCAGTAACGTTAGGTATGAATGGGCATTATTAGTCATTTATGCTATAGTCTGGCCTTTGCGAGGAGGTATATATATATTATTACAGCAGTACGACGACAGTGTTTAAATAATTGAATTATACTAATTTTTATTCGACGCATAACGAACAATGATGTTTATTAAAAGCACATTCAGTTTCGCTAAACAAGTGCAATCATACTAATTTATATATTTCTTTGCATTGAGGTGGCAAGAAAATACAATTAATGAATAGTATATTGTATACTAGTGTTATTTTGTAGAACAAGTGTTATAATAACACTCATTATAACACATATTGTTTTTTCTATTTCTACTTATTATTCTTATACGGTGTCTATGGATCGACCTAACCTGTAGACCTTTAGATTTTTATTTCGTATTGTTCGAGAGAACTTAGTTCTTTTAACGTGTTTTGCTTATTCTGAAAAGTACTTTAACCTACTAAGATTGCTGATAACTTTTTCCTATTTTTTTTGTTTTAATAAACGGTACTTTAATCTTAGTACAAATTCACGTTTCATTAATATTTGTCCTCCCTGTATATTATTTAGGCATTGTGACTATGCCAAAGTACTTGTCAGTTATTTATTTATTATTATTTTATATACCTATATTATAGAGTGAAAACAATCTTTATTAGGCTATTGGCCAGTGGCCTTTCCGTCTTATATATATATATATATATATATATATATATATATATATATATATATATATATATATATTAATATATATATATTAATATATAATTATCAGTTATCATATAAAGTTATTATTAAATCAATTTAACCTTGATATAACAGAATTTTCCATATGATAATTTTTTAATAATATTGAATTAATCTATTTCTATTTACGTTTAAAAAAAAATTACATCTAAAAACAGTTTTCTAAATTAAAATTACTATGAATTTCCGATTGAAATAATTATCGGTTTTCAAATAGTACCGCAAATAATCAGCCTAATACATATCAATTACTTTCACAATGGGACAGACTTTGTGTCCCTAATTACCGCTCCCATATAATTAGCAAATAAAAAGCGGTGTGCGGGACGTCGGAGAGATGGTTAAGGTCAACTGCTGTATTTCCGTATTTATCACTACTCATTCAATTTGTTGTCTTGAAAAAAAAAACACTCAAATACATTTATGCGATCAGGTGGTCTCGGCCGATCATAAGGTCAATCGTACGAGTGGCGTCGTCCAGGAGGGTGCACGCAAACAACTGGAGATACCCTTCCATCGCAAATATATAAGTGATAAAGCGCGGGCCCCGGCAGATTTAGTAGTTTAAAAATAGTGGCCGGTCTAACATATATTGTTTGAAATACGGTACCTGTTATACGTGTTTATCGCTGTTTTTACTACACCGACGACGACAACGGACATCGGCGTGTATATAAATATAAACATATAGTTGCATCGTTTTATTCAATACGAACACGGGGGAGAGGTTGAATTGAATTGGATATGGAACCGTTGACAATGCAGAACTTTAAGGAGTCTTTTGCGATCGCTGATAATTTGGCGAGGGCTTCGATGATGACATCTCCTGCAGCGAGGAAACGCTTGGCGGCGAGGAGTATACAGTTGAAATTTGGGAGTTTCGATGAGAGCTCCGGCGATTATGTGCCGCCTAAAGAGTTTATTATGTATCTTTCAAGGTAATTATTACAGTAGATTTTTTAAATTCAATTTTTAGTTTTATACAATCCAACTGAATAACAATTTTAATGGAAGATTTCTTTCATCAAATCAATTTTGATTTTTTACAAACCTGATTTTTTTTAAATATATATATATATATATATATATATATATATATATATATATATATATATATATTTACTCTTACACTTATTATTGAGTACATACATTGATTGTAAATACAATCAGCCGAATAATATCCAATTCCAAATATTTAATTTTAATTTATTTTAATTCACAAAATATAAATAAACAGAGAAAAATATGTTGAAGGGAATGATCAAGCCCATATCGTTTGAACTGCGCATACAATTGTAATATATGATTTTAAAACATTTGCAATTAATCAATATTTAAATTACTTATAAGACAATACTTTTTTTATGGGTAAAACTCGAACTTTAAATATGAATAATTATTTTTGGATTTTGAATAATTATTCATACTTAAAGTTCAAATTTCACCCATAAAAAAGCAGTGTCTTATAAGTAATTTAAATATTGATTAATTACAAAAGTTTTAAAATCATAAATTACAATGATTGTATGCGCAGTTTAAAGGATATGGGTTTGATCATCCCCTTCAACATAATTTTCTCTGTTTATTTTAATACAATGTATTGTTCACGTATACCATAAGCAACATTGATGAATTCAATAATTAATACAATTCGCATTATTAAACTTGTATTCATCAATTTTGCTTTTTGTCGATTCCCACGTTCTGGCAATAATAACTGTTCATATAACAATAACTGTTTTAAATTATTATCACTGATGATATTTATACTGTCCAAATACACCATGTTCTGTGTAAGGAAAATATTGTTATTGCGTATAAATATTATTCCAAACGGTTGGGAATGAAGGTGGTTTTAAGGTGGGTTTATGATGACATGAAATAATACATAGTCAATTTCAGAGGATTATTCCCCTTTATAATATTTTTGTTTACAAAATAAGTACTAACTACTAAACAAATATTCTTATTTTTTGCATACATATTAAACAATTCCACTGATTTGTTGTATCTAATTTATTATTTATTATTTTATGTCAGTATAACTTATAAATAAGTGTACGTCAACTACTATCTTACACCGTTTTGATTTTTTAAGATTACCATTGATTGAGTTTGTTGTTTTGATATTCCCATATTTAGTAATTTTGTTTTCGTATTGTTTGAACATCGTGTCTGTATAGCATATTATATCTATTCCTAAACCAAAATATTATTATATTCATTAACTGACAATTTGTTCCCTTTTTTCTCCATACATACACAACATAATCATAATATAGAAAGTAAAATTAAATTCAATTGTATATCTACAACAACAAAAAAGATGAATAGTGGTTTCTTCCCTCGGTCCTCCTTTATTTAACATTGAAATCACCATATTTATTACGTTGAACCTAGCTCAGTGGCCGAGTGCTTAGAGGCGTCGTCCGTCTCATTGGGGAGCTTGAGTTCATATTTCGCGAATCACCTTTCACAATTTTTCAGAGGATTTCTGTGAAGTTAAGGTAAATACCGGGTGATTAAACTCCTCTGAGCTTCTCCCTTGACCGGCGGAAAAGCCTCACGGCTAATAGCCCTATAAAGATACAAGTTTTGTTATTACGTAGAGCGCATAGTATAATTGTATTGATTCTCTGATCTTCATAAAACAATATAAAAATGAGATGAGCATAACAAATATCGTGTAATTCAAATTGAACACAATTTGTTGATTACCAATTGATAATTTTTATCAAATAAGATTATTTGTTTTTGTAAATAATCTTTAAAGGATTATATTTTTATTCTGATAATAATGTATTATTTATATAATACACAAATAATAGAAATTTAATATTATTTATTTTAAATATTTCATTATTAAGGCGTCTACTTTGTGATAGTTTTCCATTTTTACAAGGATAATGATTTTTACTATGTTTCTTTATGGTACTTAAGTTACACTTCGCCGAAAATCTAGTTA
Organism: Lordithon lunulatus; assembly: GCA_963942505.1. Taxonomy (NCBI): domain Eukaryota; kingdom Metazoa; phylum Arthropoda; class Insecta; order Coleoptera; family Staphylinidae; genus Lordithon; species Lordithon lunulatus. The sequence goes on from OZ012666.1 coordinate 66,191,813, forward strand.
GAGGGATGATTGTTGGGAATGCGGCGATTAGGGCTAAAAGAAACCTCTCTCTGACTCCAGAGCTTCATCAGGATTTACTAATATATTCATATATATATATATATATATATATATATATATATATATATATATTTATATTATTATTATATTGTGTGACTATTAGGCATTTCATCAAATTCTCATTAGAGGACAATACATAAATATTACAAACCTATAAAGAAGAGCAATTTTTACTCTTAAAGTATAACATATTTATCTAATGTGTATACATATATTAAAACAGATCAATATGTTATTAATTAATTATAAATAATATCATACGTAATTATAATGTAAATGTATATAATACTGCTGATAACGTATAAAGTAGTTTATACTATTTTTCCTATAAAAATAGATTGCTCCATGTCCCCAATTATAATAAATATAGTTCATGTTATATACATGGACTTTAAATGTTGTATTATCAGCTTATTATATTCATACACATTCTAATATGATAACCAACTCGAAAACATGCGAAAAGGCACGTATTTCCGTAATTCTGGGATTATTGAGTCTACCAAATATTAGTATATCTTAATGAATTTATAATTATTAATATTTCTTTATAAATAGTAAATTAATGCGTTTCAAAAACCATATAAAAAAGATAGATATAAGCAAAACTTAATGAATTGATAATTGTGTTTGAAATTATTATATAGATACTGTAAATTATACTCAAAAGTTGATAAATATATTTTTTTTATAAAACATATTAATTGTGTTATAGATATTATCTCTTAACTGAGGATTACTATGTTGCTATATATAATACAGCTAGTACAACATTATTATATAGATACTGTAAATTATGCTCAAAAGTTGATAAATATATTTTTTATATAAAACATATTAATTGTGTTATAGAGATTATCTCTTGACTGAGGATTACTATGTTGCTATATATAATACAGCTAGTACAAAATGTAAACAAAATAGGCTTATGTAAACTCCTTTTAAAATATCGTGCACTTACAACGTCTGATCTATACTGATACTGATACTATAAATCAGGCTCAATAGTTGATATACACAAAGGCAGATATCAGCAATAATTAATGAATTTATAATTGTGTTAGAAATTATTCAGTAGATAATGTAAATCCTGTTCAAAAATTGATACGGATTTTTTTTTAAACCAAAATTTTTAATTATTTAAGAGAGGGGAACAATCTTTATTCGGCTATCGGCCGGTGGCCTTTCCGCCTTATAAATACAATGTTCATAACAATTATAATAATATATATGCAATACAATAATATATTAAAAAAAGACCTTTATTAGGCATAACCCCTCCTAAATACAAAATTTCCCCAATAACAACTTTTTATTTTTATTAAATATTGGATTGTTAAAGCGTCTACTTTGTGATAATTCATTTAATATATTAAAAAAAGACCTTTATTTGGCATAACCCCTCCTAAATACAAAATTTCCCCTGAACAACTTTTTATTTTTATTAAATATTGGATTGTTAAGGCGTCTACTTTGTGATAATTCATTTTAAAGGACAAATAAAACGATTTTTTACTTTGAAAACAAAGGAGATTCTTTTTACGAAACGAGATAGCAAACAAAAATTACATGTCTTAGCTTTTGTATTCTTTTTATTTATTTTTTAGTTCTTTCTGTGAAAGTATTGTTTTTTTTGCAGTTGGAATTTGTAAAGGGAAGGGTTGGGCTGATAACCCAATTAAAGGTCTTTTTTTTACATGTCTTAGCTTAAATCGCACATCACCATTATTTGCACCAAAAAAAAATACATTTATTGGTTTATATGTGTTATAAAAATATAAACAAGATTTGAAAGACATTTATGGTATTCAGGTATAATTTAATCGAAATTTATGACGCTTTATTCGTAGGTAATGATTTCAGTAAAAGGTTGATGTTCTTCTATAAATAGCTGGATGCGAAGACGACCTTGAATTTATATATAAGTAAAGATGAAGATATTAATGAATAAGAATTATTATTTAAAACCGTTGTATTAATTAAATCGATGCAGCAGAAGCTGAAGACAAAACAAGACTAATGACCAAAACAAACCAAAGCTATATTAAAATAAATGTAGCTTTGGTTTGTTTTGGTCACCTACTCATTTATTATAACTATAGTATGATTATAATTGTATATGCAAGATTTTAAACCTGTATAATCCAATTTGATTTTGTTTCCAATTTTTTTTTCAAACTCTGTTTTCAATGAAAGTCGGTGTTTAAAATATAACTCGAGTAGTCAACACAACTCTAAATTTACACAACAAAACAAATATAATTAATAATAATAATAATTCTTTATTTATGGCAACGCTATTTCATACAAATTCTTACAAAATATTACAACTTACAAAATAAAATAAAATAAAATAACTAAGTGTACATACATACAAAGCTATAAACGTACTTTTTTTTGCAAATAATTGTGATGTGTGATTTAACGGTCGTTTTAGACAAGACAATTTCTTAGCTCAAAAGTCGTTCAAGAAATGAATTCATATATCCTCCTCCCATACAATTAGTTCTTGACAAGTAGAACGTGTTATATTTTTCCATTCGATCTACCATCCAATTCAATATTTCAAATAATTTGCTGTATGATACGAGACAATTTAGATTGTTTCGCATCTTGACTAACTTTTGAGTCAAGAAATTGTCTTGTCTAAAACGACCTATAGTCAAAGTACGTTTATGGTAGGTTTATTTATCTAAAAAGTATATATACTTATGTAAAAACTATATATACTTATGTAAAAACTATATATACTCTTGTAAAACAAGCTTAATATTTATTTAAACGTTTCACATTTACCCGGATTCACGGGAATTTTAATTTTAAATATCCCGATTCCCAGGTACAAAAAAACGTCTTATATATAACGATGTCTTCAATTTTTATTCTATTGCACTAAACATATGTAGATCTTACTTAGCCTTACAATGTAAGATCGTCTTATCGTTTTAAGATCCGATTTTTGTTTGGTGCAACGTCTTATTATTAAGACGGTCTTAAACTAGTAAATATTTAAAGGATAAATAAAACGATTTTTTACTTTGTTTTTTATCACACTTCAGTTACACTTTGCAACTAGTTTCGGCTAAGCTCTAGCCATTTTCGAGCTCCTCCGATGACAATCCAATAGTTAAGATTTGGAGAAACCGGGCGTAAGTCGCTCGATTCGTATTCGGCTTTCATTTTGACATATTCTTGGAATGTATTTGAAATTAATTTTAAGTATAGTATAATTATAACGGAATCGCAATTATATAGCACAAGCATTATAAATCCAAAACAAAAATTACAATTTTAAAATTACCTAAATAATAGATCCATAAAAAATATAATCACATAACAAATTTTACAGTCATAGTAGTAAATAAAATTTCTAGTTCTGTATTTTTCCATGATTTTATGAGGTATTTCCGTTTTTATGAGAGCCAACAATCGAATCGATGTAGCCATAAAAGAGAAATTCACACATAAATCAATTGAATATCGCGCTTCTTCCTGCTAGGATGCGCGCATATACTCAGCCTTGAACCTTAGAAACGAACAAAACTACTAAATGTGAGTTTAACGCGTTTCTATTTTGTTGAACTTAATTTCAATTGCTAATTTTCACCGATTATAGTATGGGGAAATCATAAATATTTCAATTTATCGACACAATATATTTAATTTATACAATTCTTGTAAATATAAAAATTATAACATATTATACGTTGTTATAGGTCAGGGTTAGATAGTTTTTTTTATAGATGTTTGGACAACTAGTCACTTGATTAAAAATACCGTACGCTGTTCGTTTAATTCAACTCGAGGATTGTTTTATACATATCCTAAAATTAATTTTAGGATATGTATAAAACAAGAACGCTTATAGATAATCGGAGAGCAGAAATATGGGCTAGTTGGTACGAAAAATACAGTATATCTGAAGAAAGTTATAAATTGTAATACGATTTCTTCAGATATACTGTATTTTTCGTACCAAATTGGGGGAGAGTTCGAAAACCACCAACGCGAATTTGCACGACTCACCTTTCACAGTTTTTCAGAGGTTTTCTCTGAGGTTATGGCAAATACCGAGTGTTTAAACTCCTCTGATCTTCTCCCTTGCCCGGCTGACGGCTGATAGTCCTAAAAGATAGAAGTTTATTTTTATTAAATTTATTGTGAAGGCTCTTCTACCTTAAAAAGTTTGACTCCTGGTCTAGTATATTAAATAGTCAGTACTTTTATTAATTTTTGTGAAAAGTTTGTAAGTTTAATCAACATAGCTTTATTATTTCCCGTTTCATCATATCGTAACATAAGATATTTTAGTCATAAAAGACGTTTTTTTTTAAATTAAATTAATTGTGATTTGCCCTAAAAGTTTGACTTTAGACTCCTGGTCTAGTATATTAAATACTCAGTACTTTTCTTAACTTTTTTGAAAAGTTTGTCGTTTCTAATCAAAATGGCTTTATTATTTTCCGATTCATCGTCTCAAACCATAAGATATTTTAGCCCTAAAAGATAGAAGTTTTTTTAAATTAAATTAATTGTGATTTGCCCTAAAAGTTGGACTTTAGACTCCTGGTCTAGTATATTAAATACTCAGTACTTTTCTTAACTTTTTTGAAAAGTTTGTCGTTTCTAATCAAAATGGCTTTATTATTTTCCGATTCATCGTCTCAAACCATAAGATATTTTAGCCCTAAGAGATAGAAGTTTTTTTTAATTAAATTTATTGTGATCCGCCCTAAAATTTTAACTTTAGACTCCTGATCTAGTATTTTAAATACTCAGTACTTTTATGAACTTTTTTGAAAAGTTTGTCGTTTCTAATCAAAATGGCTTTATTATTTTCCATTTCACCGTCTCGAACCATAAGATATTTTAGCGCTAAAAGATAGAAGTTTTTTTTAAATTAAATTTATTGTGATCCGCCCTAAAATTTTGTCTTTAGACTCCTGATCTAGTATTTTAAATACTCAGTACTTTTATTAACTTTTTTGAAAAGTTTGTCGTTTCTAATCAAAATGGCTTTATTATTTTCCGTTTCATCGTCTCGAACCATAAGATATTTTAGCCCTAAGAGATAGAAGTTTTTTTTAATTAAATTTATTGTGATCCGCCCTAAAATTTTGTCTTTAGGCATCTGATCTAGTATTTTAAATACTCAGTACTTTTATTAACTTTTTTGAAAAGTTTGTCGTTTCTAATCAAAATGGCTTTATTATTTTCCGTTTCATCGTCTCAAACCATAAGATATTTTAGCCCTAAGAGATAGAAGTTTTTTTTAATTAAATTTATTGTGATCCGTCCTAAAATGTTGACTTTAGACTCCTGATCTAGTATTTTAAATAATCAGTACTTTAATTAACTTTTTTGAAAAGTTTGTCGTTTCTAATCAAAATGGCTTTATTATTTTCCGTTTCATCGTCTCGAACCATAAGATATTTTAGCCCTAAGAGATAGAAGTTTTTTTTAATTAAATTATTGTGATCCGCCCTAAAATTTTGACTTTAGACTGATCAAGTATTTTAAATACTCAGTACGTTTATGAAGTTTTTTGAAAAGTTTGTCGTTTCTAATCAAAATAGCTTTATTATTTCCCGTTTCATCGTCTCGTAACATAAGATATTTTTATATTAATTGCCTTATTTTTCCTTAAAAATATATAATTATTATAATTACAATTTATTAAGTTTTCTCATGTCACTAGTATCGTTGATTGAAGTATATATTATTATATAAATACTTCAATCAATGCTAGTATTAAAAATCGCGTCTGTTAGCAAAAAAAACATAAATATAATTGTAAAATTAAAAACTTGTTTAATAATTACATTAAGTTTTTAAATAACTCAATTATTATCTCCATATAATTTTGTACACGTCTCAAAATAAAATGATTATGTTTTATTAGTCTGGCGTAATTAATCATGCCAGACAGTAACATCACGCGCAGACAAAACCAAAATCCGAATTTATTCAGTTTTATATCATGTCGAATGCGTGATGTTAAAATGTACTTTTGCAACAAATTCGACTAGGAAACAGATATGGTCGAATTGCGGATTTGTTTTCATAATTGCACACTGGCCGTTTCTAAACAATCGATAACAATACAAGGTCAAATGGAAATAAATTCGATATCATTATTCATCATCGGTTGCTTATAATAATTTTTATAAAGCCTTTACTTTTCACCCCACATAGTGTATGTGTGAATATACTTGTAATAGTGATATATTTTTTATTATTACAGTAATTTAATTGAAATGAAGTTAGATTAAGATTAATTGTGAAGTTTTTTTGTTGAAAAACTAGTTAGGTAGTAGCATTTTTGGTAACCAGCAAAGAGCAGTACAACTCCTTATATATTATACTTCTTATAATGATCAGATTTCACTCCTTCTATATCGAGCATCATCCGGATCCCCTACAAGAGTGGCCATTAGTCAGGGAAAATAACCTAGAGAGGAGATCTCATACTATATTGCAATATATGCACATGTTACTTATCTCTTGATTATATAGGACGAATACAAGTGTGACGTTATTTGCGGACCTTTTTTATAACATGAATATAAAGAAATGCATTAAAGATGCCCTCCACCGCACTTTCGCCGCCTATTGTATTTAAATCGTATGACTTTCAATAAGTTTCTAATTAATATAGATCCAACTTGACACATAGTTATTTAACCCTTAATTAGGCGCACTTTGTGGCATCAGTTCGTAACCCTGCTAGACGGGTACATAGCGCCTCTTCTAACCCTTGATTGACATGTTTACTGGAAGAATTTATCTACATCAGTCATTCTCTACCATCCATTCTTAACAGTTTAGCAAAAACCTAACAACTTGTGTTCCAAAAACGCAGTTGAGCTTTTATCAACTATACATGACCAGGAGGAGATTGCTGTTGAATTATGGAAGATCATTTTAGAATTTAACCAAAATTAAACTCTGATTGCTCTGAATATTGCTGGAATTTTTGTATTGATTTATAAATGATTGTATATAATATTTCAATGTTTAAACTAAATTTTTTATATACTTCTATAATAATAAAGCAATCATTATTGTTATGATTGATTAAAAATATTCATTTATTTGTATTACAAACTATTGAAAGTGGGTGGGGTACACCGTTCGATCACCAATGGTGTGAAATACTGCGTGCCTAATTAAGGGTTAACATTAAATACTGAAATATATCCCTTAGAAAAAATCGCAAAAACAGCAACAAAAATATTGAACTGGCCAAGTAAAGAGAGGTCCGTGTTTGACGAAATTTCAAAGGCTGTTGATTTTCTATCTTCTAATATATTCTCTGTAATTTAGTATTTCTGCTATAGAGTTGCAAAGTATTCCCTGCCTAGATCGGCGACGTACTACTGACCATAATAGCGAAACAAAATTGTTGAAATCTGTCATGCTACAGTCGACATGAGCTGAACAAATTTTAAGTAATGTGTACACGTAGAACCAAACTTATTTACTTAAAATAACATTTAGTCTTCCATTCTAGGCCCGTGAATAATAAAGAGAATTATGAACCACAGAAAATTAGATAATTAGACTAATTGCATGGTTACAATGGAAACGTTTTAACAAATAATAAACTCAACTCTGAATGATTCATTAAAGTCATGGTCACATATATTTTTTTTTTGCTGTAATAAACTCCAGCTATAATTGGGCGATTTATCTGGCAGCAGAATATTAACTACAAATTAATGGGTGATCTGTACAATACAATTCGGTGGGTCTATACTTACATGAAATAAGAAACAAAATAGAAGAAATAAATGGAAATAAGGATTATTTTAGATCATTCATATCCACAAATATTATTAATAATAAAGGCCTTTATTTGCTTTTACTTCTTTAAGTTCAGCTCCTTTCGGAGAATGAAATCCATCGTTATTATGCCGATTTTGTTGAAGTAAAATATTTTAAATTTTCTGTTGTATCTAGAGAGCATAACGTGCATTATATTAATGTGGTTCGAAAATTGTGGATTAATAATTATATAAGTCAAAGGTAGCTGTTTTCTGTTTTTTCAATTCATAATTATATAGTATTAGAGGTGGAATTCCTTATGGAATTCCTAATTCCACCTCTAATACTATATAATTATGAATTGAAAAAACAGAAAACAACTACCTTTGACCACTTTGGCTCGCGATTATACTATTTATACGTTTAAAGTTTAATATAAATAACAAACATTGTATAGTAGACCGAAATATTGTTATTTTAAAAAGCGGATGAAACTATAATAGCAATCACTTCTTCTCCCACTAGAAAGAAGAAAATATAATAGCGATCACTTCTTCTCTGACTAGACTGAAGACAATATAATAGCGATCACATCTTCTCCCACTAGACTGAAGAAAATATAGTCGTTGAATATCAAATACAATCGAATTACTGTATAAAATCGCGATTACAAATAATTGCGATATAATTAACATATAACACTCATTGGCAGTTATTTAGTAATAAACCTGTATTTCACTGTTATCTAACCCATTTATTATTTAGTTCACGAAGAAACATCTTGGGACAAATATGAACTGCAACTGTATGAAGATATATTTCACATATTCTCCGTTTGAAGAATTCAGTATATCGTACACTGAATTCTTGTAGTGTACTGAATTCAATTAAGAAGTGTGAACATTTACCCGAAAAAAAAAAAATTACTAAAACAACTAAAAATGGTGCTAGCTTCCAGAAGCCAGTGCCTTGTACTTTCTATCCGGAGATATGCTCGACTCATGACCTTGCCCAGGTGAGATTTTATATACAATAGCAACGATAAAAAGGAAGTAAACAAAACTTGGATGCAACCTTTAACTTGACCTCAAGTAAATCAACCTCATAAAAAAATGACTATATATGTATTTTATTATCATACCATATAATCTGATTGCAAGCAATATATTGAACATTAAAATCTAACTAGTGCTATAGTTCGTTCGACAACTATTATCCAACCACTGATTTAATAAAGGATATTAAATAAATACATAAATTGTTTGATCGAATTACGAGGTCGCGTCTGTAAGTACGGCTACGTTTCACGCATGTAGGTTTCCGCAGTTGAATATAATTGCCCTTGGTGTGTGAAACGTGCGATTGGTGATAACTCGTTTAGCTGCTACCAGAGAGTTTAATGCGCAAACTACTGACCCTACTTAGAAAACTTGCAAGCAGGTAGATTGTTTTAAAATGCACCTTATATATTTGACACTATTGGTTTGATTACGTAAATGAAATCGAAACTCGTACAGCACTCTCTTATGTGTTTGCTAGCTGGAATGCAGATGGCAGCACGTGTGTTATTATTTAAATTTGAACAGATAAGATTGTTGTACTTAAATTTTAATATATGTAAAGTATCCTTTAGAATTATTTCGCGAAAATAGCTCCATTGTTATTTATGTGTCTGTTGTGGAAATTTGTTTTATGCTTTTTTTTTGCATACATTCTTTGTGTGTATCTATATAAGTTAAACGTGGTGATTTTTGCGCGCATCAGTGTGCAGGCCGACATGATGTTCGCGTTGGGTGATGAAGTGCAACAAATTGAGAACAAATTGTTGAAAAATGTGACGTTGAAGAAGAAAATTTTGGAACGGTAACTGATTCAGTTTTATTTATGTATTTTTTTTTAAATAAATATTATTGTCTTGTACTTGTTGAAGTTTAAAGGTAATGCATTAAAATAATTCAGTTAACCAAGTGGTTAGTCGGCTCGTACTGAGCACCGGAGAGTGTTAGTTCAAACCCCACCGGGGTGAATTTTTGCGAAACACAGTTTTCAAAAGGTTTTTTGTGAACTATTTGCTTTAAGTTCACAGAATACTTTTGAAAACTGTGTTTCGCAAAAATTCACTCTAGTGGGGTTTGAACACACACCGGCCGCCGAGTGATTTGACTACTTTAAGCTTCTCTCTTTAGCGGCGGAAAAGCCTCACGGCACTATAAAAATATGCGTTTATTTTTTAATTGAGTTATGGAAATTTCATTAAAGGATTATTATGGTACATTTATCAGTATCATTTAAAAAAAAATAGTGAGCGAAATTTCGTGAAGTTTTCTGGAAAGTTAAGGACGTTCCTAAATATACCTTCTTCTTCAAGTGTATAATGTTGATTTAAATTTAATATCTGAGGAGTTTGTATGGAATGCAGAATATACGACTGTATAGACATAGTTTTCTACAGTCTAGTGCGAAAAATATAGAATTATTAGCCTCATGAGTCACTTTTTGAAACTATTCATAAAAATCATACATCACCCCTGCTTTTTAACATCTATTCTGATCGTATATTTATAAAAATTTATTTAAAGGCGAATTCGATAATATAATCGCACATATTCTCTTCATATATTGAATTCAAAAGATGATCATAATTTGCAGTTAAATTATGATCATATTTTGAATTCAATATACGAAGAGAAACGCACATATTATCGAATTCGCCTTTAAATAAATTTCTATAAATATACTTTTCTTGGATCCCACTTTCTTAGAACTTCAATAATTTGTGCGGGATATTACTGCTGTTGTATATTTGATTGAATAATTGAGTTGTCCATTTTACTCCGTCGTTATTCATTGGTCACATCCAGGGGTTTTACCATCTTTCATTTGGTTCATCTCTGCACATACTTCTTCTCTCAAGATATTTGGTCCTGTTTCGCCTTCTAGTTTAAACCTTTCAGTCCTAGATTTTTAAATTTGAAAATATTTTTTTCATTGTTATATTATTATTATGCTTATTCACACACATCAAAATCCAAAAGTTGCACATGGATTTTCTTTAAAATATCTTATTTGTATGAAATCTAGTGATTAAATACAAACATATGGATAGGTACAGTAAGTGGAGGTCTGTAAACGTAATGGTGGCAAATGCCACTGGCAGGGCCGAAAGGGTTAAAGCTATCTGGTCTTGTTTCGTGAAATAATTGTTGTATATAGCTTTACCATGTATCCTTCAGTTCGTTTTATTCACTATTATTTTATTATTTCCGTCTGTGAAATTTTTTTTTAAGGATTGCCTAGGTAGATAATATAAAAACTCGTAGTATATATATATATATATATAATAGTAAAGTAATGTTTCTCATACAATGTTCTCTTTAAAATTAACATAAATTCCTAATTGAAGCAACATTACGCTGTTTTTTTTTCTAAAACATAAATCATTCATCAATTGATAAGTAAAAAATGCTTTCAGCACTTAGAATAATGCATACCGTCCTACAAGTGTTGTCAACAAATTAACATTACAAATTACAGCTTCAGTTGAAATAAGTCTAATTGAAAAAACAACAAGCATGTAAACAAGATCACAAACATGGATATGCTAAATGATGTCACAATACTGTATTATCATATGTTTAACTGCAATCGTTTTCAACATACGTCTAAGCACAAGTGATCAGAGGCCAGTTTGTACCGGCTGTGTTTACTTCAAACCTAGCCTCTGACCGAGATATGAAAGTTGACGCAGTATCATAAGGCATAAATAGGCATTATTAGTCATTTATGCTAGTCTGGCCGGTAGATATTATTACAGCTGTACAGCCACAGTGTTGAAATAATTGAATTATACTATTTTTTTATTCAACGCATAAACGAACAATGGACAAAGCAGATTCAGTTCCGCTAAACAAGTATCATACTAATTTATATATTTCTTTATATTGTAATGGCAAGGAAATACAATTGATGAATAGTATATTGTATACTAGTGGTATTTTGTACAACAAGTATTACAATAACACTCTACAGGTTAGGTTGATTTATTGACTCTGTATTTGGATAAAAAGAAGTCGAATATAAAAAAAAACAATATGTTGTCATGCCAAATAAAGGTCTTTTTTTTACAATTTTAGCGGGATTACTAATGAAACTTGGTATTAGCGTTGATTGAAGATTAGACCAATCCTTCAATCAACGAAATTAGCTAGTTGTGAATTATATTTGACGATGTAATTACAATTGTTTGTATATTCCATTCAATCATATGAAAAAAAGATCTTTATTGGCATTTTCCTCACTAATAAAAAAAACTCCTCTTCAATATCAGCAACCACAACAAAAATACATAAAAATAAAAATTTAATTATATGACATACTACTAGCAGACTTATTCACTAGAATAAAATGAAAGAACATATGCCATTGTTGCTAGAAACGAATTATTACATTATTTATTCACATGATTCATATATTTGCATATTAACGAAATCTGTATCATATAATAAGTAATCGCACACAATTGATGAGTCAAATAATAATTTATCTATGAGATAAAAAGCTGAATAAATCGTGATAACTATGCCAAATTATCTTCCATAATTATATTATACATATAACTGAACTGAATTATTCTTAAAACATAATTAATGTGTAATATTGTTAGTGTTACTTTAAAGTAAGTAATTATATTACTAAAGATGGCATATCCAAACTAAATGCTGAAAATAGGAACGATTAATTACTCTGCAATTCGTTGAAAAATTTAGGTATTATAAAATGTCACCCAGCTCAGTGACCGAGTGGTTAGAGGCGTCGTCCGTCTTGTACTGAACATTGTGGAGCCTAAGTTCGATCCCTAGCGGGTGATTAATAAAAATCAAAAACAAAACAAAAATCTTCCTTACTTATACAAAAGTGTGGGTGTTTCACCAGAAATCACATCCTGATCTCCCTTAGTTATCACATATTTCTGATGTCTAATTCAGAGACTTTTTATTTATTTGTAGGATGGGAAGTTTTTCATCCACACCAAAAATAATCAACGAGGACATTTTGGATCACGATGTCCGACTGTCTGATAAAATCAGCTACCACGATCTGTTGCAACTGTGCAAGAAGCAAAATGAAATGCACCCAATGGTCAAACGATTATTCAGACGTCCTCGAGAAAATGAGGATTCCCTAACGATGGGACTGAAAGCAAGGAAATTAAATGGTGTCTCTCAGGGTATATAAAGTGATAAATCTTTTAAAACTTATGAAAATTATTATTTGTTTTTATACAGGGTGTAGTGAGTACATTTCAAACCCGCAGATGTTGAGGATTTTACAGTGGAATGTATTATCACAAAGTAAGTTTTTTTTTAAATATTTTTATGTACTACTTGAGACTAGTTGGGCACTATCGAATAAAAACTATGTAACTATCGATGGTTATTCGGCAAGCTACTGGACTATCAATAGTTGAATAGTTTTATGTACTATTTTATAATTGAGTCTAGTTGGGCATTATCGAATCAAAACTATCTAGCTATCGATGGTTATTCGGCAAACTATTGGACTATCAATAGTTGAATAGTTTTATGCACTACTTTATAATTGAGCCTAGTTGGGCACTATCGAATAAAAACTAAACTATCGATGGTTAATCGGCAAACTATCTATAGTTGAACACGAAACACAAGTAATACTAATAATAATTATTATTATTCTTTATTTACCGCAACGCCATTTCATACAAATTCTTACAAAATATATGATATAAAATACAAAAAAATACAACCTAAAAAATCAAATAAAATAAAATAACTAAGTGTACATACATGAACATATAGAAACAGGTGAAAATTTACATTTCATTTAAACCAACACGTGAAATCACTTTTAAAAATTAACATTTAAAGACTGTCACTGACGAATTAAAAAGTAAAATATCCGCATTTGCATTATAAAAATTTGCCGACGTTTGAATTCTGGTCACTGGAGAATTACGGCCATAATTTGTGGTGTGAAATGTCACCCTAAACAGAGGAGTATTCATAAATATAAGTAATTTAGCCAACTTATATGCCAGTAAAAAAAATAACGACATGGCATGGCATTTTATGGTCTGGAAAAATGTAATAAATAGCGTTACAACATGTACCATTTTTTAATAAACATATTTCTCACGTTAATACTTTTAATATTTTATAGCTTTGGGTCAATTTAATGATCACTTCGCTAAATGTCCGGATAAAGCTCTAGAATGGAACAACAGACGATTTCATTTGGTTGAGGAAATTATTGAACACTCTCCTGATATTATTTGTTTGCAGGTAAGATGTAATAAGTATCCCCATTAAAAACATTCCCAACGTCCTGACATAAACAGCAAAGCAAGTAAAAAAAAAAGGACCTTTATTGGCATTTTCAAATATTACATTACAATATTACAGCAACGCAAGTAGTTTTCATTACTTAAAATATTCTCGAGAGAGAAAGTTTAACTCGATCTAGCACTAGCATTAGGAATTTAATTTCGTATACCAAAAATCGAATTATCATACTTTAAAAACTAAAGCAAATGATAGTTTCAGTTTACGAATTACCGGTATATAAAATATGCTACGGTATAGCAATTACCACTCAGAATGAATCCTACTACACTGCTACCATTCTTCCACTATATTATCATTATCATTGCTTTCATTTGATAATACATACTATTTTCAGGAAGTTGATCACTTCAACTTTCTCAAACACGTTTTGAATACCCAAGGCTACATGGGTATGTTTTTCCCAAAACCTGACTCGCCTTGTATTTACATTGATGGAAACAATGGGCCTGACGGATGCGCAATATTTTATCGCCGCAGCAAATTTGAAGTTGTAAAAAGCAATTTCAGGATCTTGGAAATTTGGAGAGTTCAAAGCAATCAGGTAATAATATTTCAAAAGTAGTTTGCTGTGTACGCGACGATATGCAGGGTATTATTGGTATTATCTTACTGAATGTCAATCTCTGAACACTATATATTCCTTGACACTAATAATGAAGACCGCCTTCTATAATAATTTACAATTACAAACAAATAATTTATAAGGAAACGAATTCTATTTTATATCTATTTTATACTTATTTTATACTGTACATAACATTTGGAGGTGGGGGTTAAACTCCCCCTCAGATACGGCCCTGTAACTAGCTACACTAATAATAATTTCAGAAAGTTGACAACATTCTCTAACATATTTTAAATCCCAAGGCTATATGACTATTCTGAACACCTATAATTTCTTCATGACTAATCTATTTTTATTTAGGTGGCAATGTGTGTAATTCTGCGCGTACAAGAAACAGGCCAAGAGGTGTGTATAGTAACCACCCATTTAAAAGCACGAAAAGGCGCTCTGCTTGCAACCCTACGAAATGAACAAGGACGAGATTTATTACAATTCCTTGCTACTCACTGCGGCGAACGGCCTATTATAATGTGTGGTGATTTCAACGCTGAACCCTCAGAGCCCGTATACAGTACAATCACCAACAACCCATTAAATCTATCAAGCGCATATGCCGATTGCCAAGTGGGCGACTCAAAGCAAGAAGAGCCACCGTACACGACATGGAAAATTCGCGATGAGGGCGAGGTTTGTCACACTATCGACTACGTGTTCTACTCTAAAAACAATTTGGAGGTGGACGCCGTATTAGAGTTTCCCACAGCGGAGGATATCGGGCCGGATCGCGTGCCGTCTTTCAGTTACCCGTCTGACCATTTCTCTCTTGTCTGTGATTTCAAACTTGGCGGCTGAAGGAGTCGAATTGCCACCGGTGGTTAGAGAACTAGTATTTTTGTATTTATTCGACGCACTAAAAATATTGTGATAATTAGATTAGATTTGGTATTTAACAGTTAAATTATTTTTTAAGTGTCTAAATATGTATTTTGAGAGAGGTAGATTGTTGATAGTGTAAGTAGTTTTATTAATAAACGTATTGTGATTTAGTAAATATGTATGTGTTAATATATCCTAATTAGTATACACATTACGGAAACATGTAATTCTATATAATCTTTATAAATACCACAAACTATTTTTTCTTTTTTCCCATAATAATTCACGTAGTTTTTGCATATAACACCTTATTCTTGGTCCTTGCGACGTTTCTTTTATCTCATTTCTAGTGTCTTCAAATAGTTGTATGTATTCCTCCCATCTTTTAATTTTTTTCTCTATGTCCTCTATAATATTACCGTTGCTGTCTTTTATTATACCAGTCTGTTTCTTCTTTCCCATGCCAGTGAATTATTTGATCCTTTTATGTAAGTTAAATGAATCATACCTCAGCTGAAGCGATTCTATCTCTCACATTGGTTTCTCATAAATGTTTCTTTGGCTTCTATAATTTTTTTTCGTATTTCTTGTTGAATTTATTTGATTTATTTCTATCCTTGCCTTTCTATTGTTTTCTCTTTTCCATTCTTGCCAAAATTTCATCTATCATCCATTGTTCTCTTGGGGGTTGGGAGTTGTTTTTCTGTTTCAATTTATTCTTACTGCCGTCCCACAGAGCTCCATTTATGGTGCCCCATGTCTCATCCACATCTACATTGGTGCCTATAACTTGTTGCATGATTTGTCCGAGATTTTCGTTGATGTTCGTCTTCACGTTTTGTCTTATTTCTTTATTTCGAAGCATAGTGGTTTTTAATTTCTGGTTTCGACATATTATTTGGACTCCTACCGGTATCTTACTTGAACCAGCCGGCGATATCTGTCGATCAGAAAATAGCGTAGCACCATACGTACAGCAAGAGGGTAGCTCTGACACCAGCCAGGTGCAAGCCATGTCCATAACGGACCTACAGCCGATTTTCTTCAGTTGATATGTGTCGATCTGAGCACTATGTTGCACCGAACATACAGCAAGAGTGTAGTTCTGTAACCCGCCATGTCATTCGTGTATGTCCACTGTTCCAGCGCTTTTCCCCACATTCTTCCTAACATTTTCCCCCCGTCCAGCTATATTCTAAAATTCTAGCCTGTATTCGCCGTGCTACTCCTCCCCACTTGCCTAATAGTCCTCTACCCCTATAATCCATTTTTATCCTCCAGCCATATGCACCACTCATCGGCAATTTTTATTTGTCTTGTTCCTCTACCACCCCATAAACAGAATGTGGGGGACCTCCAACATGCGGCATCAGTGTTATTAATTATAATATAAATAAAAATGAATTTGAAATTAGTTTTCAGATATTATATTATACTTGCTACAGCTCGAGCACTTCACTTTGAGTCACTTGACACACTAGGACAGACTATTATCAACCAAAAAAATAAATAGTAAATATTTTTATTAAAGCATTAACAATCTACCTGTCAATATAAAATAAAAATACATAATACTAAAATTAGTACAAAGGACATATTTTTTACATATCTACAATATACATTTCGAAAATCTTGATTACTATAATAGTTCGTTCAACAGACACAACATAATGTAATTTTGTGCGCTTAATCTTACATTAAATGATAAACATGATTATTTCTTTGTAAGTATATATAATAGGTGTGTATTTGTTGCTACGTTATGGCAATTATGGTAATAATTAACTGCCAGCACTGAGGGCTGCTACAATTTCGGATATACAACTGTAGCTACCAGCTAGCAAGCCTACGATGCCAAATATTATGAGTAATACGTCCTTAATGAGGATGTAACGGAACGCTCCCAAATTATCCGGCCACTTCACGCAGATTTCCATAATTGCTGGGAAGGCGATCCCCAGAGCGGACAGACAGAAGGCGCCGAATAGTGAGATGAATAGACCCAATAACGGTATCGTAACAGCAAGAATAACTATAACATGTAATAGAAAACATATAGTTAATAAAAAATCGTAGTTAGTAAGATATTTCTCAGTAGGGGCAAACAGTAGTACTGACCAGTGTGAGTATTTAGTGCTCAAGTCTTAAGTCCTTATAGATAGAGAATATGGAGTTTATAAAAAAAGGAAACTCTGAAATTCCTATACATACATTTTAAAAGAAATCCTTGAATTTGCAGGTGTAAGTTTTATCTGACGGAATTTATGTTTGTAATGCCAGTTGCTAGCACTATAGACAGAGACTTCCCGTCCATAGTGCTAGAAACTGGCACTACAAACATAAATGCTATAAGTATAAAGCGTACACTTGCAAATTCAAGGATTTCTTTTAAAATATTTGTTTGTGTGCGTGACAAGTTGAGGTTTATTTATGAAAAAAAAACTTCTATCTTTATAGGGCTATCAGCCGTGATGCTTTTCCGCCGATCAAGGGAGAAGCTCAGAGAAGTTTAATCACCCGGAATTTATATTGACTTCACACAAAACCTCTGAAAAACTGTGATTCGCGAAAATTCGCTCCTCACTGAGGCTCCCCCCAATGCTTAGCACGAGAGTTTATTTATGTTTTAATGTTTTATCGAAAAAATACATGTTTTAGTTTTTAGGACTTACATGTAATAATAACAGCGACTACTCTGAGAAGATATTCCCATGCCAAAAGGTGGTTGCTGTCTTCTATATGTTTGAAAATGTATGTGTCCCACATAATTTTCACTGGTACGTATCCTTGTAAACCATAGGAAATGAAAATAGCCACCGAGTATAAAACTTTAACAACTTTAGCTAATCTGTAACAAAATTATATATTTTAATACTTAAACATTCTATTCTGGATATTTGTATTGGACATACATATCGCCTGGAGGGAAATTGAGCGTGATACTAGCTTCACTAGCGCTGCCATATCTCCAGAATCCTAGGAAACCCATTCCTACGTACAGGAAAACAATTATTATCATCGCTACGTTCAGGACGCCGAAGTATCCGCCAAAGGATTTTGGAGTTTTCATATTGTTTTCAAGGGCGATAACCTAAAACATAATTGATAAAAATATATAAATTACATGAAATATACAAGCTATATAGCATAGCTATATGTATGACGCGCCAAGAGCAATTTAGCATCATGACCTTAAATTTAAAATTCAAAATCCTGATGATTAAAACCCCGACATTTAACATTCCGACAGGTTCTACTAGAAATTCAAAAAGCTCACAGGGAAATAATGACAATATTCAAAACATATATCTGTGGCTATTTGGCAGAAACTAATATGTGAATTCCATAAAAGAAATTATTATAATTAAATTGTATACTTACTACACCGACCGCTTCCAAGGCAAATAGTGTTGTACCGAAGAACAGCGGGAAAGTATACAGTGTTCCAAAGTTTGGCCGCTCTGATATAGGAGGTAGATCTTGGAAAATGTAGTATAAAACAATTCCAAACGAGGCGAACGTCAGTACATTAGCCAGCGACGAAAACGGCGCCAATAGTTTCAAGTTGCGAATGGAATTGATTAGCACGAATGGTATTAACATGGCTAAGATGTACAGCTTCAAATCGATAGGACTGGAGGTATACTCGTCAGCTACAGCCTTTATATTCACAGCAGTGAAGACCACGTAAACGCAACATATACCTAACTGATAAATTACTAAAAATATGTCCACTAAAATTCTACAAATAAAAAACAATATTATGTTGGAAATGGTTTTTTTTATTGCAATGTACTTACGGGGACATTCCCGCGAACTTTCTAAGGCACTGAGGGCCTGATTCTAAAGCTATCTTCATTGATTCTGGATATGTTAAGATTGGAACTTTCAGTCGTTTACACATTATATATTGAGCTTGAACCTAAAACAAAAATTAGCACACATATTAGTGTATATATGTATATATATATATATATATATATATATATATATATATATATATATATATATATAAATTATATATCTGAATGTCTACCTGTTTTAAGAAAAAAGATGAAGTGGTGCATGTGTTTTAATTATTTAATTCGCAACTCACATATATCTTGTAAAATTGTCTTTATTGGTTCTATTTTTGTTTAGGTTAGTATTTACAGTTCTGACGATAGAGAATACTTACTAAAATATGAAGGCAATATGTACAGAGTATGCCGATTAACACAGTGCATACAAGACCATTCAATAAGCCAGAATTTTTAAAAGCTTCGGGCATTGCCAAAATGCCCGTCCCTAAACTGCCCTTCAACATGTGAATTAGTGTTTCACCATTGCTAAAAATAAAACAAATATTATTAAAAAATTTAAAAAATCTATCTTTATAGGGCTATCAGCCATGAGGATTTTTCGCCGGTAAATGGGAGAAGCTCAGACGAGTTTTCTGTGAATATCGGATGATTACGATATTCACAGAAAACCAGATTAAAATATATTTTCATATTCATTATTACATAAAATATTTAAGATACAAGTGTTTAAAATTTATATTATTTTTCTCTCTCAAAAATATCCTCCAATTGATCAAAAAATGATACGCATAACTATACGACGTAGCAACATTTGTATAATTAGCAGTTTTCCATTAAAAAAAATAGATTATGTAATTAAATAGTTGTTGAAATGCATAAAATATTTCAGGAATTTCTAATTTCAAATATTTTCATGAAATTAAAAAAAATACCTGTTTGTTTATCCTTGACCTATTCCATTTTTCAATACTTAAATATTCGATGTAATAGACATAATATCTCGCGAAAGAATAATATATTTCGTAATTTCAGCTTTTTGTATTTGTTTTTCGCGAGCTTTTTTCTGGTACACGAAAATATTCGATATGGCATACAAATTTAGATCAGATGTTAATGATTATTAAATAAAATACTAAAACAAGGAGAGCTAAAATATTTATACCAAACTGATTATGGTGACTAACCCACTTGGATGTTGTAATAGATAATATCCAAATGTCGTGCATGTACGCATTGTAGATTAAATCATAATTAATTGGGCGATTGTGACAAATGCGATATGCTTATCTAAAACGATTCACACACAAGACACGCTAATTGCCATTATGTCATAAGTACAATGAGCGGGACATTCTTAAACGACACCCAGCTCCTACATAAATTCCACTTAATATTTTCAAAACATATTTTAAAATAGATACTGTCTAAATAAACTAAGTAGTACACGAGCGGGAATAACAGTTTTGTGTAAGTAAAATTAGCTAAAGCTGCTTGTGCGTGTGATTTATTAACACAATTGAAAATTATATATATATTATGAAACTTAATAATACAGAAAATATATAGTGGGAGTGGCATTTGATTAGCAAAAATAATAGTTGTATAAAACTCGTTTTAGACATGACAATTTCTTGAATAAAAAGTTATTTAAGATATTAGTCTATTAGTCATAGGATTCAAATTGCAAATTTATAGAGTTTCAAGGCCGAATTATTTCCACTATCTCTTACCGTATTTCCGGAAAATGGTAAAAAAATCTTAAACATATGTCTTTAAAGTGTTTTTCGGCCATAACTTTTTTCTTATGAAGAGAAGGAAGAGAATATTTTTATTTTATTGTTTTATGTATATTTCGATAACGTTACTTAGAAAACTTGTTTTGAAATGACAATACCTGTGCTATATTTGGAAAGTAATAGTACTCATTCAAATCTAGTAATATAAAACATAATAAAATAATTTAACTAACAACTAAAATATTGAAATAAAAATACTTACCTAGTAGGACTTTCAATATTTCGATGCAGATGTGGATCATATTCATCATTATCCTGCGGACTTCCCTCGCCACCCCTCTCTACATTGTACCTAAAAACACGTCAATTTACACACTTGCATCGACAACACATGCACTAAACACTTACTTGTTGGAACCGACAGGTTTCAACTTCATTGCCTCGTTTGCCATCTTCGTCGTTATTTTTTTACAGAGCACCTAGTAAAAGACGGATGTCATGCAATCGCATACAGCCTCATGTACCTTGTATGTATCACATAAGTTCACAAAATGTGGCCAGTTATTACGAAGAGATTGAGGTCATTGTGATTTTAGGGTCCGCTTATCTGAAATGAATAACAATATAACAATAACGCATCCAATTATATACATATTAGTAATATAACAATAATGCATCGAATTTTTTAAATATTAATAATATAACAATAATGGTTTAAAGGTTGTATGTATTAAAATAATATTATTGCACAGTAATTACGGTTGTTTGCAAAACATACTGCACACATAAGAATTTGTTTAATATTAAATGAAATAAAATTACATTTATTTGTAATGTGAATTACAAATAAATGTAATCAATATGTTCAATAATCAATACAGTGTCATTTTATATTTATTCTTATTGGTATTAAGAAATATATGTGTTAATGCCAATAAGAATAAATATAAAATGACACTGTATTGATTATTGATTGATACACATAATACACTACACTGTTTTACGCAATTTTCTAGGATTTCTTCTTAATTAAAAAAAGATATAAAATTATTAAATGTAATTTATAATTTTTTATAATAATAGGGAATTGTAGATTTTTTTTGTTTTTCGAAAAAAAAAGTGACAACAAGCCTTGCTTCTCCGAAATTCTAATCATCTTTTTATATGCTACGTTAAGTTTTATTCGTAATTGTCAAGTTAGAACAAAGACAGAACTCGAAATCTATTTTTTAGTTGTATCTGTTTCTTCCAAATCCGACGATATAAGGATAGTTGAAACAATGAATCAGATAATACGGCTAACTTTTTGGGTCATTTTCTTCAAGTCTTTTATTGGAGGGAAATATATATATATATATATATATATATATATATATATATATATATATATATATATATAAAGCAATCTTTATTGGGCTATCAGTCCTTTCCAAGTCTCCGCCTAAAACTGATATATTATAAAAACTCAGTATAAAATTTTACTCTATCCGTACAAAACATCGCGGCATTCGAATACCGGTATATAACTAAATGAAATGGTTTATTATTATTCTGGTGGTGGTCTATTTATAGCTGAAAGTGTTATTAGCATCAAGTAAAAGTTTTATTACTTTTGGCAAAATTCGAATACTAAATATTTAGTTAACGCGCTGTTTGGAGTTTATTTTTGACTTACATAAGTATCGGGTGTGTAATAAACACCTGTAAACCGCATGATAACAATGCCAGACGTAAAGACATTTATTATGGGTTTATACCATTTTGTTAAATAAAGTAATTACTATTATATCGCATTATATTATATATAAGCATTTCAATCTTTGGCAATTCGATTTATGATACTCGTCGATAGAATTTCACCTAGTTATGTTATATTAATCAATCATATTTCATATAGAGTTATTCTCATAAATAAATATAATTAATCGAGGGATGTAAATCTTGAATAAGAATGAATATAATAACAAAGCAAGTGAAGTTTGAGGAAAGATTGCAGGATTTGGTCGAGGAAAGACTGGTACGGGAGGTATGGATGAGGTGTAAGAGTAGAACAGAGAGTAGATGGAGGAAGGATAGAGAAAGGATGTATGAAAGAGTGGGTATGTCTGAGGTGTGGGTAGTGGAGAAGCTGAGAGAAAGGGGTAGCCTAGGAACTGAGATAAGGGAGAGACTGAGAGATATTGAGTGGCAAGAAAGGCAAGTGAGAATGGCTGAGAACTCATACAACCCTGGCTACGTAGAATGGCAAGTGCAGGGGAAACTCCCAAGCTACTTAGCCAGGGGAGAGTAGAGCAGAGAGGACAAAGTATGCATGGCAAGAGCGAGGTGTGGGTCAGAAGAGCGAGGAAGAAAAGTGTGGATGGGGCTGGGGTACACCGCGTGTGCGCTGTGTAGGAAGGGGAGTGACACGTGGTGGCACCTTAGCAAAGAATGTGAGGGAGTGAAAGCAGAGTGGGTGGAAGAGTGCAGAAAACTGAACGAATGGTTAGGAGAGGATGGGAAAGGCGTGAAAATCTGCAGGAGGCTGACGTGGGAAAGGAAATTGGCGAGGGCAGAGGGGGTTTAGTTTATTTTAGTGGGTAGAAAATGTTAATTTGTATTATTTTTTTATTTATTTTTTAGTTCTTTCTGTGAAAATATTGTTTTTTTTTGCGGCTGGAATTTGTAAAGGGAAGGGTTGGGCTGATATGCCAAATAAAGGTCTTTTTTTAAAATAACAAAGCAGAACAATAGTCCGAGAGAGTTAATAACGCAATTTGGAGTACTTGTTAGTTTAATAATAATAATATAATTTAGTAATTATAATGTGGTATATAAATGAAGAATTACACCATTTTCATAGAAAACAAGGATTTATTGTGCAAATGTTTAGACATTTTCTACTAAAATAATTTGCTTATAGGGTAGCGGGTAAGCATTGCTTTTCGAACCCGGAAAAGAACATGCCTACTTCAGGGATGCGACCCTGCCCACGCGAGCCATGATTCTTTCATCTCTTTGTACCGGGAGGAATCATGTCATGACGTTCAATCCTTCTAATATATACCTATATCTCCTATATTCTATATCCTATATCTCCTATATTCTATATCCTATATCTCCTATATTCTATATCCTATATCTCCTATATCCTATATCCTATATCGCGGACTAGGCGGTTTGGAAGATGGGTAGGATCCATCTTCCAAACCGTCTAGTCAGCATGGAAAATTATGTAGCTGTACATATATAGGCACTTTGATTGCAACTTCTACGTGGAAACTGAAAATTGCCACAGGAAAAAGGAAAGATCAATGCTTGGGCTATGCCTACAATATCATATTAACAATGAAGACCTCCGGAGGAAGACGTAGTCGACCGATATATAAACTGAAATGGAGGTGGGCTGGCTATGTAGGCTGAATGATCGACGGAAGAAGGACCAAGCAATTATTGGAGTGGAGACCACGACCCGAAGACCGCCAACGCTTTGTACCGACAACCTAAAGAAATTTGGAAATAATTGGATCCGGGAAAGTCGACACATAAGATGAGGAGGACGTCTATGTTCAACAGTAGACGGAACGTACTGGATGATGAACTTGCTTATCTTCTTTTTAATCGTTTACCCGATGAGATGTCGAGGTAGGAACTTGCTTATAATAATATCGAATATTATGTATTAAGGTGGATTTATACTGATAAAAAATAATAAATAATTAATAAACTAATAAATTAGATTAACAAATCAGTGAAAATCAGAAATATTTTGGATTATTTATGCTCACAAAATAAGATTTTTCTATTACAATTTAGTTCTTAGTATTGATTTTGTCACAATATACAATATTATAGAAAATAATCCTGTAAAATTGACTCCATATTTATTATTTTATGTTATATTTATTATCCGTCACTTATATTTAACTATATTTTTGTGTAAAAATGAGTAAATCAAGATCAAGATCAATGAGTAAGACAAGACGCAAACGCCAATTACCAATAAAACTTAACGCAGCATATTAAAAGATGATTGAAATTTCGGAGAAGAAGCAAGGCTTGTTGTCATTTTTTTTGGAACAAAAAATAATAATGGCATATCTACAATGCCCTATTTTTATAAAAATGTATAAATTAGTTTTAATAATTTTATATCTTTATATCTTTTTTAATTACGAAAGGTGAATACAGTTAAATAATAAAACAGTATTTTACAACCCATTTGATGTGCTCAATCCCCTATTACTATTTTCTTAACTCTTGACCTTTTCTATTTTAAGTTATCTTTATATCTTTTTTTAATTAAGAAAGGTGAATACAGCTAAATAATAAAACAGTATTTTACAACTAATTTGATGTGCTCAATTCCCTATTACTTTTTTTTTAACTCTTGGCCTTTTTTATTTTGAGTTATGACTCTTTTTACCATAAACTTAATACAAATTATAATTATAATTTCTGGTAAAAAGATTCACTACTCAAAATTGGGGATGAAAAAGACAAACTGAGGGATGGTACTGAGCAGACCGATTTTGCTTACCATCTATACTACCAAAACAAACACTTATATTTAACTATTTTTGTGTAAAGGGTTTAATAGATAAATATAATTGACGCTATCGAGCTTGAACTAGGTCCACATAATAAACAATTAATCTAGATAATAGTTTTAGATTCGATCCTGAAATGCAATTAGGGCCAATATGTGGAACAACCATTACTCAATACTGTTTATGTAGTCTACTTCTATTGATCTATTTTCGAGTGTGTAAACTGCATAACAATGCAATTACAAAGCCAATTGCATTAGCAGCTAATCTTTTAATTAAAAGTTTCAAGAGAGATCTATATGGGCAACAAAGCTATTTCAATGATATATGGCAGGCAAAACTTTTCATAAAATTAGTAAAACGGTATTTATAATTTCCGGAAAACTTTTGTCGCCGTAAACAACTTTACTGGAAGTATATTTCTACTGAAACTTTTAGGTGTTCCTAAAGTATAGGAATGAATAAATAGGTTTTTAATGAGGCGATACGATGTCCCCAAACCTTTTTACTCTGGCACTAGAAAACATCTTTAAACCCCATGATTGGAATTAAAAGGGCGTCAAAATATAATCTTGAATCACCTGCAATTTTCAGATGACGTTGTTAGTTATTGTGAGCACAAATATAGATGATGTATTATTCATACTAAACCAACTAAACCAGGTCTCGAAAGTAATCTGAAGAAAACTAAGACCATGAGCACCAATATTAAGTTTATTCTTATGTGTAATCACCCATCGAAACGGTATAAAAATACATGTATATAGGGCACGCAATAAAGTTGGGTAAACAGGACCAAACTGTCGAAATTTCGAGAAGGGTGAAATTAGACTGAAGTCTTAGGCACTTACTAAAAGTTTCACAATTGATTTACATTAGAAGTCTCAACACTTTTAAATAAATATAATTATGTGGAAGCATGAATGTATTAATTCTAATAAATAAAACTAGTGTGGAAAAAGATTAAAAAATGATTTCTTATTTTCAGTTTAAAATTCAAAGCTTTATAAGACATTTAATTTTTGCTCCCCGCTATAAATCAGGCGGTATACTTATAATATCAGTATATGTACAAATTATAAGGGATATACCTCTGATTAGGGTTTCCAATCCGGATATCAAAATATCCGAATTATCCGATAATTTTGACTATTCGATAATCCAGATATTTATTGAAACAACAACATTTTTTTTAACAATTTTTTCAATTAACTGGTACTTTTTTATATACCTTTTCGATTGTACAATGATGATGAACGTCGATATAAGATCCTTATGTCATTAATTAGTAATCTTCTCAGAAACAGGCAATATTCCACATTTCACTAAATAATTTGATTATATTTCAAAAGCTGCCACCATTGCTTTGACAGTAGATATTTTTTAAATGATTTCATGTATCTGATTGTGACAATAACAGTACTGAGCACTATGACGTTGGAGGAAGGAACCAACATCTACAGCAACGCAACAGAGAATTTTAACGATTTGAGTGTGAGTTTTAAAACTTTCGTAACACTCAATATCGTTCGTTTATTTACAAATTTACTAAATTTAAATTACTTCACCGAATAATCTCCCGTTCATCAGCACAAGTACGAAAAACATAAACACATTTCAAGCACACATATAAATATTAATATTAGGGCAAGGTTATATATAATATTATTATTATTATACACATTTCCACGTAATAGCATGTTTTAGGCATTCTATACTATTGTTTTTATTAATAGCAGCTATTGTTATACTTATCTACATCGTGCTGTTTTACCTGGATATACAGTTGTTTAGAAGTTAAACTACGTACTATTAAACTTCATTTAGTTTTCATTAAAATAGAATATAAAAATCTCATTTATTTATGCTTAGTAATTAAAATCAACTTTTTATTTAAGTATTGATGCGATTGATGCAATATACAACAATATACTCCACATATTAAGTTGTTAGTAGTAGTTATTTTGTCATAATAAACCTTTATATTAAAAAGCAAAAAACAGATTTCTATAATAATGTTGGATAATACTATACGATATACTAGGTTTAATATTAAGAATATATTTTATCTTTACTATGAAATTTAATTTAACGTATTGTATGTATTTGATTTTGTTACTTAAACATAATTTGTAAGTACTAAGACCAAAAGGCCACTGGCCAATAGCATACTAAATATTAAAGGATAAATAAAACGATTTTTTACTTTGTTTTTTATCACACTTCAGTTACACTTTGCAACTAGTTTCGGCTAAGCTCTAGCCATTTTCGAGCTCCTCCGATGACTGAAGCAATTGTAAAGCTAGAGCTTAGCCGAAACTAGTTGCAATGTGTAACTGAAGTGTGATAAAAAACAAAGTAAAAAATCGTTTTATTTATCCTTTAAAATGAATTATCACAAAGTAGATGCCTTAACAATCCAATATACTAAATATTGTTTTCTCTCTCTATGTAGAGTAAATATTCTTATTTTGTGAACATTAATCCAATATATTTCCTTACTGTGTAATTTATGAGGCATATTTATTATTTTATGTCAGTATAAACTCACTTTAATTATTGTAAGACACTTTAGAGCAGTGTTTCTCAAACTTTTGAGTCTGCGATACCCTTAGGCACTTAAAAATTTCAAAGCACCCCCTGGAGAATGGCTGTGTGTATTAAAAGATATTATGATCTGTAATCAATTTTTCTGAAACCCTACAACATTTTATTCGCCACCCCCACTATGAGAATTTTTGCTTTAGAGGGTAGAATTGCTATTTGACTAACACAGTGTTTTAAAGCTTATACATTGGCAGCTTCAGTTCGATTTCACGTCGAGTGTTTTTTTAAATTAAAATTTCTATTTAGATACATTTGAGACTATAAATATATAAACTTGCCAATTAAGGTTTTTATTTTTGTAGATTTTATAAATAATAATAGTATGATACACCACCCGTACGATGAACATTACACCTAGTAATTGTAATAATCGATAGTCATTACATAATTCACTCTTAGTTTTATATATTTTTTAAGAGACACTATTTATAAACATATTAAACAGTTACTATTTAATAAAAACTAAAATTACTTACGCGCAAAGTATCTTTAAAACTATATAATATGGCACAAAAGCACGTATGCTGCACAGCAATGTAAACCCCAAGCCTGACTGATGGATGTTAACAAATATAGATGTACTATGCAGCCAGAGCCAAGAGCAGACTAATTGCCAGTCGAGTTACTCCGTCTTTGTTGCGCTGCGATATCATCGCTAATCAACCTTACAGCATATATTTATGAAATATTTCATTGATACTAGCTATCAAAACATTGTTGGAATTATAATAAGTTGACTGTTTATTTTTTAATATTAAACACATTTTTATATGATGATAAAGTAATATAAACGTGCAAAAATGCTTGTATACACTTTATAAAACATCTGGAAATATTATGAATTCTATGGGAAAAAAATGTCTATTATCTCATATCGCTAAATTTTTATGACTCGTTTTCAGAAAAGTTTACTGAAAATATACCGGCTGTCCCTCAAGTATGGAATAAATTCGATAAAAAGTTGCTTGATTTTAAATTTCCAATTTTTAATGAAAGTGTTAATTTTGTTCGTCCATTTTTTAATGTAAAATAACTAGTTTCCAGAAAAGTTCACTAAAAAATATAACGGTTTTATCGAACTTATTACATACTTTAGATGGAACAAATTCGATAAAACCTTTATTTGATTTTTTTGCAAAGATTGCTCGGACACGTCGATTTTTAATTTAAAATTGCCAATTTTTAATGAAAGTGTATTTTTTTCGATCATTTTTGAATGTGAAATGACGCCATAGACAATTTTTACAAATGACAATCCCATTTTTTTAGATTTAAGATTCCGAAAGCGATTATTTTTCTGCGATCAGAGATGTATATGATTACATAATGAAATTTCCAAGAAAAATCATATCAAATGTATCCACGCCATCACAATTATATAACTAAATTGTCATTTATGATAACTCTAAATATATTTAAAACTTCTGTATGTAAAGTCTTTAAATTATCAAATATGATTTTCTGTGTCTCTCATGTACACCTCTCGCGGTACTTTTGTAACGGCCCAGTTTTCACCTATAAATATCGCATTTCTCTTGCACGATATATCTTATTTAGTATTTATTATGAAAATTGCAGAGAACCTATACTAAAATCAATGGCTGATTTGCTGTAATTACTG
Organism: Lordithon lunulatus; assembly: GCA_963942505.1. NCBI lineage: Eukaryota > Metazoa > Arthropoda > Insecta > Coleoptera > Staphylinidae > Lordithon > Lordithon lunulatus. The sequence goes on from OZ012666.1 coordinate 66,221,757, forward strand.
CATTCCATTTTAAAACACTTTTAACTGTATGAGAACATGTAATATTATGTAGCTACAGTATAGTTACACATTAAAATTCCTTATGTAATGTTGATCAATACTCAATCAATTTTCAATAGGAAATTAATAAAACACCGTAGGGTGCAGTTAGTTTATGGTTTATTGTTTATTATTGTTGTTAATTTTATATATACATATATTTTATTTACATAAAAAATAATTAATTATTCTTGTTTTTATTTTGTGTAGCACCTAAGTACTTAGTACTTAAATGTGCATTGTGATAGTAATTCTAGGATATATAAGATATAAAATATAAAATAATACTAATAATACTAATACTAATACTAATACTAATACTAATAATAATAATAATAATAATAATAATAATAATAATAATAATAATAATAATAATAATAATAACAAAGTACAGTACTAATATAAAATATTCTGGGAATATTAGCTAGTAGTTGTTTTAGGAATTTTATGTATCGAGTTATTTTAGGAATACTGTCATTAACAATAAATATATATGTGATGTATACATATTTATTGTTAATGACAGTATTCCTAAAATAACTTGATACATAAAATTTCTAAACCAACTACTAGCTAACATTCTCAGAATATTTTATATTAGTACTGTACTTTGTTATTATTATTATTAGTATTAGTATTATTAGTATCTACTCTTATCAAATTATGTTGTACAAGTCCATTAGTATGAAAATTGCATAGATTTATAATACAGCTACAATTTTTGTGTAACTTTATTGTAACCATGTTTTGTTTCAATAAAAAGTTAATGGTTGTAAAATTTTAAGCTAGACATTTTTTAAAAAGTTTTAAATTTAATTATAAACATCTTTTATTTAAAACAAGATTTTTAAGAAAATTTTGATTTAATATTAATTTCATCGCCTGTTGCGCGCACTAGACATTTAAATTTAAATAAATTTTAAATCTCTTGTATGTAATTCCCCCTAAACCCCTTTATACCAAACCAGTTTCTTTTCACACACAATCTTCTAAAGCACCCCTTTTGAAATGCAAATATATAAGCTCCATTTCCATCCGTTTAGCTCATTCCGCATTTTTTGCATTGCGACCCCTGTTTACCACGTCCCGAATTCATCCTATGCAAGTCATCCGAACGTGCAAGGTTGGCCAATTGATTTATTAGTTGCAGCAGCAATAAGTTAAAATTAAACGCAGCCAGTTAGCGTTGCATAATTAAATATTGGAACACCCTCAACATTCTCTGTACTAAATTTGCCACACAAAGGTTACATATGAATAAATCTTATATACTTAGTATGGTCCATCCGAAAATAGCGGAATTGCATCATTGCAAATTATTTTTAGGCTAAATTTATATTTTGCCATGTGTTTTATTTTCAAATTTTGTTTATATTTATTAGAACTTTGAACGCATTTATCTATATGAGAGATGTGCATAATTTATGCTATCATAACAACTATAAATAACGGAATATTACAAAGTATCAGTTGTGTATGTATACGAAAAAAATATTGTAAGGTTCAATGTAGAATTTGTTTTGATGTTTAATATGTTATAATACTATAATAGTATTATAACATGAAAACAAATTCGTAACCTTACAATATTTTTTTCGTATACATATACAACTGATACTTTGTGGTTTGTTATATTTTGCGAATTTTCAATACGAGATAGACGTTGAGATTATATTCCAGGCATGTAATATATCATGTGTTCATAAATATTAGTTTTGGGTTCAATTGACTGCGATAATCAGTTAATTTAATCTACTACTCTATTACAGAAGGAACAAAAAAGTTAACATTTTATAGTAACTCGTCATAGTCATGCCATTTACGAGATTATAGAGAAAAACAATTCTCATAACATTTCTTCGGATTTCAAGCGAGGGTAGATCAATTTCTCGGTTAGCATGTTATGTTTATGACCTAGAACGAAGAGTATATAAACCATGTTTGAGTCAACAACACAGTTGTTTTATAACTACAATTTATTTTTACATTTATCTACAATTACAACTACAACAAATTAGATTGCAATACATTATGTCCTTTTTACAAAATACAAGTTCACAATTCGTCTAAAACAGAAAGTAGTGGCATGATCCCACCCTTAGAAAAAAAGAGCCTACAGACAAATATGTTGAAAGTTGTCCATTGCAAAAAAAACAACTATATTACAAATGATTTTTTTAACCAATTGTTTCTATTAAAACCCCCTTTATTAACTTTTATTCCTATTTATACTTTGACTGCAATTGCATCTAGTAATTCATACTTATATATCATTTTGCAATTGCATCTCGTGACAGGCAAAAAAAACTGTTGCAAATAAACAGTTACGAAACCATTTTGCGTTTCGATTTTTAACATCTATTACATCAACTATTTTTATCGATTGTTATGATTGACCATTAGAGACAATTTAAATTAATAGTCGTAGATTGTCTCGTGCAACCTACTGACCCGCATAGAAGGCCCTTAGTGTGTATGATGTGATCTCCCGTTTATATGAACTAAACGTGAATATTGATCCCCCAGGTTCAGCGACCGGTTACGTCACGGGACCGCGTGTTTCTCGCGGCGTGACGTCATGTGCAAAACAAAAATAATAGTATTTAATAAAATAAAGATTCATTTCCTTATTACTATCCCCTCGACAACCGATCACCGCCGGGACAGTTGCGTTCATGCATGTGTAATTTGATTATGGTACAGATTGGTTGAGGTATTGCGTTTGGTAATTGTTAATGTTATCTGCACAACTCACCAAATAATTATATCACAAACCATTTATGTATATCCTATGTTGCTAGCGCGTAGAGGCGTCGGCGTTGCACTAAATATAGAATGCTGCGGGGCGGTCGCGACGCCATTTTTGAAATCTATAAGCGTCGCGGCGCGCATTCTCTTCGTATCTGCCATCTAGTGTTTGAATAAACGCCTTATTCGTTACAATCTGTAAGATGTAAGCGTTTTATCGTTATATTTTCACATTATTGTTTAATAAATGTGAGCCCAACACTTATTAAATTGAACTATTTTAAATATATCTAAAATCTCCATTGATAGTTCATAAATTATATTAAAAAACACGTATTCTTTTATACTATTTAAATTTGAAATCTTGAATTTCTTAAACAAAAATCTTCTATCTGAATAGGGCTATCAGTTGTATGGCGTTTCCGCCGGTAAAGGGAGAAGATCGGAAAGGTTTAATCACCCGGTATTTACCTTAAATTCACTAAAAAACTGTGAAAGGTGGTTTGCGAAAATTTTATTGATGCCTCCCCCCACCGGCGTATCGTCCTATCTAGTTCGCCTTTCCACGGTTACCTCTCCGACCCTAATAGCGACTTGTTCCCCCTATCTACTTAATACTTTCCTCCTTACACCTTCTCGTATCCAGATAACCATCCCCCCTCCCCTGTCGTCCTTCGAGATTGTCAACTATGGCCCTAGATGAATACTATGGCCCACAGAAGATCGTGCGCTCTCCAGCAGCGGTTTAAGTTTCGGTTGATCTGGACCACCTTTAGCTTCGTGAGGGGCCAGGGCCCTATCGTCCCGTGGTGTCACCACATACTATCCCCACGCTGCCTCACCTTCCTCCATAATCCCCTGTATATTACGTTCGTCCGTGGGGATCGTTTCTCTTGTTCTGATCATTTCCCTCACCCTCGGGCATTTGTTAGTCCACGCGTAATGGTCCTCCTCGTCAAACAGCGCGCATTTCTCAACTTAAGCCTGGGCACCTGGCTCTTTTGTGTCCCCTAGCACCGCAGCTCTATAACAGAAATTTGCGCCTGTTTCCTGTCTGAGGGTAGCCTGCAGTGGACCATTCCTACTCTTGAATATTTTTCTCTGCAGGTTCTCAGTCAGAGTATACGTAATGGTGCAGGCCTTTAGGCGTACAACCTGCCACTGTAGTTTTAATAGGCCGATGGCCCCTTCTTTCATTTTACACTTGTGTTCTTCCCTCTTCACTACCTCCATATCTCCCATATTCCTCCGTATGAAACTCTGATTTTTTTTACCTAATCCAATCCATATAAACATCATTCAAGTATACATACCCACAACACACACCAAACACAAAACAAAACGACGTACAAAGAGTTTTATCGACAAATGAAAGATGCTCTTGAAACCACAAACTGAAATTCTGTGAAATTTCGACCCAGAATATGAAAATGTTACCGATTTGCGTAAAATTCGCTTACACTTTCGCACCTCGGGTTCAAATATTTACAACATTTTCACTTTCTGGTCGAAATTTCACGGAATTTCGGTCAAAATTTAAGAATTTTTAAGATTTATGGTAAGAAGGGGGGAGTACGGTACCATAAATCTTAAAAAATCTTAAATTTTGATCGAAATTCCGTGAAATTTCGACCAGAAAGTGAAAATGTAAATATTTCAACCCGAGATGCGAAAGTGATTTCACGCAAATCGGTCCAAAATTTAAGAATTTTTAAGATTTATGGTAGGAAGGGGGGAGTACGGTGACCATAAATCTTAAAAATTCTTAAATTTTGACCAAAATTCCGTGAAATTTCGACCAGAAAGTGAAAATATTGTAAATATTTCAACCCTAGATGGGAAAGTGTTAGCGAATTTCACGCAAATCGGTCCCAAATTTAAGAATTTTTAAGATTTATGGTAAGAAGGGGGGAGTACGGTGACCATAAATCTTAAAAATTCTTAAATTTTGACCGAAATTCCCTGAAAATTCGACCAGAAAGTGAAAATGTTGTAAATATTTCAACCCGAGATGCTAAAGTGTTAGCGAATTTCACGCAAATCGGTCCAAAATTTAAGAATTTTTAAGATTTATGGTAAGAAGGGGGGAGTACGGTGACCATAAATCTTAAAAATTCTTAAATTTTGACCGAAATCCCGAGAAATTTCGACCAGAAAGTGAAAATGTTGTAAATATTTCAACCCGAGATGCGAAAGTGTTAGCGAATTTCCCGCAAATCGGTCCAAAACTTAAGAACTTTTAAGATTTATGGTAAGAAGGGGGGAGTACGGTGACCGTAAATCTTAAAAATTCTTAAATTTTGCACCGATTTGCGTAAATTTCGACAAGAAAGTGAAAATGTTGTAAATATTTCAACCCGAGATGCAAAAGTGTTAGCAAATTTCACGCAAATCGGTCGAAAATTTAAGAATTTTTAAGATTTATGGTAAGAAGGAGGGAGTACGGTGACCATAAATCTTAAAGATTCTTAAATTTTGGACCCATTTGCGTGAAATTTCGACCAGAAAGTGAAAATGTTGTAAATATTTCAACCCGAGATGCGAGTGTTAGCGAATTTCACGCAAATCGGTAACATTTTCACATTCTGGGTCGAAATTTCACAGAATTTCGGGTAAAATTTAAGAATTTTGAAGATTTATGGCCACCGTACTCCCCCATTATTACCATAAATCTTAAAAATTCTTAAATTTGGGACCGATTTGCGTGAAATTCGCTAACATTCGCATCTCGGGTTGAAATATTTACATTTTCACTTTCTGGTCAAATTATCACAGAATTTCGGTCAAAATTTAAGAATTTTTAAGATTTATGGTCACCGTACTCCCCCCTTCTTACCATAAATCTTAAAAATTCTTAAATTTTCGACCGATTTGCGTGAAATTTGCTAACACTTTCGCATCTCTTGTTGAAATATCGTAACATTTTCACATTCTGGGCCGAAATTTCACGGAATTTCGGCTAAAATTTAAGAATTTTTAAGATTTATGGTCACCGTACTCCCCCCTTCTTACCATAAATCTTAAAAATGCATAAATTTTGGACCGATTTGCGTGAAATTCGGTAACACTTTCGCATCTCGGGTTGAAATATTTACATTTTCACTTTCTGGTCGAAATTTCACGGAATTTCGGTCAAAATTTAAAAATTTTTAAGATTTATGGTCACCGTACTTTCCCCTTCTTACCATAAATCTTAAAAATTCTTATATTTTCGACCGATTTGCGTGAAATTTGCTAACACTTTCGCATCTCGGGTTGAAATATTTACAACATTTTCACTTTCTGGTCGAAATTTTACGGAATTTCGGTCAAAATTTAAGAATTTTTAAGATTTATGGTCACCGTACTTCTTACTATAAATCTTTCTTCTTCTTAAATTTTGACTGAAATTCCGTGAAAATTCGACCAGAAAGTGAAAATGTTGTAAATATTTCAACCCGAGATGCGAAAGTGTTAGCGAATTTCACGCAAATCGGTCCAAAATTTAAGAATTTTTAAGATTTATGGTAAGAATGGGGGAGTACGGTGACCATAAATCTTAAAAATTCTTAAATTTTACCCGAAATTCTGTGAAATTTCGACCCAGAATGTGAAAATGTGATTTCAACGCAATTATAGGTTCAACGAAAGACATTCTGGTCAGTACGGTCAGGCGACAGAAAAAAGAGAGGCGAACGTATTCTGCAACCTAAACATAGATATCCAAAGGGTTTAATGCTCTGGTATTTACCTTAAATTCACTGAAAAACTTAATGAATGGCTTCAATTTTCAATAAAGCCATGTCGTTCTAACAAACGTTATTTCTAAACGTTGTAGTTAAAGATTTACCAAAATATTAGTAGGGAAGCTAACTACTTTCCGATGCCTTCTTTCAGCATAAAAAATGATAGGTAGTAATTGTTTTAATAACATCCAAAGATGTACCTTCCGAACCCGCCAGCGTAGGGTTTCACGTCCAACATCCTTTTATGGTACGGACTCAATTCTCATCTAATCGATACGCATGTAGCGGCGTGAAAGAGTTTGATCTAGAGAAAGTTTTACCTCTTACGAAATTCTCACTAAAAGAAAAATGTTTAGTGAAAATCATAAATACTCTGTGTCGATATATTTCTCTCGAATATTAAAGAAAATCACAGGATACATAGTCAATATAGCAGAAGCTTAAATTACTTTGGACACATTTCTTAATCTACAATACTTTCAAAAATATGTTTTATATAACTTAATAAATACATACAATAAATAAATGATTTAGTTTGTATACTTAAAGTAATGGAAATAACACTGATTTCTTACAACAGTAACCTGGAATTATGTAGTATCAAACATAACCCAATGATATGCACGACAATATAAAAACAGTTCGCTTAAAAACTACTTTAATACAAAAATATGACAATCGTCGCAAATACATTATTGTCTGTATAATATTAGACTAGATTTTAAATCACATCATACACACACACTAGTTTTTTTTAGAGTCTTTAGACAAATAGGAATTGAAATTGATGCAATTTACAGTAACTATCTTACAAGAATTCCTCAACGATCTTCTCAAGGGATGTGTATGTACCGACTATTAATCCGAAAATACCGAATATAATTAGTGCCGAGTTTTTTGCTAGAATTATGTAGAATCTGCTGCCGGTGTGTGTGTACCAGTAGGTTGAAGTGTCGACCAGGGCCGGAATTGCAATGCCCAGAGCGGACAGGCAAAGTGCTCCGAACAGTGATATGAATAGGTCGAGTTTAGGAACTGCTACCGCCAAACCAACTAGAATCAAAAATAAAAATACCTTAGCCTGTTTTTAAAATACCTGGTACATAGATAAAGTGAAATCATTATTCTATCCTTCAATTTATATTCTATCAAAGAAGGCTAGTCATTTATATTTTTTGGACTGTTATTCATTAGGATGAGGTGAACTATAAGATGTATTTTGGATATATTTTGTGATAAAATTTTCTTACACATAATTTTGATTAAAAAAAGGTCTAGGCAGTTCTCTATGTAGGAGTTAAAAAGTTTTTAACTAAGATTAATTTTCTATTCTTATGAAAAATCACAAATTTATAAACTAGCCTTTCAGAAATTGAATGGTTTTGGCGTCTACTACGTGGTAATTCATTTTCAACAAAGGAGATGTATAAAACTACTATGTTTTTTACCACTTATATATAAAATAGTGGTAAAAAACATAGTAGTTTTATTCATCTCCTTTATTAAACTAGCCTTCTTTGATAGAATATAAATTGAAGGTTTGTCTATTTATTTGTTGAAAAATTGGCAAATTGCGTTTCGGAGTAACACGGTTTTCTACTTACATGTTATTAACACAAGAACTGTGCGAACTATGTACTCCCATAAAGTCTTCTTACTATTTTTTTCGAACCTGGGCGAAAGGTAGTCATTCCAAGTAATATCAACAGCAACATAACATTGCAAAGCATACGTAATAAATATAGCTAACGCTAAAGTAGCTTTTACAACTTGCGCCAATCTGTAAAATGTATATGCTATAATAATTGTTACAATAAAATATGTGTATAAATTACATTTCTTTATCGGGAATATTTAGTGTTATACTTCCGTCAGTTTTGCTGCCATATGTTAAGTATCCTAGGAAGCCCATTCCTACGTAGAGGAAGATAATATTGAACATGCCAATATTTAGAACGCCACAGGCGCCCCCGAATGATTTTGGCGTTTTCATCTCATTTTCTAAAGGCATTATCTAAAAAAAAACATAACTTTATGAAGCTCTATGTAGATTAGAAACAGTATCATGCAATTTTCCACTTGAATATGTATTTTAGTCTGAATTTTGAGCTGAATTGGGAAACTGTAAATTTTATCATAATTATAAATTGCTATTTTCGCTTTTAACTTGAAGTTAATGTTAGCTCCATCTCAAATTACCAATACAAACATAATCTTTTTGTGCACATAAGATTTAAATTATTGATATTTCATATATTTTGTGATACATTAATTTATAATATAACAAGTTAATGTTAGCTCCATCTCAAATTTCAACCAATACAAACGTAATCTTATTGTGCACATGAGATTTGAATTACAGATATTTGATATATTTTATGATACATTAATTTACAATATAACAAAATAGATTTACATACATATGGGGGGCATTAGTATAAATTAACTTATTACATTATTTTAAAAAACTGTACTTACAACTCCAATAGCTTCAAGAGCAAACAATACTGTTCCGAAAAACAATGGAAAGTCAGTTACTTCTCCTATTGCTTTTCTGTCACTAAACGTTGGTCCACCGGCGATCAAATAGTATAGAAGAATACCAAAACTGACCAGAGTGATTACATTTGCCATCGTGGAAAAGGGCGCCAGCAGCTTTAAATTTCTAATCCAGTTGATCAGAATCAGAGGTAGTAAAAATATGAGCATGTAGAATTTTACGTCCATATCCGACCAATAAACATCTACCACACTCTTTACGTTAGTTGCTATAAATACTATATACACGCAGCATGTTCCGAGTTGATATATTAGTAGGAATGTATTTACCATATGTCTAAAAAAAAACAAAGTTGTAAATGAATGAACAATAATTTGATTAAAAAAATATATTGCTTGATAAATATTTAACATGAATATAATATACAGTCTTACGCTGGGTTTATGGTTATATAAAAATAATAAATAAGGAGGCAATTTCCTAAATAATGTTGATTGTGATCAAATAAAAAAAATAGTAAGAACCTTCCAAAACCAGAAAATTTTGCAGCACTGGCCAGCAGCACGAAATTGTATTTTCCCAACAAAAAGTCGTCGATTTATTAACGAAAATCATTGCAGTTCGATCAAATCACATACATACCTATGCACCTCCGACGATTGCAGTTGCCAAATCAGACTTGGCGATTTTCCATATTGGCTGATTCAAATGCTACTGGCGGTGATATTTTTATTTAAAAATAATTTGGGGTGCACCACGGGTGCCCTAACTTGCATATTTATATTATATTTGATATAACTTACATTGAAAATGTGGATAGTCTCCTAAATATTGGTGGACCCTCTGCGAAGGCAGCCTCAGCGGTATTAGGATATGACAGACTGGGCACTTTTCTTCGTCGGCACAGTTCATATTCGGCCTTAATTAATAAATGTATACAGTATGTGCATATTAAACCTATAACAAGGGTTCCTATAATTCCTAATATATAGCCGGAATGATCGAAAGCCTTTGGCATCGCCAGAATGCCCGTTCCTAAACTCCCCTTGAGCAAATGTAGTAGAGTTTCGGAGTTTCTGGAATAAATAAATTGGTGTGTTTATCTCATACTCAATTATTCATTCATTGGTTTATAACCCACGTATGCAATTTGTTTAATGCGACTGCATTACAAATTCAGACTAATAATGAATATAATTAAATGTAAACACAAAAGTAACTTTAAATTAATTTGTAATGGCAGGAAGACTGAGAGTCGATAGCCCCTTCACTATCCATTTATTTTTATAATTTGTTACTATTGTATTTTATGGAGATATTAATGCAAATAAACATATAAAAGCTATTTCCTTTAGACAATAATACTGCTATACTTAATTCGAATTAAAAAATTCTATAAAATAACATTGTTTTACAAATTATAAATAGCAATTACAAGGATTTAAAAGTAATGTAGTATGTACCTCATTATATGCAACTAATCTATCACGTCACAAAACACACAAGCGATGTTTTGAACAATGCCACGAAGACGAAAATGATATTACTAAACCCAACCAAAGCAACAACATATAAAATAAAGACACAGCGAATTGGAACATGGCACGTTAATGTTTCAGATAGGAAAAGCAGCAAATAACACAAAAGAAATGCGACAGATGATAATCGACTGCAGCGAAACAATGGCAAATGCGAAGTAGATAGCTACTAAATATTTATTATTCAGGCGATGGCCAGGAGCATAACAAAAATAGTATTGCAAACATAGTTACGAAAGAAGTAGAGAAGTCAATCGTAGGATTTCTACCAAATAGACTAGCAATAATGAAGCTGAATTCAAAATTATGTAAAATTAATAGCATCCAGGTCTATATGAATCCCTCCACGAAGGAACACACCTTGTCGTGGTGTGGAGGCCCAATGAGGCGACATCCGAAATACGCCCTGCTATGGAGTTATGGCATAGCAGGGACTAGGATGGCGCCGCATTGCTAAGATGTTCTAGGGCTCATCACAACTTCTTACATGACTAATCCTCTCTACTAGAATCAATTCCACACCTTTGATCTGTCAGCCTATCTTGGTCATCTCTTCAGCCACTCTCCCGACCCCAACGATATTAGGTTTCAAGGGCTAGGGGCCACCACATTTGTCTTCTTCTATAAAAAAAAAACCTTTTTCTTTCCTTTCCCTGACAACACCCGTCGTGGTACTCTGCCGGGCCATGAAAAGGAAACCTCAACACCGCTCGTGGTACTCCGTCAGGTCGTGAAGAGGAAACCTCAACACCAGTTGTGGTACTCCGCCGGGCCGTGAAGAGGAAACCTCAACACCGGACATTAGACTAGCACAAGTGCACTACGGAAACCCGAGAACTAAAGGAAGTGACCAAGAGCCCAAACTTGTAAAACGAGAAGGAGAGTGGAGGCAACCACTGAGTGAAAAATCCACGATAACAAACACTGTCCACCACCAAGGAAGGGCACTACTTTTACCCTAAAATATAATGAATAAATGGACAATGGAAAACACGGTCGGTGATGGCATCGCGGAGGGTGCCCCGCGACCGTCAACCAACTACTACTTAACAGCAGCAGAAGAAAAGAAGGATGCGACATAACACCAAGGACTCTATCAATGGAACTAGAACCGAGCAAAAATTGAAAAGCAGTAGGGAGTCGATTGGTTCATATTGAGGGCCGGAAATTCTTTGGACTGGAAGAAAGCCAGCTAATCAAAGCAGCTTAAAAAAAGCCACCTCACCACCCGGAAACGGAAGACGGAAAGGCTGAACCAACAGGGGCTAAGAAAATGCTGCTGAAGCACCAAAAAAAAAAAACAATTAACGAAGGACTGAACGCCTACATAGAGTTGACAGAACTGAGAGACACAGTATTAAGTATGATGGATACGGCTGTGACAACAAGAAACATTTCTGAGAATGCGAAAGCAGACGAGGCGGTTGTTCGCGAGAGCTTCTTTGAGAAAACCAGAACCCAGCTGGAAATCCCCCAAAGCGCCATAGCGAAAGGCCCCATGCACCAGCTGGATGCCCTGAAGACGAAAAAATGCAAGAGACATTAAGAACGCAGATGAGGAACATGCTGGCACAGCGGATACAAATGAATATATCGACGAATAGCGACAGAATAATAAGCCCTGCCATCAAAGGTGGGTTGAGATTTTTGAATATTTTACAGTAAAAAATTGCTTTCAAAAACATTTGATTTTATTTTTATTTTCTTCGATATGTTCTTTATTTTTCCAGAAGAAATATGGTCACCGTAACTATGGCATCCAACGCACAAGACGAATCACAAAGGCAAACGTGACACGTGTACCAAAGCGGCAACAAAAAATGAGGAAGAAGGTAGAGGAGCCTAGAACGGCCAGGAACGGTCTGAGTCCCGTGATAACATTGACAACAGCATTTATTTACGATTAATTTCTTGACCAAATTTATTAAAACTCGGACTGTAGTGCTTAAATATTAATTAAAATCGTTTTACATATAAAAAAAATAGTTATTTAATCATACCCAATTTGACTAAAAAAACTTGCACCTTGATTTATTTTGTGAATTTATGAAAACTCCCCTAACTCAAAAAATAAAAAAAATTATAGGGGGTCAATTTATCCAGCCTCATAAAACCTTAAACAAGCTCCCGCGTATGTCACTTATATTTATTATTGCTTATCATTTCGTTTAGCTATTTGTGTTGCCATTTAAATTTTGTCACCTGCTTTCCAGCTTTTTAACCAAGAACTAGTGATGTACTATCGAATAAAAACAAAATAGTTGGGATATTATCGGTCCATCGATACTTGATATAATTATAGAAGAAAAATTATAAAACATTAGAGTAAAATCCATTAAAAAAATATTTGCTTTCGCCTATAGTACAAAAAATACATTAAATATGTGGTTAAATGAAAATGTATAACTGTATGTGCGCACGGGAATGGAAATCGAATAGTTGATAACTACTATTGATAGTAAAATTCATTAGATAGTGCCTATCACTACGTAAAACATTGTTTATTGCATATTATGTTTGTATATTTCCAGCCTGCTTAAAGGAATTTCTTTAAGGCATTTTGTTTGAAACTTTATTGTCATGCAAGGAAGGAATTTGTAAATATTATTATTTAATTTGTAAGCATTATGCTGGTTTACTGTGTATACAACAATTAACAATTTATTTTAAATACTGTATGGTTGCAACGTCTAACATGCTATTTAATTTTTAAGGTAGTAAATAAATAAAACTATTTTATTTGTTAAATATTACATATAGTAAATTTAGACCAATCTCTATTGTGAAGTTGTTTGAATTAGTAGGCACATTATTTTTATTAGTTAAATATTGCATATAGAAAATTTAGACCAATCTCTATTGTGAAATTGTTTGAATTAGTAGGCACATTATTTTTATTATTTTTAATTTTATTAGTTAAATATTGCATATAGAACATTTAGACCAATCTTTATTGTGAAGTTGTTTGAATTAGTAGGCACAATATTTTTATTATTTTTAATTTTATTTGTTAAATATTGCATATAGAAAATTTAGACCCATCTCTATTGTCAAGTTGTTTGAATTAGTAAGCACATTATTTTTATTATTTTTAATTTTATTTGTTAAATATTGTATATAATAAATTTAGACCAATCTCTATTATGAAGTTATTTGAATTAGTAGGCACCTTATTTTCATTATTTTTAATTTTATTTGTTAAATATAGCATATAGAAAATTTAGACCTATCTCTATTGTGAAATTGTTTGAATTAGTAGGCACATTATTTTTATTTATTTTAATTTTATTAGTTAAATATTGCATATAGAAAATTTAGACCCATCTCTATTATGAAGTTGTTTGAATTAGTAAGCACATTATTTTTAATATAATTGCACTGAAAATATGTCATATAACAATAATAATTAATAAAATTTCCTTTGAAAATAGCTATAGAATAACAATGGATTATTTATATACGCAGCAGGTGCTACATTAAAAATAATTGTAATTATATAAGTACCGACCTTATACACATGCTTGGCATAACATTGTACTTGGAAACATACTGTCAAGGTCAGTATTTTTAAAATTGAAAGCAAAATTTTCCACGTTACACTTTTCACCACACCACACTACTTACGTTGTAGGATGCTCAACTTTCCTGTGCTGATACGGATCATATTCTTTTGTAATCTCCTTCGGCGCTTTTAAATCCTTCATGTCCATCGCGTACGCATCCTGTTTTTCATTGTGTCCTTGAAACGACTGTGAAAAACTGCAAAAAGTATAACACTTATTTAGTGGGTGCAATTTAATTTGCTCAACGAAGCCACAAGAAAGCAAATACAGCAGGCCTTGAAAATTAACCACCGTTTATTGCATAAATAAGCATATAAGCAGAATAGTAAGTACGCGATATTAAAACCAAGAGTTCATATCTAAAATGTGAAATGAAAAGAAAAACAAATAGCTAAAGTGAAAGTGCACTACAAGTGGTGACTGCAATAAAACGTAATTGTGAAAATGTAATTGTGTAATTGATCAATGTGCAATAATATTTAATGAAATAAACGTGTAATTGTAATAATAATATAAGTGCATTAAACAATTGTAAATAAAAATAAAAACTCTATTGTTGTTGTTTATAAACAAACATTTAGTTTTAAATACCTTTTATGGCAGGCGTCATCCGGTTCAAAAGCCTCATTAGTCTGATGCGAATTCATGATGTCACTATAGCTCTCACTCTCGTGCAAAATATTCCTGATGATATCCTGCAAAAAAGAAACACATCACACATGTACCTATTGTATAACACACTGAACTACTGGTTGTGCCACTGAAATAACTGCCACTTTAGTGACATCAACATCAGTGGGTTGAGCGAAAAAATTTATTTTATTTTTATTAATAGAAATGTGGAAACATTTCGGACACCGCATTCACAAGCTTTTTTTTATTAACCAAATTTATTACTCTATCAGGCCTTTATCTACTAGTGTTTTTCTAAAAAAAAAAACGGTATGGCAAACAAGTCTGATAAGATCATTATCATTGTGTACTTCATATTTCGTTTTTGTTGGCCTACGAAAAATATTTAACAAGTTCATTATCGCTCCCCCCAAAAGAATGTTGCTAATTTTCGCTGATATTATAAATAGCTGTTGCTAATACAATTTAAAACTGTTCCAGAATAGTTATAGACAAATAATTTTATTGTTTAACTTTTTGATTCTTACACGTGTGGGCGAGATGTTATGCAATACCCCCTCAATTGTAATTCATAGCAATAAATTATTTGTTATTCTAGTTATCTACTTACAGGATCATTACACTTGAGATGATTCATTTTAAATTCCGTGAGGGTTCCCATGCACAATATTTTATTAGTATAGGGTGTTGTTAATGTAATTGCATGATTAGTTTGTTATAGCAGACCGATCTAAAATAAAGCAATTGACCGCTAACTCCCGCTTTTATAATGCCCGCTTGTCAATAAACAATTATCATGCTAAAATTGAGGCGGTGCCAATATTTTTGAGATGCTTTGGAAATGTTTCGGAATAAACACCTCAGCGCGATTATGCTCGTGTATATGTGTGGCTCCGTGTGTCGCACGGTTTATAATTAGGAACCCGTTAATTTTAAAACAAGCATTAAGATGAAAACAATTATGTGCTAATGATACGTAATTTATTGAAACACCAAACGTGTTCAATGGAATTTTTTTAGTGATAATAAGTCAAACGGAGTGTTGTAAATTTTATTGAGTTGATTATTGTTAATTTATTCAGATTATGATTGTTACTATAAATTATACTGACCGCAATGATTTTTCTTGTTAATATTTAAACATAGATGATACTCATGATTTAATATGGTTTGTATTAGTAGTTTTATTATAATTAAATAGGTAAAGTTCTCGTCGTAGGGATGCTTTTTAATTAATTGAAACAAAAATCTATTAATTAATAATAAATATTATTTTTGGGAAACAACATATATCAATATTTCCATCTTTTTATTTCGAGCATCATCAGGATAATGTACAATAGTACAATGTGCTTATAATTAATTGAACATAGCATAATATATATGTGCGTGTGTGTATTTTTATTGGGGTATTAAAAAAAAAACTTCTATCTCTGGAATGATCCACTTTTTCAGTAATCTTTTAAAATCGTTCCATATGATATAAAACTATACGCAATATACTTTTGGGTAGCTTGATTAATATGTTTTTAAATAAAAGAGAAGAAGATGTAGCTGAATTCAGTTTTTTCGCTATCGGTTGAAAACTGAGACCATGATTTTCATAGGTTTTCACTGACGTCAATATTTCATTCTTTTACAGTAAGCTGTTAAGCTTGTTCTTCATGTAGATTTTTCGGTAGCCTGATTAATTCTGTGATTGTGATAATACTGAACAATATATCATTTTTAGGAAGCAACAACTTTATATATGATTATATAAATGGAAGAAGTCTTTAAAAATTGTTTTCTTAATAAAATTTGATTATATGCCTGTGAGAATGAAAGTGGTGTAAGTTATATTTGAATCGTTTTGAAAAAGAGAATATTTTGCGTTAGGTATTTATGTAAAACGACGTACGCAGTTACATTTTTATTTATGAATAAATTGACTTCAAGTCTGTAACTGTATGTCGCATGTCGATTTACATAAATACAAGACCCAAAATCTTTTTCAAAATAATTTAAATGTGACTTACACCACTTTCATTCTCACAGACTCATATATAAAAAGGTAATAAGAATTATTTATTGCAAACTTATTTGTGTTTATCAGTTACTTACATTCAAAACAATCTGAGATTTACTATGCAAAGTGTAGTGTTTGATATTTTTTATCTTCGATGAATTTTGATGTGTCTACATCTATTCTGTATAGCTTTAACCATTGTAAATAGCGTGTATATAGAACGAAATAGACATATTGAAAAAATTTAAATGCACCATACAAACAACTGGCGTTTCGGTTACAGTATATGATACTGAAAATTATGATTTTCTCTATATGTAGACACGAATATCTTTTTGTTTAAAAAGATATTCCTATAAGTAAATTTCAAAACCCTAATTATATTTCAAAACCACTTACAAAGTTGCTCCACCTTTTTATACACTTCTGATTATACATCACTTACAAACTTTAGTTAAAAACTCTTTTATGGTCGAACAATCACGTGGTGTATAACTATTTTAAAATTATTTAGAGTATATATTTTTTACTCATCACTTTCGTGCCAAGCAATTTTGTTAGAAACACTTTACGGTCCTGTGTGTAGGCAAGTTAATGATGAAATGCTGCATTTGTTTTAATATACAACCTCACCTACACATCTATTCAAGACATGAGATAAGAATTTAATCGTTTAATTAATAGGCCAATTATTATTTTTTATTGGCCAGTGATTATTATAAGTAAATTCAATGTACACGCCATGATAGGTAGTGACTTTAGAACGTGATTCATGTTGAGATATTTTATTATTAATGACTGAATGGTGCCTTGACTAGTTCCGATAGAAATAACAGATTTATCATAGATAGATTATTTTGTTTAATTTGTATTTTTTTGTCTGTAGGAGTTCTGTGCGAATAATAATATTTACCCCCGTATTAGTCTATCTAATCTATTAATTTGTATCAGTATTTATTGCAACAATACATTTTCTATAGAACTAGTATCTTCTGTCTAGAAAAACTGCCAGATTTTAAAAAGGCGCCATAAAATCTACATTTAATAAACTTTTTCATAGTTTCTAGAGAAAAGTTTTTACAATTCAGGTTAAAAAAATATCACTCGTTATAGTTGTCAATTTATCCATTAAATAGGTCACAGAATCTATACATTCTATGGGCCTTTATGTGATGTTTTGTAATCTTTTAGTATTGTAGAAGTAAAATATTATTATTGTTTAAACAATATTCAAAAATCTAATGGGGCCAGTATCTATATTACTTTATCATACATATCATAATAATTAAAATAGAATATTTTTTAAAGAAATAGATTTTTTACTTTATCATAGAAGTATGAAAAGGTACTGTGATCGTTCGAAAAAAAAAAACTAATTATTTTCGGAAATCCTCTTGATTAGATTCCCTGATCATACTAAGTCCATCTCTTGAAAATGTCAACAAATAGATTTTTTACTTTATCATACAAAATATGGAAAGGTACCTACTGTGATCGTATTTTTTTCGGAAATCCTTTTGATTAGATTCCCTGATCATATTAAGACCATCTCTTGAAAATGTCTGTACGTCGCCCGTCGTCTGGCTGTGATAAATGTTTCCCAGCGTTTTCCGAAAAACTACTAGATATTTTAATTAAAATTAATTAAAACCAAATGTTTTTAACTATTCTCGATATATAATACCTAAATCGAATGTATAGTTTTGAAAAATTCATATATGTAAAGTGTAATTTCTCTTAAAGATATTTATTTTCATTTCTAATCAAATACTCGAAATAATAATAAGAATTTTTTACACCTTTTCGTAAATCTAGTATTCATTTTTCACTCTGAATATCGCCGATGGTAAACATGGACTTTCCCACGACCGATTTTCACCAAAAACTTATCAAGAGTTACGTATGCCACATGGAAAATAAATTTGGTTTAAAAATATTCAGTACTATCTCCAAGAAAACGTAGCAGAAAAATATATTACAACAGACGACGGACAGAGATTTTCCAGAGATGGTCTTAAAATGATTAGAGGACCTAATAACAAGGATTTGTGGATAAAAAAACCCTGCAAGATTACAATACTATATCAATACATCTTGAAAAATTTGCTGCATCTGTCCGCAAATCTTTCTGATATTTCCCAATAGCACAAATTTAGCCTGCGTTTACAATACTACAAGTATGGATACTTCGTGTGCTAAAGTAAATATGGTATTATTCACAATATCATTTGAATAAAAATAAAAAATATAATGAATACTAAAGGACCTTACATTTCGGGGATTCGAGACGTATAAGAACAATTTGAAGGCCTCAATTGTATCAACTAGGAAATTAAATGTGAGTGTTTGTTTTCACTTTATCTGGTAGTAGAGTAATAGAAATCATTTAATTTTGCTAGCCTAGCATGCTAGATACAGCAATCATATAGAGGCCCCTGGACATATGGTAGATATAGCAGTAATAAAATAAAATAATACAGCTTACCTAATGGATTAGTTACACAAAACTGAGTTTTTTTCTGATTTGCAAAGAAATAAATAATCAATAAACTCATGAATAATTCATCAGGTATAAAATTGAATATTTTCCCAAGTGTATATGATAATTAATTTCCATACGATTTAAAATAAGTAAAAAAGGTATTATACTAATTTGTAGAAATATTAATCAAACCACAAAGATTTACCAATCATAAATATCCCAATAATGCGGGGGGATAAAAAAGCACAAGAATATACGGAGAAAATCAGATGTAGCCAGTGCACTTTAGTTTCTTTAGTTTATCATACAAAGATTGGTTTGAAAATATTCAGAAATCTCTGAAAACGTGGTGGAGATTTTTTAGTTAATTTTCTTCCTCTATCGGTGGCCATTTGTCAAAAGATAAAAATGATAATATTAATCCTAAACAAAAGAAATCATTAACTATTTAATTTGCTCCATTGTATATTAGTTTCAAGTACGATTAAAATTAATTTTATTCATAACATAGCTTAAGACACGAAACAATGTTAAATTACCACCGCTGTAACCTCCGATAACCCCGAAAACATTGTTTTGACGGTCCTCCCAGTCAGGGTAACAACGTACAATACAATTGGCTGGCTCTGGCATTGTCCTCTAATAAAATATTATTCTAAATTACCCACGTGTAGTTGCAAATTTTAAACGTGCGTACTGGGGGACAACACCGATCAAATTCACGCTACGCGTGAAGAGGCCGGTCACGGCCATTCAAATGAGCACGGACAACTTCAATAAACCGAAAGTAGCTAGTTCCTTTAATGCATAATTTGTCTTCATTGCATATCATCAAAATAGGTTAAACAGCTTTTGTTTCAATAACAGGGGGAGGTTGGCAAATCTTTGGAGTGCTCATCTGTATGTTACATAAATTGTGTAAACTGTAGATTGTTTAACACACTAATGAATTAAATATTATGTAACAACGGTGTTTATATGGTACTGATTGAGAATATAACTATTTTAATTTTTGTCTTTTATTAAACACGGAAAAATTATATTTTGTAAACATGGACTGTTTACAGTTTAACTCAACTATTTAAATATAACACTCTCATTAACATATATATTAAATGTTTTAACATTTTAAATTTAAAAAAATTACATTTATTAATTTTCAATAATTCTGTATACCATCTGGCTTTTGGTAATAAATCTTGAAGAAGCTCTCAACCAGAGCGAAATATTGATATAAAGAGAAGGAGTTTCTTTTAGCCCTTACGCCGCATTCCCAACAGTTTTCCGCTAAATATATTTCTAATGTTCAAATAAAAATATTACTTGTGAATATGTACTTAAAATATCGCACGACATAAAAAATTATATCCTCATAATTATTTCCACTCTCCCGACATCAATAATATCAATTAACTTGAATAATAAGCACTATTGTGTACATAACTAATTAATAAATTACATAGTTAAACCAATGTGCACACCACTGACAGGTTAATACTCAATTCATGATTATATTATTAATGATGGGATTATACTCCTGTAAACACTTAAAAGGTTTATGGACAATATCCAAATGATTATTATTTTCCCTCATGCATGCATAGCTTAGCAACTTATATCAAACTCTTGCATATTTTTATTGATTGCAATAATTAAAGCGTAGCATAGATTCAAATTGAAACGATAATCACAGATAGTATTAATAATGTGTGATTTCTATATTGCATTATCAACGATAAACTGCGATAAAACATATTTTTTAATAAGTTAATGGAATAGTTATAATAATATAAAAAAGGAGACAATAAGACAGGGAGACATTCTAGTGTAGTTGGGCATGAGAAAAAAGTTTTAGGTTTGCTATATTTTCAAGATGCTATATATCAGGGATAGCCAAAGCCTTGAATGCTATTTTAATAAGAGAACATAATTATTTCTTCTTACTAACTAATTAGTTTATTAATAACACAATATGTAATATTTGTATATATCAGATATGCGGGTGACTAGGAATAGTTACCTAGTCGCCCGCCTTTTATTGCCATTTATTTTTATTGATAGAAGAATAATTCAAATTATAAGTATATAGAGAATTTTAATCCCAAAAAATTGCTAATTGTAGGGTTTTAAGCGACCGCTCTCCTAACAAACCAGGACTTAAGGGAACAAACATTTGGCCACCCCTGCTATATATCATTTACAAGTCATACAATGCATTTCATAATAAATAATTTAGTACTAATTGATATACAAACAATAAATTAAAATAATAATTACAGAACACTTTTAAAAACATTTAAAAAAAAAACAATAAAAGTCTAATCATAAGTCTAGTTGAATTATAGATAGCTAATTATTCCGCTGCTATAAAATTGGTAACGTCTTATGCCGGCCACCCACTAAATTATGTAATCGTATAAACGTACCATCGCACTCGGTAATTTGGTTGTAAATATAAGCACACATTACATTGAAACTGCTTTAGTTGCTATTAAAATGGAAAGCCAAAAACTGATGCAAATGGCATAATGGCATAGTTCAAGTTCATTGGAACACATTTCGCGAACTTGAGTTTTATGAAGGCTATAAGTGCTAAGAATAAACAAGAAGATAATAAACAGTATAATAAGTGTTGCCAAGTCAATTTTAAAAATATGTCCGGACTATTAAAATGTTCATTAAAAAATCCACCGGTATATACAAATTTATTTTTTATATATACACCGAAGTATTGATACTTAGTAGATGGTTATCAACTATCGAGTATGATATCTATTTTTATCGATATTAAATAGTCGATAGTAATCGATATTTCAAATAAATAATATCGATTACTATCGACTAAAATATTATTATTATAGGAGCTCGAAAATGGCTAGAACTTAGCCGAAACTAGTTGCAAAGTGTAACTGAAGTGTGATAAAAAAATAAAGTAAAAAATCGTTTTATTTATCATTTAAAATGAATTATAATAATAATAATAATAATAAGCTTTATTGTCCTACGGAAAGAAAAAAAACCAATTACAGGACAACAACAATAATATGCAAAATGTATAAATATATATAGGTATAAATATAAATATTAAAAAATAAATAAATTAAAA
The DNA here is from genome assembly GCA_963942505.1 of Lordithon lunulatus. Taxonomy (NCBI): domain Eukaryota; kingdom Metazoa; phylum Arthropoda; class Insecta; order Coleoptera; family Staphylinidae; genus Lordithon; species Lordithon lunulatus. The sequence continues at coordinate 66,244,099 of OZ012666.1, forward strand.
AATATAACAAATAATATATATGTATTACAACTCGCTAACTATTAATTATCACAAAATAGACGCCTTAACAGTCCAATATTTGTAAATAATATTGTAAATAATTTTACATTATTAGTGTAGGAAGACAAGTAGTATTTCCCGCACCCAAGTCAATGCGGGAAATGAACTTGTCTTAGGACATGAGTACAAACAAGTATTAATTACACATAGTATTGTTGTTGTAAATAATAATCAAATGCATTTCCGTGCTTTATTTGTGCACAGGGTTTTGCCTGTATACTAATTAGCGGTCTGTATTTTACTTTGATTGTTGAACGCATCGAAAAAAAAAATACAAATGTTACGTGATCAGGTTGTTTATTACTAGTGAGTGATTAAAGGTGAACTGCTGTAGTAAAATATAATCACATACCGTAACGACATAATGTTTTATATGTTCTATTTAAAATTGCAAATGATGTGTCTATATTGTTAACCATTCAGTGGTCTATCAACTTATTTGTCATGCATGCTATCTTACTTAAAACGACTATAACGCCCATAATCTAATTGTGTATTTTAGTGTGAAAATTATTGATTCATTTTATCGAGATGCGCCTAAAAATTGGTATCACGAGGAGCTTCAGTAGCTGGGGATAACCGTCTAGATTGTGTGTGATTGAAGGAAAATGACATTCACCACCTAGGGCATAGCATAATGACATTTACTACCTAGGGCATAGGAAAATGACATTCACCACCTAGGGCATAGGAAAATTACATTCACCACCTGGGGCATAGGAAAATAACATTCACCACCTAGGGCATAGGAAAATGACATTCACCACCTGGGGCATAGGAAAATGACATTCACCACCTAGGGCATAGAAAAATTACATTCGCCATCTAGGGCATAGGTGGTGAATATTTTAAGGTTTTATTTTTAAATGTACAATTAAAAAAAAACATGTTATACTAACTAGTAAAATTCACATTCACCACCTATGCCCTAAAAAAATGTCATTTTCCTATGCCCTAGGCGGTGAATGTCATTTTCCTATGCCCTAGGTGGTGAATGTCATTTTCGTTCAATCACACACGATCTAGACGGTTATTCCTCAGCTACTCAAGCTCCTCGTGTAGATACCACCGAGGTACAGAATAAAATGTAACTTTATTTGTTGCGCCAATGTAAAATAATCGCTATTATTGTTTACAATTTTCAAATTCTCAGATTTTAGCTATAATATAATTATTACACATTCTTATTCATGTTCTGCACTAATTTCAAATTATTATTGATTATTTATAATATAACTAAATATCAAACTGTAAACTTTTTATGATGAATTATATAACATAATTTATTACAGAACACAAAGTTCATGAATTCTATATCATGATGTGTAGAAAATATATAATATAACGATTTTATAGGAAAACTACATGAACATAAATCATGTAGTTTTCCTATAAAATACATATATTATATATTTTCTAACGCTGCGTCCTCCATTATTACAAAATTAATCACAAAAATGTATTAAAAAGGTAATTACTTTGTTTTTTGTCTGTTCTTTGAATAACTATGAAAACGTTGTGGAACTTTTAGTGAAAACTAGGTAATGAAATAAGCGTGTATGCAAATGAATGAAAATAACAAGTTGTTGTTTGCTCTGAAAGTTATATCTTAATAATTGATAACTATAATTCATAGTTAAAAATTTGCTTATAAATCAATTTTACTAGTTAGTATAGTATGTTTTTTTTTATAATTGTACATTAAAAATAAAATCTTAAAATACTAGAGGTATTTTAAGATTAAATATTTAAGGATCAGTTCTACAATTTACATTTAATTGGAGAATAAGGCTATTTGTGGTATAAGTTTGAGATATTGACATCAATATCTCACACTTATTCCACGAATAGCCTTATTCTCGAGTTCAATGCCAATTGTAGAACCGGCCCTAAGCAACACCACCTATATATACTTTACTTTACTATCGGTGGTGTTGCCCTAAGTCAGTTAAAGAATATATAACTGCGTCACTACTATTTGATAAGTCTACTTACACATCTACATTGAAAGTGAAAATATTTATGTTGCATTATTATTACGTTTATTTGTTTTCCTTTATTGTAAAACGTATATTATGCATATCGGTGTATAACCTTTGCGGCCAATTAACTGAATACAGATATATTTAAATAGCGGTTAACTGTTATAGAATTGCATAACCACATACAAAACTATTACTTTTATGATGCAGAAATGTCGAAATTAATAATGCTCTTAAATTGTAATTATAAATAACTTGAGGCTAAATAGTGTAACGCCAAATTTGTCCCAGTCATTATTTTTGTTACTTTTATGCTAATTTTAATAGACCCCAAAATTATAATTAAAACTTGCAAGAGACATGATAAATAGTAATGTAAAAACAAAGAAGTTTCAAGGATAAATAAAACGATTTTAACTTTTTTTTATCACACTTTAGTTTGCATCTAGTTTCGGGCAACCTTGAGTCATTTTCAAGATCCTCCGATAAGAATCCAGTATTTGAAAGAAGTTTGCTATATGAGAGACGGTTTTGTTTTAAATATATTATCAGCATAAGTGTGTTCAATATTTACAACTATACAGGGGGTGTTTGCTATATCAGAGACGTTTTTGTTTTAAATATATACTATCAGCATAAGTATGTTCAATATTTACAGCTATAAAGGGTAATTCGAGGGAAACCTGTTAAGTGGTGGTAGAGGTGAGTTGATCTACCAAGAATTCGATTTTTTTATTTGTAAATTCGTCAATTATTAGCATGCGATTTGTAAATAGCAATTAGAAAAAAAATCATTTATGTACTATTGCGGCCAAAAATAGTGTCTGTTGTAATTAGAACAAACGTTAATAACGAAAATATTGTATTATCATTGTATTGAACTATTTAATTGGAAATACCCGAGGAAATATGTATTCATAATTTGTATTCGACGGTTAATAAGAAAATTTAATACCAGTGAAGATTCAAATAATCTTGAAAAGAAAAAAATAAATTCATGATGATAATGATGTAACAACAAGCTTTGAATTTGGTAAGAAAATATCCAAAAAATCGCCTAGGAAAAGGTCAAAAGATTTAAACATAAGTAAAAGTCATTTGCAAAAAGTTTTATCACATGTAAAAAATTCATCCACATAAACCAATAAAACTACATATGTTTGAGGAAGGAAATAATGCCCGTCGTTTAGAATTTTGTCTGTTTATAGGAGAATTAATTATGGACGATAGATATTTTTATAAAAATATTCTATCTACAGACGAATCAACATTCATTACAAATGGAGTTTATTTATTTTATTTATTTATTTATTTATTTTTTGTTTCGGGTACATAACAGGTATGGGATAGATATACCCCAACCCTATGACAATGCACCACAGACATACGTTTTACATACGTTGTTATGTCCTCAAAATTGTAGAATCTGGGCAGAAGAAAATCCAAATGTTCGTATTTTAACAAATAGCTAGAGATATAAAACGTTTAACGTTTGGTGTGGGATTGAATGTAAAAAAAATATTGGTCCTAATTTCATTATACTAATGACAGTGATATATCAACAGATTTTTTAAAATCTACGTTGCTTTTACCGCAAATTCTTTGTGACTTCTAGACATTAATTAGGTTTTGATTTGGAAGATGAGATCAGGTGCAACCAGAAGGAGAGCGTCGATAACTATGGCAAGTTTCTGAACGAATCAACGAATCAAGATTTGGCATATTGATATTCATCAATATTACAGAGCTTTTGGGTTTTTATAAATTGTATTTTTTACCTCTTTAAACATGTATTATTACATCTGAGGAAGATTATTGTATGAAGAAATAAAAATGACTATGACTATGACTATGATATAAGCTTAAATCAGGATACATATGCTCGACAATTATTTACTACTCGCATTAGACGAAGTAAGTGTACAGGCCTTACGAAAACTGCACTTACGACAAAATCGTTGTCCTGCGCATAGTGTCATTCGTGTAAGAGAGTGGCTGGATAAGTATTTTAGTAATAAATGGATCGGACGGTTTGGTCCTATAAAGTGGCCGCCGCGCTCCCCTCCACTAGATTTGTATTACAATTTATGAGCATATTTAAAGCAGCAGGTGTATGTAAATAATTTTCTCGATAACGTAGACCTTTTAAAACAAAAAAATAACAATAAGCAGGCATTAATTAGCATTAAATTGTTTTTGTACACGAAGAATTTAGAAAAAGGATAGTTAGATAGATAGTTCTTGTCCTACTACAGCACATCCTGTTGTAGTAGGAGGATATGAACATGTTGAATAATTTGTAAATTTAGAATCGATATTATCGATGCTGTTATTTAATAAATAATATATGGTTCTGTACAATTAGTTTAATCACCTTTGAGTTAAATCGTTCAAATTCACAAATATCTATTACGATTACACTTAAACAACTTTTTTTTAAAACAACTTTTTTCTATAATAATAGTAATTTCGTTATAAATAAATGATAGTTTACTCTTAGAACAAAATCACGATTCTTTAATTTTTTTAGCATCCTGTACATTATATCGGCATTCTGACTAGCCCCAAACACTTTTTAGAATAAGCATCTCTTCTAAAAAATTACTTTTTCTCGATACACAGATATCCACTACGATTAAAAACAACTTTTTTCTATAACAATAGTAATTTCGTTATAAATAAAAGATAGTTTACTCTTAGAACAAAATCACGATTCTTTAATTTTTTTAGCATCCTCTACATTATATCGGCATTCTGACTATCCCCAGACACTTTTTAGAATAAGCATAACTCTTATAAAAACATACTTTTTCTCGATAATATCTGCCGGTTTCCCAGTAGTTGTATATTATGATTATTTTAATAAGGATCGAATTAACTTCTATAAATACTTAAAAGTTTATAGCAAATAATTATTATATTTTCACTCTAATGCATAGCTTAGTAACTCAAGATATCGTATAATTGTATTGATTGCAACATTTAAAATGTTACATAGATTCTAATTCATACAGATACGGAAAAGATAATCGCAGGCATTAAGATAGTATTAATAATATGTGATTTATATGATGCATTATCACACAATATATTCCTAAATAGTTTGTAGCAAAATACCACACTAATTAAATTAATTAATTAAATTTATATATTTATATATTTATATATATTTATCTATATGAAAATTGAATTATAGAAAATACATATTTCAACAAAATAAGTAATATAGTTTTCTTATTTTAATTTTGTATGTTTCCACTATAATAAACGTACATATTAATATTGCCTCGCAACAAAAACGCATTCAATTAAAAATGTCGAATAATAAAACAGTATTTACCTTATTGTTTTAGTCAATTAAATGTACCTCGTTATCGTGGCTATTTATCAGGCAAATTTGTTGGCACGTATCAACACTTTGGTCGCACACTTATATGTGTGAGGAACTATAGTATTTGAATCAGACCTATGAATTTAAGTTACATATCATACACACATAGGCAGAGAGAGGGGGCTCGGACTAAGGACATTTAAGCACATTGTTATGATAAAGCATACAAAATTCAATCAAGTGGATTCGCGGATTGTGTAAAATAATACAAATAAAAGGCGGTTTATAAATCGATACATTATATTCTTTTTAGTCATTATTTTATTTGGTGAGATTAATAAATCGATTTATTATATTGTTTTTAATAATTATTAGACTTTTGTGAGTTTTACGTTTACGTTTTAAGGACAACACCGCCTGCTGGAGGTTTTATAAAGGCATTGGTCATCTAAATAATTATTGAAAAATAAACGTTTTCTCACATAGTATAGGAATTTGATTAAAGTAGACTAAATTTAACTGATTTTATTTATTTATTTATTTCTCAACAGAAAACAATTATTACATGGTAATACAAAAAAAAAGAAAATCTAAATTTATTGATTTCATATTTATTTATTTCTCAACAGATATCAAATCATGTGTTGAGAAATAAATAAATATGAAATAAATAAATTTAAATTTTCTAGATAAGAAAATCTAAATTAAAATTTGATAGGCTTAATAATAATAATAATTAATAATGCTTGATACCCTTAATTATAATAATAATTAATAATGAGTGAACATCTAACATACTTAAAAGCGTATTGCTCTAATACAATACGGGAAAATTAACTAAAGTTAACAGAGTTTTAAGTTCTTTAAAAAGTCACTTTTATTACAAAACAAATCAATAACTCCTTATTGAATTTTGATTGAAATTGTTAAAAAGTATTTATTTCATGTGTTTAAATTTTGTAGTTCAATATTATCGCAAAGAAAATGGCCAATCTTTGCGCTAATATTAAATAATTTATAAAAAAAATATCTAGTGCATTTATTTTATTACTATTGTTCATACGCTATAGTCAGTATTTTAGATAAAAAGTAATTCAAACATTTACGGTCGAGAAAAACAATGGGAATGGTACTTCAAGCGAGGTGAAGACTATTTATTATTGCTCGATAAACAGTGGAAAATTATTTGTAATGTGCTAGTTTGAAAGTGATATGATTTTTTGTTGTTTATTTCAATGCGCTGTGTTGGACTAAAACCGTTAAACTAGAAGCACAGAATCGATATGCAAGACATTTATTAGTTTTATATAAATTTCTTGCATATGGTACAACTTTCCCTCTAAAGATTGTGTGAATTCACCCTCACTAGCTGAGTTACACTAACGAGATCTAACAAGATCGAAATCTAGATATGTAGATTGCTAAGAGGTGGATTCACACTTATATATTTTCTTGCATATCAATAGTAAGTCCACATTGGTCTTGTAAGTAGATCTTCATAAAATGTTTTGTGCTCATCCGGAATGTATCACAGTAACTTCCGCAGGTCATTAATCTTCTTGGAGTATGCTTGTTGTGTAGGTAGATTCAGATTTGTATCTGATTATTTCTTATTGGTTTCATAAGTAAAAAAGTATGCTTAATGTCCATCAATGAAATTTGATGAGGTGCAGAATACACAAGATACCTATACTTAGAGAATGAAAATTGTAAGATTGTCTTTTTATAGAATTTTAACCACTAATTTTTAAAATCAAGCATGACAGAGGATATGGGTCACTTTGTATGTGTTCCGTTTTGCACATAACAAAACATGACGAGCGAGGGAACGAAAACCGGACCGTTCCTTCTTCACCTTATGATTTTTGTGATTCCTTCCAGTTTTTTCCTTTCCTTTCTAATAGTTCCGATATAGCTCATCCAATTTTTTTCTTGGTCTTCCTTTTTTCTTGTTTTTGATTTCCATATTCTTTTGGCTGGTGCTGTCTCTGCCATCCTAATCGTATGTCCCCACCATCCTAATTGTCTTTCCTCTATGTAATTTATTGTCGGTGTTACATTTAGTTCTCTTCTTATATCCTCATTCTTCATTGTCCTTTTTTGTCACTCCTCTAACTCTCCTCATATAATTCATTATAACTGCTTGTATTTTGCTCTATTATAATTTTTGAAATCCTATTATTTTTTATATTTGTTTTTATTTTCAGAATTCAGCAGTGCAAGAAAAGTATTGTTATCGCGAAAAATCAATTCGAATTTTGACTTTTCTTTACGTTTCATGGCTAATATAATCAAAATAAACCATTTTTGTAAAATGTATGTTTGTGAATATAATTGCGGTAAATGGTATAATTTGATTCTGAACAACTTTTATAAAAATCATATTTACAAAATATCGAAAATTATAAAATATGTTATATTGAATTGTATTATTATGAATAATTATATAACGGTCCCTTTTGTTGGGTTTTTTAAATAGAAAGTATAGTTATCCGATACAATTTTCAAAAAGTTTATGTAACTAATAGCACTGAAGATAAACAAAGCATGAATTATAACAGTCTGATGCAGTTTTCATTTATTTGGCGCAAAAACTATTAGCGCACAAAGTACATATGTTAAGTATTTAATTAATATTACTTAATTAGTGACAAATTTGATATCAGCTACTGTATCTGTGCAGGAACAGTCATTGTAAATATACTCGTGCTAGAATGATAAAATTCCAACAAGAATATCGGTAGTATGTAGATACTGAATTGCGCTGAGCAGATAACATCTTATTGTAAGGATAATAAGATTATATCGGTCACAGTAACCTTGACCTATAAGAAATTAATATAATATATATTATACAGTGTGATAGAAATAAGAGGCCACACTGTAACGTCTTTTATTTCACGATTGACAAAAAAAATGGTTAATTATTTTTAATTCAGTATCACGTAAACTATTTGTGGCATATTAAAAAAAATATTCATTTCCGTTTTGGCAGTGTATGCAACTTTCGTTTTGCAAATGGCACTATATATTTGTTTGCAGTTTTTATATTATTCGGGTAATTCTCTTTACGATCGTATAAAAATTGTATATGGTTATATAAGTTCAAACGCGATAGCGTCTTTATTTGAAACGCTAGAGAGATGGTTTATGTATCAAAATGTAGAGGAATTCTAGCCCTACAGGCTTAGGTGCTTTTCTCTAGCTCTTACCGTTTTCACGCTACAGCCGTTAGCAAATGTGAAAACACATTTTCAAGGAAATTGCGATTAATAATTTGGAGAGTTTTAAAGTAAAAGTAGCGATAACTCGGAAAATCAGAAAAAAAAACGTTTAATAGGTTTAACAAAATTACAAATTACCGTGCAACACAATAATCTTATAAACTGTTCGAAATTGGCACCGTTTTGAGTAATACGTGCTTCGAATCGTTTTCGAAGAACAGTGCTATTAACTACAGATTACATTAAATTAAAAAAACAAAACTTATTTATTGAATAACCATGCATATATGCAATAAAAAGAACAAACAATAAAGTACACCCACAACAATGATTCTCAATGTTTAATGACGTAACTCATTAAAGCAAAAATTCATGAATCTGTTATATTTTTAGCGACTAAACAAACACAAAAAGTTAGCGTTAATAAAGTAATTGTATACATGAAGGTGTATTTATGCAAATACTTCTGGCAATTTTGCGGTGGCACAAACGTAGCTGATAAGTGCACCTTGACATTTTTGTCATACCTGCCGTGGCGATCTAGATCAGAATGGATCAAATTGCAGTGACGTAACTCTTTCATTTTATCTCGCGTGTATCCAAACGCAGCAATGCCACTTAATTTATATCCTACTTACGTGAATCGCTGTTTGTTTGATTTATCTTTTTAATAATAGACTTCGCAATCGCTGTTAATTCAATATTAATTTGTCAATCAATTTAAAGAGCAACAATTGACAATAAGAATTGAACAAGAAAAACCGATAAGTTTTAATTTGTGATTAGTGTGAATTTAAATGTTTATTGGCTATTCAATTTATCACATTAAATTCGTAATTATTATACATTTGTTAATATAATAACTGTAGTTATATAGTAATAACTGCTACGCTACACTCATGAGAACTAACAAGATCAAACCTCAGTACTGGATTGACGGGGAGCAACTGCCCCGAGCGATATGTCTAATGGGATTGAAAAAATTATCATTTTTTTATAATTAGATATGTTATGTAGTAGTAACTGCTGAACTACACTCATGGAATCTAACAAAATCAAAATTTAGATGTGTAGCTTGCTAAAGTCTAGAGCAGTACCGGATTGACCATTGTCAAACTAAAGTTGTCAAATAAAATAATGTTTATTTCTATATATACAATATAAAATTAAGTACATTCACATTTTTTATAAATAATATAACAATTTCCATACAAACATATAATTTTATAAGAAAAAACAAACATAAACAAATTCCTTAGTATTGTTTAATTTGTGTGTTTCAATCAGTTCAGCATCAACATCAATCAATTTACCACACATTCACCAGTAATCGTGAGTAAAACAATAAAAATGCCAATATAGATAACTCTCAGTAATAACTGAAAACGATTACCGTTTATTAGGGCCACGTGATTGCATCATATTGGTCGTCGATGTAAAATAACGTTACATTCACAAATATTCTACGAAAGAAAAATATCGCGCACTCCAATAAAACGCGATACAAACACTTTATAGATAATAGTAGCAGCCGTAATTAACTTTTAATCTTATCGATTAAAGTTTTTAATACTTTTATAATTATGCATTGCTTCCAATTAAAGCTTACCACTCATGATTATTTTCACAACTTAGCACGAAAAAATGTGCATTCGTGCATTCCAGTTGTGCAATTGTATCATTAATCAAGGTGTCGATCACAGATTGTAATTATGCAGGTATGTTGTTAAAATAAGTGATGCTCATAAGTTTTAACATAATCAAATTAATACAAAATGTTAATATCCAAAACTATTTAATTTAAACTAAATAGATATAAAAGCTATTTTATCAATCTAGTTAATACAAATTACAATGATATTAATCAGTTTTGAATAGATTGGGAAAATTGTTGATATTAGTTATATTACTCATATAATTATGAAAAAACTTAATCGAACTTTTGATCACGTCTACGAAATATCAGATGTATAATAAGTAAGACCAATAATTCCATGTTTTAATTTATTTAAAATTGTATTACGCACAATATCTGGGATTTGGTTTGTAACCACTAGTGTTTACAGGGTAATACCCTGAAGGTTGCGTTTTCCTCCTTATTTGGTCTCACATATTTCTCTATACATTTTTTGAAATGATTTTTAATGCTGTTCAATTGTGTATGTAATGTTTTTTTTTGTTCATGGTGTCTGTAATCATATTTAAGCGCGCACGTTCATTTGTACCTTCCGTCATCGGATGAACTTGATAATGCCTAGAGCATAGGCGCTTTTCTCTAGCTCTTACCGTTTTCACGCTACAACCGTTAGCAAAGATGAAAATCATGAAATTTCAGGCAATTTTCACGTTCAAACGCGATAGCGTCTTTATTTGAAACGATAGAGGGATGGCTTATGTATCAAAATGTAGAGGAATTCCAGCCCTACAAATTGAGGCTTAGGCGCTTTTCTCTAGCTCTTACCGTTTTCACGATACAACCGTTAGGAAAAGGTGAAAATCATGAAATTTCATGCAATTTTCACGTTCAAACGCGATAACGTCTTAATTTGAAATGCTACAGGGATCGTTTATGTATCAAAATGTAGAGGATTTATAGCCCTACAAATTGAGGCTTAGGCGCTTTTCTCTAGCTCTTACCGTTTTCACGCTACAACCGTTAGCAAAGGTGAAAATTATGAAATTTCATGCAACTTTCAAGTTCAAACGCGATAGCGTCTTTATTTGAAACGCTAGAGAGATGGCTTATGTATCAAAATGTAGAGGAATTCCAGCCCTACAAATTGAGGCTTAGGCGCTTTTCTCTAGCTCTTACCGTTTTCACGATACAACCGTTAGAAAAGGTGAAAATCATGAAATTTCATGCAATTTTCACGTTCAAACGCGATAACGTCTTAATTTGAAATGCTACAGGGATCGTTTATGTATCAAAATGTAGAAGAATTCTAGCCCTACAAATTGAGGCTTAGGCGCTTTTCTCTAGCTCTTACCGTTTTCACGCTACAACCGTTAGAAAAGGTGAAAATCATGAGATTTCATGCAATTTTCACGTTCAAACGCGATAACGTCTTTATTTGAAATGCTACAGGGATGGTTTATGTATCAAAATGTAGAGGAATTCCAGCCCTACAAATTGAGGCTTAGGCGTTTCTTCTCTAGCTCTTACCGTTTTCACGCTACAACCGTTAGCAAAGGTGAAAATCATGAAATTTCATGCAATTTTCACGTTCAAACGCGATAACGTCTTTATTTGAAATGCTACAGGGATGGTTTATGTATCAAAATGTAGAGGAATTCTAGCCCTACAAATTGAGGCTTAGGCGCTTTTCTCTAGCTCTTACTGTTTTCACGCTACAACCGTTAGCAAAAGTGAAAATCATGAAATTTCATGCAATTTTCACGTTCAAACGCGATAGCGTCTTTATTTGAAATGCTACAGGGATGGTTTATATATCAAAATGTAGAGGAATTCTAGCCCTACAAATTGAGGCTCAGGCGTTTTTCTCTAGCTCTTACCGTTTTCACGCTACAACCGTTAGCAAAAGTGAAAATCATGAAATTTCATGCAATTTTCAGGTTCAAACGCGATAGCGTCTTTATTTGAAATGCTACAGGGATGGTTTATGTATCAAAATGTAGAGGAATTTTAGCCCTACAAATTGAGGCTTAGGCGCTTTTCTCTAGCTCTTACCGTTTTCACGCTACAACCGTTAGCAAAAGTGAAAATCATGAAATTTCATGCAATTTTCACGTTCAAACGCGATAGCGTCTTTATTTGAAATGCTACATGGATGGTTTATGTATCAAAATGTAGAGGAATTCTAGCCCTACAAATTGAGGCTTAGGCGCTTTTCTCTAGCTCTTACCGTTTTCACGCTACAACCGTTAGCAAAAGTGAAAATCATGAAATTTCATGCAATTTTCACGTTCAAACGTGATAGCGTCTTTATTTGAAATGCTACATGGATGGTTTATGTATCAAAATGTAGAGGAATTATAGCCCTACACATTGAGGCTTAGGCGTTTTTCTCTAGCTCTTACCGTTTTCACGCTACAACCGTTAGCAAAAGTGAAAATCATGAAATTTCATGCAATTTTCACGTTCAAACGCGATAGCGTCTTTATTTGAAACGCTACAGGGATGGTTTATGTATCAAAATGTAGAGGAATTCTAGCCCTACAAATTGAGGCTTAGGCGCTTTTCTCTAGCTCTTACCGTTTTCACGCTACAACCGTTAGAAAAGGTGAAAATCATGAAATTTCATGCAATTTTCACGTTCAAACGCGATAACGTCTTAATTTGAAATGCTACAGGGATCGTTTATGTATCAAAATGTAGAAGAATTCTAGCCCTACAAATTGAGGCTTAGGCGCTTTTCTCTAGCTCTTACCGTTTTCCCGCTACAACCGTTAGAAAAGGTGAAAATCATGAGATTTCATGCAATTTTCACGTTCAAACGCGATAACGTCTTTATTTGAAATGCTACAGGGATGGTTTATGTATCAAAATGTAGAGGAATTCCAGCCCTACAAATTGAGGCTTAGGCGTTTCTTCTCTAGCTCTTACCGTTTTCACGCTACAACCGTTAGCAAAGGTGAAAATCATGAAATTTCATGCAATTTTCACGTTCAAACGCGATAACGTCTTTATTTGAAATGCTACAGGGATGGTTTATGTATCAAAATGTAGAGGAATTCTAGCCCTACAAATTGAGGCTTAGGCGCTTTTCTCTAGCTCTTACTGTTTTCACGCTACAACCGTTAGCAAAAGTGAAAATCATGAAATTTCATGCAATTTTCACGTTCAAACGCGATAGCGTCTTTATTTGAAATGCTACAGGGATGGTTTATATATCAAAATGTAGAGGAATTCTAGCCCTACAAATTGAGGCTCAGGCGTTTTTCTCTAGCTCTTACCGTTTTCACGCTACAACCGTTAGCAAAAGTGAAAATCATGAAATTTCATGCAATTTTCAGGTTCAAACGCGATAGCGTCTTTATTTGAAATGCTACAGGGATGGTTTATGTATCAAAATGTAGAGGAATTTTAGCCCTACAAATTGAGGCTTAGGCGCTTTTCTCTAGCTCTTACCGTTTTCACGCTACAACCGTTAGCAAAAGTGAAAATCATGAAATTTCATGCAATTTTCACGTTCAAACGCGATAGCGTCTTTATTTGAAATGCTACATGGATGGTTTATGTATCAAAATGTAGAGGAATTCTAGCCCTACAAATTGAGGCTTAGGCGCTTTTCTCTAGCTCTTACCGTTTTCACGCTACAACCGTTAGCAAAAGTGAAAATCATGAAATTTCATGCAATTTTCACGTTCAAACGTGATAGCGTCTTTATTTGAAATGCTACATGGATGGTTTATGTATCAAAATGTAGAGGAATTATAGCCCTACACATTGAGGCTTAGGCGTTTTTCTCTAGCTCTTACCGTTTTCACGCTACAACCGTTAGCAAAAGTGAAAATCATGAAATTTCATGCAATTTTCACGTTCAAACGCGATAGCGTCTTTATTTGAAACGCTACAGGGATGGTTTATGTATCAAAATGTAGAGGAATTCTAGCCCTACAAATTGAGGCTTAGGCGCTTTTCTCTAGCTCTTACCGTTTTCACGCTACAACCGTTAGCAAAAGTGAAAATCATGAAATTTCATGCAATTTTCACGTTCAAACGCGATAGCGTCTTTATTTGAAATGCTACATGGATGGTTTATGTATCAAAATGTAGAGGAATTCTAGCCCTACAAATTGAGGCTTAGGCGCTTTTCTCTAGCTCTTACCGTTTTCACGCTACAACCGTTAGCAAAAGTGAAAATCATGAAATTTCATGCAATTTTCACGTTCAAACGTGATAGCGTCTTTATTTGAAATGCTACATGGATGGTTTATGTATCAAAATGTAGAGGAATTATAGCCCTACACATTGAGGCTTAGGCGTTTTTCTCTAGCTCTTACCGTTTTCACGCTACAACCGTTAGCAAAAGTGAAAATCATGAAATTTCATGCAATTTTCACGTTCAAACGCGATAGCGTCTTTATTTGAAACGCTACATGGATGGTTTATGTATCAAAATGTAGAGGAATTCTAGCCCTACAAATTGAGGCTTAGGCGCTTTTCTCTAGCTCTTACCGTTTTCACGCTACAACCGTTAGCAAAGGTGAAAATCATGAAATTTCATGCAATTTTCACGTTCAAACGCGATAACGTCTTTATTTGAAATGCAACAGGGATGGTTTATGTATCAAAATGTAGAGGAATTCTAGCCCTTCAAATTGAGGCTTAGGCGCTTTTCTCTAGCTCTTACCGTTTTCACGCTACAACCGTTAGCAAAAGTGAAAATCATGAAATTTCATGCAATTTTCACGTTCAAACGCGATAGCGTCTTTATTTGAAATGCTACATGGATGGTTTATGTATCAAAATGTAGAGGAATTCTAGCCCTACAAATTGAGGCTTAGGCGCTTTTCTCTCCCCCACGGACAGAACACACCTTGCCGCGGTGTGGGGGCCCAGTGAGGCGACATCCGGAACGGCCCAGCTATGAGGACATACATAGCTGGGACTAGAAGGTCGCCTCATTGCTAAGATGTTCGGGACCCATTGCAACTCCTCGCGACAATGGGTCTCCCTACTAGACTCAACCACCTATGATCTATCGGCCTCCCTTGGCCAACCCCCTTCAACCGCTCTGGTTCCTTCCGACCCCGACGCCATCGCTAGGGGTCCAAACAACTGTCCTTCAACTTTGCTGCACAACGCAACTCATCGCGCGGTGTGCAGAGCCTACAGAATCACTCACACCTTTGAACTGTCGGCCTCTCTTGGCCAACCTCTTCAGCCTCTCTTGGCTACCTTCCGACCCCGACGCTATTAGAGCCATTCGAGGGCTAGGGGTCGAAACATCTTCTCTTGCGCTAAAAAAAAAAAAAAAAAAAAAAACCGACAGACAGATCAGATTGACCACGATTAACCACGACGACAATGCGCGACCACACGGACAAATAAAAATAAATAAACATGACTGACACAACTTTCGAAATGGAACTTACCGCCCAGAGGAGGGATACCTCAGGGCCGGTCGGAGAAGGCATCGGAGTGGGTGCCCCCCGACCGTCATCCAACGACCACCGAAACCAAACAAAAGACCCAGACATCGTCGCCGCAACGCCCGAGGGTGCGGGCACAAAAGCCGGTCGCCGCCCGTCGGAAGACCAAACAATCGCGGAATGGCTCATGGACCGGGAGGCTCTGGAGGAAGACACTGGGAAACGCAAAGCGATGCCCCCCCCAGACATCTGGATCACACCAGAGGCTGGGAAAAAGAAGACACAAAAATGCAGGAAGTCAACAAAACCACCCGCGGAGGCGATGCTGCAAGAACTGGCCGCGACCCGCGACCTCGTTTGGAGACTCACCGACACAGCCGGCTCAACGCGTAACACCCCGCGTAAAGTCAAGGTGGACGCCCGCCAGCTAAGGGAGGCCTATGGGAGAATCTGGGGAGGCTACAGCCCCAGAAACCATAGCCCCCCGTCAGACGAGGACGAGCGGACAGAATCCCCAGACCGCGACGCCGACCTGAGGCAACAACTCAACGACCTCAGGGAGGAAAAAAGACGGGCCGACGAGACCATCGAGGCGATGAAAGCGGAGCTTCGGGACATCCGTCGGCAGCTTGACGAGAACAAATCAAAAGCCGAGACCCCGGCCGACAGGGCGTCCAGAGTCAGAGCGGCCATCGCAGCCCAGGAGAGCCTACAAGAGGCCGAGACCGCCATGAGCGAGGACTGGCCGGAAGAGGCATACACCGCCACCCACCTCGTCCGGCCGGAGGACATCAAGCCATCCCCTGACGTCCCACTCATCAGGCTTGTGGACTTAAACGCCAGGTCAATCAACGCGGGCCCCAAGCCAGGCCGCAAGATTACGGACCTGGCCGGCAGAACATCCGAGGGAGGCCAAGTGTCGGTCCTCAGGAAGACCATCGAGGTGTCCGGAGGAGGCGGCCCCCCCAGCCGGCAGGTCTGGACGACCCTCTTCATAGCCTGCGACACGACGTCGCAGGGAGGGGTGAGGGAGTCAATTTACGTCGGTGCCAGGGAGGCGGCACAAACCATCTCTGCCTCCGGCGCCACCAACGCAAGAGCTGAATGGGGCTGCGCCACCACCACAGAGGCCAGAAAACTGCTTGAGATGGGTCTCGCGGGCACAAACCTGAGGGTCGCCATAAAGCAAGAGCCCCCACCAAAAGAACCGAAGTCACCCAACGAAAACCGACAGCCACCCCCTAAGAGCCCAGACCGGAAGCCGAAGGAGGAGACCATACTGGTCACCCCGGCAGAGGGGGAGACGTACGCCGACCTGGTGCGGAGGGTCCGCACCATCGACATGGCCGACAGCGTCACACGAATGGACAGATCGGACAGCGGACTCCTACGCATCAGGGTGAAGGGCAACGGAGGGAAGGTGGACGACCTGTGCACCACCATCAGTGCCCAAGCCGAGGGGGCCAGAGCGCGGGTCAGCCGCCCAGGATCGACAATTCATATCCGGGGGCTGGACGTGCTCGCAACGGTCTCCGAGGTGACAGAGGCCATCGAGGCGGCACTGCCGCCACTACAAAAAGAGCCGTTTAGGGTAGGGCCCCTGCGACCCTCCCGAAACTCCACCCAGGCAGTAACCGTCACCACAACGGCCAAGGGGGCGGAAATCCTGGCTGGGAAGAGCCTTAGGGTGGGCTTGGTGCTCGCCAAGCCAACCAGAAGGCAGGAGACACCCCCTGGATGCTCCAGGTGCTGGCTTGAAGGACACCAAGCCAGCACATGCAAGGGACCAGACAGGAGGAACCTCTGCCTCAAGTGCGGCAAGGAGGGGCACCAAGCCAGGAGCTGCAAGACCGGGGCCCCCCACTGCGCCGTGTGCGACGCCGACGGACATGCAGCAAGCAGCTTCCGCTGCCCAGCCAAGCAAAGGAGCGCACAAGAGGCGAGAGAACGCAGCGCCGGAGGAGTGGCGCCAACGGACCGAAAATGACCCACACCACCATCATCCAGGCCAACGTTGGCAGGGGCAGAGCTGCCCATCAGCTCCTGCTGGCGGAGGCAAACAGGATGGGGGCCGACGCACTAGTGGTGTCGGAACCGAACCACGCCAGGCTGGACCCCTCCTGGGTGTCCGACGGCCCCATGGGGGACGTAGCCATCAAGGCGGTTGGCCGCCTCCATGGGCACATCACCGCCTTCGGCTCCCCCGGGAGGGGAATAGCCTGGGCGAGATTTAGCGGCTGGACATTGATAGCCGTCTACCTGTCCCCAAACTGCAGCAGGAACGAGGCCCAACAGTGGATCCGAGCACTAGAAACGACGGCGCGGAACACCACGGGCGACTACATAATCGCCGGGGACCTGAACGCCAAGGCCACGGCATGGGGCTCCCCCGCTACCAACGCACGGGGAGAGGCGGTGCTGGAGATGGCCGCAGCATTGGACCTGCTGATATGCAACACCGGGGCACCGACCTTCTCCAGGAGAGAGTCGGTGTCCCACATAGACGTCACCCTAGCATCCCCTGGAATCGCTAGACGAGTGAGAGACTGGAGGGTGCTGGGAGAGGAGACCCTGAGCGACCACCTGTACATCTCGTACAGGGTAGGTCGAGGTCACACAGCACAGGCCGGATCCCAGCCACCCACTCCAAGGCGCAGATGGAACTTGGAAGGAATGGACCAAGCTGCGCTCACCACAGCCATCCGCGAGGCAGGAGACAACCACGGAGGGGAAGCAGCGAGCACGGAAGAGATGGCCGACCGCCTTGCCAGCCGCATCGAGGCGGCATGCATGGACCACGCCAGGCCGTCCGACGCCTCCAGTAGACGGAAGAGGGGCGTCTACTGGTGGTGCAAAGAGGTAGCAGACGCCAGAGCTCTATCCAACCGGGCCCGGAGAAGGGAGCAGCGCGCCAGGGCGGCGGGAGCCCCCACGGAGCTCCTTCGGCAGGACTACAGGGCGAAGAGGAGAGAGTTCCGGAAGGCTATCGAGTCCAGCCAGGCTCGATGCTGGAAGGAACTCTGCGCCACAGTCGAGGACGACCCGTGGGGACTCCCGTACAGGCTGGTGACTAAGAAGATCGTGGCCCGCCGACCCGGCCCGGAAGCCTCGGTCCCGGGAGGAGTAGCAGCTGTGGTGGAGGCACTGTTCCCGCCAAGCTGCTTCCCCAACCCCCCTGACAGCGAGACAACCCCGCCCCCACCAACGGACGAGGAGGAGTGGACGGAGGAGGAAGTGACGCAAGCGCTGAAACACCTGCCCAGCAACAAGGCGCCAGGGCCAGACGGGTTACCAAATGAGCTGCTCAAGGCAGCGGCGGAAGGGATAGCCCCCGCACTACGCCATCTGGCAAATAGGTGTTACACAACAGGCACCTTCCCAACCCGATGGAAGACAGCGCGACTTGCCCTGATCCCGAAGCAAGGGAAGCCGCCGGAGAGCCCCACGGCATACCGCCCGATCTGCTTGCTAGACGGGCTGGCCAAAACACTGGAGAGGCTGCTGGCCGACCGGCTTGGCGAGGCCCTGGAGGCCGCGGGCGGCCTTCACGAAAACCAGTACGGCTTCCGCAAGGGCAGGTCGACATCCGACGCCATCCTGCACGTGAGGAGGATCGCAGAGGCAGCCAACACCGGGCCCTGGAAGAGACGCTCCCACTGTTTGATGGTCACCCTGGACGTGGCAAACGCGTTCAACACGCTGCCATGGGGGGCCATCAACAGTGCACTTACAAGGAAGCTGATCCCAGGCCCACTGAGGACGGCCATAAGGGCGTACCTGGAAAAAAGGAGCATCACCTATGAAGGCACCGCAGGGCCTCGGAGGTACGACGTGACGGGGGGGGGGGTACCACAGGGCTCTGTCCTGGGCCCCCTCCTCTGGAACGTCGCCTTCGACGAGGTCCTGCGGCTGGAGCTGCCGGAGGAGACCACGATGCTGGCCTTTGCAGATGACCTGGCGATAACCACCACGGCCAAGACCCTCGACAAGGCGAAAGCCCAAATCATGGAGGCGGTGGCAGCGGTGGACGAGTGGACGACGGGCAGCGGCCTTACCATTGCTGCTGCCAAAATCGAGGTCGCCCTGCTCTCCACCAAGAGGGCAGGCGTCAACGAAGCCACGGCTGTCATCCAACTCCTTGGGAAGACCCTGCCCATCAGGAGGAAGATCAAGTACCTGGGCACGTTACTGGAAAGTAACGCGCACCACACCGCCCAGGTACTTGAAGCGACGAAGAAGGCGGCACGAACCGAGGCGGCCTTAGCCAGATTGATGCCTAACATCGGGGGGCCGAGCACGTGCCGGAGGAGGCTGCTATCGCTGGTGTCGCAGGCCCAACTCGTATACGCAGCCCCCGCATGGGCAAGCGCCACGAACACCAAGCGCAACGTGGAGAGGCTGCGACGGGCCCTGCGCACCAGCGCGGTCAGAATATGCCGGGATTACAGGACGATTTCAACCGACGCAGTGGAGGTGCTAGCTGGTACCATACCAGGGGACCTGCTCGTCGAGGAGCGGGCGGAGATATACCGCAAGAGGACGGAGGAAGCCACCAAAAAGGAGGCTCACGACACCGCACGAAGCGAGACCTTCCAAAAGTGGCAGGCGAGGTGGGAGTCTGCCATCAACGGAGGATGGACGAGGAGGGTGATCCCACACGTCCAACCGTGGGTCACCAGGGGGCACGGGGAGCTGGATCATTGGTCCACCCAGGCCCTATCCGGACACGGAGTCTTCCAGTCCTATCTCTTCCGGATAGGGAAGGCAGACTCGGCCACATGCCGTTACTGTGGTGGGGCTGATGATCCAGCCCACACTATCTTTCGCTGCCCCCGTTGGCACATTAACCGACATTCCTTAATATTGCAGATCGGCGAGACAGATCCCGACACCATCGGTGCCAGGATCCTCCAAGACAGTGACGCGTGGGACGCGTTCGCGGCTTTCTCCCGGGCGGTGATGGGGAGGAAGTTCGACGACGACTTGCGATCCCACAGACCGAATGACGAGGACGGACGACAGTGACAGCCCCGTTCTCGTTCTTCTTCTTTCATTGCAACCCTACCCTGCTCCATACCAGACAAGAGACACGGAACTGACCAACGACAGACGGCCCCGGGGGCTTAGGAATGCCTGTTAGGCGGTCAAGCCCCCGCGGTGACAGAACCTGGGTTTTGGTTTAGTCGGTAGGCGCCCCAATCATCGCGTGGGGCGAATCCGACACTACCCATGCCTATCACCGCAGGGTGATAGTGGAGGCATGGGTGTCTTTCGAAGATTCCACCCCAGACGAAAAAAAAAAAAAAAAAAAAAAAAAAAGGCGCTTTTCTCTAGCTCTTACCGTTTTCACGCTACAACCGTTAGCAAAAGTGAAAATCATGAAATTTCATGCAATTTTCACGTTCAAACGCGATAGCGTCTTTATTTGAAATGCTACAGGGATGGTTTATGTATCAAAATGTAGAGGAATTCTAGCCCTACAAATTGAGGCTTAGGCGTTTTTCTCTAGCTCTTACCGTTTTCACGCTACAACCGTTAGCAAAAGTGAAAATCATGAAATTTCATGCAATTTTCACGTTCAAACGCGATAGCGTCTTTATTTGAAATGCTACATGGATGGTTTATGTATCAAAATGTAGAGGAATTCCAGCCCTACAAATTGAGGCTTAGGCGCTTTTCTCTAGCTCTTACCGTTTTCACGCTACAACCGTTAGCAAAGGTGAAAATCATGAAATTTCATGCAATTTTCACGTTCAAACGCGATAACGTCTTTATTTGAAATGCAACAGGGATGGTTTATGTATCAAAATGTAGAGGAATTCTAGCCCTTCAAATTGAGGCTTAGGCGCTTTTCTCTAGCTCTTACCGTTTTCACGCTACAACCGTTAGCAAAAGTGAAAATCATGAAATTTCATGCAATTTCACGTTCAAACGCGATAGCGTCTTTATTTGAAATGCTACATGGATGGTTTATGTATCAAAATGTAGAGGAATTCTAGCCCTACAAATTGAGGCTTAGGCGCTTTTCTCTAGCTCTTACTGTTTTCACGCTACAACCGTTAGCAAAAGTGAAAATCATGAAATTTCATGCAATTTTCACGTTCAAACGCGATAGCGTCTTTATTTGAAACGCTACATGGATGGTTTATGTATCAAAATGTAGAGGAATTCTAGCCCTACAAATTGAGGCTTAGACGCTTTTCTCTAGCTCTTACCGTTTTCACGCTACAACCGTTAGCAAAAGTGAAAATCATGAAATTTCATGCAATCTTCAGGTTCAAACGCGATAGCGTCTTTAGTTGAAATGCTACAGGGATGGTTTATGTATCAAAATGTAGAGGAATTTTAGCCCTACAAATTGAGGCTTTGGCGCTTTTCTCTAGCTCCTACCGTTTTCAAGCTACAACCGTTAGCAAAGGTGAAAATCATAAAATTTCATGCAATTTTCACGTTCAAACGCGATAGCGTCTTTATTTGAAATGGTACATGGATGGTTTATGTATCAAAATGTAGAGAAATTCTAGCCCTACAAATTGAGGCTTAGGCGCTTTTCTCTAGCTCTTACCGTTTTCACGCTACAACCGTTAGCAAAAGTGAAAATCATGAAATTTCATGCAATCTTCAGGTTCAAACGCGATAGCGTCTTTATTTGAAATGCTACAGGGATGGTTTATGTATCAAAATGTAGAGGAATTTTAGCCCTACAAATTGATGCTTTGGCGCTTTTCTCTAGCTCTTACCGTTTTCACGCTACAACCGTTAGCAAAAGTGAAAATCATGAAATTTCATGCAATTTTCACGTTCAAACGCGATAGCGTCTTTATTTGAAATGCTACATGGATGGTTTATGTATCAAAATGTAGAGGAATTCTAGCCCTACAAATTGAGGCTTAGGCGCTTTTCTCTAGCTCTTACCGTTTTCACGCTACAACCGTTAGCAAAAGTGAAAATCATGAAATTTCATGCAATTTTCACGTTCAAACGCGATAGCGTCTTTATTTGAAATGCTACATGGATGGTTTATGTATCAAAATGTAGAGGAATTCTAGCCCTACAAATTGAGGCTTAGGCGCTTTTCTCTAGCTCTTACCGTTTTCACGCTACAACCGTTAGCAAAAGTGAAAATCATGAAATTTCATGCAATTTTCACGTTCAAACGCGATAGCGTCTTTATTTGAAATGCTACATGGATGGTTTATGTATCAAAATGTAGAGGAATTCTAGCCCTACAAATTGAGGCTTAGGCGCTTTTCTCTAGCTCTTACCGTTTTCACGCTACAACCGTTAGCAAAGGTGAAAATCATGAAATTTCATGCAATTTTCACGTTCAAACGCGATAGCGTCTTTATTTGAAATGCTACATGGATGGTTTATGTATCAAAATGTAGAGGAATTCTAGCCCTACAAATTGAGGCTTAGGCGCTTTTCTCTAGCTCTTACCGTTTTCACGCTACAACCGTTAGCAAAAGTGAAAATCATGAAATTTCATGCAATTTTCACGTTCAAACGCGATAGCGTCTTTATTTGAAATGCTACATGGATGGTTTATGTATCAAAATGTAGAGGAATTCTAGCCCTACAAATTGAGGCTTAGGCGCTTTTCTCTAGCTCTTACCGTTTTCACGCTACAACCGTTAGCAAAGGTGAAAATCATGAAATTTCATGCAATTTTCACGTTCAAACGCGATAACGTCTTTATTTGAAATGCTACAGGGATGGTTTATGTATCAAAGTGTAGAGGAATTCTAGCCCTACAAATTGAGGCTTAGGCGCTTTTCTCTAGCTCTTACCGTTTTCACGCTACAACCGTTAGCAAAAGTGAAAATCATGAAATTT
The DNA here is from genome assembly GCA_963942505.1 of Lordithon lunulatus. NCBI lineage: Eukaryota > Metazoa > Arthropoda > Insecta > Coleoptera > Staphylinidae > Lordithon > Lordithon lunulatus. Next base: position 66,267,588 of record OZ012666.1, read on the forward strand.
CATGCAATTTTCACGTTCAAACGCGATAGCGTCTTTATTTGAAATGCTACATGGATGGTTTATGTATCAAAATGTAGAGGAATTCTAGCCCTACAAATTGAGGCTTAGGCGCTTTTCTCTAGCTCTTACCGTTTTCACGCTACAACCGTTAGCAAAAGTGAAAATCATGAAATTTCATGCAATTTTCACGTTCAAACGCGATAGCGTCTTTATTTGAAATGCTACATGGATGGTTTATGTATCAAAATGTAGAGGAATTCTAGCCCTACAAATTGAGGCTTAGGCGCTTTTCTCTAGCTCTTACCGTTTTCACGCTACAACCGTTAGCAAAGGTGAAAATCATGAAATTTCATGCAATTTTCACGTTCAAACGCGATAGCGTCTTTATTTGAAATGCTACATGGATGGTTTATGTATCAAAATGTAGAGGAATTCTAGCCCTACAAATTGAGGCTGAGGCGCTTTTCTCTAGCTCTTACCGTTTTCACGCTACAACCGTTAGCAAAAGTGAAAATCATGAAATTTCATGCAATTTTCACGTTCAAACGCGATAGCGTCTTTATTTGAAATGCTACATGGATGGTTTATGTATCAAAATGTAGAGGAATTCTAGCCCTACAAATTGAGGCTTAGGCGCTTTTCTCTAGCTCTTACCGTTTTCACGCTACAACCGTTAGCAAAAATGAAAATCATGAAATTTCATGCAATTTTCACGTTCAAACGCGATAGCGTCTTTATTTGAAATACTACATGGATGGTTTATGTATCAAAATGTAGAGGAATTCTAGCCCTACAAATTGAGGCTTAGGCGCTTTTCTCTAGCTCTTACCGTTTTCACGCTACAACCGTTAGCAAAAATGAAAATCATGAAATTTCATGCAATTTTCACGTTCAAACGCGATAGCGTCTTTATTTGAAATACTACATGGATGGTTTATGTATCAAAATGTAGAGGAATTCTAGCCCTACAAATTGAGGCTTAGGCGCTTTTCTCTAGCTCTTACCGTTTTCACGCTACAACCGTTAGCAAAAGTGAAAATCATGAAATTTCATGCAATTTTCACGTTCAAACGCGATAGCGTCTTTATTTGAAATGCTACATGGATGGTTTATGTATCAAAATGTAGAGGAATTCTAGCCCTACAAATTGAGGCTTAGGCGCTTTTCTCTAGCTCTTACCGTGTTCACGCTACAACCGTTAGAAAAGGTGAAAATCATGAAATTTCATGCAATTTTCACGTTCAAACGCGATAGCGTCTTTATTTGAAATGCTACATGGATGGTTTATGTATCAAAATGTAGAGGAATTCCAGCCCTACAAATTGAGGCTTAGGCGCTTTTCTCTAGCTCTTACCGTTTTCACGCTACAACCGTTAGCAAAAGTGAAAATCATGAAATTTCATGCAATCTTCACGTTCAAACGCGATAGCGTCTTTATTTGAAATGCTACATGGATGGTTTATGTATCAAAATGTAGAGGAATTCTAGCCCTACAAATTGAGGCTGAGGCGCTTTTCTCTAGCTCTTACCGTTTTCACGCTACAACCGTTAGCAAAAGTGAAAATCATGAAATTTCATGCAATTTTCACGTTCAAACGCGATAGCGTCTTTATTTGAAATGCTACATGGATGGTTTATGTATCAAAATGTAGAGGAATTCTAGCCCTACAAATTGAGGCTTAGGCGCTTTTCTCTAGCTCTTACCGTTTTCACGCTACAACCGTTAGCAAAGGTGAAAATCATGAAATTTCATGCAATTTTCACGTTCAAACGCGATAACGTCTTTATTTGAAATGCTACAGGGATGGTTTATGTATCAAAATGTAGAGGAATTCTAGCCCTACAAATTGAGGCTTAGGCGCTTTTCTCTAGCTCTTACCGTTTTCACGCTACAACCGTTAGCAAAAGTGAAAATCATGAAATTTCATGCAATTTTCACGTTCAAACGCGATAGTGTCTTTATTTGAAATGCTACATGGATGGTTTATGTATCAAAATGTAGAGGAATTCTAGCCCTACAAATTGAGGCTTAGGCGCTTTTCTCTAGCTCTTACCGTTTTCACGCTACAACCGTTAGCAAAAGTGAAAATCATGAAATTTCATGCAATTTTCACGTTCAAACGCGATAGCGTCTTTATTTGAAATGCTACATGGATGGTTTATGTATCAAAATGTAGAGGAATTCTAGCCCTACAAATTGAGGCTTAGGCGCTTTTCTCTAGCTCTTACCGTTTTCACGCTACAACCGTTAGAAAAGGTGAAAATCATGAAATTTCATGCAATTTTCACGTTCAACGCGATAGCGTCTTTATTTGAAATGCTACATGGATGGTTTATGTATCAAAATGTAGAGGAATTCTAGCCCTACAAATTGAGGCTTAGGCGCTTTTCTCTAGCTCTTACCGTTTTCACGCTACAACCGTTAGCAAAAGTGAAAATCATGAAATTTCATGCAATTTTCACGTTCAAACGCGATTGCGTCTTTATTTGAAATGCTACAGGGATGGTTTATGTATCAAAATATAGAGGGATTCTAGCCCTACAAATTGAGACTTAGGCGCTTTTCTCTAGCTCTTACTGTTTTCGTGTTACAAGCGTTAGCAAAAGTGAAAATCATGAAATTTCATGCAATTTTCAGGTTCAAACGCGATAGCGTCTTTATTTGAAACGCTAGAGAGATGGTTTATATATCAAAATGTAGAGGAATTCTAGCCCTACAAATTGAGGCTGAGGCGCTTTTCTCTAGCTCTTACCGTTTTCACGCTACAACCGTTAGCAAAGGTGAAAATAATGAAATTTCATGCAATTTTCACGTTCAAACGCGATAGCGTCTTTATTTGAAACGCTAGAGGGATGGTTTATGTATCAAAATGTAGAGGAATTCTTGCCCTACAAATTGAGGCTTAGGCGCTTTTCTCTAGCTCCTACCGTTTTCACGTTACAACCGTTAGCAAAGGTGAAAATCATGAAATTTCATGCAATTTTCACGTTCAAACGCGATAGCGTCTTTATTTTAAACGCTAGAGGGATGGTTTATGTATCAAAATGTAGAGGAATTCTAGCACTATTAATTGAGGCTTAGGCGCTTTTCTCTAGCTCGTACCATTTTCACGCTACAATCGTTAGCAAAGGTGAAAATCATGAAATTTCAGGCAATTTTCACGTTCAAACGCGATAGCGTCTTTATTTGAAATGCTAGAGGGATGGTTTATATATCAAAATGTAGAGTATTTCTAGCCCTACAAATTGAGGCTTAGGCGCTTTTCTCTAGCTCTTACCGTTTTCACGACACAACCGTTAGCAAAGGTGAAAATTATGAAATTTCATGCAATTTTCACGTTCAAACGCGATAGCGTCTTTATCTAAAACGATAGAGGGATGGTTTATATATCAAAATGTAGAGGAATTCTAGTCCTACAAATTCAGGGGTAAGGCGCTTTTCTCTAGCTCTTACCGTTTTGCTGCAATCGTTATCAAAGGTGAAAATCATGAAACATTTATACCCACATTTATAGTGATATTATGAAACATAATAATATGCACAGAATGCATATTATTATGTTTCTTGATTTGAACAATTAATGAGTAGTTGCGTAAATAAATCACCATTATCCTTGAATCGATTCGAAAAAATATAAAACCAGTTAAAATGCAAATAGTGGGGTTTTACTAGATGATTTCATGATTGTCTCATTTTTAATCGCTAATATTGTATTGTTACAGTGCTTCTTAAATACACACGTGCCAATAGTTAGCAAGTAAGTAAAATAATATGTATATCTCATAGAATTTAATTTTCTCTTAAATAACTTCTGGATTTAACTTCAAAATGCAACAATTCAATTAAATAAAAAGTCAATTATTTATAAGTAATGAGCGAAACATTAAATATAAATATGATTTTTAATGCATTATTTTTGATACTATCAGTTTCCACTTACAACAATATTCTCTATATATTTTCATTAAACAAATTAAACGAACCAGAAATTGAATTCACATTTTTAGTGTTTTTATAAAACTGCTAAATATATTTATTTTGTAATTTTATTGTATAAATTTTAATGAATTTGTTTGATATTATACTTGGCTGTACAATAAACAGGGAATCATTTGAAGCAGAATTTTGAATATAGTCAATTATTTCACTTTTTTTATTTTAGACCAAGAATTTATTTCACATATCGCTCCGTTGATAGAAAAGTAGCACAACTAGAAATCATCAATTTTAAAGTAGAATTTTTTTAAAATAACAACGTTCGTAATAAAAAAAAATAAAAAAATTAACTACGTGTTTTATAATTTACACTCAAAACACGCCTATGTTGTTTCCACATATGTATGTACATTAAGTATTTGAGTCTTGGATTGATTTTGAATATATAATTAACATTTTGTCTCACTTTTCTATCAACGGAGCCATATATTAATTATTCATACCTTATTATTATTTGTTTATGAGGTGAAATATGATATAATTGTTGTGAAGCAGGAAAAAAACAGATAATTTACAGTGAAATTGCGTATTATTTTTTTACAAACGGATTCGATTACGAAGAGTCAAGCAGGTGGAGTTTTAAATGTCTTAATGCCCGTATTCACTAACATCCCATAAAATTTATAGGTCCCATAAGCTATTGAATGGATAAATTGACAACTTCAATGTGACAGAATATGACAAAATAAATGCTTGAATTGCGCTTGCAATTGGAGCTTTGATGACAGCTTCTGTTTAATTATTCAGTGTTAGCAATAGAGAGAATCTAAAGTTTCCTTAAAGTTAGAAAAACCTCATTCACTTCAAGACTTAATCTTTGATCCTCCATCTAACCTAATAAAAAGTTTTAAATTACGAAAACTATGCAAGTGATACACTGATATTGTGGAATCCCTTGTTTTTTACAAATCGCTATTGTTCTCACGGGTTCAATTTTTTATTTTATCTCATAGTTACCAAATGAAACACAAATAAAGCAATATAAATAATTTAGATAGCAGGCGATTCATTTTTAATGAGAACTAATACAATCACTATCATGTCCACACTTCAAGCACCCAAATTAGCTATTATAATTTTTTTAAACTAGATTAAAGTCTCAATGGAATCGTTTCTCTTACTAATGAAATAATTACGGTATTATCGCCCACTTGATATTCTTTAAATGAGTAAAATGAAATCAATAATGGACATTTTACATCTGATTGCTCTTATAGCAGCTGTCGTTCGCACATAGTAGTCTGTATGACATACTTCTATTATAAATATATTAATAGTAAAATATAGAACAAGGTAAATAATGTGTGGTGCAATAGTAATTCAAATATGATACTATGTGTGATTTATATGTGTTTAATTGCATTGGTTGAATTTCAGATCTCCGGTGAGTGGCAGCCTGTTAGCACCAGGAGGTGAGAGTTATTCGATGTATGTATTCTTATTAATATTAATTATATACTAACTACCGTTTTTATTACTACGAAATATTCGTCAACATAGGGGCGTTGCATAAGTGCGATAACAGCGTAAAATTAATTTCAAAAGAAAACTCAATATGACGTCAAATTTATACTGTTTACACTAATACTACTATAAGCAAATTCTGAAATATTGTCTATAGGTATATGGGTGCCGGTAGGGGTGTGTGTAACTTCCAAAATGACAATTTTCAGGTTTTGATTTTTGTTTTGATGATCCTTATGTATATTTTAACGTTTTTAATCCTTTTTGCGTTTAAAATAAACCAAATTATCAATAAAGGAGATGAATAAAACTACTATGTTTTTACCACTTGTTTAATTGTTTGAAACAACTAGTTTCGCCTAAGCTCTAGGCATTATCAAGTTTTTGACTAAAAACTTAATAATTCCTAGTTGTTTTAAACAATTAAACAAGTGGTAAAAAACATAGTAGTTTTATTCATCTCCTTTATTGAAAATGAATTACCACGTAGTAGGCGCCAAAAACATTTCATTTCTAAACCAAATGATAGTAGGCGCCAAAACCATTCAATTTCTAAACCAAATTTTTATTAAAAAAAAAATAGATATCATTAGACTCAAGGGTAAAGCTAATGGAACCATTGCAATCTTTAAAATACATTTATCTCAAAAACTGTTACATTTGTTACCTCACAGTGCGATATATTGTTCAAATATACAAATTTGAATGAATGATTCATCTCTCATCCCACTTGAATGTGCCACTGATATAAAAAATGTTCGTCATCCTCTAGCTCGCATATTTGCTACTGTCTACATTTGTTTTTCTAAAAGAAAACCTTGCCTATCTACAAATGGGTACTAATAATATGATGAAAATTTCCACTGGTAAAGAGAGAAGCTCAGAGCACCCGGTATTTACATTAACTTCACAGAGAATTGTGAAAGACGATTCACGAAATTTCGCCCACAAAACCCAGGCGAAATTTCGCGAATCGTCTTTCACAGTTTTCTGTGAAGTTAAGGTAAATGTCGTGTGCTCTGAGCTTCTCTCTTTACCAGTGGAAAACCCTTGGGGCTGATAGTTATAAAAATAGAAGTTTCATTATTATATTTCAATTCTAGAATTTAATATGCTACAAACCATTTTGTAACGATTAGGTATAGGTATATGTAAATAATTATGGGGGAAAAGATCATGAAATATAAAATAAGTGGTAACTCTTTAAGACAATTTAAAAAACAAGATAATTACGGGAAATGAAATCATTTTTCAATTAGCATAATATGTATAGTAAAATTCCATAATGGTGCCGAATTATAGTTAATATGTCGTTATTATAAATCCCTGTAAAATATACTCTGCTGCAGTTAAATTCACTCCTTTACATATGTCGTATCTATATAAAACTAAGCCTTTAATATGCAATTGTTTAACTTGATACAAAGTTGTTTGTATTGTATAATTTTCAAAATAAGTCTTTTATTTATACATTGATAACAGTAATAGTTTCAGTAGAGTTTGTGCGGACAGTCAGTCAGTATTAAAAATTACACAAACCTAGGTTTTAATCGTTTCATATTACTTCAGGGTAAGTTCATATACTAATTAATGTAAAACATATGACCTCGAGAAGCTCACTCACTGCCATCTCCACAATAATATAAATTAGGTATTCTTTTTAAATATACACATTTTGTTTTTGTCGTCATGTCGGGCGAAATTATTTCAATTTGTTTAATGTCCTCATTTAGTTGGTGTAAGGACCGAGGACGACGACCTTGAGGTACCTTCACAGAAAAATGTCACAGGGACTTAAATCAGGCCAGCGCGATGGCCACGGATATGATTGTGTAAATTTTTATGAGGCTACCTCAATGCCAAGGTTTTCGTCCTCTATCCTTAGACCAACTAAAGAAAGATGAAGTAATTTCAACTGACATACTAGTGAGAGTAATAGAAAAATTCCAAAGCGTCTCCAAATGTGCATCAAGGCCAGAATTTGGACGGTATTATTTTTAAACCTTAACTAAAAAAACTATTTTATAGAATTATTTGAGAAATAAAAAGTTTTTGTGTTAATATTCTTTTATATATTGGCGTTATTTCTGCCTCTCCCAGTATATTATTAAATTTATAAAATTAATTCACAATCATCTCAGTTAAGTTAATTTAAAGATAGAAGTTGTTTTTAAGGATTATTGTCTACTGTTTATGCCTACAAAATATGAATATACACTTGACATTTAGGTCTTATTACTTATTTTGTCAAAATAAACAATGTAATGGAAAATATTCCCCTAAACCCAGCGGCGACGTACGTATTGAGGAGCGAGATTTCGAACCCCATTGCAGGTAAAATTTTGCAAATCCCCGTTCACAGTTTATCAGTGATATTCTTTAAAGTTAAGGTACATACCGGGTGATTAAACTCCTTGGAGCTCTTTCCTTTACCGGAGGAAACCCCTTGGACTGATATGTCTTTATAGAGCAAAAGATGTACGTTTTTTGTAATTGTATTCTATTTGAAATTTCGACCTTATTTCACAGAAAATATAAATAAAAATCCCCGTTCACAGTTTATCAGTAATATTCTTTAAAGTTAAGGTACATACCGGGCAATTAAACTCCTCGGAGCTCTTTCCTTTACCGGAGGAAAACCCTTGGACTGATATGTCTTTATAGAGCAAAAGATATACGTTTTTTTTTTATATTCCACTCAAATTCTTATGTTATTTCACCATTAAACCACCTATACATATGTAAACTTGAAATTTCCAGAAAATTGGTATGTTGAGTACAGCACAATTAACATTTCTATTCGTTTAAAAATAATAGATTCATAAATAAAACATTAGAGCGGGACAACACGCTCTCTATGAGTTGAGGGTCATATTAATGATTCGTTATTAGATTAATTAGTAGAAAGCCATACATTAGTATTTTATATTCTTGATTTACTCATAGAGGCCACCACTTATGTCGCCACAGATTATATCTGTTTTTAGTTTCCTGGCCATAATATAATGCTTGTATGGTAGCATACTACCAAACTTAAATAAGAGCCATATATTTTAATTTTAAATTTCATATGGTAATATGGTGCACCTGAACAAATGCAGTAACTACTATTTTATGGGAATAGTTCGATGAACTGTATAATCCACCCTAGTCATATTAAAAAAACAACCTTTATTTGGAATATTCTACAGGAAAAAACGAAACAAACAATCAAGAAACACACCTGTAGATTCCCTTCACACATAAAAATTTAATTCCAACATCTCCACTCTACGCATCCTCCCCCTATTCATAATCCATTTGGTTTTCTTCATTTTTACAACTAATCTCCTGTTATATTAGATTGAATCGGCATCTACTTTGTGATAATTCATTATAATAAATAAATAAAACTAATTTTGCTTTATTTTTTATCACTTGTTTATTGCTGTTTGCTCGTCAGTCACCACCTCTTATCTTGGTACTTTCCCATTATCTCCAACATGTCCTGCATCTCTTCCCCCCTCTTGGCCATAAGTGCTACACATCATCTGCATACGCCAGCATCCACACCTTTGTTCCTCCTACCACAACCCCTCCCGCGTGCTCTGTCCTTAATACCTCATTCAACTCACTTGTGTATATATATATATATATATATATATATATATATATATATCTATATATATATATATATATATATATATATATATATATATCTATATATATATATATATATATATATATATATATATATATAATAAGAGGACATAGCGGGCAACCCTGTTTAACTCTAATTTCACGAAAAATAGTTTTTCAGAGGTTTTATCTGGAGTTATATCTCTTATCTTAACTCTGAGCTTCTTCCTTTACCAGCGGAAAATCCCTCGGGCTGATAGGTGAAAGTTTTATTTTGGGACACATTGAAATGCATTTTTTTTTATTTTAATATTAATTTTTTGATAAAAATATATTAAAATAGAATACAATTTTACATTTATTATGAATCTATAAAATATTCTTACATATGGACCGATAATAGTTACACGCACAAGACCATCAAAAAATGCTATCTTTGTAGCGCTATTTGCCCAACAGTTTTTCCATCGGTAAACGGAGAGGTTCAGAGGATTGTAATCACTCGGTAATCACCTTCACATCCACAGAAACTCTCTGAAGAATTTTACAGTTTTTTCAGAGGATTTCTGTGGATGTGAAGGTGATTACCGAGTGATTACAATCCTCTGAGCCTCCGTTTATCGATGGAAAAGCTGTTGGGCAAATAGCGCTACAAAGATAGTAGTTTTTGATGGTTTTTGTGCGTGTAACTATTATCGGTCTATTTGTAAGAATATTTTATAGATTCATAATAAATGTAAAATTGTATTCTATTTGAAATTTCGCCCTTATTTCACAGATAATACAAATAAAAACTGTAAAAATGTGACATAGGAAAATCCATCGATAGGGTTTGAACTCTTATTCACATCCACAGAAACCCTCTGAAGAATTTTACACTTTTTCAGAAGGTTTCTGTGGATGTGAAGGTGATTACCGAGTGATTCCAATCCTCTGAGCTTCTCCGTTTATCGATGGAAAAACTTTTGGGCAAATAGCGCTACAAAGATAGTAGTTTTTGATGGTTTTTGTGCGTGTAACTATTATCGGTCTATATGTAAGAATATTTTATAGATTCATAATAAATGTAAAATTGTATTCTATTTGAAATTTCGACCTTATTTCACAGATAAAATAAATAAAAACTGTGAAAACGTGACATAGGATAATCCGTTCATGATAGGATTTGAACTCTCGCCCCCAATGTTCAATGAGTTTTATTTTCGTAGTATAGATCAAATTAAAATACATTATAAATATAAATGATCATTCGTCATTCGACATGAAATGATCGATTGCTCTTAAACGATTAATAGTGATGCGAATCAAACCCAGTTAAGTTTGAAGCACGTGGCGCCATAAATGATGTATATAACTGCAAATCTATTTGAGACCGCAAGAGTTTTGCACATCAAAAATAGCACTCACTAGTTATATCCGGAACCGTTTTATTTATAAACATTTCGCGCATCGTGTCAATGTATTATTGCACATATTTCGGCTGTCCCATACTACGTACATTGCATTTTAAATTTATTAATATATGTCAGTACGGTAATGGGTTAAAATTGTATTGTTATAATGAAGTATAAATGCTAAAATTAACCGTAATTGGGCTCCCTATGATAGATACTATTCCACCCTCGATCCAACACTGTACAAAATTTGAAATTATGAATATATAACTCGTTTTTGGCATGTAGCTAATTTAGTAGTAACGTTGGCTCATCAAGCAAACTTATAATAAAACGATTTAGTAGACGCCACAACCATTCAATTTCTGATTTATGATTTGTTTTTTTTTTATTATCAGACTTGTTATACTTTGATAATAATACATGCATTCATCATGGCATGATATAAAAAAAGAAGTAGAAAAATAATGAGGAAAAAATAGTCGAAGAAATAAGTAAATAAGAAAAATGTAAGACCGGCGACCTTACCAAAAAGCTGGCAAGAAACACCAAACAACGCCCTATGCTCCAAGAGGAGCTACACGCATTAATAATAATATTAAAGTTCTACCTCAATGATTCTCAACCTATTATTCTTCACAAAACAATAGCAACTTACACGTTTTTTTCTGATGTAGCAATTTCTAATACTCAGATACACATAAGGTAATATACAGCAGAATGACTAAAATCTATCAATCTGTATTGATTATATGGATTATATCCATAAAATACATATAATATCTATTTAGGATGGAATATATATTGGATATTTTCACTGGAATTTATTTAAGTTGCTATTCTATCCATGCGTGTCAAAACAGACTTAGTCTATGACAAAATTTCACTTGCTATTTTCTCCAACCTATTATTCTTGGCGGTAACATTTAATAATTTAAAAAATTGGCGGCACACCTTTTCTCTTTCCTTTTTATGACACTATTTATGTAACACACAAAACTATTTTTTTTATATGCATTCGTAAAATTTCTCACGGCACTCAAAAGTGCCGCGGAACCGTGGTTAAGAATCACTCTACTAGCCATTTATTGAGAATTACTGAATTTTTATATCGATATATATGAAATTTCATATTTGTTATTCAAAATAGTTGACTTACAAAATAAATTTCATGCTATTTGAAGCAGATATATGGTATTTCAGGATCTTACAAGTTTGAATGATAAAATGAATTTTTCATTCTGAAACATAGTTCATTAAATCCTTCTTTGCAATCTTATATAGTGTTTCAAGCTTTCTGAACCTCATATTGTCATGTAATTATGTTATTCATTATGTTTCTTTATTTCTTAAATTCTTTTTGATACTTATAATTAGTACAAAAGCTTTTATCCAATCTTATAAAATATTCTTAGATATAGACCGACAATACGAACAAGAACCATCTAAAACTACTATCTTTGTAGCGCTATTAGCCAAACAGCTTATTTTTAACCGTATGAACCTCAGTTTGTAATATAATTAAGTTATTCACTTGGTTTTATTATTTCTTAAACCCATTTTTGATACTTGTAATCAGTACAAATACTAGTATGTTTAACAATAAACCATAACTAATTTAGTTGGCGCCTGCATATAATAGACCAATTTATTTGCCAACAAATACGAGTCAATGATTGTGCCAACATTATATGAACCTACTCGAATAGCAATACCAAAACTTAATGGACATTTGATAAGTTTTATATACTACGCTGCTATATTTCAAAGTCACATATATTATTATAAAGCAGGATTTATTTTTATTTTCAAAAATACACAACTGAACAGAAAAAGTTGGCATCATGAACAATTTCCGCTCACGAGCTATTTTAACGGCACGTGTATGTAATGCGCCATTTCTGATATAACTCTCAGATAATAATTTCATGACAAAAAACAAGAAAATAGCAACTTACACGATTTTCTATATTATCATTTTAGGATTGGATAGCTATTGGATATTTTTAGTAAAATTTCTGTAAGTTGCTATTTCTGATATAACTCTCAGATACTAATTTCACGAAAAAAACAAGAAAATAGCAACTTACACGATTTTCTATTCTATATTTCTCATTTTAGGATTGGATATATTTATTGGATATTTTTACTCAAATTTATGTAAGTTGCTATTTTCTCCATGCGTGAAAACAGTCAAAAAGCAAAAAACTTCAGTTGCTATTTTCTCTCTCAGGGATGGGAGTAAATAGTATAGAAGCTAAATAATAATTATAATATAGTCACGATTACGGGGTTTAGTGTATGATTTTAGATTAGAAATTATATATATTTTACTCTTAGCTCAATTGTTACCGAATAAACTATTGGGGTAGCATAAGGTAAGGTAAGGGTTCACTTTGCATGCAGAGTCGTGAAAAAACTTCTATCTTTAAAGAGCGAGCTATCAGCCGTGAGGCTTTCCCCGGTGAAGGTAGAAGCTGTGAGGAGTTTAATCACCCAGCATTTACCTTGACTTCACAGAAAAATAGTAAATAGTATAGAATCTAAACATCATTATTTAATACCAGCTATATGCCAGGTATGTTGACAGGATACGGATTGACTGGAACGACAGTAGGCATGCAATTCAACCCCCATCCTAGTAATATTTTCAAGACAGTTGATTGTCTTCCAGAGACTGCTCAGCTATCATTTTGTTATAACCTTACATTAAAATCCTTCTCAATTCAATCTCAAAAATGTCCATTGTACAAGAAGGACATTATACTAAATATTATCAATTAACATTGATATATCTGGTGATTATTCATTCAGATAGCCGAAGATGGCAAGTACTCCACTATATATATATATATATATATATATATATCAAGTTCTTCTTGCACACTGGACATTATTGAGATTAAATTGAGAAGGATTTTAATATAATGTTATAACAAAATGATAGCAGCGCAGTCTCTGGAAGACAATCAACTGTCTTGAAAATATTACTAGGATGGGGGTTGAATTGCATGCCTACTGTCGTTCCAGTCAATCCGTATCCTGTCAACATACCTGGCATATAGCTGGTATTACAATTGACTCTCTTCAAAATATTAGAAAATTATTGTATCCTATAATGAAATTAATGAAAGTATTGTAAGGCTCGAAGTAACGATAATGTAAATACGACCATTTCCATTTCCATTTACTATATTTTTTATTAATATTTTGGAAACATTTAATTAATAATTGTGGTATTGAGAACAAAAGTGGAAAATGAAAGTATTGTATGGCTCGAAGTAACAATATATAATAATAATACAAATACGACCATTTCCAATTCCAATGTATTTTATTAATATTTTGGATACATTTACGTGATAATTGAGGCATTGAGAACAAAAGTGGACTAAAACTCAAATTTAAAAAAATAGAAATTGATGTTATTATCATTATTATTATTACTAATTAGTACTAACATAAAAATTGATTATTTTTAATTTGATGGTTAATCTACTTTTACCCTCAATTTGTAAAATTTATTCCGAATTTGTAAACCTATATAATCCTTACAAAACCATTATTGATCTATAATGTAAGTCAATATAAATGTACTACTATTTTCGGCTTAATATTAGCGTGGTTGGTGCCAAAATATTTGCATTACATCATAACACATACGCGTCGGTGTGAAATCAATATAAATAACGGTAATCTATAATAATGCAAATACATTTATCTTCAAGTACATATACATACGTCACTGCATATAATTAATCCATGCGAATTTAATGTTTTCCGTGTTAATTAAAGAATATTTGGGGCAGGTAGAGAACAACAAAAATTGGGAGGCACTAAAGGCTATGACTAGAATGGTACTAATAGATTTGTTACCAAATATTTCTCTACCATATGCCGATTTCTACCTGCGTATTTTATATAATCAATGGAAAATTCCACTGCTCCGTGCTGTAGAACGCCGTACGGTTTACAATCCAGTGGTGGCGGTATAAACTTTTTTTATTTATATATTCCTAATATGTATTATAAATTAATACTTATGTATCGTATCGTATATTATGTATAGTGTTTAAAATAATAGTCAACTATAAAGGTGAATACTAATATAGTCAACTATAATAGTTAATACTTTTAAACCTAATAGATTATGTATTATTCTTATGTTTCGCCATAAGATTATTTATTTTATTTTGTTCCTTTTCTCTGGACATACCCATATTCTTTGACTTGTATAAGTCCGAATTAAAATGTCATGTAATTTTTAGCAGTTTATCTAAGTGGTACAACGTCTCTAAAGTTTAAGAACCCTTGTATTAGATGAATAGTCTTAATATTCTTGAATATATATATATATATATATATATATATATATATATAATTTATAATATAAACATTATAATTGAGGTTGTATGGTTTTCGAAATGTGTAGGGTTATATTGTAAATACATGTATATAATTGGTCTCTTATTCGCTATAAACACCCTGATATATTAGAAATTATGTAGTTTTACTATTGGGTATGTGGTGTAAGGCAAAAAAGAGAAACTCCTTCCTTTATTAATCAATATTTCGCTCTTTATTTAAAGCTTCTTCAGGATAATAATATAAAGCAACCAAAATGTATAAAATTACACATGTATTAAAGTAATACTTATAGAGTTTGAAGAGTACATCAGACATTTGAAGGACAATGAATACAAGATTTAAAATAGAAAATGACGGTCATTTTCTTTTAGACAAGAACGATGAAATTATAGCAATTTGCAATTTTAAAAATTCAATAGAGCTTGTATTACTTTCAAAATGTATAGATTATTGTCATCAAATGATAAACACTCTCAATGCATTTGGTCTAGTTAGATGCAACTCGAGTTATTACAATTGGTACACCCTAATATAATTGAAATTAGTAGTGGTAAAAACAAATGCTTACTTTAAGGGGTTATATACCTTTTTGTGCGGAAAAATTGAGGAAAGTTTGAATTTTTGTAAAGGTATGTAGCAATAATTGTTTTACATCAAAATTATAATTTATTAATAGTACGTTTTTTAGTGAAAAAAATAAGTATTAGTTTATAAAAAAAAATCATAATTGGCGGAGTTATGGCCCTTTCCCCGAAACCCTCTTTTTTTGATGAGGCTTGCGGTGATCATCATGAAAGTCAAGCAGGTCAATTGAAATCATAAAACCCAAAAAATTTCACTAGTATAGGGACCTTCCTAGTACTTGAACGATTATTTAAATAAATATTTTGTTTTTTCAGCATACGGGAACGTTTTTCCCAAAAACTCAAT
Source organism: Lordithon lunulatus (assembly GCA_963942505.1). NCBI lineage: Eukaryota > Metazoa > Arthropoda > Insecta > Coleoptera > Staphylinidae > Lordithon > Lordithon lunulatus. The sequence continues at coordinate 66,283,359 of OZ012666.1, forward strand.
GTTTGAGCTCTAAGAATTTTATTAAAAAATTCGTATTTGCAAAATAAAAATTTATACATAAAAAAGGAATCGTTAAAGTACTGACAACATTAATTACAAACAATTCAAAAAAAAATGAAGAAGATCGGTCAAATAGTTTTTCGGCAATCGTGATCACGGCAAACGCACTTTTGGAAAACACCATTTCGAGATAATCGAGTTTAGCGTGTAATTTTGTTTCGGAAATCCATACTGATTTTGTGAAAAGACGGCAAAACAAACAGCAGAGAAATAAATTCGATAATCGATGCTAACGCTTCGGAAGCTCTTATACAACTGATTATAAGGGATTTGTCACAAGACATACGCGATTTGAATGGTCGAGTATGGAGTAGATGTTCCAGGAAACATCGCACCCCGCTTCTAAACGCTGTAACTTTCGATCTATTGCTCGGATCTCCATGAAAATTTCGTAAAATATTCTCAAAGAGTTTTACTTTCAGATAAATCAATAAAAAAAATTGATTTTTTTGAAGAAAATAAAGGTATTAAGTAGTACTATAGAATCACAAGGTTATTCGTATTCTGATTTATTTTATTTTAATTTAATAGGAATTTATTTTTCTTTATCTTTAGATTATTATTTTCGTTAAAGTGTAGGTCCTGTTCACTAGTTTTTGTACTGCTTACAGGCTCCATGAAGAGTTTAAATAAATAAATAAATTTAAAAAAATAATAATAATTAATACACAAATTAAATTATGACTTTAAAATTATATAACGCTCAATGAAAATTAGTTTTTATTCTAAAAAAATTAATATTCTTGTTTTATTGTAGTAAATGTAAATTTAAATGCGCCGCCCATGCTTTTGTAGGCAGTGTAAAACTTTTGAATGGAAATTTCCACTGGCTTTAAAGAGGCTGTGTATATAAAAGGTGTAGAAAAAAACTGGTGCGCTAAGCAGACTTCAGAATGCCGGTTATAGTACACCAGCACTGCACATGTTTACACTACAGGGTCGGACTCAATAGGACTTCCAAAATAACTTTAATATCATTGACTAATAACACGGTTTAATGATGCATCAAGGTTCATGCAATTACTGTTATTATAAAATTGTGCATTTTATTTATAGTTTTATCACTTAATACACATATTATATAGATAAAAAATATAGAAATATAACAGTAAATGTACATTCATATTAGTTTATACTGTTAAATTAAAAATTGGACATAGGACTAAAATTACACTAATACTATATGCATTATTAGTGTAATTTTAGTCGTTTTCCCTATGTACTAGTATTTGTTTCCAATCATCACTTTTAACAACGTTGATACATAATACGACATTACCATATATATACAGAGGTACATGAGGCTAGTGGAAAGTTAAGAACAATTTAAGCAACATTTAATATTATAATCACGAGCTATAATCGCTATATAATCACGCCTTTATACAACCTAGCCTATGTATATTAAGTGTACTAGTAATAATAAATTAATTAATATAGTCAGTTATAAATTTCCGTCGTTAAATTAAAAATACAGGAGAAACAACAAAATAGTAATACAATAATAATACACTATGCATTATAAGTTTAGTTTTAGACTTGTCCTGTGTCTAATTTTTAATTTAACAATAATACATTTTGCCCCTGTGTTTGTTTTGTTTATTTTTAGACTTGCCCTGTTTCTAATTTTTAATTTAACAATAATTCATTTTGGCCCTGTGCATTATTTGTTTATTTTTAGACTTGCCCTGTGTCTAATTTTTAATTTAACAATAATACATTTTGCCACTGTGCATTATTTGTTTATTTTTAGACTTGCCCTGTTTCTAATTTTTAATTTAACAATAGTACATTTTGGACCTTTAATATAAATTTTAGATAGATGAAATGTATACTAATATAATTGTTAATTCCGTTTAATATTATCTCAATTAAACAATATTAACATTTATATTTCTTTATATTTATTATTGTAAAATTTATATTAAATGGTCACGTTTTAAAAATGTACTATTTTAAATAACGGTTATAGAATCAGTCATGATCATAAATCAAATGTCGTCAACATTTCATAAACAAAGAAACAGATATTATAACTTACTAAAATTAGTTTGGCCTTGGTCTGGCCGCGTTTTTATTTGTACTAAATATAGCAATTTCTGGGAATCAATCTATCTTCTTAACAAATGTCTCTTACAGCATATTAAAAAGTAGAAGAAATATATTAATAATTAATATTTTCTGGAATTGTTAGACACTTTAGTTATATAATGTTAAATAAAATACTTTTTTAAATGTTGCTACGCAATTCTACTTATTGAAGCGTGTTTATTACGCTCAGCAAACTTCTGGAACATTAGTGGAGTTGACTAGTAATATACGTTATAGATTAATTTTATTATAATTACATTATATAATATTTATAAATATACATTTTTATGTAGTGTGATATCAAACAACAAAAGTGAACTAATAGCTCATATTCTTGTTTTTTAAATTGAATTATATATTTTTTATTATGCTATTGTACTCTTTCATGTTCATCTAGTACACCTTTTGTAGTTGTTTGCTAACCAAAGGAAATTGTTATTAAAGAAAATGCGCGTTGTGTAAGGAAGGAAGAGACATTTATTGTTAATAGTAATTGTTATTGTAAATTGTAACTTGTTACTTCTGTTGTAATAATTGTGGATATTTTTCATACTCTCGATAATAACTTTTATTTATTTCTTATGTAATTCATCTATTACAATCAAATATTTATAATATAATGTAATAATTTTTCTATCCGCTGTTTATATATACCACAATATCAAAAGAAAAATATGTACCCGTTAATAATAATAAATGAAATCAAAACATAAACTCAAAATAATTGCATAAGAAAAGAAAAATATAGAGAGTCCGACTCTGGAATGCAAGACTAACCTTCCACTAATTTCATAACTTCACAGTGGGATAGGACAATCGTCTGTCTTACTCTCTCTCTCTCTGTGTATATGTTGTGTGTTTTGTGTGCCCTTGAATATAAAAATAATTTCTAATAACTTCCCCATTATACTTAGAATTTGTCAATCTTACTGCATATTAATATATTCGATGCACTGTTATGACGAATGCGATTGCACAATTATTGCATACGAATGGATTCTTTAAACCGATAACAATGGTAACACAAATAAAATAAACAGAACAACAGAATTTTTCCATTCCAATAACTCTAAGAAATAATAAACAATACCTACAAAGCAGTTTGCATTTGCTGCTTATCGTTTTATTTTTATCTGTTGTTTATTACATTTATTAGATTGGCAAAAATACTGTTGATTGTAATGTTGTTTAGTATTATTATAAAGGGTGATTTTCAAATTTAAATTGTTAAACTTTTGTTAAGTGAATCTTCAATTTTGACTGGAATTATCATATAATATATATATATATATATATATATATATATATATATATATATATCGTCTTCGATTTTAGCGTTAACATATATGTTTCCTATGATGTTTGAATATTTCGCGTCGATTCTAAATAAAGCTGTTTCTACAATTACTGTTTCAAATTGTTTCTACAGAATCAAATACTTTATATTTGATACTGTAGAAACGTGGGCAATTTTATCAACTTAGACTAATCGATTAGGTTAGCGATAAAGGCCAAATGCAAGGGCAAGTTGTTTGTATTCTGCAAATTTTTCGATTAAGGTGTGTTAAAACAGTGTTTTCCAAAGTTGGCGGGGGGGGGGGGGGTGCGTTGGAATGTTTAGGGGGGCTATAGAACCTGCTGGCACATTGACAATTCCAATAAATATTTTTATAATATAAGTTGCAGCGTGCCTTATTTACAACAACTTCTTTTCTTCTTATCATGTAATAGCACGTATGTAGAAATCAAGATGCAAAAAGTCAAAAAAAGGTTGTTAATTCTTTTTTCTTAAAGCAGGTAGACTTTCGGGGTTCGTTGAGAATGCTGTACTATCTGATTATCTATATATTATCTATATTATCTGTGGGCGGTAGGCCAATTAGTTTGGGAACCTATATGCTAAAGTTTTTCCGAAAACCGGCTTGTAAGACTTTTTAGTAATACATACTCTAAATTATTTTTTAAACGATTTATTATTATTCTAGTATACAGCTTGTGATGTATGCTGATCGGCTTGTAGTTTCGATGTTTTGACTATCGCCTTTTTTTTAAACTCCGACATTTTGCTATGCGCTAGGAATTCTTTCTTTATTCAAGTATTTATCGCCAATAGTCAAGCAAGAGAATCCTAAATTCAGGTTCAAAGAAATCCTTGAAATTAGCAAATGCAAGAGCAATACTAAAGCAGAAAATAGTAAGGGGAATATCGGACTACAAGTATAATGTAAACATAGGAAAGTGGCTGTAACAATTCTACTAGCCACTTTTTCTCCTCCTATTTTACATTATACTTGTAATCCGATGTTCCCCTATTTTCTGCTTTAGTACTGTGAATTTATTATTATTCCGCCGCTATATCATTTTCTACATGTGTGTATGACACTATGTAGTTTGTGTCTGCATTGAAAACGATATAAGAAACTAGATAATGTCATACGGGCTTCATACATCCTTACAATAATATTATTTTTATAAAAAAAAATCTAATTCGTAGAATTTTCACAGGAAAGGACCATGAATTTACCTGTTATTTTTGTTCACAGCGTTGTTAAAATGAATAACATAGGTCTCTTCGTTGACAGGCTTAATGGTGTATTGTATAACAATTAAAGTGTTTAGGAAAGTTTCATTTCTACCTGCTTTCGTCGCAATAAGAATACAAGAGCCACTTTGCGGGAGAAATTAATAGCACTGGCTTGACCGAGGGAGAGGGTTGGCGTCGAAATGTCGCATATCTGATAATTATAAATAGATATAACTTTGGGAGAGATTTTCAGTTATCACAAAAATAATTATTACCACAGTTTTAAACAAAATATTACTCAAAAACATATAAAATCACTTCACCTATAAAATCATTTCATTTCATTTCATAGGGTTTGCCTAAAAAGTGGCAAACCCTATCAATAAATTATTTTTTTCGGGAAATGATTTTATAGGTGAAGTGATTTTATATGTTTTTGAGTAATATTTTGTTTAAAACTGTGGTAATAATATTTTTTGTGATAACACAACATCTCTCCCAAAGTTTAGGGTTTTAGAGTTTAAACACCTTACCTTCACAGAAAACCTCTGAAAAACTGTGAAATGAAAATGCCCCCTATGATGTTTGAACTGACGCTCCCCAATGCACAATATGAGACCAACGGTGCCTCTAACCACTAGACCACTGAGCTAGGTACATTTTTTGGAAAATCCACTACAAGTAAATATTTCAACAACAAAAATGATCATAACATTAATACAACGAACGGTGCATTAACTAGCGATATCAAATTATCACAATATGCAAGTTGTAATTAAGTGTAGCATTACACACGTAAAACCAACACGGAAAGTTCCTCTAACACAATACTTGATCGCGAAAAAAAACACATGGGTTTTATTAGTCGTGCCGCAATCGGTTGATCAGCACTCGCACTTGCAGTATTTGGCCATTAGGCGCATTCTTCCGATAAAAAAAATAAACATAGATGTACACAATTCTCTCGTGCAAAGAAGACAAGTGTTTTAAAATAGAAATTTTATGTTCGGCCGCCCGCCAATTTTCGCCGCTTGCCAAACGGCGAGTGAAAAATAAAACGGCGGTGGCCAGTCGGAAATTTAAACAGTATTTGAATTGAAGCCCAGTGTTACAATTTAATTTGGTTCGATCAGCGTGGTGGTGATAACGGGTCTCGCCGGTGGTGGTTCAATTCATCTTCTCTAAACACACCGTGTGAAATGCATAAAATATTTTCGCGCGCGTAATTATAAACAAAAACATTGTGAATCATGGAGATGCGCGTGATATACTCGGATGTAAGTTATTTTCATTTCATTCAAAACGCTTATTATTAACTTAAGGACCATATTTATTCTGGTCTAAAAGTAATGAATGAAACCATGGCCTATATAACATATATATTATTCGTTTAACAACATGACCTATAAATTTGCAATCCTCCTGTTGTGGTTATTGCAACATGTAATTTGTACGGTGGTTATTCAATTTTATATGTCTAGAGTTGTTACTGTTAAAGGTTTGATTGAACTGTGTAGGTCCAATTGAGTTGACGTGTCTGGTCTTGATTTTTATGGGAACTAAGTATAGGAAGTTATTGAAAACTAAAAATAATTTTAGAAAAGTTTAGTTGTAATTGCGTCAGTGGGGATGCGCGTATGAAAATGTGTTTGTAAAGGATGGAGAATCTGAAATTGATTTAAATATAGATGTGGGTTGTTATAAATAGACAGAAGGCGTTAATTAGGATAGGGCAAGGGGATTTTGGGTCATGATTGTAGGTGATGATCGCAAAACGTATTTCTGCATGCGAATAAATCTTTCAAGAGCAACTTTTTTCCTGCTCATTTTCTCTCTAACATAGCTTCTCGATATAAAATAAATTATATTAAATAGTAGCTCTATTATAATATATTTTAACCAAATGTAATAAGGTAAATTATTGGACTGATATCATCTATTAAGAGTGTCAAAAAAGAAATAATTAATCACTTGCGAAATTTATCTCTAGTATATCAAATTAAAATTAAATATAATTCATTAAGTCAGGGATGAACAAAATGTGGGTCATTAATGTGGCCCTTCAAAGATTTTACATTTGGAATTTTATACCTATAGTGTCCCACAACCTCATTGTGCCCTAGGTGTGAATTTCTGGAATTTATGTTGACATCATAGAATAGGTACTGATTATCATTTCTGGGGTTTATTTTGTTAATAAAGAGATAATTTGAGTTATACCCTAGACGTGTTAACTGAATTACTGGAAATGATGCCGACATCCTAGATAGGTACTGATTATTATTTCTGAGGTTTATTTTGTTAATACAGAGATAATTTAAGTTTCACATTCTGTGTTTGTATTATCATAGTTTCTTACATGCGGCCCGCACAATATTTTTATATTCCTAGCTGGCCCGTTGTAAAAAGGGTTGCTAATCCCTGCACTAACCATATAACAATAGAACCGATTAACTAAATATAATTAACAAAATTGACTAATGTTGAAATATTGCATTAATTACTAATTAACATTGATACATAATTGGCGTTTTTTATTCATCTTTGTGTGAATATATCTGTATAATAACTATGTATATTAATCATGTATGTGTGTATCTGTTTTGGCTAAAGCGAAATAATTTAAATCATATTAATAAGGTAAATTAATCTTATAAAAGTAATCTTTTAAAGCCCTTAATTTTATTTCTAGAGGTAATCAATTAAAATATGGTAATAAAAGCACACAGAAATGTCCTTTACCTCAAAAATGGTAATAATACCATGTTTACACATACACGGATTAGTAACAGCAATGCATAATGTAATAATATATGCGATGTCTCAATGCATGCTAAATTTTAGAATTTATGAATCAATAGTGTATAATATTGTGAAAAATATATGGTGCGGGCACCATACGACTTTCCGAAATACATTTACATATTTCAGTTTTGACACATTTTGATAAGTTTTGACACGCTTTGCCACATTTTGACACATTTTGAGAAATTTTGACACGTTTTGACACATTTTGAGACATTTTGAGCATAAAAATTGACCCTCATTAAGCATTTTAGTTTTTTCTTGCGATTCTTGTATTGTATCTGAATTTTCAATCACGTACAAAAAAATCAATTGTATTCAATTGAGTCTATAAATATATACAGACGTTTATATTATGTGCAATTTTAAGCATTAAATTGCCTTCAATTAAAGTGAATTGTTGAATGAACATATTACGTCTGCAAAGGAGATATAACAATTGATACTTTCTCAGAATAGTATGTGTCAATTTAATCTAAATTAATTTAGATAGGACTATAAATAGAATAGAGTTTTAAGTTAATAATTTATAATTTAATTGGCATATACATATTCATATACATATACATATACATATACATATACATATACATATACATATACATATACATATACATATACATATACATATACATATACATATACATATACATATACATATACATATACATATACATATACATATACATATACATATACATATACATATACATATACATATACATATACATATACATATACATATACATATACATATACATATACATATACATATACATATACATATACCATATTTGCCTCAAATGCTGTCAAATGAACTAATAAAACGTCTTTATTTTCAATTTTCGAAACGTATGAAGATATTGTTCATCGTGTTAAAACACTTGCATGCATTTCAATTTGGATAAAATGTTATATTATGAAAATTGTACATAATAAAATTTTCCAAGAAAATTGTGAGAACCGTGCGAACGTTCTTTAATCATTCTACGACGAATAACTCCGATGCGAACCGTTCCGCGCAGCTAGAAACGTTAAACGAAAGCAGCTTATATTTTTTTTAAATAGAACAATAAGATACGTATTCAATTAACTTTACAGCTATATGATGTTAATAATTATATAAACATTTTTAAGCGAATTAAAATTCATTATAAGCTAATGATAAATTGTAGATATTTATAGCGCATCACAATTGCAAACTACTGAATGAGTTTAGTAGTAGTTATAGTAATTATAGTAGAACACAAGAGCCAAACGTGTTAAAATAATTTTAGTTCATTCATTAAGCATGAAACGAGAAGACGCCATTTAAGCAGATGTGATTTATATAAAATAATTTTGTCGTAGTTATGAGTGCCAAATGACTTTGGCAATTAAATCTAACCCTGGTTTTTTATAGATTTTTTCTTTGGTAAATTTATTGCTTTAGTTATTTCTGTTGCAAACAAACGAATATTATCAAAACTCTTTTATCATCCTGCCTCTTTATGTTAACAAATACTGTTTATACAGAATCGATATTGATTACCAGCATTGAAACTGAAACTGTACTAAAATCTAGTAGATGAAACGTGCCATAGAAATTTATATATATATATATATATATATATATATATATATATATATATATAGATATATATATACATATATATACAGATGTAAGATGATATAAAACGATTTTTATTTTATCTTTTATCAGACTTTAGTTACACTTGGCAACTAGTTTCGACTAATTTCTAGCCATTTTCAAGCTGACTAAATATATATATATATATATATATATATATATATATATACTGTTTAAAATAACTTTAGCCATCGGAGGAGCTAGAATGAAATAATGTTATGTATGCTGTTAGTAGATTCGGATATTATATTTGTTAAGGATTGTGATACTGTACTTCTGTAAAAAAAAACTGGCGGGGGAGAGGAAGTGAGGAAACAGGAATATTGCAAGTGTGGAGAGAGATTATTTTAAATTTTATTTGATATTATATATTCAAAATTTGTGATTTAGCCTTTTTTTGTGCTGGGTATGTATGCCAAATAGCTTTTTTACTGTATTTCCTTAAGAATATAATCGACGTTATATATATATATATATATATATATATATATATATATATATATATATATATATATATATATATATATATTTCAGCGTCCACTTTGTGACAATTCATTCTTTTATATTAGTATCTAGTTATCTTGCAGTTTTTATAAAACAACATAAATGATGGTCTTGGATTAACTTTTTTTTTCGTGATTTAATGTTTGAATTATGTGTAGAAGTCGCCTGACTTTTTCTATATTGTTTTGCCAAATAATTTCGTATGGTAAACAAAATTTAAAAATACTTAATACTGACGCCATATTACCTACAATTACTGTGAATCTACGTAAATGAGAAAATGTTTTATTTACACAGTTACAAATATAATTTATCTGGACATAATATGTTTAATTACTTCAGGGCTTTTTACGCAGTCAAAGTTTGACAATAAGAAACCACTTATATTTTTAGTACTATGCCAGCTATTAATAGCCTATTCAAACGAATATGTGAAACATTAAATTACTGCAGTGTTTGTGTGAACAATATTATAGTTTTTGCATTATTGTCGTGCGGGCAATCTGAATGACGAATCACCAAAAATGTTCTTCAAATGTTTGAGGGTTTACTAATTAATAGTATTATATGAGTATGTGAGAATGAAAGTGGCGTAAGTCACAGTTAAGTTGTTTTGAGTAGGAGAAAATTTTGAGTTTGGTATTTCAATAAATCTACGCGCGCAATTACATTTTTATTTATAAATAAAAATATTAATATATATATATATATATATATATATATATATATATATATATATATATATATTTATATTAAGTCCGTAACTGCGCACATCAATTTACATAAATACCAAACCCAAACTCTTCTCCTTTTCAAAACAACTTAAATTTTACTTACGCCACTTTCATTCTCACAGGCACATATAATACTATTGATTAGTTAACGCTCAAACATTTGAAGAACATTTCTAATGATTCGTCATTTAGATTGCTCGCATGGCAATAATTCACTCTGAAACTATAATATTGTTCACACCAACACAATAATAAACATAAATAAATAAATATATGTAAGTAGAGGGAGCATATCGATTATTGAGAATCAGGACGTTCTAGAAATTAGCTTTGAGTGACCTCTAAATAAGTAGGAGGAGGACTTAGAAATGATATCTACCTTGACATGTATGTTTTATTTTCTCAACAGAAAGTCTATTTCTAATTACAGATTTCAGTTAGATATAACTCATTAGCTAACTAAAAATATTAAATAGCATTTAAGATATAATATATAAATAAGAGATTATAAATCAATAAAGGAGATGAATAAAACTACTATATTTTTTACCACAAACAAGTGGTAAAAAACATAGTAGTTTTATTCATCTCCTTTATTGATTTATAATCTCTTATTTTTAGTTTTATTCATCTCCTTTATTGAATGAATTACCACGTAGTAGATGCCAAAACCATTCAAGAGATTATAAGTCTTTTTCAAATGCAGAAATAATTGTTCAGTAAAACTATACAAAAAGTATAAACAAAGCATACGATTCTACGCCTGCAGCTTACGGTAGAAGACATATGATAAAAAAAGATTCTAGTTTATATACGGGGCAATTAAACACTCGAGACTAGTATCAAGGTGAATCTAAAAAGTGTGAAATAACTATAAATGAGAATTCTTGCCCAATCCCCGTTCTTTGGTTTTAGTTAATTTGTGCCTATTTTTACTGCTCATTGTAAGGCGATAGGTGTACACAGTAATGTAATGCTTGGCGAGCTCGCCGGGCACAGTTGTTGGAAAACGATCTGAATATTTCTCCTACTTTATAGAGACAGGAATGTTGCTTCAAGTATAACGTAAAGAATGTAAAAATTATTGAATCTTTTAATGATTTCATATTATATTTTGATTTTTATTTATTTTTATTAAATATAGACATTATTAAGACAGATTATTAAAATCCCTCACTATTAAAAGTGTACAGGTTCCGGTAGAAGGATTTTATGTTTACAAAAGTTTTGAAAAAAAATATTATGTTTTAATTTTACAAAGAATAATTATATTGCACCCTTGTGACAAATGTGACTCGACTTGACACTATGTTTTTCAGAAATATCGAAAAACTGTGTCCAACATAATATAATATGATATAGGCGAGTTTGCAAAGAAAAATTATATTGCACCTTTCCAACAAATGTGACACGACTCGAAACTATGTTTTTCAGTAATCCCGAAAAACGGTGTCCAACTTCATTATTTTTTATTTTACAAAGAATAATTATATTGCACCCTTGTGACAAATGTGACTCGACTCGAAACTATGTTTTTCAGAAATAGCGAAAAACTGTGTCCAACTTAATAGAATAAGATAGAGGCCAGTTAACAAAGAATAATTACGTTGCACCCTTCCAACAAATGTGACACGAAACTATGTTTTTCAGAAATTCCGAAAAACTGTGTCCAACTTAATAGAATATGATAGATAAAAAGTCAGTAAAGCCTTGCTAGCATGAGGTGGTTACCACAATTAGTTGGGAATCTTTTTTTATAATTTGGAATTTCTCCTGCTTTATTCATCTCTTACGTTTAGATTTTAGATATTCCCATTCACATGTTATGTTATCTTGTACAAACTATATACTTACTACAGTACGATTTGTTTAAGAACAATGATTAATTTAATAACAACTTATGAATATGCGAAATTATTTATGAGTAATTATTTGTTCAAACAGTACTCGAGAACACGCATAATCATCCAAAAGTATAATTCCATGATTCATCACTACGTTACTTATAACACTAATAATAAACACTGCTTTATATTTCTTTATCTTATCTAGATTTGCAAAATCTAATTTCCTTTAATTATACATATGAATAACAGGTTTAAAATATATTACTAGGTACTAAAGTGACATGAAAAGATTAATCTGTACAATTTTATTTATTTTTTAGTCCTATTACCTTCTTGATTTAAATATATTATAACTTCTTTTATTTTAGTTACAGACATGAAATAAATTTATTCATAAATAAAAATGTAACTGCGTATGTCGATTTACATAAATACCAAACGCAGAATCTTCTCTTTTTCAAAACAATTCAAATGTGACTTACACCACTTTCATTCTCACAGGCTTATATGTTAATATAATGTTATTTAGATAGTTCAAAAGTTCGTTAGAAATAGTGAGTTATATTGATTTCTTCATATCTTCTGATATAAATGGTCTATATATGGCTTCTATTATTAATGTGTCCATTTTTCTTATATTTTCGATGTGTAGATTTATTATAATCAAATTAAAATGAAGAAATTAATTAAATATTTGTGAAACATATAATAACTAGTAGCCTAGTGGTAAGAGACGCAATCCGTCTCGTACTAAGCAAATGACGTCAAACCCTATCATCGGCGAATTTTCACCTTTCACAGTTTTTGAGAGGGTTTCTGTGAAGTTATATATATATATATATATATATATATATATATATATATATATATGTACCGGGTGATTAAACTCCTAGGCTTCTCTCTTTACCGACGGAAAAGCTCTTGAGAAGTTAGATCTATAAAGATATAAACTTTTTTGTCACAGCATTAAGAAGATGATATATTAATTATAACATACATACATACATATAGATACATATACAAGACGCCTTCAACCGTGATTTTTCAGCCTTATCAGGATTAATTTGTATGATTTTTAGACTAATAAAATAGATATTTACTAAATCTTCAATAAAATAAACATAAAACTCACGCCAAACCGTGCACAATACATTATTTATTTGTATGTTGATCAATATGGCCTTCCACCCAATTAATAAAACGGTAATTTATATCAACCACTCGTAATAGTTCTCTAAATTGATAATAATACAATCTGCGCACAATAGCACTACTCCTAGTCTTTATTGATATTAATAATCATTGCAAATATTTAAACCAAAGAGAAGAGAATGTTGGAAACCGGCGTCTGGACAGCATAGAAACTCCTTTTTAAAATTATATATATATATATATATATATATATATATATATATATATATATATATATATATATATATATATTGCAATTTGGACAAGTTAATTTTTACTAGTGGAGAGTGTGACCGGGCTACTAAAAAAACAGCCCGCGATTGGTTTTGAGCCTTCGCTCCCTAAAAACTGTGAAGGCGAAAACTCGCTCCACGCTGGGGATCGAAAACTCAGGCTTCCCAATGCTCAGCACGACACCTCTAACCACTAGACCACTAGTTGGGTGCCTTACTATATTTTTTAATTATTTCAGAAAAACAAGTAGAAATTATTTGTCGTAAGGATAAAATTAATGACATTTTAGAAAGCTTGGTATTTATATTTTAAAGTAGATGCAAACTAGAGCGACCTGTAGGGGGAATTTTATGTATTACCAACACTGTGTGTACAGGAAGTTATGTAATTCGAGGGCAATCCCTCCAGTTATCAAACGAAGATAAATTTACAATTTAATTATTAATTATTATTATATTATATTATATTATATTATTTATTAATTCATTTTCGATTAACAATCGAATTCTTACTGGGTTAACTCACCTCTACCACCACTTAATGGATTGCCCTCGGATTACATAACATCCTGTAGTATCTAAAAAAAGTAACACGTCCTAACACTCACATATACATACACTAAAGGTTGTTTTAGACATGACAATGTCTTGACTCAAAAGTTAGTCAAGATGCGACAGAATCTAAATTGTGTCGTATCATACAGCAAATTATTTGAAATATTGAATTGGATGGTAGATCGAATAGAAAAATATAACGCGTTCTATTTGTCAAAAACAAATTGTATGGGAGGAGGATATATGAATTCATTTCTTGAACAACTTTTTAGCTAAGAAATTGTCTTATCTAAAACGACCTTAACACACGACAGACGGTCCCGGAGGTAGATAGCAAGTTTAAAATTGTAACAAATACAGTAACTACTACTACTAAGTAGAAATATTATTATATAATCAATGCTGCTATTTGATTGGAGAAAATGTATTGGGGGGCTGTACAATTCTTACCTTTATGAAAAGTATTAAATTTATCTATAATTTAATTACATAATTCTCACCATATAATTTCATATGATACGTAGATAAAAATAACACGTGCATGCTACTTCTGGCATACATTAGCAATCACCGAACGATCACTATAATTATTGTAATTGCGGATTCAGAATATATCCTCACACTATAATCTACCGCACACTATATAGGTTTCACATTTGGTTTTAATTAGGAACAATGATATCAACTTACAATCTGAATGATTCAGTGTTTAATTTTATCAAATGGTGACCACTGGGTCTTGACGTGTTTAGTAATCAAAACACATGTGTACATATTCTTGCGTAAGTGAAAAAAGAATAGGCTCAAAGAAGTAATGTTCAGTCTTTATCGGTGAAGTATAGAGAAACAGATTTTAATAAATTAGTGTTTTGCAGACTAGATTGGTACTTTCGACAGTAAGTTTTAAAAATAACTAACAGTTTATAGTAGATAATAGTTCTATAAATGGCTGAGTGATATAATCCTTTAAATACAAATCTGTAATCTATAGGTGAGTCAAGGCTAGCCATTTATACAAGGGTTACACATAGATGTCAGAAATAATTGATTTTTTTTTTCTTCATACAGTAATATTATATTGAGTGTGGTCCCACAGTCACGTGATTATTCGTGTTATTATTTTTATTATTCACTATTTTTAAGACTAGAAAGATGAAAACTTATAAAACTGTAGACACTTTCAAGCAGCCATACAAATGGCTCATTGGATATTAATACCCCGTTTTCTCTACAATATGCAGAAAATAGTATGTGCTTTTCGGACTATATTCCGATTTTGCGGTCAGCACTTTTTTATTTTAAGAGCTAGAACAATTATTCAAATTGCAGAGTTATAGAGAAATATCAAGCCCTGCAAATAGGTCATTGGATAATTTGGTTATATCTTTTCCCTTTCCCGTATAATGCAAAAAAAAAAAACTTATTTTTGGCAATTACTTTTTCATTTTTAAAGTTAGAGAATTTCAAATCAGGAAAAAAACAAAATTCTATACAATAATAGAGATAAATTAATAACTCAGCTATTCTAGCTGATCACTAATGTTCATAATAGCTGAATTGTAACTTTATCAAAAAAATACTCAGCTCTGTACCCTAGTAATTAGAGGTGCCGTCTCGTACTACGTACTATTAATTACATTGGGAAGCGAGAGTTCAAACCCCGTTGTAGGCGAATCACCTATTACTGTATCTCAGAGGTTTACTGTGAATTTAAGCTAAATATAGGGTGATTACACTTCACTGAGCTTCTCCCTTTACCAGCAAAGCCCTCGGGCTGATAGCTATAACGATAGTTTTTTTCTTTTAGGCAATTGTTTTTTTCTTAAACGGTAACACAATAAATGTTTTGCTTTCAAATACGTGACCTAAAATTATCTCTAAGCAAAAGTTAAAATTGGCATTTAATAATTAATAATGCTCTTGGGTTACCTTGCATTAGGTATATAACAGCCGATTGTAAGTGGATGCCGGTTTATATATCTACAATAATAAAAATGTCGCCATGCATTATATTTATAGGCACGTGTGTTACTGCGGTTCATGTAACAATACAATTTGCGGCGCATTAAGATACGTTCAACTCTTTCTAGGCATAAACATATACGGTTACAAAAGTCGCTTATTATTGCATTTCAATATTATTGCCGTTTTGCCGTGTCCATGAATAACAACTTCAAGCATT
Organism: Lordithon lunulatus; assembly: GCA_963942505.1. Taxonomy (NCBI): domain Eukaryota; kingdom Metazoa; phylum Arthropoda; class Insecta; order Coleoptera; family Staphylinidae; genus Lordithon; species Lordithon lunulatus. The sequence goes on from OZ012666.1 coordinate 66,299,715, forward strand.
AAATGTCTCGTGAAAAAACAGATGTATGTGGGCCTTGCACATTATTTTATCATACTTATTTAAGTAGTAATTAAAGTATAATTAGAAAAATAAAAAATAAGTATCGTAACGTGCTATTTATATATATATATATATATATATATATATATATATATATATATATATATATATATAGAGTAAATATTGATTTTGCAGTCTAATTATAATTCAAACTAGAAGCCGATGTTCCTAGCTTACTACCCTGCAGCCTAAGGTGGTGCAGCAATAAAACGCTATTTAGTTCAAGTACACTACTTCCTTTTTGATCAATATTTCGTAGCTAAAACAGCTACTTCATCAGGGCTCGGAGAGTATGAAATTAGCTGAGATGTTACATGCAACCCACAGATGGTAGTTGCAGGAATGTAATTTCTTAGAAAAATGGCTGACGATGACTAATTTAAATTCGATACATAAACGACGTTGTTTAGCATGGAATAAATTCAATAATACCTTATTTATGGTTTTTGTAAAAATTGCTCCTTGATTTTTAATTTTTAAATTTGCCGAATATAATATTATTATTATAATAAAAATGACAATTTTTGTCGACTATTATTCAAAAGTAGTCGAAAAAAATGACGTTTTCATTTAAGTTGGAAAATTTAATAATTAAAAATCGAGAAGCAATTTTTGCAAACAACATAAATAAGGATTTATCGAATGATGTCATAGACAATTTTTGCAAATGATAATCGTATTTTTTATTGTGGATTCTGAATGGGATTATTTTTCTGCGATCAACGAAGTATATTATGATATAGGTCACAAGGAAATTTCAGAGAAAAAATATTTCAATTGTCTAATAAAATAATATTTAATTAAACAATAAAAAGCTGCAAGTAAATGCTCTAACTGTGCAACACAATACAAATATATACAAAAATCACTTCCAATACAAATTCGCGCATACCAATACACAGCGAACCACCATAAATAAACCGCAAACAGTACAGAGAAATTTTAATTAAATCTCTCTTTAATTATAACTATTGTGTATCCATTCCTTAACTGCAGTTATAATAGTCCTAGCAATTAACCAACTAATTACTAATATATTTAGAAACATCACGAATCACATTTACTTTATTTGCAGTAAACAATAAACTGTCTGACGATTCGCAGTGATTGCGCAAATTAAAATCGCTGTCTTGTCTCGGCTCTATAGCGCCATCCATTTTCGGCTCGCTGGATTACAGAATTTTATAACCGTGTGAATTACTTTTCTATCTAAATGACAAACACATGTCGTTTTAAAATTTGAAACCATCCAACACATACAGCCCTTTTTGGTGGGTAGGTAGAATTTGAAACCCCTAACCAACCACAGAGTGCAGGGCATTTGGACAAGTTGAGGCCTGCAAGAATATCCATCCGGCACAAATTCTTCAGGTATGCGGCGTAATCTTCTAAGAATTTACAAATGCCGGGTGGTGGGGAATGGCAAATATATTTAACTAAATTGCCTAAATGAGCAGAATATACAATTATAATTATTTCATCCCTTCAGTATTTAAGTAACTAAATACAATTGGGGTTTGTTTATGGTATGAATCAAGAGGCGAAATAGTTATTACGGGTAGAATTTATTGAATATTGTTGGAGGAATTTGTATTAAAAATGGTGGGGAAGGGAACGAACGAATACCCGGTGCGTACACGAAACGACCGGGAGCGGGCACTCATTCTGCTTGTAACTGTTGGTTGAAGAACACGCTTACGTTTACACTGTTCGGCCATTTGGGTAAAGATGTCGCTGAAGACTAGGGAACTGGCTGCACCCCTCCACGGGCAAGGGGGAAAGGTAATTACAATTTTTGATTAACACGCGCGCTCTAAAGGATACAGATTTAAATTTTCGACCGGAAATAGCGACGGATACCGCGGTTATTTTTTATCATCGCAAAAAATTTGCGATTGTACCGTATATGGTTTTATGTTTCGGTTTCCTGTGTGGCCGCGCGTCATCCTTTGCAAAAATGATTTATTATTATACAGTGCTGGACTGAGTGTTCAATCGGTCGTACAATTTTAATTTTGCATAACGGATGAGTCATCGCTATTGTAATTCACATTTTTTTTTACTGTATTGTAGGAATATTTTAAACGAGCGTGTTGCAAATGATATAATAATTACACTATTTGGGTACACTTGGGTGATTTGGATTCGCTTTTTTTTTATACAATAGCAAATACATATTTTTTGTGTGTTAATAAAATTCATGAATTTATAAAACGTTTACGGTTTGTGCTATTTTCGGATGATTGCGTTGCCGAATTTTAATTACAAATTTTATGTATGCGGTTTTATTGTTTGGAGGCCATAATATTCTTTACGTTCTAGATTAAAGAAAATTTAAAAAAAATTGTTTTATGTGGATGTGAAAACTAACATAGTTATATATAATATTTATTTTTGTTGTAATTCAGTTACTATTATTATGAATTACCATACACACCAAATCAACTCAAACAGGGCCTGATTAATGTACTTTAGGGCTCTATACATATTTTCAACACCCATAACTCCCTAGAAATACACCCGCGCACACATCCACACATACACACACCCACACACAAACACATACATACACACACATACACACACACATACACGCGCGCAAAAGGGGATCGAGGACCAAAAAGATTGAGAAAAAGTACCATAGACAAATGGCTAGGGTCCGACTTTACGAGGGGCCCAGACACAACAATTTGGAAAAAAAACTTTATCCCTCTTTTTTTCCATGTATATATATATATATATATATATATATATATATATATATAAATATATATATATATATATATATATATATATATATATATATATATATATAGATATATATTGAGGGTAGTTTTTCGCCGAAAAACTAGTTAGTAGTAAAATCCTGAAGAAGCTCTGAACCAAGAGCGAATTATCGATATATTAAAAGGAGTTTATTTCACGCCGCAAACCCAACTATATATATAAATATAAATATATATATATATATATATATATATATATATATATATATATATATATATATATGAAAAAAAACTGAGTATAGGGATAAAGTTTTTTTTTCAAATTGAAAGGTGTGTCTGGGCCCCTTATAAAACCGGGCCTTAGACATTTGTCTATGTGGTAGTGTTTCTCAATCTTTTTGATCCACGATCCCCTTTTGCACTTGAAAATTTCAAAGGGTAATTTTGATTAATAGCAGATGTATTTTTTCAGTAAAAAAATAATAACTTATTACATTACATACATTAATATTACATATTTTCTGAAATCAATTTTTCTGCGACAACCCAAATATTCTTCGCGAACCCTCTAGGGGACATTACCATATACCAGTGATTCCTATGGTATTATTCGGCCCTGATATTAGCCCTTATTCACATTCACGAATTATTTACGCTGTATATGGTGTACAGGACCGGCGAGATGAATTTTGTATTTCTGAAATGTACGAAGAAATTAATAATAATAAGATAGTATACAAAACCCATATAAGCCCTGTCCACATTATTACATATGTACGTTGTACAAATTAAAATTTGTACGTGCAAATTTGTCTATTTACACGTCCTTACTTGCATAAATCTGTACTGTCGCCACGGACTACGTAAGTATTTACAAATGTGCACAGGCTTTTACATTTTGGTTGCTATTTTATTAAATTATTGTATCTACATTCATTTTAATATTGCGAAATTCACTATACCGGTACTGTATCAAAACATACAAATCCACTTATCTTATCGAATCAGCAGTATGTTTGAGGGTGTGATGAATACACAGTTTGAAGAAACGCTTAGATAACACAACCACAAAATAAAACATTTGTCATCGGTTTATTTGTTTGCAGAAAACTATAATGAAAACCCATTATGGTTATATAATTTATTTAAATAAATACGTATGTCGATTGTTATTAATATTCAGATAATGTAACTCGAGGTTTTATGAAATATAGATTCGTCGTACTTTGAAACACGAGAAATTTTTTTTTAATTGCAATATAAAATTTCATGGTATGATTGATATATAATAACTTGGTTTTGATGTCTATCGGTTTACATTAATATTTTAACACTAAAACTCGAGTTAGAGAAGTTTTTGAAATAAGTAAACTAAAATGAAATCGAATGAGGAAATTTGTCAAAATTCATAAAATAAATTCAAGTTACACTTTATAAAAATTTATTTATAAAAATTTTTAATCGAAGATTAATGATGCGCATGGCTTATTTAAATAAAGGTATATCCCTTATTAGCATTTAGAATTCATATAAATTAATTACTGTAAAACAATATTTTGCTTTATCTACTATTCTTGTAAACCAGTTCGGTGACTTTCGCGTGGTAATCCGTTAGTTCCGACAACGCAAAAACCAACCAGTCTTTCCATTGCTAATTTTGGGATTAATGGATGTTCCCAATTAACTGCCTTATTTGGAATTAATGAATATGTGTAATTAAGAAAATTGTGCGGTACTAATGTATATACTAATTTCATTGCAAATGTTGCTCATTTGCGAGAAAGTAGATAAGAATTTTCTAATGGCATATATTCGTGCATTACCATTGTGTTGCTGTGACCTTTGTTGAGCTTGACTAACTTATCAAAAAAAAACATCAGTGTTTTGCATTACAATAAGCAAGAAATACAACCATATTAGACTAAATAAAAATAAAAGGTTAAAGAAATATTTATAATATAGTTGCCATTCATATTGTTTTTAGTAAGTTCCATCTGTTATTGTTTTCTCAACAACAAGCAAAAAAGTAAGATGGGTTTGTTATAATAATACAGATGTGTTTATAAACTTTTAAGCCATATACAACTATTCTTTACTTATATAAGTTGTTTAAAAATTGGAGAAGAAAAACTAGATCATTTACTATAGTTATTGAGACTTATTATTAATAATATTATTATAATACTTATTATTAAACAAATTCTCTATAAGTAATATATTGGTTAAAGTAATATCACAAATATAATAAAATATAAAAATATAGTTAGATAGTTAATCAATCAATTCTGACATCCAAAAAGGACTTGTGATTTTTAACTATAAGTTAGTAATTTAAACATATTGCATATTCATTGTTTAGTATACATATAAACAATATGAGCCAAGTACTATTTTTTTTGCAGAAAAACGAGATCATCTAATATAATTGGTGACATAAAATAATAATTTTAACAATGCACTGTTAATTTACAACAAAACAAAACTATTAAAATTAAGACTATATTAAGATTCCAATGTAGTTAACAATAACTATTCTATGCAACTAAAAAAATATACGCGGGCATAAAGGTCGTTTTAGACAAGACAATTTCTTAGCTCAAAAGTTGTTCAAGAAATGAAATTATATATCCTCCTCCCATACAATTTGTCCTTGAAATATAGAACACATTTTATTTTTCCATTCAATCTACCATCCAATTCAATATTTCAAATAATTTGCTGTATTTTACGAGATAATTTAGATTGTCTCGCATCTTGACTAACTTTTGAATCAAGATTGTCTTGTCTAAAACGACCTTAAGACTCCTGTTAGCCCATTGTGGTATGTAATGTAATATAAATGTTATGTATCACAATAAATATTTTTTTTATTATTATTATTTAGTGAATAAAAATTATAAAAAGAAACATCTTGCTGGGAATTCGAACATTTTTTATACCGTAGAGATGTATTGACAAAAATAAAAATAAAACAGCTCGCAAAGTAAACTAATCCAAAATATTATTTTTACTATCCTGCCTATATGATGATGTTATTACTCTATTTATTATTTATTATTATATGTCAGTATAAACCCACCTATATAGCTGATAAATTAACAACCTACACACTATTTTCTTTTCAAACAGGTATTATTTATTTATATATAAGTGCAATTATAGCGTTATCACGTCTTACATATTGCTTGTTATATATTAACTCCTTGCAGTTTTGCGTTTTGCATTTATGGCGATATCAAGCGGAACCATTGACGTTATTATATTTCCTCATCAATAATTTTTAGAGGTCACCCCCATTACCCATTCAAATACATAATTAGGTGCAATTTTAATAATGCGATTTCCTTTTCGAGTTTTATAACATCCTGCGAAGGAGTGCGACTGCAATTACGGTGTTCATTAGTTTCCTTGGCTAATCACTCACTTGTGATCTGTAACAAGGTCATTGCTAATGTGCGGAAGAAAGTTGCAAGATAAGTTTTGTTAATTACTTTTTTTCCTCATGGAAATCAGATGCACAGAATTAGTAAATTAATTTGTAAATATAAACGTTTGCAAAATATTTTTTAAAAAAACTTCAATCTTTATAGGTTTCTTGTATATCAACGCTAAAGCAAAAGACACTTTTGGCTGTTCTTTTCACCGATATAGGAGCGTGGACATACAATATACTTGCTAATCGTAGGTTTAAAAAAACGTAGAAATATCTATATTTCTTCTTTTTAACGTCTTTCGGTTGTTTACAATTTAGATTGTCTCGCATCTTGACTAACTTTTGAGTCAAGAATTTTTTTTGTCTAAAACGACCTTGAGAACAATATTTATTTTTTGGGTTTTATTGTTTCATCTGAAACAATGGAAATATTGACCTTCATGAGATCAAAACAAAAAGAAAATTTAAATAGTTGTTATCTTTTGCATTAATCACTTTTGAAATTAAATTCTGTAAGTAGTAATATTAATTTTTATTAAATTCACTGATTTACAAACATAATAAATCCGTGAATTTAATAAAAAATAATATTACTACTTACAGAATTTATTTTTTTAAAAGTGTTTAATGCAAAAGATAACAACTATTTAAATATTTTTTTTATTTTGATCTCATGAAGGTCAATATTTATTTTTATGAATAAGTCGATATTTATCCTGTAATAAAATTAATGTAAGGAAAAATAAAAATGTAGCATCCTAAATAGGATTAGAATGATACATTTTAACTTACAATAATATACAAAAAACGTGTTGGTATTGCCATTCCATATTATTTTTATCAGTATTATCTTCCCCTAGTAAAAAAATATATATAATTTACAAAAATAGTAAATCAGTGAATTTAATAAAAATTAATATTACTACTTACAGAATTTAATTTTTCAAAAGAGTTTAATGCAAAAGATAACAACTATTCAAATTTTCTTTTTGTTTTGATCTCATATTTATTTTTATGAATAATTCGATATTTATTCTGTAAAAAAATGTAATGTAAGTTAAAATAAAAATGTAGCATCCTAAATAGGATTAGAATGATACATTTTAACTTACAATAATATACAAAAAACGTGTTGGTATTGCCATTCCATATTATTTTTATCAGTATTATCTTCATGTGTTTTTATCAGTAATGGGTATTGATTTTTTGCACATGTCGTAAACCATTGTTGGGAGCTATTGTTTGAAATTGGCGGCGCGTTTATTCGTTCCGGAAAACAATGAATTTTAACAATGCACTGTTAATTTACAAGCCACTATGTTATTCTTATCAATTACTTAACATCGAACACGGTTTCTACGCCTCAGAAAGAAACATAAATAAATATAAGAATATCTAAGTACATAAGTCGATGAGATCATGTTTCACGTACTAATGACAACACCACATTTCACACATTTCACTGAAAATGGTTTTTCTTTAGGCACATCAAAATTAAGAATTAGTAATAAATTTAAAGCAGTTTAAAAAAATACAATTTCCAACCCAGCTCAGTGGCTGAGTGGTTAGAGGCGTCTTTAATCTCGTACTGAGCATGGGGGAGTTCAAACCCCATCGGGGCGAATTTTCGCGAATCACCACATTTTACTATACCATTTTCAATTAATTATAAACCCTTTGTACTATTGTAGATTATCCTGATGATGCTCGAAATTAAACCAGCGAAATATTGATATATTATAAAAAGAGTTTCACTGCCCTCGCTGTTTCCTAACAATAACTTAAGAATTAACATTAAGAATTAGTAATAAATTTAGAGCGTTAGAGGCGTCGTTAATCTCGTACTGAGCATAGGGGAGTTCGAACCCCATCGGAGCGAACCTCTGAAAAAACGTGTAAGGTGATTACACGTTTTCTCAGAGGTTTTCTAAGGTTAAGGTAAATACCAGGTGATTAAATTCTTCTGAGCTTGTCCATGTACCGGCGGAAAAACCTCACGGCTGATAGCCCTATAAAGATAGAAGTTTTTTTTTACAATTTCCAATTAGGCAAATTGTATTTTTTTAATACCATGCAAATCACACGTGTATTTAAGTGCCTGAAACTCAAAACGTTTTTAAGACTTGTGGTAACTTTCAGATCAAAAGTACATTGTTTTTCATCTACGTAATAGAACATTCATTTGTTTTAGCTTATAAACCTTATACCCTAAAAGGATGCGATAAACAGTACATACAGTGTTTTTTTAACTACTTAATACGGCACTCATTTATTTTAGCTATAAAACCTTAAACCCCAAACTGTGCGAATTATACACTTGTGGGAAATTCTAGATCAGTACACTGTTGATTCATAAGATTTATAATTGAAGTAACCGTTCCAAAACAATTAGTGGCATGAAAGTGCTGTAAAATATAAATATTTATTAATTATATCATTCAATAAATACTACTAAATAATATTTATTCCTACTATAAACTGACCTTGACGAGCAGCCACATAACCATATATAAACATTCTGTTTTATTTCAACTCAATGTAATATAATTGATTTTATTTTTGCAGAGGCCCCAGTTGATACCACAATTTGACCAAAAAAGGAGTGGTGTAAAGACTGACGCAATTATGACTAAGTAAGTACTATAGATTCAGTTGGCACGATACAATTTCATTCATCGACGCCATTAGCTTCTTTTGCCACGAAGGTATAAAAACATTAAATTAATTTTTGTGGAAGAACTATTTTAGTACTGGTGATTGGACTTTATTATTATTATTATTATTATTTTATGGAAACCATGTATTTGTGTTAACATATTTAAATACATTAATTTTACTAAGATGCCGCAGTTTATACTCTTATAAAATTAGTTTCAAATCGAAATGTTCTGTAGCTATTAAAAAACATTATTGTAAATAAGATTTTCGAATCTATTATTAGTTTTTATGTCTCTTTAAATTCCAAAAAAATATTGTTACATTTTATTATTGTACTGGCTGATTTCGACTAGTTACTTAGAAATAAAAAAATAAGATTACGTATATATTGAGTTTTTCTGCGATTCAATCTGACAGTAGTAATTTTTACAAAATCAAATTATAGAATTAAACAATACTCTTAATTTTATTTGTAGATCTTTATGTAACAAATAGAAATACAATTAAGAGTATTGTTCGCAGTTTTCTATATGTCTTCGCTATCTTGGAATTGCACTTTAATACTATAGAAACAAAATTTATTTTGCTAACAAAAGAATTACAAATTCTTGGACATTTTTGGGACATGTGGCATGAGATGAAACGTTTTTATTGGAGGCAACGAATGCAATATTAGTTCAGAGAAAAAATACAAATTTTTAAGGTAAAATTGAATCGGTCCCCACGAATTAGAGGGGCTTTGTTTCCATAATAACTACGACTATATTACTAGATTTCAGACAGCTGCGGCAAATTTAACCGATAATATCAATACATTTTAGTAGATCGGTTATCGATAATTTCTAGTCGATTGTTTTCTATAGTTTGTGGTCGATAGTTAACCATAGTTTGACTACTATCAATAATACAAATTACAACTTTATATAACAAATACAAATACAATTAAAAGTAATGTTCGCAGTTTTCTATATGTCTTCGCTATCTTGAAATTGCACTTTAATACTATAGAAACAAGATTTATTTTGATAACAAACGAATTCCAAATTCCGGGACATTTTTGGGACATGTGGAATGAGACGAAACGTTTTTATTGGAGGCAACGAATACAAAATTAGTTCAGAACCCAATTTTTTAAGGAAAAATTGAATCAGTCCCACAAATTAAAGGGGGTTTGTTAAGTTTTCATAATATCTACGACTATATAAAAGATTTTAGACAGCTGCGGTAAATTTATCCGATTATATCAATACATTTTAGTAGATCCGTTATCAATAGTTTCAAGTCAATTGTTTTCTATAGTTTGTAGTCGATAGTTAACCATAGTTTGATAACTGTGGATGACTACTATAAATAATACAAATTATTTGATAGTGCCAACATTAATTGATATCTAGCTTAATCCGCAGCAAAACCGAAAATATAATACGTTACTACAGCTAGAATTTGGAGCTGTACCGGGATGAATGGTCACCCTATGTATATACTTTTATTAGAATATACAATTTATAGAAATTTTAAAAAACAATATTTGTTGGATCTGAAACTAATTGTATTAAACTTGATGACCATAAAGCATACCTATAGAATATAGAAAATAGAGAAGGTCATAGTTGATAATTACTCTTGGCAAATTTATTTGGTTTCGAATCAACATAATAATTTAAATTTAAAGCTTATTATATTTATAAAGAGTCAGAAACGGGTACTTCTTGTACGATTCTTGTATTTTAAATACACTCATACATGGTTTTGTTGTAAAGTGTTGTTGTGATTATATTTTTTGAAGTATTTCATAAGATTATTGGCAATAACCGGAGCTGACTCAAGTGCTGTTGCCGCAACGTGTTGCGCTGCTAGTGCTGAAGAGCTACAGATGATATAAGGGGACGATCAACGGTACAATATTTTTATTATAAGATTTATTTTTTTATATAGTTCATTCAGCAAATCCTTGGTTTAAAAATAAAACATCGCAAAGAATTTACTATGAATTTTAATAGAGAGGTGATTATAGTTTTGCCATTCAATTTATACCATCTGACTTCATTTTATTTTATAGTTAAATCATTTAGAAATCTCATGTAAATGCATATTTTTATCGTAATACTTGTATGTTTTAAAATCCCGAAATTATTATTATTTATTTATTCTAAAATCAAATTTGAGAATTCCCGAAAGTACTTAAAGATAATTTATAGACAATTAAAATAATTCCCGAATGTACTTAAAGATAATTTATACACAATTAAAATAAATTAATTGCAAAGATAAGTGCAATATACATTTAACCCCTTACTGCACACGTGTAACTTCTAGAAACTAACTACAATTGAATAAAACTTTTGCTGATCAATTCTTATTACGAGATGAACCTCTGAGCTGAGTTAAAACAAATTATTAATGATCGTCGCCTAAGCAGCAACACCACACGTCTAAAATTTTATTTGAGGTTGATAAGAGAGAGAAAATCCTATTCTAAAATATTTATTGATGTAATTAAATTGCTTCTGGTTCAACTAATTAAAATAGAAGCAATAAAATTCAAAAAATGATAACTTGTCAGAATAAAATAACTCTAAAGGTTGTTTTAGACAAGACAATTTCATGACTCAAAAGTTAGTCAAGATGCGACAGAATCTAAATTGTCTCGTATCATACAGCAAATTATTTGAAATATTGAATTGGATGCTAGATCAAATGGAAAAATATACCGCATTCTATTTGTTGTGGACAAATTGAACAACTTTTGAGCTAATAAATTGTCTCGTCTAAAACGACCTTAATAATTGGTTTCTCACTCTCCTGTCAATCTCAAACAAATTTTTAGTTGTGTGATGTTGTTGCTTAGGCGATTATATGCTTTTTTGATCACGATAATATCGCACTTTGAGATGACAAGTGTCGTAACTTCCAAAATAGATCTTCAGGTTTTGATAATTCTTATGTATATTTTAAGACACCTTTAATCCTTCTTTGCGTTTAGAATAAACCAAATTATTATTTAAAAAAATTAGATAACATTATTCTCAATGGTAAAACTATTGTAATCTTTAAAATGCAATTATGTTGAAGTTACGACATTTGTCATCTCACAGTGCGATATATTATATAAAAACAATTTTTTTTAATGGCCGTCAAATAAATATTGCTCACACTATACTTGTGTATAAGAAATAGAAAAATATACATAACATATCACTACGGTAATAAAAGAGTTATTATTTACAAAATCATGCTTTAAGGGGTTAATCTGTTTATAGTCACTTGTTTATGATTTATATACCGCAAGAATTATCATAATCACCACCAGAAGTCGATAGTATCAAATAACAATGCGATAATAATAACCTGAGACATTAATATTGCCGATTTGTTACATGTTACTATCGAGTATCACCCCACAACAGAACCATACTAATTCACGTTATATTTTAGTTTTAAATGTGAGAAAAATGAAGTGCCAGTTGTTCTGGCTAATGGTTCCACCGTGCCCCTGTTTGACTCCCCCACAAAAGATGACGAGCTTGGGGATTACAATCCGTTCGAGCACCGCAAATTGGAACACCCAACATCGTAAGTACTTTACATTTAAGTAAATAGTATAAAACTAATAAATACAACTATTTTATTTCACAGTGATATGGATACACTCATCCATCTTCTCAAGGGGAGTCTTGGGAGTGGTATATTAGCGATGCCGCTAGCCTTCGCCAATGCAGGACTTGGATTAGGACTGGCGTGTACATTCGCTATAGGATTGATTTGCACTTATTGTGTTCATATACTTGTTAAAAGCGCGCATGAGCTGTGCCGTCGCACCAGAGTGCCCTCATTGGGCTTTGCTGAAGTGGCCGAGGCAGCGTTTCTGGCTGGACCAGAATTTCTGCACAAATGGTCACGGTTTGCCAAAGCAATGATTAATTTATTTCTGGTAATTGATCTGCTGGGATGTTGCTGCGTTTATATTGGCTTCGTGTCGAAGAATTTGCAACAAGTCGTCAATTATTACACTGAAACGGATTACGACTTAAGATATTATATGGCCGCATTACTACCACTACTTATCTTAATGAATTTAATCAGGAATCTTAAATATCTGGCACCGTTTTCGATGATGGCGAATATTTTAATTGCTACTGGAATGGGCATTACTTTCTACTATATATTTTCGGACTTGCCATCAGTTACGACCAGACCTAATGTTGTTGAGTTGAATAAACTACCGATGTTTTTCGGAACTGCTATTTTTGCTTTGGAAGGCATTGGTGTAGTTATGCCATTAGAAAATAATATGAAGACTCCAACTCATTTTATTGGATGCCCTGGCGTTTTAAACACTGGCATGGGATTCGTTGTATTTTTGTATGCGTCTGTTGGATTCTTTGGATTTTTGAAATATGGAGATAGTACTGAAAGCAGTATTACTTTGAATCTTCCTCAGGATGAAATGTAAGTTGTTTAAATTCAAGTTCTAAGTAGTAATATACCCTAATTAACTTAATATACTCTAAATCAGGGGTGGTCAACGCGTCGACCGTGTTACTATTCTTCATTGACCACCTGTCTGACATACGGGGGTCATTTAAAATTAAAAATCGAAATGTCCAATACATTTTTGCAATAATCGTAAATAAAGGTTTTTTTTTGAATTTATTGCATACTTTTGGGAAATCCTGTATACACATATTACGTATTGTTTCATTAATAAACTTATTACTTTGTAAGAAGAAATCATTATTTTCTCTTAATAAAATAACTTGATATTGAACATGTATTAGTATTATCTATATTCATTTTAAATTTAAATTTACCTTTGGCTTTAAATTACTACTTTTTTTATGATCACTTAATGAATATGATGTTGATAGACCTCCACTTAAAATTTTAAAAACGGGTCGCCCAAAGTGATTAAAAGTTTGGCCTTTGCTCTAGATATTAACTTTATGCATTGTTTTATATATATATATATATATATATATATATATATATATATATATATATATATATATATATATATATTACAAATTCTTAGAAATCTGAGAGCTTGATAAGCATGAACAACGGAATTTAGAATATGGTGTATGAAGTATAATTTAAAAAAAATATTACGTTCAGGAATTTTTTAGTGTATTTTCTATCTACACAATAATCTTTAATTATAACTAGCATAACTTAAGATGCAAAACACACATGTTAAAAATTAACTCAAGCATTCTAGATACTTGATACTAATTGTTTTTTTTTAAACGACTACAAACTACCCTAGATATGTACGTGACTTAAGAGACACTGTGTACTATTTCACCTTATACTGTAAAGAGTAAAGTAAATCACTTTACACCTATGGGAGCAAAGGTGATATGATACAATAATTATTTATAAAAAATAACATATTATACATGCACATCTCAACTATTTATAACAACAAAATTTTAATGGATCGTCAGTTTTGCCCATGCCCATAAAACATAAACAGAAGTAAAACATACAAACTACGCAAAGGTGATATGATCTGCCTGTATAAAACAACATAAAATATACAAATTATTTTTCAGTAAAATAACTTTACCTGAATGTATTGAATCTAAATACTATTTGTTATAAAACTTCTATCTATATATGGCTATCAGCCGTGAGGCTTTTCCGTTAGTCAAAGGAGAAGCCCAGTTATTATATTACTTGACTTTAACACATTTCTAAACAAACATATTTTTGTTACAGTTTAGCCCAGTGCGTAAAATTAATGATCGCTGTTGCGATCTTCCTTACATACAGTCTCCAATTCTATGTGCCAATGGAAATCATCTGGAAGAACCTGAAACAACACTTTGGAGCACGCAAACTGGCCGTTGAATACAGTATTCGTATTGCTATTATAACCGGAACCGTCGCAATCGCTATTCTCATTCCCAACCTAGGAGGATTTATCTCGCTAGTAGGCGCCGTTTGCTTGTCAACTCTAGGCCTAATGTTCCCCGCTATCATCGACCTGGTGACGTTCTACGAAGAACCTGGCCTAGGCCGCTTCAACTGGCGTTTGTGGAAGAACCTCCTGCTGATTATGTTCGGACTGCTCGGTTTCACAACCGGGTCCTATGTGAGCATACAGGAAATCATTCAGTCATGAACATAGATTTTGTAATTTCGATCTATTTCGCACAGAAAAAGTGTAGGGTGCCATATGTATTTTGGCTGCGAAGGGTGCTGAATGTAAGCGTTCGGAGGAATTCGTCCTCCATTAAGCTTTTTCATTTAGCTGTTTATTTTTTTGTATAGATGACTGCAACCACCATCTGTGATTACGACTGCATGTCGCATATAGATTATGAATGATACTTGTATCTAACTGAAGTAGATCGAAATATTATTTTATACCTTTTAATATTTATGATACAATATTTTTACGCAATATTTTTGGATTAAAAACAACTTAATTTAAATATAACACATATGTTCATGACAGCAGGGAAGCTTTAATAAAGAAAATATATAGATATAGAATAGAATTGTGCATATGAACATCAAACCAAATAGATCATAATAATTCCAAAATTTATGTTTCTTGTTATTTAATAGAACAGGGTTATATAAAACAGTAACAAGTTCCTTATGACATGGATAATGCAATAATTTAATCTTTAATTGTATTATTTTAAATTCATTTTAAATTAATTTTCAGTTTTATTGCATTATACATGTTTTATATTAATTTATTTTATATGCCATTTTCGGCATTAGTTTTTTTTTTGCTTATCTGTTTTATCCAAATGAAATGAGAGTGATTGATATTTTTCTACTTATAATGTTAAAACGTTTATTGTTATTTGATTTTATAATGATGACAGAATAAAATGTTTTTTTGTGTACTTTATTGTATTATTTAGTTCTTTCATGTGAATTTTTTTGTAGGTGTATGTATTTTAGGGGAATAAAACTACATTATTTATATTAATGTTGTAATATACTACAATAATAATCTTTTCATAAATATATACATTTCAGTATAATAAACACTTTAAATTTAATTTAAACTAAAACTGTCCAACTCACCATTTTACGCTATTTCTTTTGCAATAGCATGTTTTTTAATAACAAAAATAATGCCTGGAATAACAAAAATTGCTGCTGAAATGCCAACAAAAACCCATTTGCAAATTTCTGCGGCTGTTAGCATATTTAATGCTGATATTAATATGCCGTAATACTCATCGTTTAGTTCTAGGCCCTGGAATTAAAATAATGCATTAATGTTTTTTTTTCTGTTTATGAATAGTAGCCGTATTTTCGGTGTCATAGTGAAATAATATTTTGCGAGTGTATTCAAATTATATTATATTATTATTATGTATAAGAAATTATAATTGTTTATTTCATACGTAAAACAATTAATTTGACGCTGAATTTCGTGCAGAAGCGGCTTCTTGCTTTTGCACGAAATTCAGCGTATTTTGTGAAATCATTATAAATAATTTTAAGCATCTTTTAATTTGACATGTTCAAATACTAATCTATTTAACGGATAAATAAAACGATTTTTTACTTTGTTTTTTATCACACTTCAGTTACACTTTGCAACTAGTTTCGGCTAAGCTCTAGCCATTTTCGAGCTCCTCCGATGAGGCTAGAGCTTAGCCGAAACTAGTTGCAAAGTGTAACTGAAGTGTGATAAAAAAACAAAGTAAAAAATCGTTTTATTTATCCTTTAAAATGAATTATCACAAAGTAGACGCCTTAACAATCCAACTAATCTATTTGTATATCGGTTTGTAGCATCTGATTTCCAACTCCCAGATAGCTCCCTAGTATGCTACTGGGAATACTAATGCAGATCCAAAAACTAAAGTAATACATATTGCACCTTGAGATGATGTGTCATAACTTTCAAAAAATAATTTTCAGGTTTTGATTTTTCTTTTGATATATATTTAACGCTCCTATAATCCTTGATCCCACATTTTTATATATTAGAAACTATACGTCGCTTGTCTAAGCTCAACAAAATACTCCTTTTCTTTTGTATGTTAATAGATATTAGTGTAAACCACAAACAGGTGGCTTAGGGCCGGTTCTACAATTGACATTTAACTGGAGAATAAGGCTATTCGTGGAATAAGTTTCAAATTTTAGATCCAATATCTCAAACTTATTCCACGAATAGCTTTATTCGCCAGTTAAATGTCAATGGTTCTACAATTAAATGTATTAAAATCACAACACATCATATGAATTCAAAATACCTCTTCAAGCCATATAATTGGTAATACGCTCCTGTGCAAATCCTTGCTTGCTGGAACAGTTACATTTTCATACTTTACAGGTCTCAGTACGAAATTCATTTGCATCCGCTTTACTCCGTATGTTGGAAACCCAGTCAACTGTAAAATTTTATATTTATATAATTCATATTAATCAATGGTTACTGAGTAATTTACCGGGTGTAATTGCATATCAGAACCATGCTTTTCAACAGAAGGATTCAAGCCCTCGACGAGATTTATGTATGGTTTATCCGCGTACAAAAAGTGTGGCGATGAGATTAAAGCTGGAATACCTGTAAGAGGAAAATTTACCCACAAAATTAAATGAAAGGATAAGTATCATGTATCTATCTATATATCGGTTTTGTAGCTTCTGTCGACGCTGTTCGATTCACAGATCGTGGGAAATTTGTGTGTAAGTAGCAGGGCTACTTAGTGCTACGTTACCGACAGGATTAATGGTTTAAATGGTGATAGGAGGGTTTCGATAACCGGGAACAGCTGTTCTCGATTCTTCTCAAGAGTCATATAAGTTGTAATCTTCTTGATTTTGTGTGCTTTTGTATTGTAAATAGCTTGAAATATGATTTAAACGGGGCACAACGGAAGGTATGAAATATGAAAATGTGAATGAATGCGTTCAGACAATCAAAACAAAATTAGATGAATGGGAATAGTATCTATACAGCACTCAAGATGAACAAAATATAAAAGAAACTAGTTTAAACGCAGACAGTTGGACATCCGTATCGCAACATCCACACTCATCAATTAAATAACAGATCGTATGATCTACAAGATAAAGAAAAAGATAACTATCTAGAAATAATAAAATAACGCACATATGAACAGTATTATTTATAATAAATAATATAGTTTGTGTAATTTCGATGGTGTTGTATGCAACATGCATTGCTGTTCAAAGCAGCTTGAATATCGATTAGAAATTTGGAGATTTTTCTGCTTTCTTCAGATAATATACCGTTGATCTTACTCGCTATTGTATATATATATATATATATATATATATATATATATATATATATATATATATATATATAGAGAGAGAGAGGCAGCACAGCATAGGAAAGGATGGACACAGTTACAGGAGATCTATGTCCAGCAGCGGACGCGACTAGTCGCTTGATGATAATGATGATATATTATTTACAATTGATGATGATTTACATTGAAAGAAGAATATAAAAATGAAAATGTGGATATTTTATGGTAAAATATGTTACATCTGAATTGTGTTTTACACTTATATTACAGATGTAAATGTGTAACAAACCTAGGCAAGATTGCACATCTATTAAACCATCCAAATAGCAATATGGTTCACCATAAATTCCTCTGGTTTTCTGAATGCAAAAACAAGAATCCTGCGGCGAGGTGTCTTCCTTGGGCTTAAATATGTTCGGACTCATTTCGTAATGGTATGTCTCCACATCTCTATACTTGGATACTTTATCAAACTGTAGGGATGCGCCTCTACAACAGATCCATTGATAATTATGATATTAAGAGTTAAGTCGTTTTTATACATAATTCGTCTAGTATTGTCTTATTTATTCGTTTTTGTTGAAATTTTATTCGTAGCCAGCTTTACCTCGATAGGTATTATTCTAGTGGTGGTGTCTAAGTCTGTGTTAGAAATGTTATGTAAATTATTAGTCAGGTATCGAAGGTTAGTCCTTTTGTCTACCGTTCCGTGATATTACTTATTTTGTTGTATCTGTCACGCATATTTTGATAGAATTAATAATAGTTCCTTATTCGCGATTTCGCTATAGTACAAAATGTTACATAAATTATAAAAAATTCTTCGATAATACCTGGAAAATAAAAACGTACTTTCGCTTACAAATTATTAAACTTAATTCTGTTTAAAATGAAATATAAATACTTATATTAATAAACAAAATTAATATTAAAGAAACAATGTTTTAGAATAATTTTTTTCTTTGACTTGTATAATTTTTCCCTAAACTTTGTTAATTAATCGTCATGCCGACAAGTCATTGAAAAGGGATACGCCATTGCACATAGTTTTTTTTTCGAATGCGCTTTTCCTTTTAAGATATAAAAGTCTTAACGGTTCCAGATGTTTAAGGCGAAAATTTCGTTCGAGGATTCGAGCTGAAAATCTATTCGAAAAACGCGCGGTGAGACTAACGGAACTGCTGCTTCTTCTTTTGCGGAGTGCATAAACCGTGGCCCCAGGAAAAACTGGAGGGGTGCGCACCGAGAAATAAATTTATTTCGAAATAATGAAGCATTTTGTGATAATTGCACGGATGTCTATAAACTGTACTTAAGCATTATCAGATTGTATTTATCAAAACTTGAAATATGAAACTGCAATCTCTTAGAGGAATTTCTGTTGAATTTTGATTACAAATCGGAGTACATATATACTTTTCTGATGCAAATATTGACTACTTTTGCATATTAACTATTTCGAGAAAAAAAATTAACTTTTTCGTCCTAACAAAGTATCAAATCATGACTGGAGAAATATCCAAACATATTTTCAGAAAATTATAAAATGTTGACTAGAAAAGACCGCGCGATTAGGTCAACATTGAACCGTATTTCATCTTCCGAGATTCGCCATTATTCATGTGTATATTGTACTGGGATTGACAGAATGATTAAATTATTTTTCAGTTTATTAAAATTTTATGAATATCTGCATACAGATGCGTGAAATTATGGAAAATTCAAAATATTATTTCTTATAAAAACATGTATTTCAATTATCCATGATACGTATGACCACATTTTTTTCATTGAAAATTATATAGGAGTAAATATAATAAGCTCGAATAGGGCGTTTCTGAAATGGTAATTTCAAGCAATGTTTACGAATTTTGTAGGGTTGTGACGCGAAAACGGAAAGAGATATTCACAAACGGTTTTCGCATTTTTTATTAGCATCCTAAGAAGTATTGATTCCTAGCATAAACTGAATTTTTAAATTTTTTGTTTTTATTGTAAAAATTAGACTGAGAAATGACCAAAGGGGTAGAGGGTCATTTCTCGGTTTTTCGCATATCACGTTAAAAGTAATTGAGGTAGATTGGGGATAATACAGTTCTCGTATGGAAAAGCACCCCCTGAATCCATAAACATAATCTAGAAGTCGGTACGACCAACAATTTCTGAGATACAGCTCGAAAAGGGCGGCTCTGTAATGGTCATTTCAAGCAAATTTTACGAATTTTGAAGGGTTGTGACGCGAAATCGGAAAAAGATATTCACAAACGGTTTTTGGATTTTTTGGTTGGCATTCTAAGAAGCATTAATTGCTTGCATAGAATGATTTTTAAAATTTTTGATTTTTATTGTAAAAATTTGACCTCTACTCCTTTGATCATTTCTTGGTTTCTCGCAATGTACGTTACCCTAAGGAGTATTTTATTTTTTTGCATATTACGTTAAAAGTAATAAATGTAGATTGAGTATAATACAGTTCTCCTATGGAAAAGCACCCTCTGAATCCAAAAATACAAACTAGAAGTCGGTACGACAAACACTTTCTGAGATACAGCTCGTTTCTGAAATGGTAATCTCAAGCAATTTTTACGAATTTTGAAGGGTTGTGACACGAAAACCGAAAAAGATATCCACAAACGGTTTTCGGATTTTGAATTTATAAATAAATTTTATTGTTAAAATTTGACCTCTACCCCTTCAATCATTTCTTGGTTTCTCGCAATGCACGTTACCCTAAGAAGTATTGATTGGTAGCATAAAATTAATTTTTGAATTTATAAATTTTATTGTTAAAATTTGACCTCTACCCCTTCGATCATTTCTTGGTTTCTCGCAATGCACGTTACCCTAAGAAGTATTGATTGGTAGCATAAAATTAATTTAAAAATAAAATTATTTTTGTCTATAAATCCAAATAAAAAGAAAATAATTAATCATTATAACACAAATCATGCATTTAAGGATTAACTGGAAAATTAGCTCGCGGATCGAAAAGTTTGAGACACATTCTTCATTCTTCATTCGATCATTTCTTGGTTTCTCGCAATGTACGTTACCCTAAGAAGTATTGATTGGTAGCATAAAATTAATTTTAAAATAAAATTATTTTTGTCGATAAATCCTATAATAGGAAAATAATTAATCATTAATAAAAAAAATCATGCATTTAAGGATTAACTGGAAAATTAGCTCCGGATCGAAAAGTTTGAGAAACACTGCTTTAAATAATATGTTATGATTTGTACACGTCATTTTCACATTGTATTAGTACGAAATATATGTTTATTATTCCATATAATTAATTTTGAATTTATTATTTATTCACCTTACTGCTTCAACAAATTATCTATTAATAATCTATTTGATGTAAATTATATCGATTTTTTTATAGCGTACACATGCTTGATTTCAAATAAACGTGCAAGTAATTTATTACTAGAGAAGCAGTCAACTATTGATTTTAAATATCAATAAATAATTAAGAATATGCTGGGTCGCATTTCCAGTAATTCTATGGCTTTTAGTAATGGTGGAACTTACTATTGATTTATTGTTACCCTGATTGCCAAGAGGTTTTAATGTAATAATAGTTGTCCTTGTTCTTTTAATTCGAAATAATTAAATTTTATAATATTTCTACATAACAAACATTTTTATTAATAATAATAATAATAATAATAAGCTTTACTAGCCCAAAACAGATAAATTCCAATTACAGGACAGCAACACAATATAAACAATTAGTATTCAAAATTGGATGCCTTTCGGCAGAAAGGAACCAATCTACCTAATATTAAAGTTGAGAAAACAGATTTATATGAAGTTTTATACAAAGATTTATATAAATTTCATCTCAGGGTAATTTTGATTATTTGCCATATGCGAAATAGGAAATCGGTATTATTGAGAAATCTTCTGTTTTAGTGAACCGATTTGACTTCAACTTCTAGAGTTTTAGAGCTATAT
The DNA here is from genome assembly GCA_963942505.1 of Lordithon lunulatus. Lineage (NCBI taxonomy): Eukaryota > Metazoa > Arthropoda > Insecta > Coleoptera > Staphylinidae > Lordithon > Lordithon lunulatus. The sequence continues at coordinate 66,321,818 of OZ012666.1, forward strand.
TTATTTTTATATTTCGTTAAGTTAAATTGTTTCAAACATATTTTGTGGGTTAGTTCATTTCTGCAAAAAGGCGTCCAATTTTACACTGAATATAAAGTTCATACTCGAAAATACAAAATCGATTAGATTAGAAAATAAATAAACTCCTATCTTTATAGCTATCAGCACAACGGCTTTTCCGCTGGTGAATGTAAAAAGGGATGTAATCTGAACTTCACAAATAACCTCTGCAAAACTGTGAAAAGTACTGCGAGATTTAGCGCACAGCGAGGTTTGAACTCGTCCACAAAACGCCCAGACCCACGGTTCCTCTAACCACTAGGCCACTGAGTAGGGTAATTGTTATTTAACAGAAAACTATTTATTAAATTGTCATTAAAACATCTGTGAAGAAGTAAATAACGCCAGTGGATATCAGAGATAAAAACTAAGAAAATATGAGCTACTTTCTTATTTTCTATCCCTGTTTTGTGATTCCAAAAAATGCAGTAAAATAACGTTCACCAGCCATGCTCTGATATCAAAAAAACACTGGATTTTGCAAGGTTGAATGGCACTAACTTTGCAAGGTTTAAGCAAAATTACGTTCACCAGATATGCTCTGATATGAAAAACCCCCTAGATTTTGCTAGGTTAAAGCAAATTGACGTTCACCAGCTATTCCCTATACGAGTAATGTTTTCCATAATTGTATTGATACATTTCAACATTATTAAAATGTATTATTGAAATATCACGTAATTATTTGCCTGTCAATGTGTCGAAAATAACCAATCTGTCTAGTTTGTTATTAGATTAAATAAAATACCACACGAAAATTGATAATTTAAGGATCAAAGCACAGAGTAGATTGATCCGCATTAGTCGGAATTGCATATAGAAAGCAATACAATTGAAAATTAATAGAATTAATAAGATTTATGTATGATATTTAATTGAATTGACGTTGGTCTCCTTTAAAACACACGAGTTTTAATATTGATTTTAAACACGCTACAGCGTACTTTAAAAGGGTTATAATGCGTCGATAAAAAGAAAATTATTTCTCACAACATAACATAAAAAATGTTAATTTCCACGGTTACATTTCTGACTGACTAAAATTAGTAGTCTACCTCTTTTAAAACAGAGGCGCTGGCAACGTACCTTATTTTAGCTGGTTGGCTGCGTACAAAGTCTAATATCGTATGTTTTTATGCGATTACGGTTATAATAACAAAGAGCCAATCTCATAGTCATACATTTTAATCATACTCATGTGTGATAGTGCATGCAAATAATAAATGACACCGATACTATATATATCTAACATTGTCTATGCCGATCCTCACGAGTATATACACTTGAGAATACACATTAATTAAATATGTAACAAACACTAATTCAATTAATACATCGTTTTCTAATATATAATTAATTAATAATATAAGATAACAAAATATTAACGTATGTATGTGGTTGGGATCCAATTAACGGCGCTCTAGAAAGGTCGGGGACAAAGTAGCAAGTTCAACTAGCGGAAAAGATTCGGAAGTAACAAATCCTCACACATATATAAAATAATACACGGCATGACATGAAGGTTACAATTGCCATGTTTACATGTAAGATTGAAATCGAATTGAATACGATTCTACTTTACAACTCTTAAATGCACCTTACACGGTCAATAATACTATCAGTCCTAGTACTGTCAGTATTTGTTTCAATCCTTCTTCTATATTTATCAAGTAATCAATTATGCACATAAACAGCAGTATTCTCTTCATTCCATCATTACTATACCTTACACGATAAGTAATACGGTCAATATTTTAGTATAAGGAACATTTTAACCATATTATCGTACAGTAATACTGTCATAATTCTAAAATATTGACAGTATTATTGATCGTGTAAGGTGCCTTATAAAAGCACCTTACACAGTCAATAATACTGTTAATCCTAGTACTAGTATTTGCTTCAATCCTCCTTTTATATTTATCAAGTAATCAATTATCCCGAGAAACATCAGTATTCTTTTCATCTCATCATTACTATACCTTACACGATAAGCAATACTGTCTATATTTTAGAATAATGAATATTTTAAACATGTTATCTTACAGTAATACTGTCATTATTCTAAAATATTGACAGTATTACTGATCGTGTAATATATCTGAACAGGCGCAAAACCGAATTGAATATGAATCCAATTTTAAGGTAGATATTATAAAAATCTCATTAGTTCAATTGTCCAGAAAGGAATTTAAAACTGTAAAAAATGCGTTTTATTTTAACTTACAAGATTCATAGATTCTATTGTAAGACTGTGCCCGCAACAATAGGTTGAAAATACAATACAATATACAAGTACAGATATAAATATATTTTTTTATTCGTTCAATGAAAAAGTGAGTCATAATTATTATATTACATATATTATTGTAAAAATATCTAAAAATAATATACTAAGAATGAAACGTTTGTGAAAATAAGAAATACGTATTCAATAAACAGACTATTTTTATATTATAAGCTATTTTAAAACAGAGTGATCTTAAAAATATTTCTGTAGACTCTTCACCAGGTCTTTGGGATTCGTGCTGGGCCCGTGCCTCTCAACCGGTTGCCCATTTTTGTCAATGATGAACTTGGTGAAGTTCCATTTGATGAAATCTCCCAGAGTGCCACCCTGTTTGTTCTTCAAATAGTTGTACAACGGATGCGAATTGCCGCCGTTCACGTCAATCTTTTCAAACATGTCGAACTTGACATTTTTCTTTGACGCGAATGTACAAATATCTGCGTTAGTACCGGGCTCTTGTCCGCCGAATTGGTTGCAGGGGAACCCAAGGATCTTCAACCCATTGCTCTCCCCGAATTCATCGTAAAGCTCTACCAATTCAGCGTAGTTGTTTTTAGTGTAGCCGCACTGCGAGGCGACGTTTACGATGATGCAGACATGACCTTTGTATTTCTCCAGAGACACAATATCGCCGTTTATATCCCGTGCTTGAAACTCGTAAATAGACTGGGCTTCTTTCGGGTTGGCAGGGTTCACCAATGCGTTACCTTCCATTTTCGGGCAACTGTCGGCGGAACAACTAGTGGCACAACTCGTCGCTGAAACGGTTAACGGTCGGATGACAGGTAATGCCAATACCGCGAGGTTTAGTATATGAAGGCCGCGGAACAACATTGCGTATTTTAGTGGAAACCGGGAACAGCACAAGGCGCAAGTCAACTACTGGCGCGACTAGACACGTAATGCGCAGGAACAGCGTTGCCGAGTACGCGGCATCAGTGTTCACGAGTAATGATTTGGTAGTATTGTGAAAAGTTGTGAAATAATATTGTTTTGAGACAACATACCTTATTTATCGTAATAATTCGATTAGATTAGTCGAGTTAAGTTAAATGTAATTGACAGTGACTTGTACTTACTTGATATTTTTACTGTATCATAAGTATAAACGTGCTCATTTTAATTTTGTGTATACTTCCATACCATACAAAAGTCTATAGACAATAAGTCCATAAAAAAAACACTATAAAATTGTACGCACTAACGTACATTTATGATTATCATCGTCACACATTTGCACTACGTAAAATTAATATCAACAAAAACAAAACGAAGAGCGCTGAACAAAATAAGCTGATATGATTCAAAAATTGACCATACAGGTTGTCTACAAAAAAAAATTGAAACATTGAAATTTAATTATTTTAATTAAATTATATTAGGTGAAATGCCCATCTTCTAATGGGGGATGATAAAAAACTCTTTACAGGGCTATTAGCCGTCAGAGTCCTTTTCGCCGGTCAAGGCAGGGATGTCAAGGGAGAAACTCAGAGGAGTTTAATCACCTACACAGAAAACCTCTGAAAACTGTGAAAGGTGATTCGCGGTAATTCGCCCCGATGGGGTTCCAACTTACTCCCCAATGCTCAGTACGAGACGGGCGACGTCTCTAACCACTCGCCCACTGACCAGGGTAGGTGAATGATAATAATTTAATGAATTCAAAACACTGAATACACCAATTAAGTTATGAATTAAAAGCCATAAAAAGGCTGTACCATTTGGGAATTCGAAACAACTACTACCACTTTTGTCATGACCGTACAGAAAACATAAAAGTCCTTAAAACATTGACTTGGCTGGCCACATAAAAGTCCTTAAAACATTGACTTGGCTGGCCACATAAAATTGTTGTAATAGGTGGTTAAAAACGTTTTTAAATTCATCTAAATTAGGGATGCACAGATGTTTGGCTAGCATACTGAATATTCGGTAAAATGTCCTAATATTCGGCTAGCCGAATATCCGTGCATCCCTAATTTAGATTAATTTAAAAACATTTTTAACCACCTATTACAACAATCTTATGTGGCCAGCCAAGTCAATGTTTTGAGGACTTTTATGTTTTTAACAGGATTATATATTTTTTTCTAGTATGAGATGTTTTATGTTCATTATATTTTATATTTTATGTATATCATATTCATATACGTGCTAAATTTCCATATAAAAAGCTGCTTTATTGTATTTTTTTGTTACTTTATTAATTATTCGGGAAATACAGCCGAAGGTATTATTTAAAAGTATTCATGTACTATGTTCAGTACGTACTATGGCCAATAACGAACGTCCTTGAATAAAATACGTGATTGGTCATAGTACACGCTGAACATAGTACATCATGAATAACTAGAAGTAGAAACTTGTTGAAGTTTCTTGACAAATCTAGTACAATGTAATTCACGCTTAATTCAAGCAAATTAAAGTTTTAAATAATTTAGAAATACACAAACGACAAAAAATATCCATTATCCAGCGTTCTCAACAAAAAAATATCCATTGCATCTATAATGCAATTATTATTTCATCTTAGTTTTGGGTCCATAAAAAATGACAAAATTAATAGTCTAAACATGTATTCTCCATTATGAAAAGTTTATTTTTATCCAGTTTAAGGTTACTATATTACCATACATAGAATTTAAATCATAGATTCAATATGCAAGTGAAATCTTTGAATAATTTATAAATTCAATATTAAGGAGACCCTTGCATTGTCATAGGTAAGACTGTTATGTAGACACAGGATGTGAAATGAATACAATGTTTATTATAGAAAATATAAATATTAACACACACTAAATATTAAATTTTATAATAATGATCATAATATAAAATATTTATATATTCTAACACTTGAGCATCATAAGTTACCAATATTCCTCTAAACTTTCAACCATTTGCATTGGTTTTTTGGCTGAAGGAAATCTTTCCACCGGCTCCCCATCCTGATTAATTACGAATTTAGTGAAATTCCACTTAATAACCTTGCCTTTGCCTTTAGGATCAGGCAGCTTCTCTTTCAAATAGTTAAACAATGGATGAGCTTTAGGTCCATTAACATTTACCTTCTCAAACATGTCGAACTTTACATTGCGGGCTTCAACGAATTTGCAAATTTTCTCAGAATCCCCAGGCTCTTGCCCCCCGAATTGGTTACATGGAAACGCTAATATACGCAAACCTTTGCTTTCCCCGTATTCCTCGTGCAGTTTTACGAATTGTTCATAGTTGCTCTTCGTGTGGCCACATCTGGATGCCACATTAACGATGATACAGACGTGTCCTTTGTATTTCTCTAAGGACACTGGTTCGCCTTGTATGTTATTCACGGTAAATTCGTAGATTGATTGCGCGGTTTTCCAATCCACAGGTGTTTCTTCTGCCATGGTGTTGTATTGTAAACAGCAATTATCACTTAACTAACTAACTAACTAGTCCACATTGATGCAAAATGAAATCAATTGTTTAGATTAATAACCTCAATTTTAATACGCGCGAATGTTATGTTGTAAAACATATGAGGAATATATGCAACTCACAGAGCATAACTGTTAAAATTTTTGTATAAAATAAATAAATATACTCAAAAAACTTCTATTTTTCTAGAGGTATCAGCCGTGAGGCTTTTCCACCGGTCAAGGGAGAAGTTCAGAGAAGTTTAATCATTCTTAACTTCACAGAAAACCTCTGAAAAACTGTGAAATGCGATTCGCGAAAATGCGCCCGATGGATTAGTATGAGGCGGATGACGCCTCTAACCACCCGGCCACTGAGCTGGGTTAAATGTAATGTTTTATTAGTATAAAATAAATAAATAAAATACCCAATGTATTTAATTAGAAATATAGAAGTTAAATATAATATTTTATTAGTATAAAATAAATAAATGAATAAAATACCCAATTTATTTAATTAGAAATATAAAAGTTAATAAAAACACGTGTAATTAAATTAGTAGATTATAATTTTGTATTTATTTATTTTTATCATTGTAAATTTATTGATTCAGTTTCGAGTTAAAACATTGAATTTATTTTGTTCCACCAGTAAAGGGAGAAATTCAGAGGACCTTAATCACTTGGTATTTACCTTAACTTCACAGAAAAACTATGAATAATATAAATATATAGAACTCTGAACCTGATGGGGTTTTAACTTTTTTAACGCTCAGTACGAGACGGACAATTATGAGATATGACACTTGTGAAACATGACAACAAACATAACAAATTGTTACATCACTCAAAAAACTTCTACCTTTATAGGGCTATCACCCGTGAGGCTTTTCCGCCGGTCAAGGGAGAAGCTCAGAGGAGTTTAATCACCCGGTATTTACCTTAACTTCACAGAAAATCTCTGAAAAACTGTGAAAGGTGATTCGCGAAAATTCGCTCCCCACTGGGGATCGAAGTCTGACTCCCCAATGCTCAGTACGAGACGGACGACGTCTCTAACCACTCGGCCACTGAGCTGGGTTTATATCACTATTTATGTAAATATAACATATCAAATAGGATCAAAATCACTTACCTACAGATATCAGGACTATAAACTGCAAACGAAGTGCCCTCTTTAATAAAAGGAGGATAAATCGTCGAGTCTCTTCCTTCAACCTTATCACATTCAGTGTGATTACCTTTCCAATAATTTGTATACTTCAAGCCATTCCATGTATCAATCAAACCAACATCATTAATATCCTTAGATCCTGAATTAATTTTGTACAAACCATCGTGATGGTGGTTTTTCTAAAAACAAAAAAAAGTTAAATAAACAAGACTTCTTCATAACTTGATGTTACTTACAAATCCAAACACACTGTAGGACATTGACAAATCGTCTCTGTAATCAACAATTTTTAAATTCATAAACATGACTAGTAAACAGACAAGTTTTGCCTGCAAGTTCGTGCTCGTGCGGTCCGGATCGCAAAACTCAACGCCATCGAATAGTATGTCTTTTACTTTAACCGAGTAGAAGAATTCAGTTTCATCAAAAATGTATGGCAGTACAGGCTCTAGTGGGAATGGAAATGGTACTTTTACATTTTCTAAAATTTGATATAATCCCTAAAAACAGACTTACAGTTATTTCACCTCTCGATATCAATAGTTTAATTATGGTTAATTATAAACAAAAATGCACTAAATTAATTATTAAGAAACAATATATTTAAGAGTAATTGTTGATGATAAATTAATTTATAGTTCTCATGTAGCATCAATAAACAATACTATTATTGCACTATTGTGTGCATATAAAAGATGCAACCTACTTAAGGGGACAATAGCACAATTAATATACAAATTTTATATTAAGCAAAATCAATTACATGCTTCCAGTTTGGACCGACTGTTCAAGAACTAATATTAATAGAGTTGAAAGAACAATAAATACATCATTAGAAATCCTTTTTAATGTACCTTACATTACTGTAACAAATATCCTATACCAGTTTCTAAATATATTAACACTCAATGATATATATGAGTGAAACTTGAAAACACATATATAAAATCAAAAATGGACATACAAAAAACTATATAAAACTAGAATTAAATTCCAAAATACGTTCGTATCATACAAGAAACAATCAGCACTTTTACGCACCTACCACCAAGATTAAAAAAGGACTAAAGATAATTAATTATAAAGCAGCAGTGCTGTTTAACACCATGCCACAGGATATTGAAGCCAAGAAGACAGTGCAATAATTCACTTATGCTGAGATGCATTACTTGTTTTCCAATAACTAGGAAAATTACCGTTTTGTAAGCTTAAGTTAAATATATATAAAAGAGCATGCATGAAATAATCAGCACAGTCCTTAACAATGAATGGCGGTATATCGTCTGGTCCACTGGATTTACTGCAATTTAATTTTCTGACAGCATCTTTGAATTCAGTAATTGATATTAAGTCATTACAAAAATAATCTTTAATATTAATATTGCTACTATTACATTCAATATTACGCTCAGAAGGGTCATTAGTATATACCGATGCAAAATAGTTGGCGAATGCATTGCAAATATCAGTGCAGTCACTGAAAACATTTCTATCAATAACCATAGTATTTGGAATATATGTATCATTCTTTTCAGTTCCAGCAATTAATTGGATTAGGTATCAAATCATTCTGAATATTTACCAAGTATTTATTGTATTCATTTCTTATCATTTGTTTAGTAATAACCCTGGTAATACTACGTAAAGTTTTATATATTTCGTTCCAACTTCGATCTTCTGTTTCTTGATACATATTTAAGCAATGCTCTTTATTGTTTAAATTTGTAATTATAGGTTTATTAAACGATTTTGGAAATTTTTTATTTTGGTTTGCTAAACTAGTAAGCGGTAATTATTAAGTTTACTTAATAAAATTATACTGTAATACCATAATTTCTCAGACTAATAAATAAATAAATTTATTTATTAGTCTGAGGAATTACACATAGGGCGCCTTGGGAAAAACTAAATTCGGTAAAGGAGCTGAGAGACAAAAGTTTGGGAACAACCGCAAAAAATGATAATTTCAGAAAATATTTCTTTTCGATCATTTCTCACCAATAAAAGGGCGTTCACAGTTATTATTTCATCATCTTCATTTAAACTAACGTCTGTTGCTTCCCTATTGAATGTATATTCCTGATTCTGATAATACGACACATATTCTTCTTCTCGGGTTATATTAATCTTATATCGACGCTGCCTAAAAAATAGATACAAAATTAGTTGTGATAACAGAATTTACATCATTTCAATATTGACATGTGTGACTTTGAAATGCTACAATGCAGGCATTGATACAAATGTTATCTGGTATCAAAGTAAATAGAGAAATGCGAAAGCCATTTATGAATTTATTGCGGTTTATTGATTGTATTTATTACAAAATGTGGGAGCATAATAGATTAACGATGGCTATATTAGGACTCAATTCGGAGATAGTAAATTCTGAAAGGGGAAAGCACGGATAGTAAAACACTAAAACGATCAAACAGCCAACTGGCTGTATAGTTTTTTTCTGACACTAACACTGACACTGATTTACTGTTTCTATAACAAACTTAAACTCACTTGTATATATAAGGGCCCACTTCTGTTAAACGTGGTGGACTATTATTTAAGACATCCTCAACATTATCTACTTTAAAAAAGTAAACTTTAAAGTTTACAGGAAGCGGCAACTCAACAAATCTATCCCAAGCATCACCATATTCTTCCAAAACAATATTCTGAAATATATATCAAGACGTGATACACACCAACATAATATAATAATAATAATAATAATTTAAAAAAAAATATTGTGTTTACATTTACATAATATATACTCCCTCTGTCCAAAATTTTCTTCAAAATGAATTGATTATTGAAATTTATAGAAGTTAACGAGTTTCAATCATTTCATGTAGAATATATATATATATATATATATATATATATATATATATATATATATATATATATATATATTTATAATACTTTTATAGTTAACTATGCTCAAAAAAATTGACGCATTTCTGCTAGTTGAAAAAAACACAAGGAGCAGAAAATTAAACTGTTTAGAAGAAAATATATATTTATAAGAAGGGAACTAAATGTAATACCGACAATAAGTAAATAGAGGAAAGACAATTAGAATGGTGGGGACACATAATTAGGATGGCAGAGACAGCACCAGCCAAAAGAATATGGAGAGCAAAAATCAAAAACAAGAAAAAAGGAAGACCAAGAAAAAAATGGGATGAAGCTATATCGAAACTATTAGAAAGGAAATGAAAAAACTGGAAGGAAGCAAAAGAACTGGCAATAAATAGAAGAGAATACAGGACAATTCAAACCTTTACACCACACTGTGGTAGAAAAGGCCAGCGGATATATATATATATATATATATATATATATATATATATATATATATATATATATATATATGATGTGGATGATGGGTGTACGTCCTCCAAATGGGGAATACTGGAAACTAAGGGCTAGGTGCAAGAATCATAGCCAAGATCTTGTGTGGTTTCGGTGTAATATGTTACGTGCCAACGTTTCTCCAGCCAGTGCAAGCATCATCAGGGCCTGGAACCATGCACCAGATTTTAAACATTTTTATTCTGTAACATCAACCTTTTTAAACATTTTAATTAGCTTACGTTTTAAAACAGTCTGTTGTATTTAAAAAAAAGTATGTGTATTTTCTTCTATCTCTTTGATTTTCTGCTCTTTTTTTCAACTAGCAGAATTGCCACAATTTATTGTGACCAACGCAATGGAATTTACTGCAACATAAAATTCATAAATTGAACAAAGAAAAGCTTCGCATACTTGTGGCATTATCGCCAGGAAATAGGAAAGGACTCTTCCCATAGCCCGCAATTTAATTTAAATGTATAAATTATTAAATTAAACTTGAGCTTCAATAAAATGCATCGAAACAACATGAATTCATTTGTTGTATATTCCGTAATTTGCGAGAGAGGGAGTAATACATTTACAATACAATACATTAACAAAATGGCCTAACCAGTCTAACGACGGTAGTTTAATTGAATATATTATTTACAGTTATATTGGTGTATTATTAAACAAAATTATTTTCTACTAATTAAAATACCTTTTTTAATACATGCTCAATAATTAAGGGAATCACTGCTAGTGCTAGAACTAGCGAGACGATTAACAAAAATAATCCAACGGCACTTGTTATAACGTAACACTTTAATTTAATAATCATTTTTAGAGCGTGAAGTTTGTTGTTATTTTACCGACAGAGCTACGTTCAGACACGTTTGGAAAAAAAGTTATTAAAATCGTATTGTAGTTACTCTACTACCGTTCAAAAATTAGACTGTTTAGTCCCAGTCGATCAGAAATGATTGAAGTAGGTCAGACTAATTAGGTTAGCCCTTTCAAGCATGTGCTACTTATATTAATCTTAAATTGTTTATCAGAGAGATTGCATTTTCTGATCAAAATATTAATTCGTGTTTATTACGTAAATTGATTGGAACAATGTTATCCGGCATCAAGGTAAATAGAGAAATGTGAAAGCCATTTATGTTTTTATTGCGGTTTATTGATTGTATTTTGTGAGAGCATAATAGATTAAAAATGACTATATTAGGACTTAATTCGGAGATAGTAAATTTTAGAAGGGGAAAACACGGATAATAATGTTGGAAAACTTATGTCTCTGTTGCTAAGTGCGGGCTGAAGATAACAAATTGAAGCCCTATCCAAATTTGCAAATATTCACACAATGTCTGGGGTTCATTGCACATTAAAAAAAATGTGGCATTTCTGCTAGTTGAAAAAAAAACACAAAGAGCAGAAAATCAAACTGTTTAGAAGAAAATATGTAAGGTATAATCAAAGAAAATAGTGGTATGTGTATAAGAAAACACCGAAAAACTAAACTATTGACTTGTGACCAGCGTAATGAAATTGTACAGTTCTTACTGCAACATAAAATTCATAAATTGAACAAAGAAAAGCTTCGCATACTTGTGTCGATAATGTTTAGGAAAAGGCTCTTCCCATAGCCCGCAATTTCGTTTAAATATATAAATTATTAAATTAAAGTTGAGTTTCAATAAATAGTATCGAAGCAACATGAATTCATTTGGTGTGTATACTATAATTTTGGAAGGGGAAAACACGGATAGTAATGTCTCTGTTGCTAAGTGCAGGCTAAAGAAAACAAGTTGAAGCCCTATCCAAATTTTCAAATATTCACACTATGTCTGGAGTTCATTGCACATTCAGAGATACCAAACTCTAGAAGGAGAAAGAACGTGTAATATTGGACATATTTCAGTTATGGCTTTTTCGTGGCCATTGCGTAGTTTGCCAAACTTTCCTTACTTTTGTAATTCAATTGCATCTTCCTTAACTCTCTTGTACATCTTGAATGCATCTCACTTTCCCTTATGTTTGACGATATCGTTTCTATTAACTAATGCTATATTCGTAGGAGCCATCTGTAAGTATATAAGTAGCTTGTTTTACATTCTGATTCGGTTTTTGTCAGAGTTGCAGGGATTTCGCTGATTAACGTTGAAGGGTGAGGGGTGGGGCATGCAGTTTGTTTACGAGTGTCATCCCCTGCTGGATCTTAGGTTCCGCATTCTATGATAAAAACGATTTTGTGCATCTGTAATTGCCATCATGATTGTAATCTGGCATGCCCATGTGGGTCTTTAATGAATTTGTATCCCGTTGCCTTCTTCATTCCACCGTCATTGACTACTTCTAGTTCTTCCGTCTTTGAGAGCGATTTCTCCCTCTCAGGACAATGAAGTGCCCTACCTCAGCTTACTCGTCCAACCTCTAAAGAGACTGTTGGCAATGCTGAGGGGATCTGCTTATCCCGGCAGATATTCGGACGCCAGAGCCTCGTTAGTTGTCTAGCAGGGTGCACCGCGAGCAGGAGAGGTTGGCATTTGGGCTGGCCATATCTTGAACCAAAACCCTTTACACCCCACTTTCTTTAGGGCTTTTAATACAGTGGTTCCCCGTTGCGCATTGTATCCATGTGCATTTGAACTTATTGATGATTCCTCTGCCTTTATAGCCACTGTGTCGACTCTTGGAGAAACGTGTAATTATGATATATTAATGGCTAACAAGGATGGATAATAAAAATCTACTACAAATTATCGATAGTCTGATTAGTCTATTATCAACAAATTTTGCCGCATCGCTCCAAAAAGGTAGTGTTTTTCTCAGTTAAGCATGCAGGATAGATTTTGTAAATTTCACAAAACTCTATCAACACGTAGGTCAGACGCAATTTAACCGACCCCGTATCTCTTCAGATACGAAATCCCTATGCTTACGGAAAATCGAGATAATTTTATATTAAGGTCGTTTTAGACAAGACAATTTCTTGACTCAAAAGTTAGTCAAGATGCGAGACAATCTAAATTGTCTCGTATCATACAGCAAATTATTTGAAATATTGAATTGGATGGTAGATCGAATGGGAATATATAGCGCGTTCTATTTGTCAAGGACAAATTGTATGGGAGGAGGATATATGAATTCATTTCTTGAACAACTTTTGAGCTAAGAAATTGTCTTGTCTAAAACGACCTTTAAACAATTTCTTAAACGCATTCATTATTAAATATATTAATTAATTTCTTGCATAACTTTTGTTAACAGAAATTCATATAAGAAATAATATATAAGAGTATTATATATTTAATGTTTGACATATATTTGTTGGGGTTTTATATTGAAAAACAGAAAATAAGTGAGGCATATTAAACACGCGTATTTGTTTTATTTCATAAAATATTTATGTTATTACAAAATATTACAAAGAAAACTCTTGATATTTTAAGAATAAAAAGTATCAACGAGTAATTAAATTTAATAAATAATATCAATATCCAACAATTCTTCTACACTACTCACTTAAATATAATCGACCCAAAGCCACAAAAAACAAGATTTATTTAAATGATTGTTTCTAGTTACGGTTTACATAGTTCCAAAGACAATGATGTTACTGGAATAGATAGGTGTTGAGCTAATTTACGGCGGTTTTGTATTTAATCGCGAATTACATTGTACTACATATGTCCAAAAACTTGAACAACTTTCTATTTCAATTATTCATGTGCTATTAAAAATATTTCTGTTTATTATTATTATTAAAAATGAAAGGAGATTGTATAATTTTATCTACAATGTATGGACAATGTAAATAAATTTTAAGCATGAATTACTTTGTACTAGGTTCGTCAATAAATAAGTTTCTAGTTTATTTCAATTATTTATGTGCAAAGTCAGTTGTCTTAAAGTCAAAATAATGAAATTAAAGTTTCTGGCCTGTGTCAATAGGACGACTATATGTACAGTTTTTTTTTAACAAAAAAAAATCAGGTACACCATTTGTAGGGTATGCAATAATCCGGTAACATGTTATACATGTGTTGAACTGCGTCTTCTGTATATAAATAAACCTCCGAATCCAAGAAACATAACAATACCAAGTCCAATCGGTAACCATTTCACTACTTCCACCAACGGAAGTTTATCGAAATATTCCTTGTTCAATTCATCAACTAGCGTTTGGGGAATTTCTACGCCCTACAAGTTAACATTATGAAGCTATACAAAAAAAAAAACGACCACAAAAAAAAACAATATACAGTTATTGTCATGTGTATAGATCTTTTTAAGGTACGTCTGGAAATGCAACAGAACATCGTAACGTTACACCGTTGCGTAATTAAAATGTAACTTACTTCATCAACCCACAATATTGGTATGATAGAATTCCTTAATTTGTCTGTAAAAGATAGGCCGGTTAATGTTCTTGCAATCATATTGAACTGCACGCGTTTGTGGCCTCGTAGCGGTGAACCAGTATTCTAAAATATCCATAATAAACGTAAATATATATATATATATATATATATATATATATATATATATATATATATATATATATGATAGGAAACGTACCGGTTCCATATCGACAAATATTTGATGATCTGCTTCAGATGCTTTCAATCCAGTAACAGTGTTCGCGTAAGATTCATGGGCCCACAAGAAGTGCGGAAATGATAGTATAATCGGGGCACCTACATATAATAAAATATGTTACAAAATGTTAGTAGTCTTATTTAACTATCGATTGTTCAAAATAATATAATTTATTAGTCACAGAAAAACTGCATCATGTATACCCCACAACAACGCGGTTTTTCAGGTGGTAACAACATATTGGTTATCTCCTCTTTTTGCATATTTATACCATGGACATTTGATTTATTTAAAAAAAAATACACGATATAGACTTGCCTGTTTGCCATCAGGGAATGAATTTGATCTCACGATATAAGATCGTGTGTTAAAACAAAAATCCAAGCACATTTCTGATGGGCTAACTTGTTTTTAGAGCTAACACTTAATCGACATTTTTTGTTTCGATATACAACTAAACCTCAAACTAAAGCAGTTAAAAGATCTATCTAAACAATTGTGGTAGTCTTACTGAACTATCGATTGTACAAAATAATGTAATGTATTTTATATTTGTCAGACAAAAACTGCATCATGTATACCACACAACAACGTGGTTTTTCAACATTTTGCTTATCTCCTTTTTTTGCATAACTTATACCATGGAAACTTGATTTATTAAAAAGGACACGATATAGATTTGCCTGTTAAACCCATCATTAAAGGGAATCAATTTGATCTCACGATATAAGATGTGTTAAAACAAAAAACCAAGTGCATATCTGAGGGGCTAACTTGTTTCTAGAGCTAACACTCAACCGACATTTTTGTTTGGATATACAACTAAATCTCAAGCTAAAGCTATAAAAAGGTCTACCTAAACAATTGTACATGTCCATAAATCCATTAGGAAGGCAGTTTATTTTCCCTTTAAGATCTTTAGTTTTCTTGATGCAATAACATTCGTTCTGTTTCTCGTCCATGTGTAATGTGTTCCTCCTGACAGTACTACGATATCCTTGAATGCCTTTATATTCGATTTCTTCTTTAAACTCCATTTGAATGGATCTGAAGTATATTTTGCAAAAGTTATGCATACATTGCTGTGCGGACATTATAATTAAAATTAAAATATTGATAAGTAAAGGATGGAAGGTCGTGCAACAAAAGGTGTCATCAAAGCTCCAATCACAAGCGCTATTCGAGGTATTGAATATTTGTTTTGGCAATTTCGGTCACCATGACGTTTTCAATTTGTCTGTTCAATAGCTTATAGGACCTACAAAGTTTATGGGGTGTTGGTAATTATGGGCATTAGAGATGCTAAATTGTATTACGAATTTGAATAATAATTAACTTTATATAAACAGGGGGTTCTAAGGATCTCTGGGGGGACGCGGAATAAATATAAAGGGCATACAGAAAACAAAACATAATTCAAAGGTAGATTATCTAAGAATTATGATATTTAGAGATGGTACTCAGTAATAATTATGATATAAATAGCTAATGGTCCAAGGAACGAGAAATCATCGTTCTCGTTCCTTGGACCAACTAAAAGAGGCCATTCAAGAAAATAATTGAAGGAATTTCGCCCGATATGCTGGTGAGAGTAATAGTATTATATAATGCAATTTGAAAAACCTGGACCTTGATGTATTCCCACAAAAAAAAGTCACAGGGACGCGCTCGCCTGATTTAAGTTCTTGTGACTTTTTTTCTTCTCAACCCAGGAAAATATACAACTACTGACGGCAACCCTTTATTACTCGGCCACTAAAACAGTAACCACAGGAAGGGGATTGAATTTTGTATATCTAACCATCTAGAAAAACACGTCACCAGTTTTATTCCTTACACCAACAGAGTAGTAGTAGTAGTAAT
Organism: Lordithon lunulatus; assembly: GCA_963942505.1. Taxonomy (NCBI): domain Eukaryota; kingdom Metazoa; phylum Arthropoda; class Insecta; order Coleoptera; family Staphylinidae; genus Lordithon; species Lordithon lunulatus. Next base: position 66,338,541 of record OZ012666.1, read on the forward strand.
GAAAATCAGTGCCAAGCCTGCAAATATCAATATTATACAGGCATACACCCCAACAGCAGAATCGGCAGATGAAGAGGTGGAGCAATTTTATTCTGACGTAAAAAGTCTAGTCAAACTCACAAAAAGACAGGACGTGAATATAATACATTCCTAGTCCAAATGGGCCTACCAAGTCCTCGATCTTTCTTTTCCCTACATTAGAGTCCACCTAATGCAAAATTGAGAAAAGGAAAAATAATCGAGGACCTGGTAGGCTTCTTTGTTCTAAGAATACGAAATATAAAGGTCGTTTTAGACAAGACAATATCTTAGCTCAAAAATTGTTCAAGAAATGAATTCATATATCCTCCTCCCATACAACTTGTACTTGACAAATAGAACGCGTTATATTTTTCCATTCGATCTACCATCCAATTCAATATTTCAAATAATTTGCTGTATGGTACGAGATAATTTAGATTGTCTGGCATCTTGACTAACTTTTGAGTCAAGAAATTGTCTTGTCTAAAACGACCTTAAGAGAGAGAAAGTCAGCAACCCCTGGTTTGGACTACTAGCCCGACGACCAGGGCCCGTAACTAGATTTTTTGGGGTCTTATCTTATCAATCTATATTTTGTGATCTATGTAATCTAAAAGTATCATCAATAAATAACTATTAGTATTAAGATTCTAGTTCAGTGGCTTACATCCTTTACTTATCTATATATAACAAAGTTCATTCATCATACAATTTTTGGCTACAATTATAACTGCATAAACATATGACCCACCTGCATATATCTGTATTAAAAACATGAAACACTGTGTTTTTGTCATTGTAAGGAGGGAATATTGTAGAATCAGTTCCACGCACATCATTACAAGTACCAGTTTCAACCCAATCTGATATCCTAGATTTGCCTCTCCATTCGTATATATTTCCGAGGGCGCTTATATTATTTAAACCTGATCCTATAGTGTATGTACCATCAGTTTGACCTTGTTTCTATAATTAAAAGAATATAGTGATTTATATGAACAGGGAAGATTTCGTCCAGTAGAAAAATATGTCCAGGGTCCAAAAATAGATTCATCCGGCTTTGAATGTCAATGCAAGTTATTAAAACTGGATTGTATAAAGGCAAGCTAATTGTATCCCGTGATTACAAATAATCCACTGATTGCATAAATTGCTAGCGACTTTTCATTTCATTCGTTCATGGACCTCTATTCACATATCGAGACTGTGTCGTAACTTTAAATATTAATTTTCAAGTTTTGATGATTTTTATAATTATATATTTATATATATATATATATATATATATATATATATATATATATGTATATATATATATATATATATATATATATATATATATATATATATATATATATAATTATAAAAATCATCAAAACCTGAAAATTAATATTTAAAGTTACGACACAGTCTCGATATGTGAATAGAGGTCCATGAACGAATGAAATGAAAAGTTGCTAGCAATTTATGCAACATCTATTTATTTATTTTATTAACGCTCCTTTAATCCTTTTTTCCATTTAGAATAAACCAAATTATTATTTTTTTATATTACATAATGTACTCAACAGTGTCAATCCACCTCTTTGCAATCTACACATTACTACCAAATTCTTATTTTCTTATATTACATAACATTATACTCAACGGTAAAACTACTGGAATTATTGCAATCTTTAAAATATATTGATATCAACAACTGTTTTTAAAAGTTTTATTTATTATCTCACAGTGCGATATGCTCAACTCGCTTTATGTGCAAAAGTTGTCAAAAGTAAGTTTTGAATCACGAATTAACAATTCACTCGGAGTTTCCGAATTGATCTGCCTTTATACAAAACCAGCCTAGTTTCCGAATTGATCTGCCTTTATACAGAACCAGCCTTGACGTAGTGTGAATATAATTACCTGATCAAAGAAAGAGAATGAAATAGTCCTATCTTCAACTATTTTCATGCTTTCCAGTCTTAATAACCTTAGTATTGCGCATATAGCTTTCGCCTCAACACTCTCGATTTTGATTTTATTGCAAAACTTATACCCTTCTAAAGTATACTCTTTAACTTTGATTGTATGGAATAGTGTATCCGGCTCAACATCAAATATTTCTGTATACTTCTCAGCGATTGCGTCTATTAACATTTTAACATCCATTGTTTCGAATATGTGAAAAATTCCCTGGAAATGTTATAGGGTTAATTAACTGCAAAGTAGGCGAACATACGAGCACATACCAGCATCGGAGTATTTAGTACCGTTATGCTAAAATCTTCACTTGCCGTGGAATCCTCACGTGAAAACGTATCTTTTTTTTCAGGTGTAAATGTTATTTTATCATTTGAATTGTCTTGAAATATATTTTCTTTCTTTAAATATTTCCTAGAAATTATATTTTGTTATAGGGCAAATAAGATGATTGCTACTTTAAAAATGATTATTGCAACGTAGATTTATAAAATAATATTGAATATATAAATATCTCTTGGCAATCTACATATGAGCATGTGCGAATGAAAGTGGTGTAAAGTCCGTATGATATTATCTAGTTTCTTAAATCGTTTTCGTTGCAAACACAAACTACATAGTATCATACACACATGTAGAAAATGATATAGCGGTGGAATAATAATAAATTCACTTAACAATAACAACACCGTAATACACTATGTTAATTTTCTATTTAGATATATTTATACAGTTTAATATATCAATTCTTACATATAAAACGATATAGGAAACTAGATAATGTCATACGATTTGCATAAATACCAAACTCAAAATCTTCTCATTTTCAAAACAATTCAAATGTGACTTACACCACTTTCATTCCCACATGCTGATGTGGTGTCGCCAGAAGGCGTTAAACTTTCCTCCTAGGGGGAGTTGTATCACTAAAAACGTCTTACTTATATGTGAACGGTCCTACTTCTTTAACATTCGGCTGCGCGCCACTCATAATATCTTCCGGATTTGATATGTTGAAAAAGAAAACTTTGAAGTCCAGTGGAAACGGCAGTTCCTTAAATCTATCATATTGCGTGGTTCCATTCTGTAATTCTGTGCTCTACAATTTAAAATATGCAATTTATTTTGGTTAATTATTGAAATAAAATAGAATTCATACTGTAGTATGTTGTAGTTGAAGTAACTACTATCAATTACAGAGACGAATACAAATATACCGAGAATGGGACATTCAGAGGTAAAAATAGATCACCAACGAGAACAGACATCAAGGACAGCGAACTGCTATTGGGAAGACAGAGCAAGACAGAGACGAGTGGAGGAATATTAGAGAGGCCTACATTCAAAAATGGATCGACATATAGGCAAATGATGATAATGATACAAATATACACCGAGAATCGGATATTCAGAGGTATAAATAGATCACCAACGAGAACAGACATCAAGAGGACAGCTAACTGCTATTGGGAAGATAGAGGAAGAGATAGAGCAAGACAGGGACGAGTGGAGGAACATTAGAGAGGCCTACATTCAGAAATGGATCGACATATAGGCAAATGATGATAATGATACAAATATACAAATGTATTTGGTTTTAAGTTGTTGGAAATGTCGTATAAGAAAAAAAGAAATATAACTCATTAGACTCAAAAGTTGTTTTGCATCCTGTATAAAACCATTTTGATTATTTAGCCTACACCGAAGGGTAAAAGGCATATATATATATATATATATATATATATATATATATATATAAAGCCATTTTGATTATTTAATGCTCAAACATTTAAAACGTTGGTGATTCGTCATTCAGATTGGCAATAATTCACTCCTAAAGCCATTTTGTTTGGGAAATAGAAATTAGTAAAATTGCTCCATAATAGCTATTTATGTCGAAAGTACATAATCCAGGAATTTATCGGATGAGCCTTTGTTTGTATGAAAGAAATACATAATGCATATGCTATTACATTCATAACACTTACTTTTTTAATTTCGTCATGGACAAAGTCTGGTAGTACTTTGAAACCTAAAACGGCTCCCAATATAATAAATACCACACCAAGCACAGAAAGGCTAATCAGAATAACATTACAGTACCGCATTTTGACTAAATTACAACTAAACTAAGCGATTTCATTCATATCGGCATTTATAAACTGCGCCTATCATTTGAGATAATAGAAAGTTTTGAAGCACATTGTGCTGACGCTTATCATTATCTCTAATCATTAATTTATTAATTATTTATTAATCATGGATTTGTAAAGCTGCAGGTAATAAACTACTGCATTTTTTGATAGGTAGCAGTAAAACTTCTGTTGGGTGATAAGGTTTATCTAATAGTTACTGAGGGTGCTACTATTAATTGTATGCCAATGTAAATAGACCGAATTGTAAAATATGCAATCAGTGCCTATGTAAGATGAACACAATAGCGATTACAGAATTATCTATCTTGACATATTTTCCTTCTATTTATTTTTTATTTTTAACTTTTACGCTCCTATCTCGATATACCGATATTAGAGGCTGAGTCGATAAAAAAATTATGCAACATATTTTGTTTAATTTTGTTGCTGATCTTATTGTAAAACATATCAGTGCACCGGATGTCAGAAGAAAATTGGAAAATTGTGACTATAAGTTTTTTTTTTCAGAGACCAGGTTGAACAAATTTCATTATTATTATTTTTGACCATGGATCCGTTATACAATTGATTTGAAAAAATTACACAACGTTTACAATAAAATGACAATGGAACATAGAAAGTCTCTATCTTGACATATTTTTCCTTCTATTTATTTTTTATTTTTAACTTTTTCTCTCCTATCTCGATATGCCGATTTTAGAGGCTGGGTCGATAAAAATATTTTGTAACATATTTTGTTTAATTTTTTTACTGATTCAAGTGCAGAACATATCAGTGCACCAGATACCCGAAGGAAATTGGAAAATTTTGATTATAAGTATTTTTTTTCGGCGACCAAGTCGAACATATTTCATTATTATTATTTTTGACCATGAATCCGCCATACAATTGATTTGAAAAAATTACATAATGTTTATAACAAAATGACAATGGAAAATTTCCATTTTCCATTCTATCTATAAATCTATTTATTTTTACTTTTTAACTTTTACGCTCATATCTCGATATTCCGATTTTAGAGACTGGGTCGATAAACAAATTATGCAACATATTTAGTTTAATTTTTTTACTGATTAATTTTGGAAAATTTTGATTATAAATAACAAAAATATTGTGCGTATATCGACATAGAATACTGTTTTCTGGGGAAAAGTTTGAATATTTTAGATTTGGTTGCCGACAAAAAAAATACTTATAATAAAAATTTTCCAATTTTCTTCTGGAATCCGGTGCATTGATATGTTTTACACTAATATCAGTAAAAAAATTAAACAAAATATGTTGCATAATTATTTTATCGACTCAGCCTCTAAAATCGGCATATCGAGATAGGAGCGTAAAAGTTAAAAATAAAAAATAAATAGAAGGAAAAATATGTCAAGATAGAGATTATTTATTTTCCATTGTCATTTTGTTATAAATATTGTGTAATTTTTTCAAATGAATTATAAGACGGATCCATGGTCAAAAATAATAATAATGAAATTTGTTTAACTTGGTCGCCAAAAAAAAAATACTTATAGTCACAATTTTCCAATTTTCTTCTGGCATCCGGTGCACTGACATGTTTTGCACTAAGATCAGTAAAAAAAATTAAACCAAATATGTTGCAGAATTGTTTTATCGACCCTGCCTAACATTGGCATATCGAGATATGAGCGTAAAAGTTTAAAATAAAAAATAAACAGAAGGAAAAATGAATCAATATAGAGACTATCCATTTACCATTATCATTTTGTTGTAAACGTTGTGTAATTTTTTCAAATCAATTGTATAACGGATCCATGGTCATAAATAATAATAATGAAATTTGTTCAACTTGGTCGCCGAAAAAAGAATACTTATAGTCACAATTTTCCACAATTTTCTTCTGACATCCGGTGCACTGATATGTTTTCACTAAGATCAGTAAACAAATTAAACAAAATATATTGCATAATTATTTCATCGACCCAGCCTCTAAAATCGGCATATCGAGTAGGTGCGTAAAAGTTAAATAAAAAAATAAATAGAAGGAAAAATATGTCAAGATGGAGATTATCTATTTTTCATTGTCATTTTGTTATAAATATTGTGTAATTTTTTCAAATCAATTGTATGACGGACCTATGGTCAAAAATAATATTTGTTCGATTTGGTTGCAGAAAAAAAATTACAAAATTTTCCAATTTTCTTCGGGTATCTGGTGCACTGATATGTTCTGCACTTAGATCAGTAAAAAAAAATTAAACAAAATATGTTGCATAATTTTTTTATCGACCCAATCTTTAAATCGGCATATCGAGATAGGAGCGTAAAAGTTTAAAATAAGAAATAAATAGAAGGAAAAATATGTCAAGATAGAGACTTTCCATTTTCCATTGTCATTTTGTTATAAACATTGTGTAATTTTTTCAAATCAATTGTATAACGGATTCATGATCAAAAATAATAATTTATGTTACAACATATATTCTACAAGAACGCCTATAAAAATTATTAATAAAATTATATAGTCGGCAAGACAGAAACAAAAGATTCCTCAACATTTTATGTATTTGTATGGAATAATAGGCCCCAGCAAAATAATAATAAAATGTTTCAATTTTCAGAAAATTATTCATTAAGGTCCAGGGTTTTTATTTTATATTACGACTAACATGAATGTAAAAACTATTCACTGGATTTTAATAATAGAAACAGCGTTGCATTCAGTATTAAATTGTGCTTGTTCTGACATATGTTCAATATAACATTTATTTTTTTAATTTTGAAATTATTAATAACTAGGTGAAATTTCTATGTCTGACGGCGTATGTTACATCAACTCCTCTGAGCTCGTGTGACTATTTGTATATTTTTCCTCTCAAAATATTACCAAACGTAATATTGTGCTTCTTCTTCTTTTTACTACGAAGTTGCAACTTCTACAATATCAGTAGATAAATAAATTGGCGCCATAAATAATCCGGATTTAGGCTAAATTGTATTTAATTTCAGTGGCTACTATCGAAAATTATGTGCAAAATAAATGTGCATATGATTATTATTCGAGGATGCATAATTAAAAATTGAGTAAGTAACAATTTAATTAGTTTTCTAAATTTATTTGCCTATAAATTCCCGCCCGTTACGAACAAATATTTCAAAATGTAGGTCAGATAAAACGTGACCTCACATTAGTAGTAATTATTTTCAAGGTAACTTACACGTATTGTTCTGATACATTTTCCAAAATTAATTTGTAACAATTCCGTATATAGAAAAATGTTTATGACTTTTTTTCTGTAGCAAATAAATTCGAAATTAATGTGCTAATGATTTTTACTTATCATATCATACTTAGTATGAACAAACACAATATTTTATGCATACAAAGTGTGATATAATAAGTAAAATTCTTGGTGCGAAAAAAAAATCCAATTTTTGCGCAAATCCTCTTTATGATCATTTTAAGACCTCTGTTCGTCCGTTGTCTGTCATCAATATCAATTTTACGTGCATGTTTTCTAAAAAAAACTACTACTCCATATTTTCAAACATTTAGCTATTATCTCTTGATTATTTTGGTGGATATCAATAGGGGGAAAGTCAATGTTTACCAATTATATGATATACGATTGCCCGATTTTGAAAAATAATCTTAACATTTGTGTGTACAAAGTTTTAATTAATTATTTCTAGTGAAAAAACGATTCTACAGAGGTTTTCTGTGAAGTTAAGGTCAAATACCAGGTGATTAAACTACTCTGAGCTTCTTCTTTAACCATCGGAAAAACTTTCGGACTGATAGCTATAAAGTCTATCTTTAAACTATTTAATTTTTAATTAAACTACTCTGAGCTTCTTCTTTAACCATCAGAAAAACTTTCGGACTGATAGCTATAAAGATAGACTTTATAGCTATCAGTCCGAAAGTTTTTCCGATGGTTAAAGAAGAAGCTCAGAGTAGTTTAATCACCTGGTATTTTACCTTAACTTCACAGAAAACCTCTGTAGAATCGTGAAAGGTGATTCGCCAAAAAAAAAGAGTGAAGTAGGAAACTGGATACACCAGGTGGGTACGGTGTGGTAAGGGGAGTGACACGTCGTATCATCTAAGTGACCAATATGACGGTGTGAAAGTAGCGTGGGTAAGGATTGTAGAAAGGTGAGGTAATGGTCAAGAGAGGATGGAAAGGGCGTAGAAATCTGCAAAAGGGTGGCGTGAGAGCCGAAAACGTTGAACAGGGTTATATTTTTAGTTGATTTGTATGGTTATACCAAATAAAGTTTTTATAATACCGCCCATAGAATGTCCATTGCATTCCCAGTACGGTATGGTATGGTATTCTCGAAATAATTAAAACTGCTACTTTATATTTTATTAATTAATCAATCACATTACATTCTAAAAAAGTTAACACAAAAAATAGGTACATTAAGGAGTCGTTTTAAACAATTTAAATCCTGTTTTGTTAATGGTATATGCGTATTCCTTCGTACTACTGGTACTGTGCTTACCCTTTTCAGTGTTAACCAAATTATTTTTGATATATTTATAAGTATTAGTAGTTCCCAGTGTACTAAATGTATACAACCGTTCTGTAGTAGCATCACTTTTAGTCGTTAATTTAACAGTAGTAGACAATTTCTGTGTGACTTTAGTGGCTGGCTTAGTTGTGTATTTAGGAAAATAAACCGGCTCAGGCAATTCATTCTCGATATCAGTATGAACCTTCAGAGTACTTCCGAATGTGCAGCCTTTCATTAAGGTGGTCAAATAGGATTTGTCCTTGCAGTACTGATTGTAAACGACCCACGCATTAAACCCATCACCTGATAGCCGCTGGTGCTCACGATATATGCGCCTGGCGCATATAATGTCATCTTCAATATTATCATCGTGTAGATCTGTACAAGATACGCCGCAAGCGTAACCAGGCGGGGAGCACCAAAATAGCTGGCTTATCTGAAAATATATAAATATAGTTAAAAAATACTTGAATGAAACAGCTTATACTTGAGATTAGTATTTTTTTAATAATTGTATCTCGAAATAGCAATTTATTGATAATTCAAGTGTATTTGGTAATTAGAACCTTTTTATACTGTAAAAATGTTGTTGAACTGTATTGAGAAGTCTAAACTCTTTAGTCAGTGATATAAGTGATGAATGAAAGGGGAAAATATTGCACGCTCTAATTGAATTATTACAAAACATATCGTACCGTTGCGACAAAAGTGACACTATTCAAACAATTAAGTTTGCAGAAATAACAAAATCTGTTGACAAAATACATAGCTCTACCCAACTGGCGTTCTGCCGCAACTTTCAGTTTAGCGCCCTATTGAAAGTGGACTAATAGTATTGTTTATTGATGCTACATGAGAGCTATACATTAATTTATAATCAACAATTAATCCTACATATTTTGTTTCACGTGCATTCGTTATTATCTTATTACTAATACTGAGATTCAGTTCTGGAATATCAATGTTTCTAAATATTAAGCAATTTGTTTTGTTTTTACATTTATCGTTAGTCTATTGAATTTAAGCCAGTCACTATATTTGTTAAGGTCTTCATTAATATCCCTTGTGATATTATCTATGTTTTTCATAAGAAAATGCAACCCGTTAGGTTTATAAGTTTCCATAAAAATCGCATGAGAAATAAAAAATAAAATAGATAATTTAAATGTGAAATACTTTTAATTAACATTAATAGTCATAAACTGTTTCTGTCATAAAAACAAAAATTTGATGAATTTTTTATTTCAAGTATAAATTATAACCCTTTTAAACTTTGATAGACGAGTTCCACTCAATAAGAAATTAAATTTCTTATGCTTGTTTATCAATATACCTTTCATTCGTTTTATAGATTAAAACTAAATAAAATTCCATGCCGGTAGTTTATTGGAGAGTACAACCTTCGCACCTTTGATATTGTTATCGTATCGTATTATATTAAAATTGCGCTTGAATTATCTATAACGATTATGGATTTTAAATGTGTTGTTTAATTGTTTGGCTACTCATGTTGGTGCTCTACAGTTACTGTAATTGAACCCGGAATATATCCCAATAGTATTTACTGAATGCCACATATATGCATCAATAGGAGGATACAAGCAGAGCTCTGGGGTAGTTAGGTTAGCAACTTTTAGTTTAGCTCCTATATAAAGGTCTCGAAAATAAATATGAAATATGAATATTACGAAAAATATAATTGCGGTAAAGGTTTATCAAGCAGATTTATTTATTGATGGTCATTTCCAAAACACTTTTTTATAAAAATTATTTTACTTATAAATTTATATAACATTTTTTTATCATACCGATTAAAAAATGTTTTCAAAATTCTAAAGTAAAATCACTCTCATTCTTCAACACTTTCTATCAAAATTATTTTACTTTTGAATTTAGAGAAACAAGAATGTTTTTTTATCGGACCGATTAAAAAACAAAGTTATTTTACTTCTTCAACACTTTTTAACAAAATTATTTTACATTTGCATTTAGAAACAATTGTTTTTTTATCGGACCAATTAAAAAACAAATTTTTCAAAATTCAAAAGTAAAATAACTCTCATTCTTCATCACTTTTTATCAAAATTATTTTAAGTTTTGAATTTAGAAAAACAAAAATATTTTTTTATCGGACCGATTAAAAGTTATTTTACTTTTGAATTTTGAATATTTTTTTTCAATAGGTCCCTAAGTCGACATTTATTTTAATGTTATTTCCGGCAGTTAAATGTATAATTATTTTATTTGATATTTATCTAGCAGTGTTTCTCTTTATAAATAAAGTTAATAAATCTTTGAGTGCGGCAATTGCTAACACAAACCACGAATATTTATGTAATTTGTTTACCACATCAAGCCCTATTCACCCATCAGTAATCAGTACAATTCACACAAAACAGATGTTGTAAAAACCTGCATATTTAAATTATGATAATTAAATCTGACGAACTGCATGTGTTAACGGCAGATATCATCATACTAGTATTATTAATGATTACTACCATATGAATGGGTTATTAAAGATATTAAAATCAAGGTAAATATGTTCACACAACATTGTAATTTGCATTTCGCATTCTGCGCAATTCATTCAACTTAGTGATGAGTATACAGACTTAAAACGAGATAAGATGAGGAATTGATTGAACTGGCATTATAGACCTATATATTCATATTTGAAGGAATAAATTAATTACTAGTTCCATTAATTGTAATCTATTGTCGAGGGTGATTGCAAGAGCCAAACAGGATGTAACTAAATACTTGATGGGATTTATTGAAAAACTGCAGAGTGGGGTTTAACACCCCCTACCCCCAAGAAATGTTATGTAAAGTGTAAAATAGATATAAAATAGACTACGTTTACTTTGTTTCCTTACAAATTATTTGTCTGCGATTCTTTAAACCCCAGAATTTGTGTCCTAGAAACGGCCCTACAGGACACAAAGTTCATTTAAAATAATTTACCGGATCAGTCTCTACAAGTTACTGTAGTGGACTAGTATTCTAATATTGCCATAATAAGGAATACTTTAAGGCGTGAATTGTATTCTACTAAATTAGAGAAGAAATTTATAGTTTCAATTATTCATGTGCTATGACAGCTCGTGCTATAACTAATCATGTGCATGTTTTGAACGTGTTTGGCTAGTACGCGCTGAACATTGCACATGAATAATTGAAACTAGACACTAGTTTCTTATCGAATCTAGTATAATGTAATTCAAGACCCAGCTCAGTGGCCGAGTGGTTAGAGGCGTCATGTGTTTCGTACTGAGCATTGGGGAGCGTGAATTCAAATTTTCGCGAATCACCTTTCATAGTTTTTCAGAGGTTTTCTGTGAAATTAAGGTAAATACCGGGTGATTAAACTCCTCTGAGCTTCTCCCTTGATCGGCGAAAAAGCCTCACGGCTATAAAACATAGAAGTTTTTTTGTAATTCAAGCTTAAAGATCTACTTCGATAAAGTAGCATATTTTCTACCCATTCTTGATAAAGGATATTGAAAAATTTATTTTTAAAATACGTTTTGTCCACAAAATTTTCAATAATATGATCTACAAAACAAATTAATAAATATATATAATGGAGGGGAAATAGGATATTGTTGTAAATGTATTTGCGGGGTAGATGTAAGGTCGGTTCCAGCCCCATTGCTTTTAGGCTGGGGGTAATTGTGAAAAATATGGAAAATACATAAAGATTCATACTGTTATTAATGATCAATATTGATTCATTATTAACATTTCTTGATTATCGGGGTAATTACACAGTTTTCTAATTACGAATTGAGAATGGCAATAAAGGTAAATTATATATAAATAAAAAGTAATAATCAAATTAATAAATCATCAACAAATTAGTAGGTATATTACCTGAAATAAGCCATGATCACCACTAGCACCATTAACCGCAGAAGTATTGTACTCTGATTCATGTCGCGCGATACAAACCCATATAGGTATTTGTTTCTCCGGCACCTCATGAACATCCCTTAACTCCCGCGCCAATTCGCAGCGTTCGTAAACCTTGCATCTCGCCACATCAATAACACCCAGAGCAACAACCGTTAAGCATACTACGAAATGCATGACTGCAACAGCGTGTTGTAAACACCTTCACTTTTATATGATTAGAGATGCTGCTACGGCACTAGCCTTTAAAAGTATGATACTTACATATGTATATAAATTCGAGTCAAGTTCAGATGTTAAGGTAAAATATCATCATTGGAAAACCGGTACGAGAGGTGAATAAAACTTTAAAAACATTCATGCGCAACCAGACAAAATTAATAAATTATAATCCGAGATTCTGGAAAATAAATTAAATTTGTCAGATACGACAAATAAAAACATTAATTAGTGCTGTTTATTAATAATAGACATATAGCACGTCATAAATTTTAAACAACATATTAATTTAATTTGTTTTAAACGTATTACTATTTGAATATTAATGAGGATCGAAAATATTTAAAAATACTTTCTTAACCCAGCTCACTGGCCTAGTGATTAGAGGCTTGGATCATCTTTCACAGTTTTAGAGGTGCTCTGTGAAATTAATATTTAATAAATAATAATAATAAATAATTAAATAGCGGGTGCTTGCACTCCTCTGAGTTTCCCCCCAACAACGCAAAAACCTCGGGTTGATATTTATATATGATAATTATAATTTTTTTATCGGCGGAAAACTACCCTCACTATATATATATATATATATATATATATATATATATATATATATATATATATATATATATATATATATATATATACGAGAAGTTGTGGTGTAGTTCTCTACGTTGTTTTATAAGCTGGAATGTGTTCAGACTATTTTTTCTTTGTTTTTATGTATTTTAACTCCCATGCAAACTTTATTTATGGTTTTTATGTCGGATGCAATTTAATTTATCAGACAGAGAGTTGATATCGATGTTTTGCAGAGTGTGCAATGGTTATAATTTAGTATATAGTTCTTGTTGGTACTTTTCAGAGTGCTATTAACTCTTCAATATATAGTTGGGTCCGTTTCAAAATCATTTTATTATGTTCCAGTTTGGTGGTGTATGTTTTTTTTTATTACTTTCATAATATCTAAATGGCGAGTAAGAATTCAAGATTTTTGTATTGTATATCCTGGAAATATTAAACGAATTATCACTTTTCTATTTTTTTGTATCATCTAATGAATGGAATTTAGTTGTACATATTGTGATTTATATTATATTGACATTGTTTATCTACTGTTGTTGATATTGGAGATGGTTTTACCAAAGGATTTTTACAGTGCTGCATTGTGCAATATCGATTTTAATGCATTGTAATATGATCACACTATTTTAATTTCGAGTTAAATCATAATGATTGTGAGGTACTTAGGTAGTAACGATTCATAGACATTTATAGTTATTCAAAGAAACGAGTAGTATGAAAGTTATTCTAATAAATGCATTTAACACAAATATTTGTTACACGAGTATCTGATCTCTGGAACAAATCACTTATCAATATTGAAGAATTTATTTTGTTATCATTTAATGTGGAGCATTTAATTGCAATAGTGATTTCTATTATATTGACATTGTGACATTGTTTATCTAATATTATAGATATTGAAGTTGCTTTTGTTTAAAAAAAGCTTTTACAGTTCTGCATTGCGTAGTAAAGATTAGATTGAATTCTAATATAATGAGAATTTCTAAAAAAAAAATCTAATTCAAACACTATTTTTTAGTAGTAGTCTCTGTATTTGTAACTAATCGACCTTCATTATTTTTAGTAGCCTCTGTAGAAACCATTTCATAATTTTTACGATTTCTATTAACTTTACTCGACAACGTCCTGCTAATACTACTCGATGGCCTATTACTGAAACTGCCTATTACCAACTAATCGACATCGGGGGTCCTGCAGGGTGTTTGTGTATACATACATATACACAAACACCCTACGATTTTCTAAATTGGCAAGTCACATACATGACTTGCCAATTTTTAGAAATTACCCCCGAGTCTTCTAAACTGTCGTTACTGTTGGGATTGTATCCCAACAGTAACGACAGTGCCGGTATTAGAACTCGGGCCGGCCATTCGTTAAACGAGGGTACTAAACCCTAGGTGTGTTCAAATTTTTAGTTACATCATGATTGCAAAGTAGACTAGTTTTTGTAGCTAAATTGCCAATATGTATTTTTTTTTTAATTAAAAACGAATATAGATGTACAAATACTTTAGCCGCTGTGTACTTATTTTCTTTTATGAACAAGGGGAAAATGTATATCTTTGTGTGTATTGCGTGAGAAATAAATGCAGTGTTTATAGTATTTTCCATTAGCTATTAACTAAATATATAATAGAACATAATTAGATAATTACATTGACTTACAAAAATGCAGTCGGTTAAATTGTATTTGTTAAATTCCATCAAATTAATATGAATTTAATTTACAATACAAATAAAACATATAAGGCTGAAAGACTGCGGGTCGTTAGCCTTTTACAATACCTAACTAACCCAATTAGTAAAATAAATATTTATATTATTAAATTCTATGTAATGTTGTTGTGAATAAAGATAATTATGATCATGGCTTATTTCAGGTAATATACCTACTAATTTGTGATTATTTATTAATTTGATTATTACTTTTTATTTATATATAATTTACCTTTATTGCCATACTCAATTCGTAATTAGAAAACTGTGTAATTACCCCGATAATCATAAGAAATGTTAATAATAAATCAATATTGACCAATCAAATTAATATGAATTTAATTTACAATACAAATAAAATATATAAAGCAGAAAGGCCGCGGGTCGTTAGCCTTTTACAATACCTAACTAACCCAATTAGTAAAATAAATATTTATATTATTAAATTCTATGTAATGTTGTTGTGAATAAAGATAATTATCTTTATTCACAACAACATTACATAGAATTCAATACATTTATACATAAAACATATATTTGTAGATATAATAAGCATTTACAGTGAGGTCGTTATTAAACATCAATCTGAATAGATTTGTGCCACTTGAATAATTTTTTTGAGATAGTAAGAAAACAAGATAACAAATTAAATATAAGGTAGGCCTGCGCTTATAAGATTAAGCCAAGAACATGGGTGGCAAAAATGATACCGATTTAAAAAAAAAACTTGCATTAAAAAAAACAGGGTAAAAGTATGGCGCTATAAGTCGAATATTAAACGACCGACACAAACTCTTATTTCCCCTAGATCTACTAAAATTGTGATATTCGGAAAAAGGTGAAGATAAACAAGAACATATTCTTGTTTATCTTCACCTTTTTTCGAATATCACAATTTTAGTAGCCAAGTGAAGATGAGACAACAAATATGTGAAAAGAAAACCTGGGAAAGAAACTATCAAAGAGTAAAATGTATAAAGCAGGAAGCAACAGCTCAGGGAGCAAGAACGTATTCTTGTTTATCTTCACCTTTTTTCGAATATTACAATTTTAGTAGCCCAAGTGAAGATGATACAACAAATATGTGAAAAGAAAACCTGGGAAAGAAACTGCCAAAGGGTAAAATGTATAAAGCAGGAAGCAACAGCTCAAGGAGCTAGAAAATAATTTAAAAAATATATGATATACCAAAAGTAAAGATATTATATCAACTACCAGAAATACCAAAAATACCAGAATGAGAAGATTACTTCAATGGATTTTTAATAGAACAACGGCAATAATTCAAAAGCCGGGAAAACATATCTGGTCAATATATCAATATTGTAGCATCATCAATCAAACTAGGACGAGAAGAAATAACCAAGGTGTGCAAAACACTGAAATCTGCATGCCCGGAGTTATCCTAGGTGAACTCCTGAAGTAGGCCACAAAAAAACTATACAACCAACTGAAAACACTATTCCAAAAATTAATCAACATGTTAGAAACTCCAAAAGAATGATTAGTATCACCACACATACACAAAAAAGGGTACAAAACGAACTGCGAGAACTATCGTAAATAGCAGATACATTTTTTTTTGTAAAAAAAGGCATTTTTTTTATTTGCATCAAATTTTGCAAATGTATTACAAACGACTAAATAAATGTATTTTAGAAAGTTTCAGTTGCTTTAGACTTTTTCACTTATGACTGAAAAACTGCAAAAATTACGACCCTGCTTTTCATCCGATATTTCGAAAAATATGTTAAAAATATAGATATTTTTATTATTTTTAATAAATATGTGAAAATAGCTATTCAAATCTGTTTAAATTTTAGTTTCATCCCATATGAAATCAGAGTTAGAGCGCTGTGAAATATCCTGAAAATTTGCGTTTGGGACGAAATTTTCAAAATGTTTCAATCAGCTTCAAAATCTATATTTATATTATATAATTACAAATTAATGTATTTTTATGATTCAGAAAAATTCTTCAAAAATTATGCCCTCAGTTTTCATACAATGTTTGAAATAATATACTACTGAGATTATTTTTTGCATTTCTATGTTTCATCGTGATATTCAACTATCGAAAAATAATAAACAACAGAATAGAATTGGAATAACAAACAATTGAAGCAGAAGAACAAGCAGGCTTCACAGCTGGTAGATCTACCATAGACCATGTCTTCACGTTAACGCAACTAATATTTTCAAAATTTTCAAAAATTTTCACACAGCTTCAACATCTATATTTATATTATAATATTAAGTACAAATGAATGTATTTTTATAGTTTCAGAAAAAAATCAATTTGTTTTTTATCTCTATTTTTGGAAGTTTAGACGTTTGTCATATACCAGTCCTGCATTCGGAAAGTAAAAAAACGTCAGGGTTCATAGTAACCAGGGGTTAAAAAAAAAATAGTAACCAGGGTAAAACTGCTGCCGATCACCGATTAAATTCAAAATGTATCTTAAGATAATGGAAAAACAAATATAGAAATAAGGGGATACCCATCTTCGACTACATGCTATATATACACACTATGCTTCGCAGATGATCAGGTGGTAGGACAGGGCATGATGATCTAAACAGGGGTGGCCATAATTTTGATCACTTTGGGCGACTTGTTCCTTAAATTATAGACGGCAGTCTACCAACATCTTAACTTAATCTATTAACCTATGTATTGATCTGTAAAATATACAAATCTTCTGCAAATGGAAATTATTGTTCCCATGGTTCTACTTAATATATTTTCATAGGTTGTAGAAAGAATGTTTTGGGCAGAATGAGAACATATTAATAACATGGAGATGGATAAGGCAAGTCAATGGAAAGTGCAACAACAAAAACTAAGCATTTTTAATATATACATAAGGATTTTTATTAACACTTAATATAGTTATTGTCACAATAAAAATAGATGGAAATAACAAGTGACTACTTATAGAATACATTCATATTCCAACTCTTATATTTCCGTTGATCCTAAAAAGTTCTATAAAAAAATATTGAATTAAAAAGATGTTCAAGTCTAAAATCTTTGGGGACGTACGTGCAGCACTGTTGCGTTTAAATTAGTTAGTAATGGGAAGAATCAAAAACTGAATAAAAATTCTCTTTGGGGTGCGACCGCTATGAATATAGCGATCGAGAGATGTTCGCTATTATTGGAAAGGGTATCGATTTTTGACCCTTGACTTGTTGATCGCTATATTCAAAATTAAAGGCTGGACAATAGTTATGTTTTGACATTCATTTTTGAATTAATATTATTATTGCTCGCTGCATAGCTTTATAGCGCTTGATAAAAGCAATCACTCAAAAAAATTTAGGATGAGTCTTGTAGTAATATATCTTTTTTGAGAAATAAAAAGTCAATTTAACAAAATCATACATTTCAGTATTACTATATGCACTGAAATAAAATCTGTGCCCAAAGATTTTTAAAACTTAATTCATTTGGCACCATAATGGAGGTTTGTAGTTATTTTATCGCTGTAACAACCAAGGAATCGTCGTTCTTATCTCGTGTTGCTTGGTAAGCTTCTCTTTCCACATCCGGGAACTTTGTTGGCAAATTTGGTGAATGCAAGTTAAGTTTTGCATTATATCTGCAATATTTAATGTAATATAACTGTATTTACAAGCAATGAATTTAAATATCGTCGTCAAGAATAGAAGACTACCCTTGAAAAACACTAAAAACGCAAAAATTTCATAATTGAACTGACTCCTGGGACAAGGCGGGCAGACAACGTAGAACAGGATCTAATAAGCTAGAGACACACTAGAGACGAGTACAAAACTGGAAGGAATGGAGGAACATGGTAGAAAAGACAAAACCCACAAAGAACTATAGGAAATAAGGAAATAATGGGTGCTTATCCCCACAAAAAAAGTATTAAGGAATTTTGGAAAACAAACTGCCAAAGCCCACCGGGGCTGTGAACTGTCAACTGAAGAATAATATATCGTCGATACATTATAAATTACGATGTGGCTAATAAATGTACATTGGAAGCTTCTTCGACATAGAAATTCCAGTATATACTGACAAGATACTAGATCACTCATAAACAAACCTTATTCCCCCTATATCAATTTCATAATCCCCGGATAGAACATAGTCATTAGTAACACGCTGTTTCTTGCCCTTTCCGTCATAATTTTCTACAAATCCAAGGCAAACCTTAAAAAAAGCGTAATTTTCAAATACTGTTAAAATAAAGCAATAATAATAATAAAAATATACTTGTTTCTTAAATGTAAATCCGTAACCAGTGGTTGTACACATTCCCACATATTTTCCATTTCTAAAAATTGGTTCTCCTCCCCACGGCCACATATCAGTCTCCAAATCATGATCCTCTACCAAGAGCTGTACATACATACGTTGCACACCCTCCTCTCTTTGCTTCAACAAAGCGTCTCTACCGATGAAATCAACACCTTTCTGGAAACAGTTAAAATAAGACACCCGTATGATAAATTAAAATTTCTAATACCATAATACAATGAATAGAAGTGATTATCTTTAAAATCGGGCTTGTATATTGAGCAGCTAATTTAATTACGATACGATCAGATAGCGATTTTTTTGCGAATTTAAATATGCTGTAATTCGCAGCTGGTAAACATTAATTAATTAAAATTAGTCTTGTACCAATCAGTCTCACAGATTAACTGTAGGAGAACCGAAGGACATCTGGGGCCGTGGTATGCTTGGAAGTTTCAAGGTGCGCCAATAGCTATAGACGCCTGCTGTTCAATTAGATGCCAGTTAGAAGTAAAATGAGTACACAAAACGACTCAAGAACAACGCCTGTGGCTCCATAATTGACATGGGTAGCACCAGGCTGGTGTCAGAGCTACCCCTTGGAGATATTACCCAACAACGCTTTTATATGCCCCTACAAGGAACCGAACGAATTCAAGACGCCCTAAGATAACCTTCTATTCATTGTATACAGGCTAATGCAGTACATCAAACTTCACTCGCCAAACCCTTCCACATTCCAAAGGAGTCGTTCGAGTGTCCAAATCTTGTCCCCAGAACGCGTAAAACTTTTCAACCCGCAACGCCCTAGTTGCATAATAGCCAGCGTGTTTCATACCATACTTCTCACCGGTCTCTAACAAACGCGAATAGACATGCAGTGCAAACTAAAAGAAAGAACACTGCAACTATATATTAGTGTGCAAGGGATATAGTAAATACCTCATTAGGAATATACAAAACATAGCCCAGCTCCCCCGTGTGCGTTAAATTGAACGCCCTTATACCATTTGCCAACCCAATATCCAACATTTTGAAAGTAAAGAATGGAAAGTTTTTGGGGCTCAAATCTGTGTCTGTGTGCTCTGACAATAATGTGCGTGTAAACGGACCCATGATGCACAGTGATGTGAACATACTGGTTACATCTGACATTGCTACAGTTGATGGTAGGTGCTTTTGTAGCCAAACCTTACATCTAGTTTGTTGGATTGTTGGTGCTATCATCATGTAACTAAAAATGACCGCATAATTTAAATGGACATGAATGTATGGAGTTTATAGACTATGCCAGGCATGTTCATCGTGTAACACAAGAGATGCGACATATTAAATATATTATATTAATTGCAGTTTAGTCCCCGCCAATAGTCTGTATGCGCTGAGGCCCCTCAATGGCCTGTTGTGCCTCATACATACAAGATCCATAAAATGGTTGCTTGATTTATTCGTTTAAAAAAATTCCCGACTAGCAGTGGATTAAAACCACGGACGTTTTTCATACGCAATCGCCGTTAAGTCCTGGTTTCCTAGCAAGCGGTATCGATAAATACGGCCGTTTTTGACGTCATTTATACATTACAAAATACGTTTTAAATACATGTAATTTGAATAACTCACCAGATTTCAGTGTAATTCATGACATTTTCTTAATACTTTGAAGTATACCGCTCTCTGGATTACCAGATTTATTTAAATATACATAAAATAAATGTGCGACGTCAAAATGGCGAGAAATACGGCCGCTTATGTCGACACTGCTTCCTAGGAAAACAAGACTTGAGTCTTTCTATCTTACAAAATATATCTTAGAGCCAACAAAAAAAAAACAGTATTGTATGCCATTCCATTGTATAGTTTTTGCTAAAAGCTCAAAACAAGTACATATCGCGCAATACGAAAATACATATACATGTGATCTCAACCTTAAGAGAATTACTATATAAATACTTACAAGTAATCTGTTTATATGAAATAACCCAGGATTAAAAAGTATCAAACTTACTGGTTCTCAGAGATTCTTGCCAATGAACAGTCATTTTCATAGCCTCCAAATTTATTTTGCATTCCTGTATGAATGATACTACCAACGGGAACATCGACATCATTAGAACAAACGAATTGTAGCGCTTTAACCACTTCATCGCCTTTGGACTACAAATACGATACACCATAAAACTCAAGACAGAATTATTCAAATGGCTACTAACCCAAAGATCAATTTTTGTAAAGGACGAGTAATCGCTTATACCAACAGTTTCACGACAAGCTGCGTATTCTTCCGCCACAAAGTCAAACCATGGTGGTTTACCAAATGTATTGGTGTACCCAATTCTGTAAGGTGTAGA
Organism: Lordithon lunulatus; assembly: GCA_963942505.1. Taxonomy (NCBI): domain Eukaryota; kingdom Metazoa; phylum Arthropoda; class Insecta; order Coleoptera; family Staphylinidae; genus Lordithon; species Lordithon lunulatus. Next base: position 66,360,236 of record OZ012666.1, read on the forward strand.
CCAGTCTTGAGCTTCTATATCTAAAATTATTATGGTATAGTATTGGTAATAATAATAAAGTATAATGCAAAAGGAAAGAGACCAAGATTTCTATTCATTACATTTCTGCACTCACTATTTGTTTCTTTTGGTTCAAACCACGTCGGTCGTTCGTAGCCCATTACTTGACCAAACACTGCACCAGCTTCCCTCAACTTGGGGTAAACAGGCGACATACGAAGGTTCCTGCCGGTTTGAAATTCATGAAAAGGATAAATCAGTCCATAGTGCAACCCTGGCACTTCCTTTACGCGATCCCGCAGAAACTTCCTATTATTGTGCAATCCCAGAAACCTTGAAACCTCCAACTCGTACATATCAAGAGATGTTTCATTATTTACAATAGTTTCAGCAGTTGCTAATCCCACACCACCAGCAGCGGATATACCAACAGTTTTCATGCCCGCCGCTATGAGGTAATTTCTTATCTGCAAAGACGGTTGAGTAGTGAAGAAGTCCCATAAGTTTTATATATCCCATAAGTTATGGAATGGATAAATTGACAACATTTTCCTGTATCTCCAGAATGGATATACTACTTCTAGGTTCAACAATGATTCATTGGTTACGGATGAGAATACATGGGTAAGAGTAATTTTGCGCAGCTACTAATCATTACAAAAACCGAGGTTTGTGTGGAGTCCATTTAAAATGCTACCTCCCAAAAACCAATTTGGCAGTACCATAAACACCCTTATAAAGAGCCCGTTTTACGTCACTTTCCCTAGGAAACTATGGTTTAACTACCAGATCAAATCAGATCATCTAATGGCTTAACTGCGCGAATTATTATTACCTCAGGAGCTTCCCCAACAATCCATTTACAATCAGGACTGAAGGCTTCTGGCCCATTGGATAACCTATCTAAAACAGCACTTCCCAAACTGGGAACTCTATGAAGAAGTTGTTCTAACAACACGTGGAAATGATCCCAGTCCTCAGGCAGATAACGTTTTTTACTACTTGCTAAAACAATACATATAAAATTCAAATTTGTGACATTTATAAACATGTGATAAAGAATTAACATCTTTCAATCAGTCCAACTTTAGACACACTATATAATTACCTGGAATTTTACCATCCTCAAATGCAGGTTTGGCCACTGGTTCAAACCCGCCAGCTAGTAATCGACCATTGTTTTCGCGTATATAAATATGACCATCTTGGTCACGTATCACTAAAATATGATTTAAAATACAAAAAAAAAATGGACGCACCTTAAGAATGAAATATGCATTTCAAAAACAATGGCTGTTAAAATACAAATGAAATTTATCAAAATGACTAGAGAGTACCAATAGTATTGACTGTTATGTTTTCCTTTTAGAAGAATCAAGCTTATTTTTCAAAATGGCAAACTAGATATTTTAGTAATGCTGCAGGTCAATAGATTACAGCCCTTAGTTTGTCTGCATTGCAGCCCTCAAGATATATTATTGTATGAGGCATAATATATCTTGAGGGCTGCAATGCAGATAAACTAAGGGCTGTAATCTAGTGACCTGCAGTATTACTAAAATATCTAGTTTGCCATTTTGAAAAATAAGCTTGATTCTTCAAAAAGGAAATATACCATCCATGATATGCTGCCAGGTCAATTAATTCAGTAAAGTTTGTCACTTACAAAATTACAATCCAACAAGACATGAAGGCTGTAGTATGGATAAGTAGAACACTAATTAAATATAAACTTACCAGGAGTAAGTGGATCTAAACCTGGCATAGGCTTAGTATGTAAATAATAGTGTTCAACAGCATGTAATGGCACTTTAACATAAGGTTCAGACATTTGCCCAACACCTCTTGCCCAAAATCCAGCACAGTTCACAAAGTATTCACACTGTATTGGACCAAGATCAGTTTCTACACTTGAAACAAAACCATTGGTGTGACTAACCTTTTTTACAGCACAATTTTCTATCACCTTAACACCTAAAATACTTTAAAATAGAATAATTTTCCATAACATAGTACTTAAAACAAATTAATACCATTCCTCTGCGCTTCTTTTATTATAGACATACAAGTTTCATATGGATCACCAACTCCATCACCAGGTATCCAAAGTCCACCATAAATATCATCGATATTTATCAAATTGCACTTTTGTTTGCATTCATCTGGTGTAAGTAAAACACAGTCTATATTCCATGATCTTTAATAAGATATGAAACTAAGTTACATTATTTGTCACCTTCAATTATAGAGTTGTTTAAATTTCAATTTCATCAAAATATAGCTTTGAGAAAAAATATTGGAAGTAAAATCCACAGTACTTCAAAAATTAATTCAATAAAAGTTGCATGTACATTTTACACTACTTATAACTATTAACAAGGAAGATAGGTAATGGTTCAAAAATGTCCATTATTAGATACACATTGTCACCTAAGCAGCAATACCACACATCTAAAATTGTATTTGAGGTTGATAAGAGCAAGAGCAACTGATTATAAAATGTTTATTGGACTAATTAAATTGCTCCTGGTTCAAATAAATAAAAAAGAAGGAATAAATATATGTATATGTATTGTATGCATCTGAAATAAATTTCTATTCTATTCTAAAATAAAAAAATGGATAACTTGTGTCAGAGTAAAATAACTCCAATAAACCTTTTATAAACAGTTTTTCTCTCTCCTGTCAACCTCGAATACAATTTTAGATGTGTGGTATTGCTGCATTGGTGACAATGTGTAACTAATAATGGGCTAGAACATTTATGAATCATTACCTACCTTTCTCGTACTATGTACATATAACTCATGGTTGACACATGAATAAAATTTTAGATGTATGGTATTGCTGCTCAGACAATAACATACTTTTCACATCAATATATTCATCATCTCTACTAACTGTACTATGAAACTTACACAGACTGAGATTTCATTCTTCTAAATACAGTCATTCTATCCCTTGTCCGTGCAAGATTCAAACTTCCACATTGCTTCCAGCCAGTTGGCAATCCCTTCTTTTCTAACTCTACATACAAGTCAATGCTAGATTGGGTCAGATTTACTTGTGCCAAACTTGGCTTGAATACACCAATTAGTCCAGATGAATGCCATGTTGTGCCACCACCAACCCTGAAATTGATGCCAAATTAGAACACAATCAACAAGCTTTAAGTTGATTTATTTTCCCACAACAAATGAGCCCCAGAACATTTACTTGAAAGAATTTACAGATGGTGGAGATTTTAGTCTTCTAAACATAATTGTATATGAATATATAAAACAATTATTTACTTTGTTTTTTATCATACTTCAGTTACACTTTGCAGCTAGTATTAGCTAAGATCTAGTCATTTTTGAGCTACTCCAATGACTAGAGCTAGCCAAAACTAGTTGCACAGTGTAACTGAAGTGTGATAAAAAAAAACTAAGTAAACAATCATTTTATCTATGCTTTAAAATGAATTATCACATAGTAAATGCCTTAGCAATCAAATATTAGTTATATATTATAAATATTGGATAACTAGGTTTGAATTCCTGTTGTCTGATGGCATATAATGAATCAAGTACCTTGCCTTCGCTAAGCCCATATGACTATTTGTCTACTACTCTCGAAATATTATCAAAAGTAATATTATGCACCCTGCTTCTTCTTCTAACTAAGCAGTTAAGCAGTTGCAACTTCTATGATAATAATAGAGGTAACTATCCTACTATCACATTATTTTTGTCCCTATTTGATGAACAAATAAGATGTCGGTCAGCCTCAAAACATTATCTTCATTTTTATATTATAGAGATGTTTTATGGAATCAAGTAATTCGTGACAAACCTATGTTTTACAAAGCTATAGTGATTTATCAATAATAATAAAGAATTGCTACATAACATACCTACTTTGTTCAACTAAAACAGTCTCATTGCCCCATCCAAGTTTGGCTAAATGGTATGCAACAGCAGCCCCCATAACTCCACCACCACATACAACCACTCGAGCACTAGATGGTGGTGATTTATGTGTGAATTGTATCCCATTTTCGTCATTAAACGCGACATTTGTAAGGGATATAAACCTACTGGATCCATTATATTTGGAACATATTTTTAAAACTCTGCATCTTGGAAGCATTCTGCATTTGATGATGGCAGATTAATGAAAATGCCTGTAGAGGAAAGTCAATTAGCGAATGTGCGAGACTTCCACATGTTTGCATAAATCACGTTTTAATTACCAAAGTTGAGAGAAAACAAAAAAAATCGGTTTTGTAATAGGTTGACATTGAGATTTGTTTTTAGGTTATGGTACTTTGACGTTTGTTATCTGCTTTGTGTATTTTGCATAGACAAGATAGATAGGAAACTTAATGCAGTCTTTTTAGAAACCAGTTTCTGCGCCCTCTAGTGACAGTAATGTGAAACAATTAGCTCAGCTCTAAACCCTTGAGTTATGTGCTAAGCTAATTAATTCAATAATAAATAAAATAATAGTATTTTAAAAAAGTGGACTCTACAGGAATATACAGAGTGGTTTTTGTATTGATGCCAAATTGAACGGTGGCACTTATTTTGTCAAATATTGTTTACCTATATAAAACATGTCCCAAATTGAATTTCATGCATTAATATTAAAGTATTTGAACTTTAAAATTTATATTGCAAAACACAAACAAATTTAATTGCAAATTTCAGTGCAGTACATTCGTATGAGCAATGTAACTTACTCCATTTTTTGAAATTTTAATAAAATTTAATCAATAATTAATATATAATTTTAATTTAATTAATAGGGTTACTAAAATAACATCCCTTATAATATAAAAACGAAGACAATGTTTTGAGTTTTGTGTGTTTTGTGCTGTCAGTGTTTTTTTTACGTTTTTTATTCATTATTTCATTGAAGTATTAATTGTTTTGGAGTAATAGTAATGTTCTAAGTAAGGTTTTGCTTTGGTACAATCTTAACTATTTAAGATTGAAAATAGTAAGCTGCAATTTAAAAAATTCACTGAAAATTCATTGTTGGGGACAACGCAGTTAAAAAACCGACGAACGATGGGAATTTTACCTAGTATTAACTATAGTTAATATATATATATATATATATATAACTATAATATATATATATATATATATATATATAATATATATATATATATATAATATATATATATATATATATATATATATATATATATATATATATATATATAATATATATATATATATATATATATTAACTATAGTTAATACTAGGTAAAATTCCCATCGTTCGTCGGTTTTTTAACTGCGTTGTCCCCAACAATGAATTTTCAGTGAATTTTTTAAATTGCAGCTTATATTATATATATATATATTGATATATTATAAAAGGAGTTTCACTGCCCTCGCTGTTTCCCAAAAATAACTTATACATAACTAACTTTTGGCGAAAAAAAAATATATATACATATACGCGAATTATATTATCTATTATGTAACTATAACTTACTAAAATAACTAGTGTCAATTTTTACATTTATTATAAATCGATGAAAGTTTTTGATGTAGTTATAGATTGTGAGAAAAATATAGTATTGTGTAAAATTTCTACAGTATTTTTTCCCATTGGTAAACATTATTTTAAGAAAGTATTAAAAAGTTCCACAGACTTAAAAAGGTATATTTTTTCTAATATGTAATAAGACCATTATCCATACTTACAAAAACATTTTTTATTACGATTATAATACGTTATCAATACGTTGTTTAATAAAAACAATATTTATTATGATTCATTCTACATTTGCTCAACATTACTGTTTATTGGTATAAACTGGGTGTTTCAATTGTTAGCGTGATTTTATATCTATCTCCATGCTGATTTACACGCCCGGTGGCAGGCACCAAATTTAAAGGTGTGGGATTGCTAATCAGTTCAACTATTGACATGAAATTTCTAGATTTCCGACGACTTAAATAACTCAAAATAAGAATTAATATAATATATATAGCCAGAACGGTTTGACTAAAAAAAGCAATTATAATGTATCGCTGTTATTTTAATACTAACCACTTGAAGTGTTTAAGGAAAAAAGTTGTAAAGTGTAAAAGATCAATCTTTATTTATTTTATAAATCTGTAGTGAGAAAATTTTCTTAAAAGTACGTTTTTCAAGTAAATTTCCGTCAGTTAGATTCGGGAAATTCAGCTAATGTTCATCTTATAGGCTTAGTTCGCTAATTCGTTCGTTAATTTATTGATTAAATTGTGTAAGTAAATATTGTTATTATATTTCTTTCAGTTTTCTCAGAAGATAATTAGATAAGGAATGTAAAATTAAACAATCATAAAAGGAAGAATTTCGGCTAATAAAGGATGATTCTGAACTTGTGTATTTCCATTAAAGCTCGGGATAATTATTTTTATATTTTTCAAAGACCTCGGCGCAAAAACTATTCAAAGGATTTGAATAAAATAGTAGTAGTTACTGTATTTGTTACAATTCTGTAATTGCCTATCGACCTTAGGATCCTTGCATTAGTGATGTGTATGTGTTACAACTTGCTACTCTATCGTCTACTAGTTGATTAAAACACGTTTTGTTGGCTCTGAAACGTATGTGGTATGAATTTGTGATCGACGTTTTATAACTAAGGATTTTGATCATCAATTTTAACAAAATAAGTTTCAGAAACGTGTATTAGTCAACTAGTAAAAAAATACGACATTCCGCTGCATAGTTTTTGCTAAAAGCAAAATACAATTCATCCCATAAGATGGGAGATCTTCATATAAAAAGAATACTTGTTCAATATTTCATCGTCTAAGCAGCAACACCACACATTTAAAATTTTAGGTTGACAGGAGAGAGAAAAACTAATTATAACATGTTTATTGGAGTTATTTTACATTGGCAACAAGTTGCCCATTTTTATATTTTTGTTTATATTTTACGTAATTGAACCAGGAACAATTTAATAATAATATTAATAATTAATAATATAATGTTCCTCTCTCTCTCTTATCAATATTCGAATAAAATATTAGTGTTTGTTGCTGCTTAGGCCACAATTTGATTTAAAAAATAATAATTATATACACAGTTGAATAATTAGTGTAATATATTTACTATAGATTTAAAAATAGTGACCCAGTTTCGAATGGAAATAATTTTACAATATTTGCAATTAGTGTCTGTGTGGGTAACCGTCGTACCAGTCGCCATTAAAGCAGATAAAATCGTTCGCCACGAAGCTCGCATAACAAACATAAGTTTAAATATGACCGAATTATCTATACGAGCAAACTGATGACTATGTTATACATTTTCTAAAACAATAACAATCTTTACCAATAGAAAATATATAATTTTATTCTATTATTATCTATCTGGCCCCGGTTCACATTTCATTTTGCTATAAAAAGTATTTTATGTCTTGTTTAAGGCATGCGTGCAGCTATCAAATAAATTATCTTGATAATCGTGACCAATTACAGGGTCTTTTCAGGCAAATCGTAAGCCGCCGAATTTATTCAATATATCAAATTGAATTTCAGTATAGCCTGATGCCCGGAATAGGGTGCACCATTAGATATTATATGTGCATTGAAAAAGTTGTGGTCGTGGTCAATTTTGTTTGTGTAGTTGTGCTATTTGAAGTCAAATCATGGCTACCGAAGCGGATCTTGATAAGGTAATCTTACAATTGAAAAACTATAAATTGATATTTTTTATTGATATAATTATTTATTATCTACTTTGTCTAGTTTGTGTACTTTATTAGTTGAGTATAGCCGTTGATTGAAGTAACACTTCAATCAATGGTATAATAACTAAGATTTATAGAGATGTAGAAAGATAAGTAAACGAGATCGTTAATGTATATTAAGAGCGTTTCAGAGGATTACACTTCACACGAAGAAGACAGTGCTATACCGTGTATGGTGAATACTAGCTTTACATTGTAGGTAATGTGAGCATTCACACGTAGATATTTAAGCGTCCCATGTAAAATTATCTGATTATCTGAGACGGATTCCCCCAAAACACGCATCAAGGGAGTTCGGGAAACGAACGTCCTAACCCCTGGGGGGTGTGGAGCCAATTGATAATGATGATGTAAAATTAGTAACGAGCATATAGGTATCACATACTAGCGTCTTTGTGTGAATGTAGTCTTGGGTGCGACGTAGATTGTAGCGCTATTGATGTCTTTGATTTTCAGCATAAATAGGAAAGTTTTTTTGTCGAAAAAATAGTTAGGGCAGCTTATAATCATATAATTATAATATTACTAGGAGAAATTCTCATCCCGACGGGGGATGACTTTTAACTACAAATAAGACTTAATTAGTTCATTAAATTGATGGAACCATAAAAAATTGCGGAAGTTAATCTGTGACATTGCGAAAAAAAAATCTCCAAAAATTGATACATCACGAGTTGTTGCGCTTAAAATTTTCTTCTAGTAATTGTCTATAAACTATACTACTGTATTTAAGCATTATCAGATTGTATTTATCAAAACTTGAAATATGAAACTGCAATCTTTTAGAGGAATTTCTGTTGAATTTTGATTTCAAATCGGAGTAAATATATACTTTTCTGATGCAAATATTGACTACTTTTGCATATTTTTTACAACTATTTCGAGACAAAAAATTAACTTTTTCGTCTTAACAAAGGAAATATCCAAACATATTTTCAGAAAATTATAAAATGTTGACTAGAAAAGTCCGCGCGATTAGGTCAACATTGAACCGTATTTAATTTTCCGAGATTCGCCTTAAGATCGTTTTGACTCAAAAGTTACTCAAGATGTGAGACAATCATACAGAAAATTATTTGAATTATTGAATTGGATGGTAGATCGAATGGAAAAATATAACGCGTTCTATTTGCCAAGGACAAATTGTATGGGAGGAGAATATAGGAATTCATTTCTTCAATGTGTGACATTGCGAAAAAAAAATCTTCAAAAATTGATCCATCACAGTATTTCATTCTTCTAGTAATTGTTTGTTGTATTTCCGCATTTTCTCTTTTAATAATTTGTTGGTCCTCTTCCTTTGTTATGTGTCTGTGTTTTGCCTCCTCAGTTTTATCCGTTAACATCTTCAGTTTCGTTTCATAAGCTCTGCCTTGCACTCATTGTCGAATCAAGATTCATTATTCGTCCTTTCTTAGTCCTTTTAGTTGCTTTTTCTAATATTGTTCATATTCACTTCCACCTTTCTATATTTTTATTTTCCTCGAGTTTAACCTCTTTCTCATAGTTTAATTGTTTCTGTTTCTAAGTCTGACCGTTCTGGGTGCGACCTACTTTTTCCTATCCTATATATCAGGGGTGGGCAACAAGTCAATCGTGATCGACCGTTCGCCAATATTGGTCGATCGCTCGCGATGACTTATCTACTTAGTGCCTGTGGTTGAACATATATTTTACTTATCTACCAATAGCTCTGAAACACAGTGTATAACCATAGTGACCATAGTATATATTTCACATGTCCCCTCCCCACTTACACTACGCCCATGACTAATCGTGACACATTTTTAAGATAAAAAGTAGATCTTATGTACACAAAAGTTGGGCACCCCTTATATATATAGAAGCCTTTTTCAAATTGTTGAATAGAAAACTCGAGGACAGGTGTGTCTTGTTTTCGGTGTTTTAATTGTCTTCCCATGTTATTATTGGATGTATGTGTATGTAGGCGCTAACATACACATTAGGGTGGAACGAAAAAATTAGGCAAGGGTAAAAAAACTTGGCTTTTGCAATACAAAACGCTTCTAAAAAATTTGCATGTTGCCAGAATAGTTTTGGAGGGTTCGCAAAAGCTCTAATTTTTATTATATATATATATATATATATATATATATATATATATATATATATATTAAATATAAATTACCTATCGATGTTGAATTACTTTTCAATTTCTTCTGTATTGTCTGTTTTTAAAACCTGTATAAGTGCTCAAAAGGCCCCTATTAATAAATATAAAATATACCTCTAGCAGGTTGGTTGGTATAGGGTAGATAAAAGTCAAAGACTGAAGTATAATTGAAAAAAATTATAAAATTAAAAGTTCTTGCGGACCCATAAGACATTTTTTATTCATCGGGGTTTTTTTTACATGATATTAAGAACTACAAAAGGCAACTTTTTTAACTACTCTGCCTTGATAAAAAATGAAAAAATATTGGTTTATAATTGTGAGAAATGAGAAAATATTGAAAGTGTTTGCAGAGCATCAAAAATATTTGTTATACAGGTGGGGTTTCTACACGTTAATAATCACTAAAAAGGATAACTTTTCATCACTTTGCCATGGGAAAATACTGGGAAAAATTTTATTAACCTCTATTTCGTTCCACCCTAATACACATTTACTAACACATGGCAGAAGGACCCGATGTTCGCCACCCTAATACACATTTACTAACACATGGCAGAAGGATCCGATGTTCGAGAGCCAGTTACAGATTGTAACATATACAGTATTTTTGTATAGAATATAAGTTGCATGCCTAATAAGCCCTAAGAATTTTAAATATATTATGTATTGTAATAATATAATGGCACTTTAAAATATACATTTGCAATTACTTCTTTATATACAGATGGTGGTTTATCTACATATAACAAAACAGTAAATGCACAAATCTATTGAGTAGCTATTATATTTTATGATCAATATTCTATGAATAACCACTCGTCCCATAAATAAACAAACCAAAAAAATAGCAATTTCAGTAATGCTAAATTGATCAAACAAAGTAATGTTGCCATGCAACAATATATAGACTTCACGAGAGTGTGTAACATTTACATCTAAACGTGATTGTGCATTTGATGTCCCCTGTTCGAAACTTTTAAGAAATGTCCGGCAAAAAGAAATTGAGCAATAAGCTTGCGTTGCTAGGCGGCGTTAGGAAATTAGCAATGAGTAGCAGAACTAACAGCGAAATATGTGTGAGTATACAAGTGAAAAAAAAACTATATAGAGCTCACGCTAGAAAATCAATATTCACATGTAACCTAATGTAGAATTACTGTAATAAAGGAAATTGTTAACATCATAAAATAGTGTGGAATTTTGAAAACAAGTAAAAGTTATTTGATATAGAGAGCTTTTTGGATACTTTTATTCCATTCCATATGTAAATTTACACGTGAAACGAATATTCACATATCAACATATCACATATGATATGGGATTAAACTCATTTTGTAATAGTAGTAGAAGGAGAAGTAGTAGTTACTGTAGTTGTTACAATTCTGTTAACTGGCATAGTTTTTATTTTCCATATTTTTTCAATTTAACGGATTTTTGGAGTACAGATAACTTCACTTGATCTTATGATAGCCTACATACATACATTTATACAGATATACAGATATACCGATATACAGATATACAGATATACAGATATACAGATATACAGATATACAGATATACAGATATACAGATATACAGATATACAGATATACAGATATACAGATATACAGATATACAGATATACAGATATACAGATATACAGATATACAGATATACAGATATACAGATATACAGATATACAGATATACAGATATACAGATATACAGATATACAGATATACAGATATACAGATATACAGATATACAGATATACAGATATACAGATATACAGATATACAGATATACAGATATACAGATATACAGATATACAGATATACAGATATACAGATATACAGATATACAGATATACAGATATATAGATATACAGATATACAGATATACAGATATACAGATATACAGATATACAGATATACAGATATACAGATATACAGATATACAGATATACAGATATACAAATATACAGATATACAGATATACAGATATACAGATATACAGATATACAGATATACAGATATACAGATATACAGATATACAGATATACAGATATACAGATATATAGATATACAGATATACAGATATACAGATATACAGATATACAGATATACAGATATACAGATATACAGATATACAGATATACAGATATACAGATATACAGATATACAGATATACAGATATACAGATATACAGATATACAGATATACAGATATACAGACATACAGACATTCAACATATTACTAATGTCTATTAATTTTATATCATTATTATTTAGAAAGTGTAATAAAAAACAACTATATAAATGGTCTTAGAGCCATTTATATAGTTGTTTTTTAATACACTTTCTAAATATTAATAATATAAAATTAATAGACATTAGTAATATGTTGTATATAATAGTATGTATTATAATGGAGCATGCTGAATAAATGTAATAAAATAAAAAATAATAAAAAATACAGACATATAAACATACAGATATTTAGTCACACAGACATACAGACAAACAGACATACAGACACGCAGTCATAAAGGCTAAAGGACAAAGCCTAAATGTAAGCAGTACTGATTTTCATCTCATGATATCCTACATACAAACATTTATACAGATATACAGATATACAGACATACAGACATACAGGCATACAGACATACAGACATACAACATATTTCTAATGTCTATTAATTTTATTTTATTAATATTTAGAAAATGTAATAAAAAGCAACTAAATAAATGGTCTTAGAGCCATTTATATAGTTGTTTTTTATTACACTTTCTAAATATTAATAATATAAAATTAATAGACATTAGTAATATGTTGTATATTGTCGCAAATAAGTATATTTGCCGTATGTGGCAACTGCGCTCCCGTCCACCCCACCGGGCGTACCATGCTCGAGTTACGCATAAATACCTGTGCTCCAGGCAGAAACTCTCTCTCTTGTTTCTTCGTCGAGTATAGTAACTCGACCATGGCGATGCCCGGGTAAGTCTAGTAGTTATTGTAATAGTAATTAAGGCCCATGTTGCGGGTAGATATAGATCAATAAATACACCGGTACCAAAGCTCTTAGAGTTTACACCCACCTACCCGCGACATATTGGTGGAGGCGCCGGGTATATGGGGGTGCAAACTCTAAGAGCTTCTGTACCGGTATATTTATTGATCTATATCTACCCGCAACATGGGCCTTAATTAATTTACTATTACAATAACTACTAGACTTACCCGGGCATCGTCATGGTCGAGTTACTATACTCGGCCGGGCAGACGAAGAAACAAGAGAGAGAGTTTCTGCCTGGAGCACAGGTATTTATGCGTAACTCGAGCATGGTACGCCCGGTGGGGTGGACGGGAGCGCAGTTGCCACATACGGCAAATATACTTATTTGCGACATATTATGTATTACAATGGAGCATGCTGAATAAATGTAATAAAATAAAAAATAATAAATAAAAATAAAAGCTAAAGGACAAAGTCTAAATGTAAGCAGTACTGATTTAACGCGAAACAGTATAAGAAATGTTCTATATCAAGTTTCAAAATTCGCCAAAAATTCAAATTTAAAAAAAGACGGATAAGCATATAAAGTAAATTATCCTCAAAAAAAATGCTCAAGGCTGCGTTGCGGTGTTTTTGAAAAATATAACACACCGCAACGCAACCTTGAGCTTCTAGTCAGTTTCTTGGGATAATTTACTTTATATTCCGGTTTTTGCAGGGATAATGTCAACTTCTCCTTTTGAGCTTGAAAGACTATAATAAATAAAATGCTTTAATAAATAAAGACTTGAATATAAACCGCACCAACATTTACGCAATGTTCTGTAAATCGCTCTGAAATATGACGTGGTACCTGGAACAAAGGCAATTTACAAATTCCACACTAGCAAATGTGGCTGTAAAGTGACATCGCGTGCTCCCAAGTGGGGTGAATGCGCAAAAATTCAAATTTCCTATATAATTGCACTTCGAGAGTTGTTTGGACATATATCCCCTTTTAGTCTGTGTTTGCACACCGTTGCTGCTATTTCTCTGCATGTTTGTGTACGGGCCTCATGTTATTTACGATGAATCGGAAAGTGAGGAGACGGACAGCGATGCAGATCCGGAAACATTATTATTGGTATTTCATTATTATTGTGGTGAACAACATATTTAATTAGCAGAAAATAGAGCATAGAATATCATTTGGATATAATTTATAATTTGAAGCTAAAGATATTAATTTGAAACAATTGACATTATATATGATGAAATCCAGCTCAGTGGTCAAATGGTTAGAGGCGTCTTAGTTCGAACCCCATCAGGGTGAATTTTCGCGAATCACCTTCAACAGTTTTTCAGATATTTTCTGTGAAATTAAGGTAAATTACAGGTGATTAAACTCCTCGAAGATTGTCCCTTTACCGGTGGAAAAGCCTCACGGCTGATAATCCTAAAATATAGAAATTTTTATGTATGATGAAATAAAAATGTAAATTTCAAATTCTCTATAGTTGCGGTGTATTAATAATCTTGAACGTAAATATATATATATATGTATATATATATATATATATATATATATATATATATATATATATATATATATATATATATATATATATATATATATATAGGGCTATAGTTTTCTATTACAAGTACCTTGTGTAGGTACTTGTAATAATAATAATAATAATAATAATTTATAGCTGTTTATATACATGTGTGTATTTACAGAGGTCAAAATAACATATGTGGTGAAATATTTACGAGAACCATGATACTCAAGGTCGTTTTAGACAAGACACTTTCTTGACTCAAAAGTTAGTCAATCTAAATTGTCTCGTATCATACAGCAAATAATTTGAAATATTGAATTGGATAGTAGATCGAATGGAAAAATATAACGCGTTCTATTTATCAAGAACAAATTGTATGGGAGGAGGATATATGAATTCATTTCTTGAACAACTTTTGAGCTAAGAAATTGTCTTGTCTAAAACAACCTTTAGTATAATAATACAATTGTTACAGTTTCAGATATAGAAATTCATCAAGGTTGTATGGTGCTCCACTAGCAAAGCCTTAGTTTTTGTTTTAAAAGTTAGAAAACTATAGACCTATATACATACTCGTGTAATTTTTTGTGTATAAATTAAACAGATCTTATATCAACTAACTACTTATTACATGAAAATGTTTATTTGTTGCAGCGCCGCCGAGAAGAATGCGAGCGCAAAGCTCGAAGAGGTGAAATGGACCCAAGACTCGAATTTGCATTTCAATTACTAATCGATGCTACAGGCTTGTCTAGGCATGAAATAATGAATCACGTTTTTGAAGGGAATATGGTGAGTACTTGTTTATATATTTTTATGCACGATTTACGTATATAAATCATAAATAATCTTTATTATACAGGCCTGGCCCGATTTGTGTAATATTTGTATCTAAATACCGAGCACATTAAACATTATTATTATTAATCAACTTTTATGTCTATAAATTCGTATTTTATAATTTGTAAAGTTTAACAATTACTAAAAAGAAACAATTTCCTATCAGTATCACCTGAGATATGTATGTGCTTGCTTATCTATTTATATTGTATTTATAGTTACTATCAGATGTGT
Organism: Lordithon lunulatus; assembly: GCA_963942505.1. Lineage (NCBI taxonomy): Eukaryota > Metazoa > Arthropoda > Insecta > Coleoptera > Staphylinidae > Lordithon > Lordithon lunulatus. The sequence continues at coordinate 66,375,740 of OZ012666.1, forward strand.
TCTTGTATTTCAGCTAGATGAAATAAACCAGCTGTTCCTTCCAAACATGAAATCAAAACTAATGTGGTTCTATCAAGACGTAGAGGACACAGAAGGAGTACCGCCTGTAGATACTAAAGTCAGTACAGTTAGATTATTACAGTCAACAGCTAGTCGAGCACAACCATCCACATCCACAGCACCCCCAGTAATGAAGAAGAAATTATTTTTAACGGAAGGCTGGGATATAGCTCTCACTGGCATTTGTATCTATATTTTTCGAACTAGCACACACAAACAGTTACCAGAAGAAGGATTTCAGAAGGTAAGAAAATATCAAGATCCTATCTTATATCCTAAATTATAGTATTGTATTGCTTCCTTCATTTACTATAGCAATAGAAGAGTCGCTATTTAAACTAACGTAAGGAAAGGTTAGTAGTAATCGTAAGAGATTAAAGTTGGGCGGAATTTCTAAATGCGATTGGACTGGACATGTTCGGAATCGGAATGATTGCGCTTGCGATTAACATTGCACTATCATTCCTAAATAAAACCATCTGATGTTTCTTATTTTGTACAAATATGATAAATAGCAATGAATCATAGAAGCAACGACTATAAATGACATGTTCAGAATCCGATTATGATTACGCTTGCGATTAAAATTGCACTATAATTCCTATAAAAATCATCTGGTGTTTCTTACTTTGTACAAATATGTTAAAGGGCAATGAATCATAGAAGATATAAATTGCAACGACTGTAAATGACATGTAGAATCCGATTATGATTGCGTTTGCGAATAAAATTGCAGTATAATTCCTAAAAAAATCATCTGGTGTTTCTTATTTTGTATAAATATGATAAAGGGCATTGAATCATAGAAGATATAAATTGCAAGCATAAAAACTAACCTGTGTTCTCCATAAAAACGCTCAGATCAAGTGTGACTTTCCTCATCACAGAGTCTATTACACACACTAAACACACGCACAATTAAAACCAAATAACTAATTAAATATCACTTCACTCAAACAGAATATCACCGACGCGACACGCACATAAAGCACTTACACTCGCGACTAACTGGTTTTACCCGCGCTGAGCCAGTGGTGGCTCACCGTAGGCCTTGGTTTTTTTTGCTAGCGTGTTCTCTCTTGCAAACATGTAAGCAATATCTCCGTACTATACGCGAATCTATTCCTGTGCGTAACAAAAAAACAAGGTGACTTTATCTCAACCAATATATTCTTTAAATGGAATATTTTATTTGTTTGCTTGTATTATATTTTATTCACTAAAAATCATCTGGTATTTTCTTATCTTGTACAAATGTGATAAAGTTAATTTCCATGCTTCATTATGGTCTTAATTGTTTCTATTACGTATTGTGGTAAATGGCAGGTAACAATTAGTGCTGTTACTATCGTAAAATGTTTGTTTTCGCCAAAATATTTTACAGGCTACATAAACAGTAGTGTAATAATTAAAGGTCATCGGAAGAAGTGATTATAAAAGTATATGCATACATAGTACATTAAAGTACCAAGGCAAACTGCCAATCTGTACATAATATATCTTCTTTTTTTTTTCTTCGACCCTAATTTAACTGCGGAACGATACCGATACGAAAACATAAAAAAATATAGGTTATCATTTAAAAAAAATATTGATGACGTAACAACATTTAAAACAATTGATGGAAAAATTTGAAAAAATAAATTCGCAGTAATTTATATCGCTATATTTTAGATTTTTTATCAATCATACACATTAACGTATGAATTATTCGCTACTTAATTTCCAGTCGAAATATATAAATTTCTTAGAATAAAAATGTTTTTCAGGATCTCTACTGTGGTGTAATCAATGCTGAAAAAATAGGTTTAGTAACAGCAATTGAAAGAATTATAGAGCATGTTTTTATGCAAGCTTTAGCACATCCTAGCCCCGACACAGAAGATGAAGCCACAAATTGTCCTATGGTTAAAAATCTACTTCTACCAGGATTAAGATCATTTTGCAGCGCGTTGAAAGGTTGAAACAACATTATTAATCTATGAAATTCAATGAAACCTTGTAAATACTTTACAGTTTGCGAGGAAGTATGTGGGTTACCGAATATTTTCGACGACGGTAAAGCGTTAGTGGGCACACTAACATATGAAGAATTGAAAGAGTACGCCCAGGATCCGGAGGCAGTTGAAGAAATTGAGATGCGAGTGAAATTGTGGTGCAAAAAATTATCAGATGTTTTAAAAGAAAGCGAGCAGATTCGAAAAGAGAATCACTCTTCTGGTAACTAAGTGATTTGTTTATAGACTACTTCAGTATTTGCACAAAAAAAAATTATGCACAGTGATTTTATGAAAGTAGTAAACTAAAATATGTAAACATTAAGGCTGGTGTTTATGGGCAATTCATGCTAGTCGGTGCTCTATCTGGTGGCAGAAAATTAACTCTGGCTCACGTAACTCTGTTTATATATATATATATATATATATATATATATATATATAAACAGAGTTACGTGAGGCAATGAAAAACAACAATTTATGCAATATCTATCAATCTATTCACGGGCTATAGTTAACTCGCCTTTAAACAATCGAGCCTAAAGTTCTCAAAAATTAATTTGATTCACAGATTATAACTGAGTGGATATATAACGTATGAGTAGCTAAAGTCCAACTCAAGATTTTAAAAAATCCGACAAATTGATTTTATATGATTCTTTAAACATCAATATATTATAAAGCTGACTTATTTTACATATCCTTCAACTGTAAGGTTAATAACAGTGAGAAATGGACAAGAAACAGCCCGTTTTGTAGATATATAACTGAGTAACTGAAATCCAACTCAAGTTTTTCAAAAATCCGACAAATTGTTTTTTTCTTATGTTTTTTTAAACATCAAGGTATATTAGACATCTAACTTATTTTACATATCCTGCAACTGTAATGTTAATAACAGTGAGAAATGAATAAACAATAGCCCGTTTTGTAGATATATAACTTAGTAACTAAAATCCAAAACAGAATTTTCAAAAATCTGACAAACTGATTTTTCATGATTTTTTAAACATCAAGTTATATAAAAAAAGTCACTTATTTTACATATCCTTCAACTGTAAGGTTAATAGCTATGAGAAATGAACAAGCAATAGCCCGTTGTGTAGATATATAAGTGAATAACTATAATCCAACTCAAGTTTTTCAAAAATCGAACAAATTGTATTTTTTATGTTTTTTTAAACATGAAGGTATATTAGAAATCTGACTTATTTTAAATATCCTGCCACTGTAAGATTAATAACAGTGAGAAATGAACTAGCAATAGCCCGTTTAGTAGATATATAACTTAGTAACTAAAATCCAAATCAAAATTTTCAAAAATCCGACAAACTGATTTTTCATGATTTTTTAAACATCAAGATATATCACAAAAGTGACTTATTTTACATATCCTTCAACTGTAAGGTTAATAACTGTGAGAAAGAACAAGTAATGGCCCGTTTTGTAAATATATAACTGAATAACTAAAATACAACTCAAGTTTTTCAAAAATTCGACCAATTGTTTTTTTTATGTTTTTTTTAAACATCAAGGTATAATAGAAATCTAACTTATTGTACATATCCTGCAACTGTAATGTTAATAACAGTAAGAAATGAACAAGCAATAGCCCGTTTTGTAGATATATAAATGAATAACTAAAATTCAACTCAAGTTTTTAAAAAATCCGACAAATTGTTTTTTTTATGTTTTTTTAAACATCAAGGTATATTAGAAATCTGACTTATTTTACATATCCTTCAACTGTAAGGTTAATAATAGTGAGAAATGAACTAGCAATAGCCCGTTTTGTACATTTATAACTTAGTAACTAAAATCCAAATCAGAATTTTCAAAAATCCGACAAACTGATTTTTCATGATTTTTTAAACATCAAGATATATAAAAAAGTGACTTATTTTACATATCCTTCAACTGTAAGGTTAATAACTGTGAGAAATGAACAAGCAATAGCCCGTTTTGTAGATATATAACTGAATAACTAAAATCCAACTCAAAATTTTCAAAAATCTGACAAATTGTTTTTTTATGATTTTTTAAACATCAAGGTATATTAGAAATCTGACTTTTTTTACATATCCTGCAACTGTAAGGTTAATAACAGTGAGAAATTAACTAGCAATAGCCCGATTTGTAGATATATAACTTAGTAACTAAAATCTAAATCAAAATTTTCAAAAATCCAACAAACTGATTTTTCATGATTTTTTAAACATCAAGGTATATTAGAAAACTGACTTATTTTACATATCCTTCAACTGTAAGGTTAATAACAGTGAGAAATGAACAAGCTATAGCCCGTTTTGTAGATATATAACTGAATAACTAAAATCCAACTCAATTTTTTCAAGAATCCGACAAATTGATTTTTCATGATTTTTTAAACATCAAGATATATCAACAAAGTGACTTATTTGACATATCCTTCAACTGTAATAACTGTGAGAAATGAACAAGCAATAGCCCGTTTTGTAGATATATAACTGAGTAACTAAAATCCAACTCCTCTGGTGAGGATTTAGGCTTCGATTACTACATGGGCTTTCTGTATCGCAACTATATTGACATCCTTTTGGGTGAGGGTCTTTTTAGGTATTCGCATTTATTACCATATTTAACAATGATGTTTTGTTGCCTCCTATACGGCAAGGCTTATTCGGGTATATTGAAGTTCTTTCTGTATCGATGATTCCAGTTGTTTGGGGTATGTTTGTATGTATGTTCTTATGTTTAAGTTCTTTTCTCTTTATGCCCTCAGCCTATAGTTTTCTATTAATTTTTGTTTTGATATCATATCGAAAGCTTTTTGCAAAGGTATAGATAAAAAAAACTAAAATATAATAATTACACCGTTGAGCAGATTGGTAAATACTTGACTATTTTGGAAATTGCTTCATTCATAGGCTATCGGCCTTTCCGCCTTCTAGTATTCTACTGTTAACCATTAACATTTTTAAGGTCCTCAAGATGAACTGGAGTATTGGAAGAAACGCGGAGCGCAATTTTCGCAAATAATAACACACGTGCAAAGCGCGGAAGTGCAAAGAACAATAATCTGCCTACAATTTGCACGTTCCAAATTTCTTAAGGAATGGAAAGAAACGGATGAAAAAATCACGTATTGCTACAATGAAGCGAAGGACAATGCTAAATACATACAAGCTTTAGAGAAGAACTGTCATGCACTTTACTTGGATGATCCTGTAATATATAATATTTAATAGCGGAATAATCATATAATATCATAATTTTTTATATGTTTCAGGTGACAATGCAACGCTCACTTTTAGGACTCCTGCAAACTGTTAAACTCATACATAGCGTCTCACAATATTATAATACTTCAGAAAGAACATCCGCTTTAATGGTTAAAGTAAGAACGAAATTATTTCGTATAAGCTGGTTTACACAAAATTAGAATTACATCATAAATAACATATAAGTTATCAATATGGGGTAAAGCCTTATGATACAATTATTAAAAATATCATATAGATAGGGATAGTTATTTTGTAATAGTTAATATATAAACCAAAATACCTTGTACCAAATATGTTGTTCAAAATTTCCCTTAATATATTTTATTACATTTTATTTTACTGTTTACTACTTTCCGAATACAGCAGTTCTGTATAAGGAAAGTAATAGAAATAGATTTTGGAAAATGTCTGTGTGTGTTTATGGATATATGTATGCCTGTGAACAAAATACTTCATAATTTTCATACATAATTTTTTGATCAAATATGAACTGAATTTTTTATGTGAAAGAGCTATATATATTTTTTTTAAATGTCTATATGTGTGTGTATGGATGTATGTATCCCTGTGAATAAAATGTTTCATAATTTTCATGGTACATAATTTTTTGATCGAATATTCGATCCATGATATTCGAATAATGCAACTGAAATTTTTATGTGAAACAGAGCTATATAATTTTATTTTGAAAAATATCTATGTGTGTGTATGGATATATGTATCCCTGTGAACAAAATGTTTCATAATTTTCATGGTACTTAATTTTTTGATCGAATATTCGAACCATGATATTCGAATAATGTAACTGAATTTTTTATGTGAAACAGAGCTGTAGAATTTTTTTGGAAAATGTCTTTGTGTGTGTATGGATGTATGTATGTCTGTAAACAAAAAGTTTAATAATTTTCATGGTACATATATAATATTCGAAAAATGATGTTCGAATAATGCAACTAAAATTTTTCTTAAGATTTTCAATTCAATCTTTCAGATAACTAACCAAATGATTCAAACATGCAAAGAGTATATTAACCAACGCGGAACGGAGACAATTTGGTCGCAGGATCGTCAGTTTATCAAAGACAAATTATTGCACTCTATTTCCCTAAACAACGCCTACCAAGGAACGTACAAAATTGTGAAAAGTCAGGAGAGTCTGCCCGATGAGATTCCATTCAGCTTTTCGGAAAATTATGTTTTTGGGAAATTCAACGCGTTTTGTGGTCGCTTGAAGAAGATTATAACGATGTTTGATATGATTGATGACTACAACGAGCTGTTTCAGAGGAGAATGGAAGGGCTTTTATTAGGAGAAAGTAACTATAATAATAATAATAATAACTTTTAATAATTTCGTAATGATATTCATAGATTAAAAATTTATAATTACCATTATATAGGATATTAGGGTAGGGACATATGAGAAGAAATTAATAAATCATTTATAAATTCTATATATAAGTGTGAACCCACCTCTTAGCAATCTACATAGCTAGATTTCGATCTTATTAGATCTAATCAGTGTAGCCCAGCTAGTGAGGATGAATTCATCTGTAAAAATAATGAGAATAATCTTTTATAATCAAGGCGAGTTCAGATTTTATATTTAGATTGCGATGGTCATGACCAGGGCTGTTTTTCTCTCTCCTCTCAACCTCGAATAAAATTTTAGATATGTGGTGTTTCTGCCTAGGCGACGATGTTTGATAAAAATGAAAAAATCTTGTAGATTAAAATATTAGTTATTGATTCAACTTATTATTTTCTGTAGATTTAGAAGAAGCAATGAAAAAATTTGACGAAATCAAAGACGTAATAATGAAAAAAAACTACGACTATTTAGACCAGCGCAACACAATATTCGATGAAGATTTCAATATGTTTATATCACAAATCGACGAGCTTATAGGAGAAATTGCAGAGACCATTGAAACCAATTTTGATAGCGTGTGGGAGACGACGCAGGGAATTCGTTTTTTGACGCGGTTTGAGAAAGTCAGCGAGAAAATACCGTTGCCCAAAATGGACGATAAGTACGAACGTATTTTGAAGCACTCTGAACGGGAAGTGGACAGGATTATTAAATTGTTCAGGAAGCAGAAGGATGATCCTCCTATACCAATTCTTTTCCCACCCATTGCTGGACGTATCAAGTGGGCGAAATCGTTAATTTCGCACTTGGATGAATTAATGGATAATATCACAAATCATAGTGTGCTAAAAACACTGCAGGGTGCAATTGATTTGTCTAAAAGATATAAATCTGCCGAGCATATTTTGAGGAATTATATTGATGATATTATTGCTATTTGGATGAACCAGCATGTACGTTCCTTAATATTTAATATATAATATTCTTCTACCATTACCATGTACTAGTCCATTATAAACATAGGAAACGAAATCTTTGTGTTATACACAACGTATTTTCCATTTAAAGTTAAACATTAATTGCACTTGCCAATTGAATGATATGAAATCTTGTCGTTTTACTTAAGTTAATGTTAATGTTATTGTTAATATTGAATTAAAAAGGTAGTAGTAGGAGACAGCGGATAGAGCAACCTCAATTGAGCTAGATTGCCGTTTTGCCAAACTGGTTATAAGCTGTTCTAAACTATTGTACCTCATGGTTAAAGAACCTTAGAGAATGGTACGGACAAACATCGGTCGGACTATTTAGAGCTGCAGCGTCAAAGATTAGAATCGCCATGATGATTGCCAATCTCCAATAGGAGACGCCACCACAAGAAGAAGAAACTATTTTAAACTGTTTTCAAGCTGACTGGCTTGATTCTAAGAAAATTGGGCTTATTTGCTATTTATTTGCTTAATAGTTTAGAACACTTTATAACAAGTTTGAATAACTTCCTTATTCTCATTTTCAATTGTTTTAATTATACATAAGAATCATAAAAACAAAAATCAAAACCTTAAAATTGATGTTGGAAGTTACAACAGTTGTCATCTCACAGTGCGATATAATCTTCGTGTACGTAAATTCATTCGTTCATTACATTTATATTTTTATTGTTGTATCAGTTAATATTCTTTCTAATGAAACATGACTCACTTTTCTGTTGAATCATCAAGCTTTATAATTTATATTGTAAAATAATGTATTTTTTATAGATCTAATCTGTATCTATAAAAAATACATTATTTTACAATATAAATTATAAAGCTTGATCATTCAACAGAAAAGTGAATCATGTTTCATTAGAAAGAATATTAACTGATACGACAATATAAATATGAATGTAATGAACGAATGAATTTACGTACCCGAAGATGTTATATCGCACTGTGAGATGAACTTCCAAAATCAATTTTCAGGTTTTGATTTTTGTTTTTATGATTCTTATGTATATATAAAACAATTGACATTATATATGATAAAATCCAGCTCAGTCGTTAAATGGCTAGAGGCATCTGTCTGACCTATCGGGGCGAAATTTCCCGAATCACCTTTCATAGATTTTCAGATGTTTTCTGTGCAGTTAAGGTAAATTAGGGGTTTAGAATAAACCAATTAATTATTTTAAAAAATTAAATAACATTATACTCAGTGGTAAAACTACTGGAACTATCTTTGAACTGCATGTATCTTAAAAAAAAAATTGAATTTACATTTGCCATCTCACAGTGTGATATGTGGTATAAAACAAAGAAGACTCTAATATTGATTGTGACAAACTTTTAAACTCGTAATTTCAGGTTTCTGATATTGACCGATGTCTGAAAAGAAATTTACTGGCGATATGCCCCGAACAAAATAAATTGAAAGTTAATTTACACAGCACGATTCCGCTCTTAATTCGCGAATCAGACCTAATGGCAAAAATGGACCTACCCATTCCGGTAATAGCGTATACACTGTACTCGAAAAAAGAACATTTTGATCGCATTAAAGATTCACTTCAAGTAGGTTACGTTATTTAATACAAATAACAGTAATAATTATATAAAAATAACAATTTTAGTTTTTAATTGATGATTTTATTTCGATCGTGCAAAGTGTGAAGCTGGAAATACGTCCACTTTTTCTTCCACATCTTGAAAAAATTGTTAATATAATTGAACCGGCGCTGACGGAATTGAATTGGGTTTCTTCCAAGTGGACGGTTTTTATTACACAAGCTAAGGATGCAGTTCATAGGTTTGGTGTCCTGGTAATATGAGTTATAAAAACATGTAATAAGTATATGTATGAGATGTATTTTAGGTTGGAAGAGTGCATGATGTTTATGTGAATAGAGTGTTGGAGGTGTTAACAAATATGCAATCAATTTCCTTGTATGCGCTACCAGACAGTGAAGAAACACCTTGGACCGTCGAGTTTTTTGTTGATCGCATCGAAACGATTTGCAGGGGCGCGTGTTCAGAGCTCCACACAAAAAGTTTGATGGTGGAAGAGGCTGTGGAGGAGATTCTTTTGTTGGTGCGCAAAGCTAAATTGGAGGAATCGGCAACGAGTCAAGATGAATATTTCGCAGACGGTATATATCTTCATATTCATAATTATTAATTAACTCTCAAAAGCATATTGTTGCAGCATTATCTTTTAAAATGTTAATGTAAAATGTTATTTTTAAAAACTATAATTCTGTATAGATATCTGCATACATATGATTCATCATTCTGCTGATAAATTCTCGATTCTTATGTTTTTTCCTCAAAATAAATGTCGATGAATTACAACTTACAAGATTTAATTTTATGTTACTAAAAAAACAATTTTTAAACAATAAATAGAATGATTCAAATTATAAATCTTAGATTTGCAGTTGAGATCATAATTATTTCAGTTGATGACAGTGAGGCCAACTGCGAAAGTTCAAACCAGCAACAAGCAGACTGGTCCTCAATTTACGAATGTTTTGATAAGCCTCACATACTATTTGGAAGAGGCCTCACAAAGAATATGCAAGATATGGTTAAAAATGCAGTGAATGAAATGAGGCGATATTACAGTAGAAAAGTTGTCGATGTGCTAGTTAAAGTAACTCGACAATCGCTTGATGCTATAAGAAAGCGATTTACTTCATCAGGTAATAGAATTAATATTTGGGACGTGCTATGTTCTTATGTTACCTGAATCTAATATCTCTAACTTGTAGATCAACACGAAAATACTACGACTGTATTTAAGATACAAGCTGCATTAGTAATACCAAAAGTACATGTCCAACCTGGCCTGGATGAAATACAAGAAGTTTTAATAAATGTTGGACGAATTATCACATCAGTGTCCAAAAGTGTGGGACAATGGACAGGGGGACGAGCGCCGGTAAGAAGTTTAAGCTTTATATGTTTGCATGATATTCAGTTTTTGTTTATAAGGAAGAATAAAGTTATTATTATTTACTAATTTGCTTATTCTATGTTACTTTTCGGTAGCATGAATATGAGAATATCATTAATTTTCACATAGATAAATTGACTTATATTTATTTTTGGTGCGTCTTATGGTCCGAAGGTAACATTACAATACGAATCTATACTATGTCGAAAAATTGTATGAAAAATTGTCCGAAAAATACAGTATCTGTAATGATATTGAGGATACAAACAGATCCAGCTTCATCAGCTACTGCCAAAATATCTAAATCGGGCGAGCTAAAGCTGGTCCCGAAAAATTGTATGAAAAATTGTTCGAAAAATACAGTATCTGTAATGATATTGAAGATGCAAACAGATTCAGGTTCATCAGCTACAGCAAAATATCTAGATCGGGCGAGCTAAAGCTGGTCACAAAAAATTGTAAGAAAAATTATTCGAAAAATACAGTATCTGTAATGATATTGATGATACAGACAAATCCAGGTTCATCAGCTACTGCCAAAATATCTAGATCGGACGAACTAAAGCTGGTCACGAAAAATTGTAAGAAAAATTATTCGAAAAATACAGTATCTGTAATGATATTGAAGATACAAACAGATCCAGGTTCATCAGCTACTGCCAACATATCTAGATCGGGCGAGCTAAAGCTGGTCACGAAAAATTGTATGAAAAATTGTTCGAAAAATACATTATCTGTAATTATATTGAAGATACAAACAGATTCAGGTTTATCAGCTACTGCCAAAATATCTAAATCGGGCGAGTCAAGCTGGTCACGAAATATTATATGAAAAATTGTCCGAAAAATACAGTATTTGTAATGATATTTTTCCTACCAATTATTTTGCTTCAATAATATTGTATTGTTATTATATATACTGTCCACACGTATTTTGTTTATTAATATCGTAAACTGTAACTACAACGTAACTAAAACAATTAAAATTATTGTCGATTGTTTTTTTTACATTTTCTATCTCTGATGTATAGTTATTCGTAACGGTTGCATGTATTATTTTGAAATATCTTGTAGCAATTCTATATTTAAGACCAAAAACAGTCAAAATCGCTGTAATTTATTTGCAACCAAGTTAAAAACGCGCACATCAATATTTTTCTCGGCATGTTTATTATTGATAATTATAGCACATGTATATATTTACAAAATTTGTAATACTATGTTTCTATATTTCCATTTTACAAACTAATACCTCTCACAAATTAACACTAACAATCCACTGTAATATTAACAAACATAAACTTCCAAAATGCACAAATTATATCAAACATTCCAACAAAAATAAAAACATGCACAAAACTATGCTGCTGTACATACACATGCTAAAGACACCGCCAGCAAAAACATCAGGTTGGAAAAAAATCGCGGACCACTCAAACTCTCTGTTGGATATTATGTCTCATTCTGTTATAAACAAGAAAACAGGCAAAGGGACCGTAAAGACTAAAGAGGAAGACTTCCGGACTAGACGCAGACGATTGTATCGTCTCACGACGGAGGAAAAACCGGCGTTTCCTGTGCAGCATCGCAATTTTTACAATCATGTGATGGAGAATAAGGAAGTTATTAAAACTTTATCTTTACTGTCGACGTGTACTATTGATATGAAAAAGGTAATATTTTTCAATGAAGAAAGTGTTCTATAATAGTAGAACTAGTAGTAGTAGTAACAGTAGTAGTAATAGTACTAGTAATAGTAATAGTATTAGTAGTAGTATTAGTAGTAGTAGTATTAGTAGTATTAGTAGTATTAGTAGTAGTAGTAATAGTAGTTAGTAATGGGGAGAATCGAGAACTTTGTTCTCGAGAACATTCAGAAATCGAGAACTTGTAATCGAGTACTAAACAACGAGAACCGAGAACAGTTTTCAAAGGTATCGAGAACCGAGAACCGAGACCCGAGAATCGAGACCCGAGCACTGAGAAGCAAGAACCGAAAAACCGAGAACCAAGAATCGAGACCTTTCGAGAGTATACAAAGGCATTAAATTTAAAATTGTGTTGCCTAGTCGGCGCAAATTACAGATTCGTTTATTCCTGTACAAGTACAAGTAGATTTATTTTAAACGTTTAAAGTTCTCGATTTTCTCTTCTCAGTTCTCGCCCACGTTCTCGGTCCTCGGTTAATTCGAGTTCTCGATTTTCTGTTCTCAGTTCTCGCTCACGTTCTCGGTCCTCGGTTGATTCGAGTTCTCGATTTTCGGTTCTCAGTTCTCGTTCAAGTTCTCGAGATCTTTTAAGAATCGAGAACATCGACTCTTGATAAGAATCGAGAACAGCTGTTCTCGGTTCTCGAAATCCCCCCATCACTAGTAGTAGTAGTAGTAGTAGTAGTAGTAGTAGTAGTAGTAGTAGTAGTAGTAGTAATAGTATTAGTAGTAGTAGTCCTAATAGCAACTCTACTCGACTAATATTGAGATTGATTTTTTATCAACAGGAAATGAATTCATTTATAACAAGCTGGAAACCATACAATGCCCTATGGAAAAACGAAAAGACACCACGGGAGTTACAAAATAATTGTCTGTCCGATTTCGAAACAATACTCCAAAAATACGAAGAGTTAAATACGAAGTTGAAAACGGAAAAGGATATCACAATAATTGGAAATTCTCTGGCTATTTACACAGAAAAATTGAAAACCAGTTTGCTGATTGAGTTGAAATCCTGTACACATAAGTATGTTATTTAAAATATATTGTTTATAGAATTTCTATTCCTTAAGGGTATACAAGGTGTTTGGTAACTGGATTGACAAAATGAACTGTCATATGTAAAATCAAATTCTAAACAACAAAGAACGAAAAAAAGTTGTTCTTTCTTTATTGTTTAAAATTTGATTTTACATATTATTTATTTTATTTAGTCATATGCCTTCTAGCGTAAGGTGTAGGTGTGATTTTACATATCAGATTTTGTCAATCCAATTACCAAACACCCTGTACATTGTATTTAATGAGTGATGCATATGTCACTCATTAAATACAATGTACAGCGTGTTTGGTAACTGGACTGAAAAAATCTGTCATATGTAAAATCACGCCTACACCTTACGATAGAAGGCAATATGACTAAATCAAGCTATTGAACAATGTATATGTTCAATAGCTTGATTTACAAAATTATTGTTTCCAACTTGTAGGAGTTTTCATCAAAGCAATGTACTAATCCTACAAGTATTTTATACCTGATGGAATGCAGTGAGTAACGCATAGATTTTGAAAACTAATTAATTTTAGTATTGGTCAAGCAATGAAGAAAAAGTACAAACGTGAAATGGAATACGTTTACGCGGTAATAAGTGAGATGGACCGTAAAATCGAGCGACCCATACGCGATTTGGACGATGTCCGTATGATAATGGATATTCTGAAGAAGATTCGAGATCAAGAGGTCGATATGGAGCTGAAGATTGATCCGGTTGAAGAAGCCTTCAATGTATTAGCTAGGCATAACATTAAAGTCGAGAGGGAAACGATTGAGCATGTTGATAATCTACGATACACCTGGAGCCAGTTGTTGAAACACGCATTGGATGTACATGTTAATTTGTTGAACATGCAGCCGCAGTTTGAAAATGAGCTGAAGGATAATTTGGCCAAGTTCAAGCAGGATAAAATTGATTATTGTAATGAGTACCAAACGGCTGGGCCCATGCAACCTGGATTAACACCGAGAGAGGCGTCAGATAGACTTATATTATTTCAGGTACTTATAAGTAGTTATAAACAGAGGTGGAAGAGCAACCCAGTCAGAATGTATGTGGGTGGATGAAATAGTAACTGGAAGTTATCGATAAATATAAATATTTGGGAGTTATGTTTATTTATTTATTTATTTGTTTCGGGTGCATAACAGGTATAGGATAGACATGCCCCAACCCTATGACAATGCACCACAGACATATGTTTTATATTACAATGTTCTCAAGTAATGGGAGTTGAATGAGCACATTTGTAAGCAAGAAGGTTGGGACAGTAGCACGGAGTTTGTGGAATGAATGGGGGAAAAGATTCGAATCTGAATTTTGTATAAAATAGAGTCCCCAACCCGCTTGGCCAGCATGGGGTTTCATGGCTAAACACCTTTCTTTTGCCCGGAGTAGATGATATTCTCATCTAAACGTACTTCAGTCATTCGGAATCCACGTTAAACTATAGGTCCACCTATAGTGTCAGTTGCCAGCGCTATAAGCAGAGAAAGAGACCCATATGCCAGCAGTGGTCGGAAAAGAGAGTATTTGGGATGTATGTGTGAGAAGTATAATCATGTATGGTGCTGAAGTATGGGGTGGCAAAAAGTGGGTTGATATCGAGAAGTGTATTGGTTGAAGCGTATACTTCGACATTCGACTTAAGAGCGGTAACAATTGGAACGTATGCAAGAAGTAAGATAGCAAAGTATGAGAGAAAGGTGTATTAGATGAATGATAGGT
The DNA here is from genome assembly GCA_963942505.1 of Lordithon lunulatus. Taxonomy (NCBI): domain Eukaryota; kingdom Metazoa; phylum Arthropoda; class Insecta; order Coleoptera; family Staphylinidae; genus Lordithon; species Lordithon lunulatus. The sequence continues at coordinate 66,390,860 of OZ012666.1, forward strand.
GTATGATAAAAGAAGTGTTTATAAAAGCAACACAGAACAGAAGGGAATAAATGCGAGCTATAGGCAAAACTAATGTATGAAGAGTAGCAATCTCTTTAGAAGAAGTGCAGCAAGTTTTTTTTAGTCATAAACTAAATATAATAAATATATTATAATATTTAAACTAGGCCGTTTCCGATTTAAATTAAATATCACATTAAAATTAAAGCTATATAATCTTTATACATACATTAGATTTATTAGACTTGTCAATTTTTAGAATCGTTTCGACGGTATGTGGAGAAAACTACAAACATACCAAAGCGGAGAAGAACTCTTCGGTCTGCCAACAACCGATTACCCCGACTTGGCTCAATCTCGCAAAGAACTTAACCTTCTTCAAAAGCTGTATAAACTGTACAACGATGTTATAGATCGTGTTACCAGCTACTATGATATTCCCTGGGGGGAGGTGAATATTGAGGAAATAAATAACGAACTAATGGAGTTCCAGAACAGATGCAGAAAGCTGCCAAAAGGTCTGAAGGAGTGGCCTGCGTTTTTCGCTCTAAAGAAAACTATTGATGACTTTAATGACATGTGTCCGTTATTGGAGCTAATGGCCAACAAAGCAATGAAGGCTAGACATTGGCAGCGAATTATGGAGTCGTTGCAGCATGTGTTTGAGCTGGAGGCGGAAGGGTTTTGTTTGAAAAATATTTTGGAAGCGCCTCTTTTGCAGCATAAGGAAGATATTGAGGTAAGTGGTAGATTTATATTACGTTTGCAATATTGATTATAAATCCATTATTCATATCGGAATCTATTCCTTCTCTTCAGCTTCTGCTGGGTCTGCCTTTTTTCCATCTTCCCTGTGGGTTCCATATGGTAATAACCGTCCATAGAGGGCACTACCCGGTGATCCTGACGGCATAAGCATGTTGACGGTTATTACCATATGGGTGTGCATTGCTAATTGATGTGGTAACGACAGATGGTGTTTAACTTTCTTCCTAGGGGGCTAGTTGTAACATTTTTGTATATCACCACTCGAGATATTGTGTGAATTCATCACCACTAGCTGAACTACACTGATGAGATCTAATAAGATCGAAATCTAGATGTGTAAATTGCTAAGAGGTGGATTCACACTTATATACAAGTTCCATGTATAATGCTAGTAAATATTATATAAAAATATGCATGCACAAATTTTTAGGATATCTGTATATCAGCAATGAAAGAGAAAGATATTGAAGCGAAACTTCGCCAAGTCACTAACGAATGGTCAGTACATGAGCTCACCTTCATGTCATTCAATAACAGAGGAGAGCTTCTGTTAAGAGGAGACACCACTGCTGAAACAATTGGGCAACTTGAAGACAGTCTTATGATATTAGGTTCTTTGCTCTCAAACAGGTAGGTTTATGCAGTTACATAGTTAGAAGACATTAAATGTGTTTACAACTATTTACACGTTTATGTAATTATAATAGAATACTGATAATAATAATCAAAATATTTTAGATATAATGCGCCTTTTAAGAAACAAATACAGCAATGGGTGAACGATTTGTCGAACACCAATGAAATATTGGAGCGTTGGTTGTTGGTGCAAAATATGTGGGTTTATTTGGAGGCTGTATTTGTTGGCGGGGATATAGCGAAGCAGTTGCCCAAAGAGGCCAAACGGTTTGCTAAAATTGATAAATCTTGGCAGAAAATAATGCAACGCGCGCATGAAACGCCTGGAGTTGTCAACTGTTGTGTTGGTTAGTATATTTTATGATGATAACAACTATAATTGTAGTAAGTGTAATACATCATCCATTTATTAATTCTCATTACCTAACATCATTATCAGTCCCAGACGCTATAAACACGAAATTCATATTTTTCCCCAGTTTCAACTCTGTAGCGTCTATATTTTAAGTGCTAGTGAGATGGTTTATATGTGAAAATATAGAGTATTTCCAGCCCTACAAAGACTAGACGTTTGACTGTAGCTTTTACCGTTTTTGCGCTGTAGCGGTGAGAAAATGTGAATTTGATGAAATTTCATGTTGTCCCCCGTTTTAACACTGTAGCGTCTGTATTTCAAATGATAGATACATGCTTTATATGTGAAAATATAGAATATTTCTAGCCCTATAGATTAAGACTAGTCGTTTTTCTGTGTCCATGTAACAGTTGCTTCTATGCAGATTCATATATAGATAGTGTTACAACGGAATCTACTTCGGACGGTATGGCCGATTCAACTCCCAGTTTAGCACACTTTTGCACCATTAATTTAATTCCCTTAGTTTATAAACTATATATGGGCAATCCTTCTTGTGCAATAAAATATGAAGAAAGATTTTTCAAGCTATGTGAAGCTAATTCGAAAGGATATAAGTTGTTGGTCTATTTGGTAGGGGGACGACCTCTGTTTCGGTACGCTTCAGATATAGGCCCCCACTCGAAAACAAGTATATGTGTACATTGAACATAAAATATTTCATATTTAGAAGTAGCCCTGCGCGGGTTTACTTTATTAGACTCGTGTACCTTTATTCTAAAAACAATATCCCTTGCATCCCAACATAGACCCATGAAAGTCATCACTAAACGTTTGGAAAATCGTTTAGTGATGTCTTTCATGGATCTATGCGTCCTGATTATGAAAACAAAACGACTTTTAATAGAATACCTTCCTCACGACTATGGGGCAGCAATGAAGTTAAGCACGAGAACATTAATGATTGCTCGGTATTAGAATAAATTAATGTTAAAATCGTGTGTTTAGGTGATGATATGTTGAAAAATCTACTACCCCACCTCCAAGAACAACTAGAACTCTGCCAAAAATCCTTGAGCGGCTACCTGGAGAAGAAACGAATGATGTTCCCACGTTTCTTTTTCGTATCCGATCCAGCCCTACTGGAAATTCTTGGCCAGGCATCTGATTCACACACGATTCAAAATCATCTACTTTCAATCTTTGATAACACACGTTACGTGAAGTTCCATGACATCGAGTATAATAAAATAACAGCTGTCGTATCATCGGAGGGTGAAATAATTCCGTTAGAAAAGGCGGTTCGGGCTGAAGGAAGTGTCGAAACTTGGTTGACACAACTGCTTGTAACATCGCAAAGCTCGCTACATTCTATTATACGGCAAGCTGCTATCAACATTAATGATCCGAATTTTCACTTGCTGACATTTTTGGATAAAATGCCGGCACAGGTATAGTTTTTGTTATGAGAGAGTAAACTTGTATATAATTATTATATCTATTTCAGATTGGATTATTAGGTTTACAAATGATATGGACAAGGGACGCCGAATTAGCACTCATGCAGGCAAGGATGGATAAGAAAATAATGTCGGAAACAAACAACAGATTTTTGGAATTATTGAACACATTGATCGATCAAACAACAAGAGATTTGACTAAAATTGAGAGGACAAAGTTTGAAACCTTAATCACAATTCACGTGCACCAAAGAGATATTTTTGATATTTTGGTAAATAAACATTTATTTAAATATACAAATATTCATTTCATTTCAAGTATTTATGATAAACTAAATCCGTTACTGAGCAAGAGGCCACCCATCCTATTGCTCAGTAACGGATTTAGTTTGACATAAATGCTTGAAATAAATATTGTCAGAGATGGTAAATAAAAATAAATACAGAAATTGAATGGTTAAGGCGACTACTACGTGGTAATTAATTTTCAATAAAGGAGGTGAATAAAACTGTTTTTAACTCTTGTTTAATTGTTTAAAACAACTAGTTTCGCCTAAGCTCTAGACATTATCAAGTTTTTTGTTTGTTTTTGTTTTAAACAATTAAACAAGTGGTAAAAAAACATAGTAGTTTTATTCATATCCTTTATTAAAAATAAATACTGTTACCGAGAAAGAGGCAGATTATTATTTTTTTTTTCTTTTAATATTTATACCTATATATATGTATATATATATATATATGTATATATATATATATATATATATATATATATATATATATATACATTTTGCATATTATTGTAGTTGTCCTGTAATTGGATTTTTTTCCGTAGGACAATAAAGCCTATTATTATTATTATTAAATAGTGAAGAGCATATTGGATTATAGTGATATTTCATTTCTAGTGTCGTCTTAATATCAAACATGTTAATGACTTTGAATGGTTGAAGCAGTGTCGATTTTATTTTAAAGAAGAAAGAGATAAAACGTTGATTATTATAACTGATGTAATATTCTTCTATCAAAACGAGTATTTGGGGTGTACTGATCGACTTGTTATAACACCGCTTACGGATAGGTAATATATTACCACTACTATATTTGGGTTACAATATGTAACACTTGTTTTACAATATACTAATGTACAATTGTTAGATGTTACATTACACTGGCACAAGCACTTGCCATGAGCATGGGAGGCGCACCATGCGGTCCTGCAGGCACAGGTAAAACTGAAACTGTGAAAGATATGGGAAAGACCTTGGCAAAATACGTGGTGGTCTTTAATTGCTCTGACCAAATGGATTATCGTGGATTAGGGCGAATTTATAAAGGTAATTGTTTGGTAATACGATTAATGTTATTATTTCTTATATCTATGTAGATGAGACTAGTGCATTTGTAAGAAAAACATGAAAACAAGAACTGCTGACAACTATTACTTCTCTAATTGGAACTATTACAAATATTTTTGATAGCTAATGTATCAAAAACTGATGTTTTAAATATTGTACTAGCCGCCAGCAATCAACAATAAATAACGTATCTATACAATCTGATATTATACAATTTAGTGAGTAATAATGAATACCAAAAACAGTGTTTACTATAGTACTAATCTATATAAATAGCAACCCTCGTATATCCAGAATATTTAAATTAGCAACCTCACCACATTGAGTATGTAAAGATAAAACGTACTGAAGCGCACCGGTGTGAAGAATAACGACCCCAGCCTCTGAGGCGGATTGTTTTGATTTTCTGACCAATTGGGGTGACCAATAAAATCCAAATTTTGAGGATTCTTTTGTTTATGTCTTGCGGAGCATAATAAATAGTTATATATTTTTAATAATAATTGGTATAGGCGTTGTTGTATAATATATGTTATAACGTAAATTATTATTTTTGATCATGAATCCGTTATACAATTGATTTGAAAAAATTACACAAGGTTTATAACAAAATTACAATAGAAAATGGAAAGTCTCTATCTTGGCATATTTTTCTTTCTATTTATTTTTTATTTTTAACTTTTACTCTCCTATCTTGATATACCGATCTTAGAGGCTAGGTCGATAACAAAATTATGCAGCATATTTTGTCTAATTTTTTCACTGATCTTAGTGCAAAATATATCAGTGCACCAAATGCCCGAAGGAACTTGGAAAATGTTGATAACAAGTATTTTTTTCGGCGACCAAGTCGAACATATTTCATTACTTTTATTTTTTACCATGGATCCGTCATACAATAAATTTAAAAAAATTACAAAATATTTATAACAAAATTACAATAGAAAATGGTAGTCTCTATCTTGGCATATTTTTCCTTCTATTTATTTTTTATTTTTAACTTTTATCTCCATATGCCGATTTTAGAGACTGGGCCGATAAAAAAATTATTCAACATATTTTGTTTAATTTTTTTACTGATCTTAGTACAAAACATATCAGTGCACCAGATGCCCGAAGGAACTTGGAAAATTTTGATTATAAGTATTTTTTTTCGGTGACCAAGTCGAACATATTTTATTATTATTATTTTTTACCATGGATCCGTCATACAATAGATTTGAAAAAATTACAAGAGGTTTATTACAAACTTACAATAGAAAATGGAAAGTCTCTATCTTGGCATATTTTTCCTTCTATTTATTTTTTTATTTTTAACTTTTACGCTCCTATCTCGATATGCCGATTTTAGAGCTGGGTCGATAAAAAAATTATGCAACATATTTTGTCTAATTTTTTACTGATCTTGGTGCAAAACATATCAGTGCACCAGATGCCCAAAGGAAATTGGAGAATTTTTATTATAAGTTTTTTTTTTCGGCGACCAAGTCGAACATATTTCATTATTATTATTTTTGACCAGGAATCGACCTCACAATTGATTTGAAAAAATCACGCAATGTTACAATGGAAAATTGATAGTCTCTATCTACACGTATATTTCAAGATATGTAAAAAAAACTAACAAAAATGTTACATAATTTTTGTATCGACCCAGCCTCTAAAATCGGAAAATCAAGATAGGAGCGTAAAAGTTAAAAATAAAATAAAAATAGAAGGAAAAATACGTGCAGATAGAGACTTTCCATTTTTCATTGTAACGTTTATAGAAATATTGTGTAATTTTTTAAAATCGATTGTATGGCGGATCCATGGTCAAAAATAATAACAATGAAATTTTTTCGACTTTGTTGCCGAAAAAAAAATACATATAATCAAAATCTTCCAATTTCCTTCAGGCATCTCGTATACTGATATGTTCTGCACTCAGATCAGTAAAAAAAATTAAACAAAATATGATGCATAATTTTATTAATGACCCAGCTTCTAAAATCGGCATATCGAGATAGGAACGTAAAAATGAAAAATATAAAATAAACAGAAGGAAAAATATGCCAAGATAGAGACATTCTATTTTCTATTGTCATTTAGTTATAAACCTTGTGTAATTTTTTCAAATCAATTGTATGACGGATTCATGATCAAAAATAATAACTTACGTTACAACATATATTATACAACAACTCCTATAACAATTATTGATAAAAATATATAACTATATATTATAATATAAATTATAATCTTCAAAATTTGGATTTTATTGGTCAGAATAGACCCACAAACAATGCGCCGTGCGCGCGATATAGAGGCTGGGATCCTAGAGGTTAACTTCACACCGGTCTGAAGTGCTTAGTAAATTTATACATTAACTCAACAATTCGATGGTATACTATTTTAGGGGAATAAAAAATCTTTCAATGAATTGATGCTTCTTCAGAAAGAGGTACTATATTGAGAATTCCCAACAGAGTGTCATGTCCCCCTATTTAAAAAAAGTATTTTAAAAATTAATTGTTACAATTTTTATTCTACATCATATTTATATGTATAAAATTATATTTTTAGGACTAGCACAGTCTGGCTCATGGGGATGTTTTGACGAGTTTAACAGAATAGAACTTCCAGTTTTATCTGTTGCTGCGCAACAAGTGGCTGTAGTGCTATCAGCCAAGAAAGAAAAGAAAAAACGATTTCAATTTACTGATGGAGACATCATTGAAATGTGTCCAGAATTTGGCATCTTCATTACAATGGTAACGAAATTGTTTTTTGTTATCCTTAAAATTTAAATAACACATATTGCCGTTTTAATTGTTCTTTTTTAAGAATATGGGCTGTATTTAATTTATTTTCAGAATCCTTCATTAGAAAGTTAACGAAATTGTTTTTTGTTATCCTTAAAATTTAAATAATAAATATTGCCGTTTTAATTGTTCTTTTTTAAGAATATGGGCTGTATTTAATTTATTTTCAGAATCCTGGCTATGCTGGTCGAAAAGAACTACCAGAAAATTTAAAGATTCAATTTCGAACTGTTGCTATGATGGTGCCCGATCGACAAATTATAATAAGAGTCAAATTGGCCAGTTGCGGTTTTTTGGAAAACATAACGCTTGCGAGGAAATTTTACACGTTATATAAGTTGTGTGAAGAGCAACTTACAAAACAGGTTTATATATTTGATCTATTTGTCTGTTTACTAATTTATGTTAGTCCTCAACTATACATGTTTAATATTTGATTAATATTGCTTAGGGTACTAATGAAAAATGTGAAACCCGTTTGTCGATATCTATTTTGGTTTTCGCGTCACAACCCTTCAAAGTTCGTAAAAATTGCTTGAAATTACCATTTCAGAAACGAACTTTTCGAGCTGTTTCTCAGTAACCGTGCCTACTTCTTGTTTGTGTTTTTGGATTTAGGGGGTGGCCTGCCATACGAGAACTATATTATCCCCAATGTCCCTTCGTTAGTTTTAGCGTGACCGAGAAATCATTCTATGGTTTGAGGTGAAATTTTTACAAAAAAAAATCAAAAATTTTAAAATTAATTTAATGCTACCACCCAATACTTCTTAGAGTACTAATGAAAAATGTGAAAAACGAGTTCGATTAAATAATAATAATTTCTGTAGGTTCATTACGATTTTGGTTTACGTAATATTTTGTCCGTACTAAGAAGTCTGGGCGCTGCAAAACGCGTCAACAACAAAGACACAGAAAGTACCATCGTGATGCGAGTGCTTCGTGACATGAATTTGTCTAAACTAATAGACGAAGATGAACCCTTATTCATATCCCTTGTGGCTGATCTATTTCCGAATCAAACCTTAGAGAAAACCTCATATCCGGAACTAGAAGAAGCAATTAATAATGAAGTTGTTGCGGCGGGATTAGTGAATCATCCTCCATGGGTATTGAAACTAATTCAGGTAATAAATATTATATTGTAGAGTTTTAATATATTAAATCTATTTTTGTAATAGCTTTATGAAACTCAACGTGTTAGGCATGGTATAATGACTTTAGGACCTACTGGTGCTGGAAAAACTATGTGTCTGCAAGTGTTGATGAAATCATTGTCTGAAATGGGATTTCAACATAGGTACGACTAATTAATTTTATTGTTCATTTAATAGATAATTACTTAGAATTTGAGAGATGTTACTCAAAATTAATAAGAATCTCGATATTTTTTAACATATTGTTTAAACAAATTTGAGCTGTAGTGATCCAAAAAAATTATCCTTGGAAAACTACGTGTCTACAAGTGTTGATGAAGTCATTGTCTGAAATAGGATTTCAATATTTAAATTAACATTACCCCCGGAAAACTACGTGTCTACAAGTGTTGATGAAGTTATTGTCTGAAATAGAATTTCAACATAGGTACGACTAATTAATTTTATTGTTCATTTAATAGATAATTGGTCAGAATTTAAGAGATGTTACTCAAAATTTATAAGAATTTCTATATTTTTTAACATATTGTTTAAACAAATTTGAGCTGTAGTGATTCAAAAAAATTATCCTTGGAAAACTACGTGTCTACAAGTGTTGATGAAGTCATTGTCTGAAATAGGATTTCAATATAGGTACGGCTAATTAATTTTATTGTTCATTTAATAGATAGAACTGGTCAGAATTTGAGAGATGTTACTCAAAATTAATAATAATCTCGATATTTTTTAACATATTGTTTAAACAAATTTGAGCTGTAGTGATCCAAAAAAATTACCCCCGGAAAACTACGTGTCTACAAGTGTTGATGAAGTTATTGTCTGAAATAAAATTTCAACATAGGTACGACTAATTAATTTTATTGTTCATTTAATAGATAATTGGTCAGAATTTAAGAATGTTAATCAAAATGTATAAGAATTTCGATATTTTTTTACATATTGTTTAAACAAATTTGAGGTGTAGTGATTCAAAAAAATTATCCTTGGAAAACTACGTGTCTACAAGTGTTGATGAAGTCATTGTCTGAAATAGAATTTCAACATAGGTACGACTAATTAATTTTACTGTTCATTTAATAGATAATTGGTCAGAATTTAAGAATGTTACTCAAAATTTATAAGAATTTCGATATTTTTTAACATATTGTTTAAACAAATTTGAACTGTAGTGATTCCCAAAAATTAGCCCCGGATGTATATTCGTATCGCATATAACCTCTGAGACAGTTATTCAGACAGAGGGTCTATTCTGTAAGTTTAGAACAATCGGAATTCAACAGAACTTTCTGAAAACCATGGTTTAACAATACTTTCACATAAATTTTTAGAGAAATGCGAATGAACCCAAAAGCAATAACAGCAGCACAAATGTTCGGGCGATTAGACGTAGCCACAAACGATTGGACGGATGGAATCTTCTCCGCCCTTTGGAGGAAAACATTAAAATTAAAATCAGGTATAACCTAACTCTAAAAACGAAAACAATAAACTACACCACCCAAAAATTTTTTAGATGAATACGTTTGGATAATTCTGGATGGCCCAGTTGATAGCATCTGGATTGAAAACTTGAATTCCGTACTAGACGACAATAAAACACTAACATTAGCAAACGGCGACAGGCTTTCAATGGCACCCACATGTAAAATCATGTTTGAACCTCACAACATAGACAACGCCTCACCAGCCACGGTTTCACGAAACGGCATGGTGTATATGAGTTCATCCGGTCTCAACTGGGAGCCTGTAGTTACAGCCTGGTTGAAACTGCGCTGCCCTAGAGAGGAAGAAGTATGCCAAAAGCTATTCGATGAAACATTTGCAATTATCTACTCGTGGTGCACTCAAAACTTGAACTTGGTTATGGAGGTGCTTCAATGCAATATAACATTGCAGATGTTAAGTCTGTTAGAAGGGTTGTTACCACAACAAGCGCCAGAACCCGAGAATGCGTCTACCAAATCGGATGATGATGATGATGGAGATGAAGTTACATCAGAAATTGTGGCACAGTACAGTTGTGAGCATATTGAGAAAATATATTTATTTTCAATTGTTTGGAGTGTGGGAGCGTTTTTGGATGCTGATGACCGTAATAAATTCGATGTGTTTCTAAAAGAGAATTTAAAACAGCTGGATCTACCCAAAAATAATACTAAAAATCTTAATGTATTAATTCAAATTGATGGAATGAGCTGATTCACACAAAATTACAGTTGCGTTATTGTAGTACTAATAGTAACTACTAATGTGGCGAATATCTTGATACCGAAAGCCCATTAGAACTAATTTAATTTAAATCTAGATTCGCGAAATTTTGACCAGATAGGGTATGAACTCTTGCTCTGCGTACGAGAAGGACTCTAACCATTAACTGAGCTGGGTTCAATTTATATTAACATTTACAACGTTGTTTGCAACATCTATCAGATGTATAGATAGATATTTATTGTTATGAATATGCGATTCAAACGTTTTCTTCGAGATAGTAGGTAAACAGCTGATCTTTGTTATTGTTTGATCAGCTGATTGCATTACAATCATACTATTTCAGTCACTTTTACATTCATGCGTGATTGTTAATGTACTTTATACATAGTAAAACCTTGACTACAAGGTTTTACTATGTATAAACTACATGAACAATTACACATTAATGTAAAAGTGACTGAAATCGTATTATTTTAATGCATCAGCTGATAAACAATAACAAAGATCAACTGTCATGTAAATAAAAAAAAGGAAAAACAAATGTTGTGAGGAACAAATTCCCTACTAAATATAGTTAATTTTCTGCCACTAGATAGAGTATATAATCAAGATTTTACTATGTATAAATAGAATAGTGCGAGATATTGGTTGGGTTTGAAATGCTGTGTATGGCAGATTCTAGCCGATGGATACTCTATCTAGTGGCAGAAAATTAACTATATTTAGTAGGGAATTTGTTTCTCACAACATTTGTTTTTCTTTTTTTTTATTTACATGACAGTTGATCTTTGTTATTGTTTATCAGCTGATGCATTAAAATAATTCGATTTCAGTCACTTTTACATTAATGTGTGATTGTTAATGTAGTTTATACATAGTAAAACCTTGTAGTCAAGGTTTTACTATGTATAAAGTACATTAACAATCACACATTAATGCAAAAGTGAGTGAAATCGTATGATTTTAATGCAATCAGCTGATCAAACAATAACAAAGATCAGCTGTTATGTATATGAAAAAAAAATTAAAAACAAATGTTGTGAGGAACAGATTCCCTACTAAAAATAGTTAATTTTCTGCCACCAGATAGAGTATCTACCGGCTGGAATCGGCTATACACAACATTTCAAATCCAAGTAATATGTCACACTATTCTAATTTTTTTATTTTTTTATTTAATTTTTATCTCATAGGTATTTCTATAATTTGTAACCTACTACATATGGGTATTGTAATACTTCATTGCGCAATTGTATTTATGTATGAATCAGCATCTAGTAAACTATTTACATTACATCATTTTTAGGCGACTGTGTTTGATTATGTAGTCAACGACGTGGGCGAATGGGAATTGTGGAATTCGCGTGTTACAAACTACATCTACCCCGACTTAAGCAGTCCGGATTTCGCTTCAATTTTAATTCCAATCATTGACAACGTCCGTATGGACTATCTAATTGAGAAAATTGTTAAGCAGGATAAAGGAGTGTTGTTGATCGGGGAACAGGGTTCTGCAAAAACTGTGATGATGAAATCCTTTATGAAAAAATGCAATCCCGAGCTGTATCTCAGCAGATCTTTTAATTTCTCTAGCGCGACGACGCCATATCAGTTTCAGAAGACTATTGAGAGCTACGTGGAGAAGAGAATGGGCAGTGTGTTTGGTCCGCCTAATGGGAAGAGAATGCTGGCGTTTATTGATGATATCAATCTGCCAGAGATTAATTGTTGGGGTGACCAGGTGATTATTTTGTTAAATAGGCCATATTTTTAATTTACAAACGTAGAATATGCTTTATTTTATTATTATTATCTTCTTGTCCTGTTCAATAAATATATTCGCATGTAGGATAGAAATCGAAATGAGATGCAGCAGGCTTCGAAAGGCACTTTAAGCCGTTGGTCTCGTCGCACAGCCATGGGGGCAAAATTCCGAAAACGTGGCAAATATTACTAAGCCTTCTTTTAAAAGTTCAAACTTTGTTCCTCGGGGGTTTTTAAGGTCACTGATTACAAATCCGATGTCCGATTTTAAAAATACAAAATGGTAAAATGCGGACAATAATGTTAATTTTGCAAATCATTCGTTCGAAATGGTGGACAAAACAGTAAATCGAAATTACTTACACGGGGGTTGTTAACGCTGCCCCACTGTGAGTCAGTAACATAACACTGGCCCTACTATGTACATACAGGCATGGATATATCCCGAAAACGTGGCCAAAAATCGTAAAACTAACTTTTGTATTTTCGAACGAAAATTGTATTAATAGGCATGGACATCCCACAGTAGCATATTGGGAAGCTATCTGGGAAAGCCCACCAATTGCTATACAATTTCAATTATCTGTGAGAAATATCAGATTTTCTAAAATTTCAAAAAAATCTCAATTAGTAGCTAAACAATGTTTTAAACGTTTTAACTCATTTATAGAACTCTTTTCTTACAGATTACAAATGAAATTGTTCGTCAAACCATCGACATGGGCGGTTTTTACAGTTTAGAAAAACCTGGTGAATTTACAAGCATAATAGACGTGCAATTTGTAGGTGCTATGGGACAGCCAGGTTTCTATTAAATTAAATAAATCGCATTCAGAATTTTCATATATTTCACTGCAGGTGGTGGAAGAAATGATATCCCGTCGCGTTTGAAACGACAGTTTTGTATTTTCAACTGTTGCATGCCTACTGATGCCGCCATTGATAAAATATTTTCTGTAATCGGACAAGGGCATTATAATGTGAAAAGAGGTTTCTCGGCAGAGGTGCGGAATTTAGTTAAGAAAATTGTGCCTCTAACGAGAATTTTGTGGAGAAATACCAGGGAGGCATTGCTGCCTACTCCAGCTAAATTTCATTACGTGTTCAGTCTTAGAGATCTCTCTAAAATTTGGCAAGGAATGGTAAGATGAAGAGAAATATGTTATTTAATAATTCTATGATTTTTTTGCATTATTTTAGGTGGGAACATTACCAACTGTTATCGAATCGGACGGTTGTTTAATGGTTTTATGGAAACACGAATGCACAAGAGTGTTTTCTGATAGGTTTACTATTATTAAGGATAAGGAATGGTTTAATGACGCCATTTTGGATTTAGTAGAAAATGAATTGGGCGTCGATTATAGAACAAAGGCTATGCCTACTCCCGTCTTCGTAGATTTTATGCGGTATGAGAATTTGATAATGGAATAATTAAGAGAGATGTTTCATATGATAAATAAAGTACGCGCGTAAAGTTACCCGATACTCTTCTATCTTGGACTTCCAATTAATATAGTAAAATAATAATCAAAACCGAAATCGATCGTTAATATAGATACTACCCCCTAACAACATGATGTCAAATGATATTAGATTCATTGTAAATTTTTGAATAACTATTTACTTGATATATGTTTTCCAAATACCTAGTTATTTTACTACTAGGTAATAATTTAGTTTTTCTCTGCAGTGATGCGCCAGAACCCACAGGAGAGGAAGGAGAAGATGCTGACATGGAGCTACCGAAAGTGTACGAACCTGTATCAAAAGATAGTGAACTAAGAGATCGTTTAGATATGTTTTTAGCACAGTTTAACGAAATGGTACGTGGAGCAGGAATGGATTTAGTTTTCTTTCCAGACGCCATGTTACATTTGGTGAAGATATCAAGAGTTATACGACATCCAAGAGGGAATGTAATGTTAGTAGGTATGTCATTCTACACGGAGAAAAATTACAGGTTTTTCGGCTCTGCCGGGGCCGAACTACCCGAGTTATGAGAAGCTGAACCTCGGCTTCTCCGTAGATCAGCAGCAGGAGAGCCGAGCACTGAATCATTGACGTATTAACCTTGATTAAGTTTGTTTGGCTGGAGCAATTATGTTATTTATTATAATTGCACACACACACACACAAACACATACACACACACCAATCCTCATCAACTATGTGACTTGTCTCATTGAGATTTTATAATAATTATCATCTATCATTTAATCACTCGGCTAAGACAGAGCCGAACAAATCATCGGTTTTAACATATAGCAATCGAGTAAACAATATCGACATTAGCACTGCCAAAGGCTTTAAAATTCGTTTGTGATGCTGCCGGTATATTTTTCGGTTGTGCCTCAAACGTTGGCTTTTATGCCACCGTACATTTTGGTTCACCTCTGAGCAAAGTGTACTAAATAATCATCAATCCAATGTCTCTCGAAGTTTAGAAATACGAAAACCTCATATTTTAGATATAATTGTTATACTTTAATGCTACAGGTGTTGGTGGAAGTGGAAAGCAATCGCTAACAAAACTATCATCATTCATAGCCGGCTACAAAACATTTCAAATAACCCTAACAAGATCATACAATATCGGAAACTTTTTGGAGGACCTTAAGGCTTTATACAGGTCATGCGGTTGCCAAGGAAAGGGAACTACGTTCGTATTTACGGATTTAGATATTAAAGAAGAAGGATTTTTGGAATACTTGAACAACATTTTATCGTGCGGAGCTATTTCGAATTTATTCACAAAGGACGAGCAGGCTGAGATCGTGCAGGAGCTGACGCCCATTATGAGAAGAGAAAACCCCAAAAGGACTATTAATAATGAGGTTGCAATGGAGTATTTTATGAACCGAACTGTACAAAATCTACACGTGGTGTTTTGTTTTTCACCTGTAATTATTATTTTATAATGTAGAGTGATGCAGTCTAAGGCACTTTGTTTGTAGGTTGGTGAAAAATTTCGCAATAGAGCTCTGCGTTTTCCTGCATTGATTTCAGGATGCACCATCGATTGGTTTCAACCGTGGCCCAATGATGCGTTAGTTTCTGTAGCCCACCACTTTTTATGCGAATTTAAAATTGAGTGCACGGATTCTGTTAAAGAAGAATTGGTTTGTGCATTGGGATCAATTCAAGATGTTGTAGCTGATACTTCGAGTGAATATTTTCAGAGGTATTTAGATATGTTAGGTGATCTATAGCTACAAACTAAAAAAATTAGGAGGAATTAATTATCCGTTGCGAAACAAAGACGAAGAGCAGGAATATGTTAGATTCACACAGTCCGCGTACTTGCGCGGAGAAGACAATAAATCTATAAATCTATTGCATTCTCCGCACAAGCACGCAGACTGTGTGAATCTGACATAAAGGCCATATTCCTGCTCTCCGTCTTTGCGCTTCCGTTTCTGCGTCAGCTAAACAGATTTGGATAAGCTTCTTACTTCTCCGTCTCTGATTGGCTAATAGGACTTAGCCTAAGAGTTATCAGGATTGTCTGGATATGATCTTAAATGTTCCTATTAAAATGATTAACATAAACTCTATGTACTTTTCTCAAAATTAGATTTAGGAGGGCCACACACGTTACTCCAAAATCTTACTTGAACTTTATTGCTGGCTACAAGTCTATTTACAAAAACAAAAAGCAAGAGCTTAGTAATGGTGCTGCGAGGATGGATACGGGTCTAGAAAAGTTAGCTGAAGCATCGGATTCAGTTGAGATATTGAAAGACAAATTAGCACTTATGGAAAAAGAATTAGCGGATGCTTCAAAAAGAGCAGAATCAGTCTTATCTGAAGTAAGCAAATTATTTTAACAGTGTTTATAGATTGATTTTTAACATCACTCCTACTAAGTGTATAAATATGAATTAACTAGATGTGAATGAAGACACACAAAAGTTGAATTAAAAACAATTATTTAAATTATATATAACACTAATTCTAGTTCACTGACAGAGATGTGAATGAAGACACACAAAAATTGAATTAAAAACAATTATTTAAATTATATATAACACTAATTCTAGGTCACTGACAGAGATGTGAATGAAGACACGCAAAAATTTAATTAAAAACAATTATTTATATTATATATAACACTAATTCTAGGTCACTGACAGAGATGTGAATGAAGACACACAAAAATTGAATTAAAAACAATTATTTAAATTATATATAACACTAATTCTAGGTCACTGACAGAGATGTGAATGAAGACACACAAAAATTTAATTAAAAACAATTATTTAAATTATATATATCATTAATTCTAGGTCACTGACAGAGATGTGAATGAAGACACACAAAAATTGAATTAAAAACAATTATTTAAATTATATATAACACTAATTCTAGGTCACTGACAGAGCGAGTCAAGCAGAAATCGTTAAAGACCAAGTACAGAAAGTTAAAGAAAAAGCTGAAATACTGGTGTCGCAAATTGCTATTGAGAAAGCAGTAGCCGAAGAGAAGTTAGAAGCTGCTAAACCAGCTCTAGAGGAAGCAGAATCTGCTCTAAATACGATTAAACCAGCACATATTGGTATGATTCTGATATTATTAATTTCGATTTTGTAATATATGACAATTTTAGCAACTGTGCGAAAACTGGGCAGGCCTCCTCATCTAATTATGAGGATTATGGATTGTGTACTAATACTATTTCAAAGAAAACTACAATCAGTTTCTGCAGACGCTGCAGCTCAGTCTCCCAAACCATCTTGGCCGGAATCACTAAAGGTCAGTACATTTACATTATACGACATACTAAAACATACCTATAAATCATAAGTTACCTTAAAGTGCCCTCATGGGCTGTTTTACTTTATCTAATCATCGTCAACTTGTCAGACAAACTCAATTGAACAAAAAACTTCTAGTTTTATACGCTTAGTTCCTTCTGCAATGAGTTTAATATTATTGTGTGGCTATTTTTGATTACATATTGACATTTTTGATAAAATTCTCTATAACGTCTTGTATCATCTCAAAATTTTATATTTAGTTAATGGCTTCAGCGACCTTCCTTCTACAACTACAAAACTACCCAAAAGACATGATAAACAACGAAATGGTAGAACTACTAGAGCCCTACTTCGAAATGGAAGATTATAACATGGACACCGCAAAAAGAGTTTGTGGTGACGTCGCCGGGTTACTCTCGTGGACTAAAGCCATGGCTTTCTTTCACAGTGTTAATAAAGAAGTTTTGCCGCTTAAAGCAAATTTAAAAGTGCAAGAAGCTCGTCTAAAGGTATATAGCTATTAAGACCTTAAACTAACATTCACCCCAAATATCTTTCTATTGTAATATAGCTAGCAATGGATGATTTGGCAGGGGCGGAAAGAGAGTTAGAAGAACGAGAACAATCTCTAACGGAAGTTAAAGAACAGTACGACAGTGCAGTAATGGAAAAACAGAGACTCACTGATGCTGCCAACAGTTGTTTGAGGAAAATGAATACAGCGACTGCTTTGATTAATGGATTGGGCGGCGAGAAAGCTCGATGGACTTCACAAAGTAAAGAATTTAAGGAACAATTAGGTAATATAACTAGAATGAAATTGATAATTAATAATGCATTTCGTAGTTTACCGGCGGAAAAGTCTGATGCTCGTATTCACCAACATCCCATAAACTTTATAGGTCCCATAAGCTATTGAATGGATAAATTGAAGAATTGGCCAAAATAAATGTCAAACACCTTGAGTAGCGCTTGCGATTGGAGCTTTGATGACATCTTTTGTTTAATTATTCAGTGTTTGCAATAGAGAGAATCTAAAGTAACTACATTCTCTAGATAATGTATTTATTGTTGCTATAACAATGAATACTTATGGGTTCAATAGCTATTGATAGATTTATAAGGCACCTTACACGATCAATATTACTGTCAATATTGTAGAATAATAATTTTAGAAATTTTCATTATTCTAAAATATTACCAGTATTACTCATCGTGCAAGGTATGTTAATGATGTAATGAAGAGAATACTGATTTTTATCTGTATAATTGATCACTTGATAAATATAAAAGGATTGAAGCAAATATTGACAGTATTAGTATTGACAGAATTATTGACCGTGTAAGGTGCCTTTATAAGGCACCTTACACGATCAATATTACTATCAATATTTTAGAATAATGACAGTATTACTGTACGATAATATGTTTAAAATTTTCATTTTTCTAAAATATTGACAGTATTACTGATCGTGTAAGGTATAGTAATGCTGGAATGAATAGAATACTGATGTTTACCCGGATAATTGATTACTTCATAAATATTGAAGGAGGATTGAAGCAAATACTGACAGTACTAGGATTGACAGTATTATTGACCGTGTAAGGTGCCATTATGGAACCTCGGTGAATACGGGGATGAGAGTCCTATAAATACGTATATATTTATAGGGCTGACATTTTTATTTGTAATTAGTGCTATATTATGATATATTTACAACCTAATTAATTTTCAGGTAGACTAGTTGGTGACGTTTTGCTAGCTACAGGATTTCTATCGTACTGTGGTCCGTACAACCAAGAATTCAGAGCAAATTTAGTGAAAACATGGATGCAGATATTGGAAACCCGCGTGATTCCATACACTGTTAATTTAAACATAACTTATATGCTCGTGGAGAATTCGACCGTTTCAGAGTGGACACTGCAGGGTCTACCAAATGATGAATTATCTGTGCAAAACGCTCTAATCGTTACAAAATCTAGATCGTATCCACTTTTGATAGATCCACAGACACAGGGGAAGATGTGGATTAAAAAGAAGGAAGCCAACAATAATTTGCAAATTACCTCGCTTAATCACAAATATTTTAGAACTCATTTAGAGGATTGTCTATCAATTGGTATGTTTTAGAACTAATTAGTATAAAGTAATTCTAGTTGGTGTAACATTAAATTAGATGCTTTGTAATTGGTATTAGTTATTATTAGTTAGCATAGTATTTGATGCAATCTAAGTTGCACGAGCACATGTGGAACTTTGGAGGGAACAGAAATGTTCAGAAAAATATAGTTACTTTTAAATATTCTTTCTTAACATGTATAACCAGATTGTGTTTTACCTTTTTCTCTAGGGATTAAGACATATTGCTTTTAATATTTACATTTAAAATATTTTTTTAGGAAGGCCGTTATTAATCGAAGATATTGATGTTGAACTGGATCCCGTAATAGATAATGTGTTGGAAAAGAATTTTATAAAATCTGGATCAATTGAAAAGGTTATTGTGGGCGATAAGGAGTGCGATGTCCTAACAGGATTTATGCTTTACATAACTACCAAACTACCAAATCCACCGTACTCGCCAGAAATCAGTGCTAAAACTGCTATCATTGATTTTACTGTAACAATGCTAGGTAATTAAATATATAGATTAGTGATTCTCGGGGTCGGGAATAGTATTCGGGGGGTCGCATAAAATTTGATTTCAAAGATATACCAATGATTATTACTTTCCAAATACAGCTACTGCTGTGTAAGGAAGGTATTGTTTTACCGAAAACGTGTTCACGTTTTTTTTTACTAAAATAAAAATAACAAATCATTTCAATTGATACTAAAAATAAATTTATCAAAATTAGGAGTATTTCAATGCAATTAAACAATAGATATTAACTAAATTTAAATTACCCTCACCCCCCTACAGGATGTTTTTCTACACATACCCATTCTTCAGGGGGTCCTTAAAATTTTTAAATGCGGAGTTTGAGAAACACTGGTCTAGACCAGCGGTGGCGAACCTTTTTCAGTATGCGTGCCAAAAAAATACAATTCTTATTAATAAAAGTGCCAACTATGGGTAATATTAAAAAAAAACACAATTGATAAAAATAAGATAAAAACAAATGTTTGCCGAATTGTATTAAATGTACTGGCAATTTTTTCATATTTTTACGCTCTACATAGAATATTCAACATCTACACTTAAGGCCGTTTCTACAATTGATATTTAACTGGCGAATAAGGCCAATATTGGTATTTTTATATTTGCTAAAACGCGAAAATTTGCTACTACATTTAATAAAATTCGGCAAACATTTGTTTTTATCTTATTTTTATTAATTGTGTTTTTTAATACTACCCATAGCTTGGCACTTTTATTAATAAGGATTGTATTTTTTTGGCACGCATACTGAAAAAGGTTCGCCAACCCCGGTCTAGACTACTATTTATCTAACAAATGAATGTTAAAATCAGAATTTAAAATATATTTCAAGAACCTTATTTTATTTATATTTTACATATAGGTTTGGAGGACCAACTACTAGGGCGCGTGATTCTAATGGAAAAATCAGACCTAGAAGCAGAGCGTGTCGCTCTCTTCGAAAGTGTAATGCAAAACCAAAGACGAATGAAAGATCTGGAAACAAATCTACTCTGCCGTTTAAATTCAACCCAAGGTTCATTAGTGGACGACGAAGAGCTAATAAACGTGCTGCACGTTACAAAAGTTACAGCTGAGGAAGTAAACGAAAAACTATCTGTTTCAGTTTATACAGAAAGAAAAATTAATCGAGCAAGAGAAGAGTTTCGATCTGTTGCAGCGAGGGGCTCGATTTTATACTTCTTGATCGTGGAAATGAGTAATGTAAACGTGATGTATCAGAACTCGTTGAAGCAATTTCTGACCATTTTTGATAATTCTATTACGAAGTCAACCAAAAGCACAGATACTGAGGAGAGGATTTCGATTATTTTAAAATACTTAACGTTTGAGGTAAATAGTGACAATTATTGTTTTTTGTAACCTTTTGTTTATTAGTATATTGAGTGGGAACCATTACATCAGGACTCACGTATTGCAAAAGAGATATTAATATAATATTCGAATTTTTATTATAAATATTTTACATGCTATGGATTATGGATGGTAGAAATTTGAAAACCCTACACGGTTTAAGCGTTAAATATGTGTGAACAAATTCGCGATAGCCGAAGATGTAGGTTTGAGTCCCATCCAAGTTTTTGAGCGCTTAATTGATTAATATTGAAACATTTGGAGATTTTTCACTCAGATAGCCATACAGCTGTAGAAATACTTTCACTCTAAATTACTATATACATATACCGTGTGTTTTCGGATTCGGTTGCAAAGAGGGAAACATTTTTTATTTGTCAATTTATAGAAATACCTTCTCGACTTCATTTATAAATATGATTCCAACTGTATTCAGATTTAAATTGGCAGTACTGAGAAGTTTTTAAGTTTCTAATAAAATATCTGCAAAAGTTCATCGCTCTGTCACAAAATTATGATAGCCTTAACAGTTGGAATCATATTTATAAATGAAGCGGAGAAGGTATTTCTTCTTGCATTTTTCTCTAAAATAACAAATAATTTTATTCCCTTTTTGCAACCGAAACCGAGAACACACGGTATATTTCTAATAGGCCATTTTCTACTTTTACAGCCTTTTGCATTTAATTACATTTAAACAAATTTACTATTAAACATAATAAAGAAATATTGCACAAATGACATTACATTATCCCATATTGTCTTCTTCATACTTTGACTGTAGAAGTTCACTATTAAACAAAATAAAGAAATATTGCACAAATGACACTACATTATTCCATATTGTCTTCTTCATACTTTGACTGTAGTAATTCACTATTAAACAAAATAAAGAAATATTGCACAAATGACATTACATTATCCCATATTGTCTTCTTCATACTTTGACTATAGATTGTGATTTTTTGCAAAAGTAATATTAATATAGCTATATTAATATCTATATCATAATAATTACGCATGTTCCCAACATATCTGTCTTTCAAAACTATTTATTTAGCGAAAATTCTACCATTAAACTTTTATTTAATAACAAACTGTGGCATATTGATATATTGTTATTTTATTTTATTTTTGTTCTATGCGAAGATATGGCAATTCACACAACGAAGTTTATATGAGAAACACAAGGCTCTCTTTACTTTAATGATGGCAATGAAAATTGATCTACAGACGGGTATCATAACGCACGAAGAGTTCATGTCGTTTATTAAAGGAGGTGCATCGTTGGATTTAAACGCAGTTACTCCAAAACCTTTTAAATGGATATTAGATATAACCTGGCTGAATCTTGTGGAAATCAACAAACTGGAGACGTTTACAGAAATATTAATAAGAGTAATAACAAATTAATTACGATAATTATTTATTAAGATTAAAATTCTCATTTTCTCTTGACAAACAAATTAATTAATTTTTATATCGAGAGATTTTTACGCGGCCAATCAATGTTATTGTTGTATGGTTTTTTTTACCATTTATACAAATGCTATAATGTAGAGAAATTCCAACACATTGAGATCTAGAGAATCAGAGAACTATTACGTACCGTTTTCTCACAAAATATGTACGTAAATAAAGTAAACTTAAATCTTGTGCTACGGTAATGTTTTTATTACAAATTCTAGAAGGATGATTCAAATGGCAAAGTAATATTCAAATATAAAACGCCGATGTAGTGCAGGGATTAGCACCCCATCTTTATCCGGGTTCTACTCCCAGCCCGGGTACCAGTACCGGTACCGGATTATCCAACCCCTGACGAAAATATGAAATTTGGATATAATTCACTTTCCATATTTAAATTGACATAAGATTTAGCTCATGCAAATTCTAGTTCATTTTTTCGTAGATTGAAGAAAACGAAAAGGAATGGAGGTATTGGTATGAGAAAGAAAAGCCTGAACAGGAGGATATCCCATGTGGTTATCAGACTTCTCTTGATGTGTTCCGGAAATTGTTATTAATACGATCTTGGAGTCCAGACAGAACTCTGTCACAAGCCCGACAATATATCATGGGTAAATATATTGATTCTGTAATTTTTGTTGAGGGATAATACACTAAATTCCAATTTAAAATAATGATGTGTGATAATTACTAAAATAGTAGCAGCACTATTACGTTTGCGTACACTTTTTTTAAACTGTATGCAAATGATATAAAGCTAAAAATGTAGAGAAATCCTACCATATTGAGGTTTATGAAGTTGTTTAACTTCGAGGGTTGCAAAGAAAGTAGTTTCAACATAGAAAAGATAGAAATTAATTTACATTGAACTTACAAGTAAATATAATTACCGGCAAAGTTTATTTTCTTGAAAACAGTCGATTTAGTTAGAAGTTCCAGTATGTGACGTTGAAATGGAGAGTGTCGTATGACCACTGTAAAGTATATTTACAAAATTAAAATGTATGATGAAAATTTTAAAAAATTATTAAAGTTGAGGTTGCCCATGGCAAAACAAAAATGCATCTAAATGTTTGCATATTGATTAGCAATCACCGGTAATACATTTAAAATCCGATCATGTGTATATAAAGCATAAAATGGTTGCTAGTATAAATGATGAGCATAAAATAATGAGCATAATAAACATCAAATAAATACCATAACGCAAGAAACGTGGGTGCTAATTGCTGAATTATTTCTCTTAGATCCTTTGTCGCTTTGTCCCCTGTGAATTTTTGTCGTTTTAGATAAGATGTGATAAAATTATTAAGCAACATTATCATTACATATAGTAGTCCCTATATATAATTATTATGTTACATCTCAAAATGCGAGACAAGAAAATCGTGTTATTGTAATAAATTGAAGTAACAATATGCAGCAATATAAATCGTTCAGATAAAAACGTCTTTAATTCCAATACAAACGCTCAAACCGGCTAGATATTAATACCAAATGTGACTTACCCCAAGTCTTACAATTTGCACTACTAACATTTAACTCGCGAACAATTAAAACTACATTATTACTTAAATTATTCACAACGTAAACGCGAACGACGCGGACCCAATGCAAGTTTATTCACAACTGATTCACTATGCGGCCCGATGACTGCATGTATGACGCATGGTTTTTTGCTTGTGTTCTCGACGAAAACATATAAAAAGTATCTACGCATTAAATTCGCTCGTCGTGGTTTTTAAAAACAATTATATATTTTATTTATTACTTAATACTTTCAACAATGAAATATGTTATATAAAATATATACTACGTTACGACTACAGCGTTTATATGTCACACACGCGTTTTTATAGTATTTATAATATAGATTTCTTTGTGTTAATAAACAATTGTATTTCTATAGATTCATTAGGTCAAGAATATGGAGAGGCATGTATTCTAGATCTTGAAGCAACGTGGTTAGAATCAGAACCAGAAACACCTCTAATTTGCATCCTATCAATCGGTTCAGACCCATCTCCACAAATAACAGCTTTAGCCAAACTAAAGGACATATGTAATATTATTAAAAAAAAATTACTTGTATTTCAAAACCCATAACGAGCAATTTTAAATAGGTTTAAAAGCTGTCTCAATGGGCCAAGGACAAGAAACTGTAGCTAGGGACATGATAGAATCGTCCATGTTGAACGGAGGTTGGGTTCTTTTGCAGAACATACATCTATCGTTACCATTTGCAACAGATGTCATGACTATGGTAATGGATACAGAGGAAATCAATGAGACATTTAGGATTTGGTTGACCACGGAAGTTCACGAGCAATTCCCAATTGGTTTGCTGCAAATGGCTATAAAATTTACAAATGAACCGCCACAAGGAATTAGAGCCAGTATGAAGAGGACGTATCAAAATATAACGCAGGATTATCTAGATTATTCGTCACAATATCAGTGGCCGCCACTGTTGTATGCAGTAGCTTTTCTGCATACTGTTGTGCAGGAAAGAAGAAAGTTTGGACCATTAGGTTTGTATGATTAGCGAAATTTGTGCCTCTCCAGTACAAGCCAGTTAAATTTATATATATATATATATATATATATATATATATATATATATATATATATATCCGCTGGCCTTTTCTACCACAGTGTGATGTAAAGGTTTGAATGTTCCTCTATTCTTTTATAATTTTTTCCATTCTCTTCTATTTATTGCCAGTTCTTTTGCTTCCTTTCAGTTTTTTTCCTTTCCTTTCTAATAGTTCCGATATAGCTTCATCCCATTTTTTTCTTGGTCTTCCTTTTTTCTTGTTTTTAATTTCTGCTCTCCATATTCTTTTGACTGGTGCTATCTCTGCCATCCTAATTATGTGTCCCCACCATCCTAATTGTCTTTCCTCTATGTACTTTATTGTCGGTGTTACATTTAGTTCTCTTCTTATTAAATTTATATTTATCATATTAATTCAAAAGAAATCGAGGTAAGAAATTAATTTAATTTTTGACTAAAAAATTCAAACTAATAAATACACATTTAAAAATTTAAAAAATAATATGATAAATTTAAAATGAACTGGCTTGTACTGAAAAAATCATGCAAAATATTGGATTCTTAAGGCGTCTACTTTGTGATAATTAATTTTATAGGATAAATAAAACGATTTTTTTTATCACACTTCAGTTACACTTTGCAACTAGTTTCGGCTAACCCATTTTCGAGCCCCTCCGATGACTGAAGAAATTGTTACCGATCACTCTTTATATATATAAAAAAACCTATAATTACACATAAACATCTTAACTATATTATATATATATATATATATATATATATATATATATATATATATATATATGTTTTATTTATCATGCAAAATAGTTGCTACGTGTATTGAATTAGCTATATCAGTCACTCTATGTTTTAGGATGGAATGTACCTTACGAATTCAATCAAGCTGATTTTGCGGCAAGCGTTCAATTTATTCAGAACCACTTGGACGACATGGACCCTAAAAAGGGAGTCTCGTGGCCCACAGTTTGCTATATGCTGGGAGAAGTACAATATGGAGGACGGGTAACGGATGATTTCGACAAACGACTTTTAACAACTTTTACACAGGTATCAATAAAATTAAAATTAAATTCTATCTTTATAAGCCGTGAGACTTTTCCGCCGGTCAAGGGAGAAGCTCAGAGGAGTTTAATCATGTTGTTTTTACCTTAACTTCACAGAAACACATAAAATATATATTTAAATATTGAAAAATAATTTGCATTTATTCGTTAATTATTGGTAATTGTAAATGATTGTTATGAAGGTTTGGTTTTGTGACGTTTTGCTGCGCCCAGGCTTCGAATTCTATATAAACTATAAAGTCCCGCAATCTAGAAATCTACAAGGTTATATAGATTACATCAACAGCTTGCCTTCAACAGACAGCCCAGAGGTTTTTGGATTGCATGCGAATGCTGATATTACCTATCAAATTAATACAGCAAAAGGTATGTTTATATCTATCTGCGAGATGCATTGGTGTTAATCATGATTTATGATGGCATTATTATATTATCGATCAATAGTGATGGCTAATTAATTATTTTTAGGAATATTGGACACTATATTAAACGTGCAGCCGAAAGAAGGTGGCAGTCAAGGAGGCGAATCTAGGGAAAGTGTGGTATATTCCTTGGCAGACGACATGCTGCAAAAACTACCGAAACAATATAATAATTTTGAGGTGAAGGAGGCACTACAACGTATGGGCGCTTTGTTGCCAATGAATATTTTTCTTAGGCAGGAGGTTGATAGGATACAGAATGTGATTAAAGAGGTAATCATCAAATACAAACAATACTAATCCAAATATATAGGATTTAATTTCACTGAAATTAGCCAAAACTAGTGGGCACTATCGAATAAAAGGTATTGAACTATCGATAGCTGTGAAACCATCGGACTATTTGATAGAAAAACAATCGAAGCAATTTTCCTGACTGGGTGGTAAGAGGGAAATGTGAAATTTCCAAATCGGTACCAACTATATATGCATAGTTGGCTCCGAATTGTCAAAAGGGTTTTATAACTGTTATATTAAATAGTTCAGAAAGCCCTATCATTTTGCCAATTCGGGGCCAACTATACATATATAGTTATACAGGTACCGATTTGGAAATTTTCACTACCAATCATATCGCGAGCTTAACTAGAAAAACACCTTCTTTTGAAGCGCTGCAGCATTTTTTGTCTATAATTGCGATCATTTTTAGTCGACTATTAACGTAGTTTTGGATAAGCTCTAGTCATTTTCTAGTTCCTCGAAAATGGCTAGAGCTAAACATTAATTTTAAAGGATAAATAAAACGATTTTTTTACTTTGTTTTTTATCACACTTCAGTTACACTTAAACTAGCTTTGGATAAGCTCTAGCCATTTTCGAGGAGCACGTCGAAACTAAATGGCAAAGGGTAACTGAAGGAAGGAGCACGAAAAAGGCCGAAACTAACTGGAACTGTGTAACTGAAGTGTGAAAATGGCTAGAGTTTAGCCAAAACTAGTTGCAAAGTGTAACTGAAGTATGATCAAAACAAAACAAAGTAAAAAAAATCGTTTTATTATTCCTTTAAAATGAATTATCACAAAGTAGAGGCCTAAATTGTAATTTTTAATTTACAGGTTTACACCACACTAACGGACCTAAAACTTGCAATAGATGGTACAATTGTTATGAGTCAAACTTTAAGAACAGCCTTGGATGCAATGTATGATGCTAGAATTCCAGATCGTTGGCAAAAGGTATATACCTCCGTTAGTGAGATCAGACAACATAATTAATGTTGATCTTAAGATATATGATGCTACAGAGAGGGAAAGGTCATGGACCTATAGCCTAATAAAGATTGTTTTCTCTATATATGATGCCATCTAATCTTAAACCATGTGAGCTAATAGACGCGCCCTTCTTGCAATTCAAGTCGTAATAACCGACAAACGTGTGACCTCCGTTAGAGCTTTGAGTGAAGAATAAGTTTATTTTTCACTCAACGGTTAGGGGTATGATGCCATTTAATCTTAAACCATGTGAGCTAATAGACGCGCCCTTCTTGCAATTCGAGTCGTAATAACCGACAAACGTGTAACCTCCGTTAGAGCTTTGAGTGAAGAATCCCTCAACGGTTAGGGGTAGAAAGACAATTAATGTCTATATATACTATAAGATATGATAATGTATTTTATTTATTGACCACAACTGACATACACTGAGGTCATACATGTGTTTGGCTTCACTCTAAACTATTTATGGCAGGGCTACATGATCTAAAGTATCTTATAATTATGAAAAAAAAAACATAACTCATTCAAACATTACCCATTTTGAGGTTTCATGGGAGTCTGCTACAATTGGGTTTTGGTACACTGAGTTGTTGGAAAGAGACACCCAGTTTAGGAATTGGTGTAACAAGGGCAGGCCAACCGTTTTTTGGATGACTGGATTTTTTAACCCACAAGGATTTTTAACAGCAATGAGACAGGTAATAAATGATAACAATGGGTAAAAGCTAAAAGGAAATTTTTAACTATATGAAAATACAAAGAATGTTATTGATTTGTTCACTATATTGGAAATGAAATAATTATAAATTAATCAGTACAATATGCGTAGTATTTGTATACTAATGTTACTTAAAATCATAGGCAACTAGCATTAAACCAATAGATAGGCTACTATTGTTACATAAATTATTAGGCAACCTATATTACACCTAACATAGGTTGCCTAATAATTTAAGTAACAATAGCAGCCTACTTTTTTTGAGTGATGGATATGAAAATAAATCGAATATGTTTCGAATAGTGGCGATTTTTGAAGCTCAGCTTCGAGAAAGGTTATTGTTATCTTTAATACAACTAAACGCTTGGCGTGTATGCTTTATAGCGCATGATCACAGCGACTGCCCTAAAAGGCACCTTACACAGTCAATAATACTGTAAATATTTTAAAATAATGACAGTATTACTGTACTATAATATATTTAAAATTTTCATTATTCAATAAGGCACCTTACACGATCAATATTACTGTCAATATTTTAGAATAATGACAGTATTATTGTACGATGATATGTTTAAAATGTTTATTATTCTAAAATATTGTCAGTATTACTCATCGTGTAAGGTATAGTAATGTTGTAATAAAGAGAATACTGATCTTTATCCGGATAATTGATTACTTGATAAATATAAAAGGTGGATTGAACCAAATATTGACAATACTAGGATACTGTCAATATTGTAGAATAATGACAGTATTACTGTACGATATTATGTGTAAATGTTCATTATTCTAAAATATTACCAGTATTACTTATCATGTAAGGTATAGTAATGATGTAATGAAGAGAATACTGATCCTTATCCGGATAATTGATAAATATAAAAGGAGGATTGAAGCAAATATTGACAGTATTCCAGATCGTGTAAGGTATAGTAATGATGGAATGAAAAGAATATTGATGTTTATCCGGAAAATTGATTACTTATTGAAGGATTCAAGCAAATACTGACAGTACTAGGATTGACAGTATTATTGACCGTGTAGGTGCCTTTAAAATCGCACTCCTGGTCATTCTCACAGAGAATCGGAATGCATGAGATTTAGGCTAAATAACAACCATCTGAGAAGTAAAATATCACGCGTTTGCTAAAAATCTTTGTCGTTTTGGTCAATAATATACTAAAATGTGTCAATACAATTCAACAGAAATATGCTACATCCTTATTTATACTAGAAAGTATCCATTACTAATGTGTAACCTAAATAAAAGAACCTTTACAAGCACAAATATGTTTCTAGGATGTCACTAGAGCTCACAAAGGCTGGGCTTTGGATTCAGTAGTCCTCCAGAACGCTATAACCCGCCACAACAAAGAGGACATTAAAGAAGGCCCCGCTGAAGGCGTCTATGTGCATGGATTGTTCCTGGAAGGAGCCAGTTTAGACCGAAGATCAGGAAAACTGATTGAAAGCAAAGCTAAAGTACTGTATGAACAAATGCCGGTTATCTACATATTCGCCATCAACACAACAGCTGGTAAAGACCCCAAGTTGTACGAATGTCCAATCTATAGGAAACCACAACGAACCGATCAAAAATATGTGGGATCTATAGATTTTGAAACAGATCATAACCCAAGGCATTGGACACTTAGAGGGGTTGCCTTGTTATGTGATATAAAGTAACTTTTAATCAGAAGATTTTATCAGTTGTACAGAAGTAAGAGTGGTTTACATCAGGAGTTTTTTGTTACATTAAACTGGGGTGAGATTCCTGATACCTTTCATTTCAAAAGTGAACTTGTTTGGAATGTCTCATCAAATTTGCACCTCAGAAAATTAAAAATTCACAATTGGAGGGTGTTCAATCATGAATCAACGTTTTGCTGGTTTTTGAAAAATAAATAAATTATTTACACTATACAAAATTCAACAACAACACAACATAACACTAAAAACAAACATAACATTAAAAACAAACAAAGAAATCCACCAAACAAGAAGAGAATCAAATTAAGAACACAAAACAAATTAGTATTGGTGAGTACTAATAACCGAAACAATTCAACACTAAAAACAAACAAAGAAATCCACCAAGCAAAAACAAAATCAAGTTAAGAACAAAAAAACAAAATACATACCAATACTAATAACTGAAACAATTCAAGACTAAAAACAAACAAAGAAATCCACCAAACAAGAAGAAAATCAAATTAAGAAGAAAAAAACAAAATGCATACCAATACTAATAACTGAAACAATTCAACACTAAAAACAAACAAAGAAATCCACCAAACAAGAACAAAATCAAATTAAGAACAAAAGAACAAAATACAGACCAATACTAATAACCAAAACAATTCAACACTAAAAACAAACAAAGAAATTCACCAAACAAGAACAAAATCAAAAACAAAACACATACCAATACTAATAACCGAAACAATTCAACAGTAAAAACAAACAAAGAAATCCACCAAACAAGAAGATAAACAAATTAAGTACAAAAAAAACAAAATACTCACCAATACTAATAACCTAAACAATACAATAATGTAAACAAGGATATTATATCACTGGCATATGTTCCATTCAAACTCAAAATTAAAAACCTACTGCTAATCAACAAAATATAAATAGATTTAGAAGAAGAATAAAACAGCACAGCAAATAGGCAGACACAGAAAATATAACAAACACAAACCCTTAAGAGTTTCTGGGTATTAATACCCACAGCCCAATGAGAAATCAAAACCACAAACTCTGGCAAGGACAGAGGGAAGAAACAATTTTTTATTTTATTTTTTGTAAATACACAAGAAGTAATTTTAATTTTGTTATAAATAAAAACATTAGTATTTGATGTATTATAATCAAGAATTCCATAACACCTCCTCCAACTCACTTTTGTACAGATTAAACAGGAGACTGTCATCATTTTCAACTTCCCCGAAACTTCTCACTTTTACCCATGAATCTTTATATATCTTTCTCATCCATTCCACCACTTCCATCCCTAACATTTCAATACATTCTACTGCATACCCCTGGGTGTATGAGGCACAATAGGTCTGTGAAGGGCTGCAGTGTACATAGCCCAGGGGAGAGAACTGTACTCACCATAAAAAAAATACCCCTAGGGAGTAAGTCATATGCTGCTTTAAAATCCACAAATACCATACACATTTTCCCTTTGCACTCCAGTTGTCCCTCTACCATTCTTGCTACCATGAAAATTTACTCCCTTCATTTGACACATCAGGCAAACTTACCATATGTAAACAGATATACATGAGGGTTGAGACACATAGAATTTATGGTGGTAGTAAATTAACTAACTCACCTTTATAAAACCTAGCCTTAATAAGTTATAATAGGTATGAAGATATTGTGTGGTATAAAGTAAATTATTTATTAAAGCATGAGTAAAGTAACATTGTATCAACTGGGGGGTGTAATAAAATAAATCATATCAGAAAACTAAGCCTTCATTGCTGCCTTCATCTGAGCCTGTTGAAACTGGTGCTGAAGTTTCTGTAAATTATCCCTATGCCCATCCTGTTTCTTCTCAATCGTTAAAATAAGCTCATCCACCCTCTTCAACTCCTTATTTATAAACTCCATTCGCTTACCAACATTCTGTTTGGCCTCAACTAAATCAGTTTTGATTAAAATAGGTCCTACTGATTTATAAACAAGAGCTTCAGTTCGAAGCAGGTTTAATTCATCTTTTACTATTTGATTCTCATTTAATTGGCTGTCTAATTGCTGCCTTGTGCCCACCACCTTCTGCAATTCTATTTGTAAATCATTAATGAATAGTACGCACGTGTTAATTTATTTTTAAATACCTTTTTGGGCGGCTTTGAAATTATCCACCTCGTGCTGCAGTTTTCTTTGGATGTCTTCACTCATTTTTGTGATTTTAAACTTTTCTATAAAAGGGCAACAAATAGAAAGAATTGCTTTTTGACAATTGTATCCGTGAAGATATCTGCCAGAAAACAAATGTTGCCAACAACTAAAATTATATTCCACTAGTGATTGGATGAGTTCAACGATTTTTAGGGGTGTACAAACGAAATTCGTTCAGTTAATTGTATGAAAATGTTTTTTTAAATATGATTTCTTAAATATAGCAACCACAGAGCACTATAGCAACCAAATTAGATATTAGATTTTAAACACAACTTACTAAATATTTCGAATCTATAAGGCACCTTACACGGTCAATAATACTGTCAATCCTAATACTGTCAGTATTTTCTTGAATCCTCCTTCAATATTTATCAAGTAATCAGTTATCCGGATAAACATCAGTATTATATTCATTCTATCATTACTATACCTAACACGATCAGTAATACTGTAAATATTTTTGATTAATGAATTATTTTAAACATATTATCATACAGTAATACTGTCATTATTCTAAAATATTGACAGTAATATTGATCGTGTAAGGTGCCTTTATAATAATAATAGTTAATTGGTCACTTGTACATAATAAAACAACAATGTTGTATAAAATGTACACACGAAACTAGGACAATTTAATATTAAACAATATATGAGTAATAATAATAATAATAATTGTCGTCAATTCACCAACAAAATTAATTGTAGAATTCTTGTAGGATATACCGAATGATATATGAAAAACCCAAACCCAAATTAATAGTTGTTTAGCGTGCTGGAAATTCTATGCATTCACAAAAATATGTATGTAACAATGCAGACAGTCCTCATGATCACCAGTAACATAATGCGTGAAGCATTAAATATAATAATGTAAAAGTCTTTTATGCTTTACTTACCACAAGCCGGCATATGTACTTCATAAATAATTACCGTGTAGTACGTGGAGTAAAAATAAAATTAAAATAATAATGTCTGTATTGTCTTTGAAGTTGTTACAGATAATAACGACACCACTTATAGTGCTTTCTGAACGACACTATTAGACAATAAGAAACGGTGTTACATTTCTAAAATCAAGCTAACCAATATTGAGCAATAATGAACAACATTGCTTTGCTACGTGTGCAAATATCCGTTTATTTATCTGAAGCACATTTAAAGGTGGCTTTATACGAAATATTGTATAAAGTAATCCGTTAAATACTCAAATAAGTATTGAAATGACATAAACATTTGAATAATTTTATAATTGAAACTAAACAATTGTAAGAACTTACCGAGTAAAGCTGTTTGACTCTCTAATTCATTATTTACTAAAACTATCGCACAGAGCACTATAACTATAACTATCCTCTCTAGTTTAAAATCCTTGCTGTTAAATAACATATAATTTATAAATCAGTTTATTTCCGCACATAAGAAAATAACTATACCGCTGGTGGAATAAAACAAAAAGTCACTATGTTAGTTGTCAACTTCATGTGTGTCAAAACGTACGTTCTCATTTCGCCATTAATTTTGTGAAAAGTATCTGATGCAGTGCAGTGACGCAGTGGAACTATAATACTATATTGATTTTGTGCTACGTTATTTGTTATTCACGTATGAAACATGAACCTTATTCAGTTTTAATTACCTTGTATTTACTATTTATCAAAACATTCACCTGTGTTTGATTTGAGTTTTTTAGGTGAGTACTATTTTTACATCGCATGGTAGCCATTTTGTAACGCGAGCTTATTTGTATATTCTGTACAGTTTATTGTTTCTGTTTAAAGGAAAATGATGATACAGATTATCAATTAAAAATATACTTGGCAAATCAAAAGTTGCACATAATTATAAATTATATGTTCCCTTATTTTTGAGAATAGGTTGTCCTCTAGACTAGAACAAAGCTGTCAGATTTTGATTTGATCCTAATTCCTTAATTGCCAAAAATGTAGAAAATCTGGCAGCCCATAAATAATTTTTAATTGCCTATTTAAATTGTAGTCTAAAAATTAAGTTGTTTGTATTATTAAAATTAAAAACTTTGAATATCACTTGTTTAAATCACTCACAGGGTTGATGTTTCTAAATTGTGATTCAAATGATTATTGTTGTAACTTTGTAATTCATAAAATGTTGCTCACTATGTCACAGTCCTCATATTGCACTATGAGATGATAAGTGTTGTAACTTCCAAAATTAATTTTCAGGTTTTGTTTTTTGTTTTGATGATTCATATGTGTATTTTAACACTTTTTTAATCCTTTTTTTACATTTAGAATCAACCAAATTATTTAAAAAAAAAGATAATATACTCAATGATAAAACTATTGAAATGATTGTAATCTTTAAAATGTGTTTATCTCAAGAATGGGTTTGTCATCTCACAGTGTGATATATATGGTCACCCAACAGGAGGTGTCATTTTAAATCATGAAAAAATGCAATATGTTTGTGAAAAGTGGTGATATTAATATTTTAATCTAAAGTACAAACTCTGAGGTTAGTAATGAAATACAAAATCTGTCAAATGTATGCCTGTTCTGCCGACAATTGCTCATTCTTTTGATGCATTGTTTCATCAGGTTTTTGCAATTTGTGGGTGTATTTTGTGAATAACAGTTCTGATATTTTATCTTAGTGCTTGAATCCTTGATGGAGCATTGCTGTAAACTTTATCTTTAACATAGCCCCAAAGAAAAAACTCTAATAGTGTTAAATCACATGATCTTGGCAGCTAATTAAAGTCTGCCTTTTGAGAAGTCACCCAAACTCCACATAAACTTGAGTACTAACACTGGACCAATCCCCACACTTGTTACAACAATATTGGCTTCATACATGCTAGTTACTAGGTTTCTATCCAACCACCTCTTCCATTTTTGCTTTGCCATACCCCAAGCCATTCTCACCTCTGCAGTCAAACTAAAAGTCTAAAGGTCATTTTAGACAAGACAATTTCTTAGCTTAAAATTTGTTCCAGAAATGAATTCAGATATCCTCTTCCCATATAATTTGTCCTTGACAAATAGAACGCATTATATTTTTCTATTTCATCTACCATCCAATTTAATATTTC
The DNA here is from genome assembly GCA_963942505.1 of Lordithon lunulatus. NCBI lineage: Eukaryota > Metazoa > Arthropoda > Insecta > Coleoptera > Staphylinidae > Lordithon > Lordithon lunulatus. Next base: position 66,426,672 of record OZ012666.1, read on the forward strand.
AAATATTTTGCTGTATGATATGAGACAATTTAAATTGTCTCTCTATGTTGACTAACTTTTGAGTCAAGAAATTGTCTTGTCTAAAACAACTTTAAGTACTTAAAGCAATTCACTCGCTCAATCCCCAAATTTTCCTTTCCATTTCAACATCATCCATTTGTTTTTTTCCACATTCACCTCCTCTTATCTCTTAACCATAAGTCTATGTAAATACATGTAGTTTGTCATTTTGTATTGAAAGATCTCATAAAACAGGAATTACATGATTATTCATGATGATGCACTAAATAAATAATAATTAGTTGATATATGACAGAACACAGTCCTTTCATCATATAGATGACTATATACCCATTTATGTATATATTTGTATATATTAACACCAAATTTCTTAATTTTTGAATTCAGGTCACTATATAAATATGGAAGAAAGTGCTGCAGCTGCAGTTTCAACCACAGCCCCAACAAATGCCACAAATACAACTCAACAAGCGACAATAGTACAAGGTCAACAGCAGCAATGGATGTATAACTATAATTCACCAATGTACTACCAAGGTCTATACTCATATGGACAATATCCATATTATCCTCCCATGATGGGTGGCTATCAATTTCCCACACCTTTTAAAAACATAGCTTCAGCTGAATCTGATAAAAAAGTTGGTGATGGTAAAACAGAGAATAGCAAGCTGAACCCGCCACTTCCTCCAGGTCCACCACCCCCTACAGCAACACCACCATCTCTCTTACAAACACCAACTTTTTACTCGCCGCCTAAGTTTGGGAATATACGATTTTCATTAAACGCCCGTACGAATGGCAATATAACACCCAACAATTCCTTGAATAGTGGTGCGGCTAAGAAAAAGAGGAAACGTAATAAGAACAATCAGTTGAATAAGCAACAAGCGGCGTTTAACAATCCAACATTTTATAGTCCACCACTACCACCTCCTGAGCAAAAACCGGCTCCTCCGCCCGAGAACATGCCCCCATTGCCGCCCCTGCCGCCGCCACCAGATGTGAGCAAACCCCCGCCACCGTTGCCCAATAGTAACGTTCAAAAACCCATGAAACTCCCAAACCCCTACAACAACCCAACTGATGTGTGGCCAACTGACTTGAAGGAATATATTGAACGGTGTTACGCCAAGTGCAAAACGAAATTGGATCGGGACCAAGTAGATATAGTTTTAAAAGGCAAAATCACATCCGCCACAGCCGCGGGCGAATTGAATATAAGGGACTGGAAAGCCGAGCCGTTGCCTAGCATACAGAGCGAACGCAACAGTTTAGTCCCGAAAATCGTTTCGGGTCAATTATCACAATTTCAAAATAATTCCCCCAAAAAGGGCGGCCTTTCCGCAGCAATGGGAGCTAGATTAGGTGCCAGGGCCTCAACATTGAGAGGTGGTAGCAGGTCTTCTTCTAGGTCTAGATCACGCTCCCCAAATTATAGGAAGAAATCACGCAGTCGAAGCCCTAGAAAACATCGATCATCGAGGTAATTATAAATTAAAATCACTTAAATATTAATTGCTGTCTAAACTAGTCATAAATAAATATTTTGAATTATATAACAAAGTGATTATGTTATATTAAATGAAGATTTAATTTATAAATATTAAATTTAATTATTTTGTTCTAGTTCATCATCCAGCAGCAAAGAGAGTTACGTGCCTTTGTCAATAAAAACCCCAAAGAAGAAAGGCAAACTATCAGATAGATTGGGAAGTAATAAGAAGCTTTCTGTAAAACAAACCAAAAAGCAACAAAAGCAGAAAGACAAAAAGGGGCACATGTACCAGGATTTCGGCGGCGTGGAAGAGAACTCCCAGTTGTTAGAGCAGCGCGCGGCTCGGTTTAACGCGTCCACAAAAACGCCGGTTGTAGAGTCGGTTATAAGTAGCGCGAGTCTTAAAAAGCGGAAGTCATTCAATATTACTTTAGAGAAGTTCTGCGAGGATACGAACGGTGACTTTGACTGGACCGAATTTCACATAGTTGGCACTTGTCAGGACATTGAGAAGTCGTTCTTGCGACTTACGAAGGCGCCTGAGGCCTGTGAAGTTCGTCCAGTTGAAGTGCTCAAATTGTCATTACAGAACGTAAAACGCAAATGGGTGGAGAAAAAGGATTATTACTACACGTGCGATCAGTTGAAGTCAATACGACAGGATTTAACGGTGAGTTGTTTTCATAAGTACAGAGAATGAAGTATTTTTAATGGAAATGTTTGTTATAGGTGCAAGGTGTAAGGAATGAGTTCACTGTGGAGGTGTATGAAACTCATGCTAGGATAGCTTTGGAGAAAGGCGATCATGAGGAATTCAATCAGTGCCAGACACAGTTGAAGATGTTATATACTGAAACAGGTGGCGTTAATCGTAATGAATTTATAGCATACCGGATTTTATACTATATTTTCACTAAAAATACATTAGGTAATACATTATTCATAATAATTTGTATGAAGGGTTTAAATCAATTTCTATGTGGGGTTGGCTAGGGATAAAATTACATATCTAGACACCAATCATTGTTTACATATTATAAATCGGTGATGATTAATCATAATATTAATTTTAAACCAATACCACTGGTCACAATATAGCAGAGGGGCAATTTTTGAGTGATCACTATGCAAATACAAGAGATGTTCATCATTATTCTGAATAATGTTGATTTCTTTGATTCATAAAGGGTTATCGTTATCTCTAACATAACTGAAAGCTTGGAATATGTTATAATTATGTTATATTTTGACATTAATTTTTGTCCTAATGCAATTAGTCCATCGCTATAAAACTGTACGCTTTTTAGCGCATGGCGATAACGTTCGGTCAAAAACCGCACCCGTTGGGCATTGAAACTGTTATATTTTCTCTAAATACATTAACGTCGATAATTCGGATTACTTTTGACCGAACCGGAGTATCAAATTGTCCGAAATGAACTAGTAAAAGACATTTCTCACCAAAAAAATATGGTTGCAGATATCATGACTGTGATGAAATCCCTGACAGCTGTTGAAAAGTCTGATGAATGCATCATGTTTGCCTTGAAATTAAGGTCTGCATGGGGTTCAGGGAACTTTCACAGATTCTTCAAGCTGTACGACCATGCCCCTAAAATGGCCGGGTTTTTGGTCGATTGGTTCATAGAGAGGGAACGCAAGGAGTTCATTAAATGTATAATTAAGAGGTATGTATGCACAGAAATCAACGTGATTCTGTGTGTAGGTAGAGTTCTTTAATTTATTTATTACTTTCAGCAAACAGTGGGTATTTTGAAATTTAAAAAAGACCAATACAATTAAATTCTATCATACAGAGTGATTTTAAAATAAATACAAGCCTTAATAGACACTCTTTGTTTTTACATTTATCAGAGAATGTTTAAATTTCAATCCAGCACAATAACAATATATTAGTTAATGTATCATATTTATCAGTTGCTTTATATAAATATAAATGAGATGGTATAGGGGTGTGGTTAAACATTTGTCTTTCAAAACAACACTATGGGTATATGGCTATAGGTAGAGTTGCTACAAGTTTTATAATATTTTTTTGTCTCTCCTGTTGACCTCCAGTAAAATTTTAGATGTGCAGTGTTGCTGCTAGGGCGGCGATATGTGTAAAAGAACTAAATTTCGGTTGTATGAATTTTTAAATCACTCGGTATTTAACAAGACCTAACAAACCCATCCCAAAATATGTGTTAATACATTTTTTACATGTTTAGCTACCGCCAAAACATTTCGCTCGACTATGTCTCCGCGGAGATGGCATTCAAGTCACCGGAAGATTGCTTAACCTTTGTCGAACCTTTTGGTATATCCTTCACTGACATCTCCAGGAGTCATATAGACTGCAAGAACAGCGTAACTGCTCTGGCGAATTTTTAATTGTCCAGTGCTCTGCCCCTCCCCCGTTTTCATTGCGGTTGTGATATTTTCGTTTTAGAAAATATAGCGATTATATTACACAGGGACGATCTACAGAGTTTTCGAGAACAAATCGGCACGCCGGCTATGTTGTTTTATTTATTTCTTGTAAGAATAATACAAGGTTGTAAGTCTTCTAGTAGCAAACAATTGCCAAACCTAAAATGGTAGGACGTGGAATGATGGAAACATGTTGGAAGTGTCTTCTTCTCTCTATGCATACAGTGCATATTTATAAACATAAGTCGTTTTGTATATAATGTACAATATATTTTTATTAAATAAAAAAAGAAATATTAAATTATGACTTTATCTCCCACCCCATTGCTCGTTCAATAGCCTTTTCCCATCGGGTATAGCACACATCGCGTTCGTTTTCAGTGTACCTACAGGACCATGTGGTAAAAGGTATGTCTAGTGGGGATTTGTATATATCCCAACAACCAACTGCTGCCCCTGCTACCATAGCTGCGCCTAGAGCTGTGCTCTCTGCCATGTTTGGTTTTAGAACATTTACTCCTGCTAAATCTGCTTGTAGTTGCATTAGTAAAGAATTTGCTGTCATTCCACCATCCACCTATTATAAATGTATACTTTATTGTAGTGACTGATATGTCTTACTTTGATTAATATTAGTACACGCCGATGTGCAGTATAATTTGTAGTTGGGATACAATTACGATACTTTAGAAAAATCGGGCGCGATTTTCTGAAGGATCAAGTTCTAACAAACGGCAGGGACCTAAAAGCTGACGTGGGAAAGGAAGTTAGCGAGGGCTGAGGGGGTTTCTGGATAGTTGGCTGGAGGGTAGTATAGCTACAGACCTCAAAATGGGCCTTTAAGGCTGCTCACTCGTCCCACCATTCAATTTTGAGTGCTAGCTGCAAAACTGGCGGGTGAGGAGTTGTCAATGCTGACCATAGTAGGCCAGCACTCCTCTAGTATTAGATGCCTAGTGTTTACTAGAGCTGGGCTGAGGGTGTTTAGTGTATTATACAAATTGTATATTTTTTATTGATATAGTTTATTGTATTTGGGAGGGTATATGAATTTTTTGAGACTTTTGTGTCTAATAAAGGTTCTTTTTTGTTACTGCTTACCTGTAAACTCTTCAAAGTCATCCCATAGTCTTTGTTCATAGCATCCAAAACATCTCTTGTTTGGAAACAAACAGCTTCCAAAGCTGCCTTGATTATATGGCTACTATTTGTGTCAGACGTAATACCGCAAATAACACTAAATCAAACACAAACTAACTGAGAAATATTACAAAAATAAGTGAGCAACTAACCCTCTTGCATCTTGAGCCCAATAAGGTGCATATAGTCCACTAAAAGCAGGTACAAACACAACTTCTCCCCCTGCAATTAAGTCTGCTTCCTTTGCAATACTCTGGGCTCTACCAAAATGTGGAAGAATAGACATATTATCTCGCAGCCAAGATAGAGCAGCCCCTGCAACAGCTACAGAACCTTCCAACGCGTAAACAGGGGTTGCATGTGGCCCCATTTGATAAGCTACTGTTGTTAATAGGCCATGTGTGCTATCCACCTTTACATTACCGGTGTTATAAAGCAGAAAACAGCCAGTTCCATAAGTTGCTTTTGCCTATAAAATTGTAGAAATCAATATCAAATATTACAACAAGAAACTGAGATGTTGTACAAAAGAATGTAGTAAGTAGTAGTAAACATTACTATTTAATTACAACATATTCATGCATTTTTGAGTCCTGAATGACTATTACTACTCTATTATTCCTAGTGTTAAATGAATAAATTTGTATTGTTAAAGTATCGGACGAAGTGTAACTCAGTCATAACTCATATTATATCAAAAATCTTACTTGTCCACTTTTTAAACATTGCTGTCCAACTAGCGCCGACTGCTGATCCCCCAAACATCCCGAAATGGGTATTCCAGCCAAAGGGCCATCCTTAAAGTACCCGTAAATCTCCGAGCTAGATTTAATTGTTGGCAGCACCGTACTATCGACATCAAAAAATTTAATCAATTTCGGATCCCACTTCATCGTATCAATATTCATCAGCATGGTGCGAGAAGCATTGGTTACATCAGTAATATGAACACCGCCATTCTTTCCTCCAGTCAAGTTCCAAATAATCCAAGAATCAACCGTCCCAAACAAACAACGCCCTTCATTAATAGCCTTCTTTACTTTCGGAACATTATCTTGTAGCCATCGCAGCTTTACAGCGCTGAAATACGGGGATAAAGGTAGTCCACACAGCGGTTTTAAGTAATTCTTATTCCGCGTTCTATTTGGAACTGTATCAAGCAACTGATCAACGGTTGAAGACGTACGCATATCCAACCAAACAATAGAATTGTGCAACGCCTCCCCAGTTTCCTTATCCCAAACAATCGTTGATTCCCTTTGGTTAGTCACCCCGATTCCAACAATTTCGCTCACACTACGTCCCACTTTAACCAACTGCTCTACAGTTTTCTCGATGCATGTCGTTACGGCGTCCAGAATTTCTTTGGGATCCTGTTCCACCCATCCCTCTTGTGGAAACTTTTTGGCGAGCTCAATTTGATGCGACGCCACTACGTTTATTGTGCCGGCCTCGAACAATATAAAACGGGCACTCGATGTGCCTTCGTCTATAGCCCCAACAAGGGGGCATTCACTAAACAATGCTTCACGAAAAGACATGTTTGTTGTAATGTGCAGCGACTGCAATACTCGCTTGTAGGTGTGTGTTATCTAATGTAATTGACCTTTGAGTCCAAAGAAAATTTATCATGAATATTATAAATACGGAATTTATCTATCGTTTACTGGGAGCGGATAGTGGTTTAATTAAAAAAACAACGCAGCTGGGAAAAAGCTAAATGTGGATCGTTTATTTATTTATTTTATTGAAAACCTATCTACCGTATTTTGGTGTAAGGGTGCTAAATGTGGATACAGATATTTAATTAATATTGATGGGGATGAGCAACTGCTTGGAGTTATAATTCCAAGCGGTTTAGGAAAATATACATAATTTATCAAATTAATAAGAATTTATTAATTTATTAAAACAATTTTCAATTGATATTTTTGAACTTTGTTGTACCACAAAAATTGCACTATGAATGTCCTACAAATTTCTGGATTAGCCACTGCTGTCTCCCTACTGTTTCAATTTAACTAATTAATATTAGCATCAACAATACACCCTAGGAAGGGGTTATATATATATATATATATATATATTGGTCACTAGAAGCTGTCATGCTTCGCCTGGGTTATAATTGAGATAACTTGTTTATATATAATTTTGCACCCTCATGGTAATGTCCTCTGATGTCAGAGGCTTAGCCTGTTTCCAATACCCCATGTTGTAAGTATCACAGCATTGAAAGAGGTTTGCCTTTGCAACTAATACATATATATATATATATATATATATATATATATATTTAAATTATTTTATATATATTCAACTCAGAACATTTTAACTCACAAAACATACTTTTTTAACTTTTTTTAACTCTTAACTTTTATACATTTTAACATTATATATATTATTTTAGATAAGTTGTTATGGTGTGATCACCATCCCAAATAATCAAGCACTGAGCCCTAACACTAGCCATTTCAATTCATTTACCAATATTTTTTAAATGTTATATTATTATATACTTAATAAAGATTTGGCTATTGTGATTTGGTAATATCAACCGCTGATCAAAATAGTTTCTCAAAAACATTACTCTGTTTCTTTATTGATATAAATGTTGCAAATACCCAAAAATAAACATAATGAACTTTTTAATTCATACCTGAATTGTTTTATGATTACATTTATGTTCAATGTAAATTACTTGAAACATGTGTTATTTACAATTTGATCACTTTACATAATTTAGGTTAAATTTATCTTGTGATCTCTTATACTTAATTAACATAGCTGAGTTAATAATAAATGATGATTGAATTAGTGTACCAAAATGAAATAGTGTTGATTTATAAAATTAAAGGTAAAATATATTTTTGAGGTTAGATTGAATATAATCAACAGTTGTTTTCTAGATTGGGAGCAGCTTCGATCTGAATTTAGAATTGTTGGGAATGTTCTTGGTTCAACACAATATGTTCCAGGTATTTACTTTGCACATGAAGCAATGCAACTAAAAAATGATCTTTATTTAGTACATCCCCATGACATATCACAACATCATACAAAATACACAAATAAACTAATAAAAGCCTCACTCATCTGCCTTCTTACTTTCATATTCCATCTCTACTCTTCGCTTTCCCTCATCCACAATCACTTGCACATTTCCACACCTTTTCCATCATACCTTAACCATTCACTCACCATTTTGCAATCCCCCATCCACTCCCTTACATTCATTGCTCAGATGCCATCACATTTCAATCATTTCATCTACTCTGCCCACACCTTACCTATAATACTATTGGGTTCACAAATTTGCAAGCTTCTTTTGTTAAAATGTTACATTTATAAATAAAAAGTTGGAAATAGATTCCATGTTACTATACACAGTCAAATACTTCATACAAAAACCACTCTGTATTGCCAAATATTATTTATAGCAATGCCATGTGAGCTTTCCTCAGAAGAAACAATGCTACTAATGGAAAAAGGAATTGCTAAACTCATAGTTTATGATGACATCAATCAAAAGTTGTTGAGTGATGAAGAATATAAGAAAATGCAGGTGGATCTGTTGCATGAAGAAAAGAAGATTTACAAACATGTTAAACGAAAGCGAATTGAATGTTACATAGATAAAATTGTTGAGGGCAAACGAAAAAAGGGAGATGAACGGAATAAGGATGAAATTTTTGAAGAAGAGTTGGAAAGGGCATGTGATTTAGATATGGATAATATGCTGTGGCCTATAATGCTCCAAACATGTAATAATAGAGATGGTAAGTTGAACTGGCAAAAAGAGTACTAATTTAAACATATTATTATTATTTTAGGGCAGAAAAGATTATCAATAAGTATGATTTAAATAAAAATAATATTTTAAATTTAAAAAATTAAATTCAATTCAGCCTACACCGATAGGTAAAAGGCAATTGATAATATTATATATATATATATTATATATAAATTCAATCAAGTCTTTGGAGTTTAAACTATGAAATCGATACTATATTAGATTTAACCAATTTTTTAGTAAATTTATGAGATTAACAATTTTAAATTCAAAATTTGGTGGAATAATGAAATTTAATAAAAAAACAGAATTAATTATCCTTGAAGGTAGAAGAAGTCTTTGAAGTTTAAACTATGAACTGCATTAGATTTAACCAATTTTATAGTAAATTTATGTGATAAATAATAATAATTTTAAATTCAAAATTTGGTGGAATAATGAAATAAAAACAAACAAAATTAATTATCCTTGAAGGTAGTAGAAAATAGAAATAGAAAATGAAATAACTTTAATTTAAATATAGGTAAAAATATTATTAAAGGCAAAAAAGAAATTAAATATTTAGGTGTTCAGCTAGATAAAGGATTTAAATTTACAAACCATGTTACAAAATGTTTCAGAAAAAAACAATTAAAAATGTACTTATTATTATATACTATTTGTGTTTTCAATTTAAAATATAAAATTTGTACATATCATTTCCAGGGAAACAACAATTATCATTTGAATAAGTCACGGTACATGGTTCAATCCTAGTATGGTCAATATTTGCATCAATCCTCCTTTTATATTCATCAAGTAATCAATTATCCAGATAAATATCAGTATTCTCTTCATTACATCATTAATATACATTACATGATGAGTAATACTGGCAGTATTTTAGAATAATGAACATTTTAAACATATAGTACAGTAATACTGTCATTATTCTAAAATATTGACAGTAATATTGATCGTGTAAGATGCCTTTGTATGCACTCAAAAATATTAAATAATGTAACATTATACATTTTATTTTATTCATTAATGAGAGAAAGTTATTCAGTGGTTGATCATTCCATTTTAAAATTTTGTATGAAGTAAAAATTGCTAATAATACCAAATATTTTAGGCAGAGAGATTACAATAGATGAATTTGGAAAGCAGACCAATTTAGAAAATTACCCTGTTTTTAAAGATTTATGGGAGAAAGGATTTTATATAACATCTGGTCATAAATTTGGTGGGGATTTCTTGGTCTACACAGGTATGATATTGTTATATTGTGTGAGTGTTTTTGATTTCAAATCATACCATGTGGTCAAATTTTATTGCCCATCCACCCTGATTTTCTTGAATTCATTGATAAAATATATTACGCCGCATGTATATAAGAAGATATAGGAAGAAAAACAATAATAAAATTTGTTGAAATATCCTCAAGGGACGTTTTTCTAAAAATAAACGCGGCAAACATTGTAAGTTAATATATAATTTATGTAAAAAGCTCAAATATCAATCTTTCTACCCATAGGTGTAAGGGAAATAAAGATATTTTTATTATTTCACAGGTGATCCCATTATGCACCATGCCACCTTCATAATTCGCTGCATGTCAAAAGGAACAGACACAATGTGTGCTCGAGAGTTGGTTTCATTTGGAAGACTGGGGATGTCAGTGAAAAAGAAATCAGTACTAGCTGTGAATGACCCAAATGGTGTTAAATATATTACAATAAGCTGGAGAGAAATATAAACTGTTTACATAAATCATTTATCTAACTTTGTTTATTTTTTATTTGTGCAATTGTTTATTTGTAAATAATAATTATTATATTTTACAAATAATTTGGAAGGTGATTCAAATTACACATTTATACCGAGGCTAAGGCTTGTTAAAACCACTTCTGCAATGTACAAGATTATGGTCACTCACTTGCTATCTTGACTGATGTTAGGGTACATATATCTAGAATCATTGATTGAGAAGTCTAAACTCTTTAGTCAATGCTAGAATCTGTGTTGGGTTGATTTTCCGATATGTAATAAATAAGTCAATCATCAACTTTTGGCCTGTGGTATTATTGAATGTGTATTTTTGTTCGTTTTTATTATTTATAACATATATAATCTATTTGCCTTTTACCGTTCGGTGTAGGCTAAAATGGAGAAATATAAGTATTGTTTATCGTTGTTTGTTGGTTCTTGGTGAATTATACCTCTTATACCCCTACAACCCTCAAAGCACTTATACTTATAAGGGCACATTGCCCTACTACCTGCTACTAGAGCTATAAGGTTTAAAAATAAAACATCTATTTGTATAACTCCATCTACCTTAATATATTTACTTATATTACAATTGTTTTATATAAAAATGTATACAACTACATTTTATGTTTTGTTATGGTTTTATGATACATTTGAAATATTTAGACATTGTTTAGTGCAGTACACTCATATATTAGTAGGAAACAAATCAGGAAAATGGTCCATTTTTCTTTCTTAAAATATCTATACATATACAAAAGTGATGATACTATATCTATCGATCATGCCTATTAAGTATGTTAAAAAGCACTTGTGAATCATCTGCCTCATTCTCAGAGGACATACTCAGTGTATCAAAGTCCTCATTCTGCATCAATGATTTGCCCAATCCAATATCATTGTAGCTGTCTGAGGCATCAAACTCTATTGTTCTTGAGGAATGTAACTGTGTCAGTCTTATTTTGTGTACCACATGACATATAATACCACACAGACATATGCTTAAACCTATTAAGTTTAGACTCGACATGTTGTCACCGTTTATTTCCACGGCTAGGGTTAATATGATTAATTCCTGAAATTAAATAGTTTTTAATGTAAAATTACTTTCAATCAAGATATGCCTAAATATTACTTGAAATAATATAGTGAAATTACTATATTATGTCAAGTAAAATTTAGGCATATCTAGGTTGAAAGTAGTTTTACATTATGTTGTTGAATATATAACAGCAATTTTCACGATTTAATGTGATTAAAAAAACACCTATCTGTATAGGGCTATCAGCAATGAGGCTTTTCCACAGGTTAAGGGAGAACCTCAGAGGAGTTAACATAGAAAGCCAATAATGATTGGTATATTCTGCTTTTTACCTCCCTGCAAATCAATTTCCTTTCGTAAATGGGAACAAGTGAAATACAATATTCTTTTGTTTATATAACTAACTATTAATGAGTCCTCCACATTATAAATTTATAAAAACGGACTCTATAATAACTAAGAATTCAATTGATGCAATATTTGTTTAGTGTGTAAAATACCAAGTAGTAGCGGAAATAGATTACCTTGAAAATGCCTGCGATTGATAAAGTCAAACTGGATGTATAAGTCACCACCATGACTTCACTTATCTCCATAAAAAATGCTATAAATGCTCCAATCAATATTTGTACAATCAGCACGCTAAAGCTATCAGAATCGAGTGTTTTGCAGTACTCAAATAAATCAAATCCTGAAACAAAGTCATACAATTCAAACATTAAAATAAAAATTTAAAAAAACCTTGATTAGGCATAACCAGAGTCTAAGTCATCATACACTTATCAAACTACTGAAAAATATATACAGGGTGGAAATTAAGTAAGCAAATAAATTCAATAAAATTTTTATGATTTTTGCAAAAAATGTTCAGACACAACGATTTTTAATTTTTAATTGCCAATATTTAATGAAAGTGTCATTGCTTATTCAAAACTGGTCGAAAAAAATTAGACAATTTCATTAAAAATTGGCAATTTAAAATTAAAAATCAATTTTTTCCAAAATAATATTTAATAAAATCAAATATTACATATAGTGAAATTCATATTTTTAGAACAAATATAAACACTCATTAAAACTAGAAAATTACTCAGAGTAATAGCCTTTTGTGTTGGTATCTAGCCCATAAAAATGTTTAAAAGTATTTAACATCAAGCTGCAATGAGTAATAAAACTGGATAATTTTGATAAACCTTCATGGCCAACTTATATTCATTCGTAATACAGGCTAATACAAATAAATTCAATATTGACTCTTGTATGGTACAATCATAAAAACTAAATTTGTATGAGACATTTCCTTTCTTTTATATTTACTCTCTATTAAAATCTATAAATTCCTTACCTTCTATTACAATTACAAAAGGTAGCAACGATGCAACCATAAATGGTTGCATATGGTACACCATATCAATAGGATTTTTCATTCCAATTTTGGACTTTTGTAGCAGCAATTGCACACATGTCCATCGCAGTCCACTTGACATAGATGCAACTAATACTAACAAGAATCCCATCGTGTTAAATTGTGTGGCCTTGTAGGTAAATAAAATCAATCCCATTGATATCATTATCACAATTATACATAAACTCCATGACTAAAAATAATGATTAAAGAATGTCTCATATATTCCACTAGTGACACACCCAGAAACTATTTTATAGACGAGCCTAAATTTAAAAAATTTCTACAAAATATTAAATTTTAATTAATTATAGAAAATTCACATTCATATAGATTATCTCCATTATTTATCATTGCAGTGCTACTTCCTTCCAGCAATTTTTACTGATATCTCTTATCTCAAATAAATGACTATGTTTATAAATGTGTACATATATACACATTATGTATCATATATGTTTAAATAATATTGAATTCGTGAGTCATCTACTTTGTGATCATTTATTTTTAAAATCAGTATAAACATTTATATAGATAAAAGATAACAATAAAAAATCAAAACAAAGTAAAAATGTAGTTTTGTTGAAGGTTTTATAGCTGGGAGGTGATTTTTGAATGAATATAACAATTGAGAGCCATTCATTATTATTGCAAATGGTCCTTTGATTCATGAAGGGTGACCTTCATCTCTGAGAGAAGCAAATGCTGGACTTAAGTTATATTTTGACATTAATTTCTTAACTATTGCTATATACTATTGGCGATTCAAGCCAGCTGATACTCTATCTGGTGGCAGAAAATGAACTATATTTAGTAGGGCATCTGTTTGCATAACCTTTGTTTTATCATCATATACATGACCATATACCTAAAGCTTTGTTATTTATAACTTAAAAGTACATTCACAATCACAAGTTATTCTAGAAGTGACTGAAATCATGTAATTTTAATGAAATCAGCTGATTTAACAATAACAAAGATCAGCTGTTTACCAACTCGGAGAAAACCATTAACATTTGAATCACCAATTGGTTCATACCTATGAAACCAATCATTTTATAGTGCATGGTGAATTATGAAAAATGTTGCGTACTAGACAGTTAATTTATGATTAATGTTCTTAAACATTGAATCAAGCTTGTCGATAGCTAGTTTCTGACTAAACAACTACAGTATACTCACCCTCTTTTCTAATTTAAGTAGTATAGCAAATCCTAGTATAAAAATAATAGTAGTAGATTTAGTCATAGTATATCTAAAAATTTATGTAAATAAAATGTAGAAGGTAACATATAATATGTAAATATCTTACAAAGACACAGTTATCAGTTCCAGGCCCCAATTGGAAAATCCAATATCAATCCCACTGAAAATTCCAGTTGGGGCCATTGCCACTGCATAATCCTTCCATCCCATCATCAACATCTGCCTATCATATTTCAATGCAATCACACTCCTCACCAAAGCAGCCAGCATATATTTTACAATCATATGCACAAGCACTGTTGATAAGGGAAATTTGAATTTCTAAAATAAACATTGAATAAATTGCTGGCTGATTAAAACAATATAAAATATAAACTCACCTGGAATAACCATCTTTGGTAAAATGTGAGCCCTATGGATGGGGCAAAGTAAATGCTGATGAGCACCACTGTGGCAAGCGATGTCCACAAACATGCTGGCGTTATGACATTCCTTCTGTTGGGCTCCAAGTCAACAGTTATATCATCCTCAATGTTGTCCACTTTTTCATATTTTTGTTTTTGTCTTCTTCCTAACATATTGTAGACATTGTCAACAACCGCACAGAAATGAAGTGACAACTATGACATTTCTATCATTTGACGTTGTTTACAACTATCTTCAGTTACAGTTTCACGAACGCAAATATGCCAGAAGAAAGAAAATTGTTGCCAACATAGCGAAGTGGCTTTAATTTATACGAGTATGAGTGAGACCATGATATGGCGAGTGAGACAACATATGTTTTGTGACGACAACTATAAGTAAATATAACTGACTTCACACGTGTTCTGTAATCGAAATATAAGTGTTGATGTCATTTCCGTATTTTTATGATTGAAGTGTCATGTTTATTTGTTATAGTGTGATGTGATTGTTCTGTGAAAAATGGTTTACGTATCTTCAGGTGAGGTTATAGTCATGAGCAACTTTAAATTATTAAATTAATTGTATTGAAATAATTTATTTCTATATAACTAATATTTTGTAGATGGTACAGTCCATCAGAATCGCCCTGGTGGGCTGAACAGGATAACTGATGTATTCTGGGGGGCTGTTAATTTTGTTACCAACTTGTAAGTATTTTGATTAAGTTGTTTAAAAATAGTATTATGCGCGTTTTACATTGAGCAAGATTGCGCGTGCAATCGTTGCAAGCAATCGATTTTGACATGAAGTTGCTCAGTGTAATACACTAATTGCCCGAGCAACACATTGCAAGCAAGTAGTTGCGTCGAATAGAACATGTTCTAATTCCGGGCAACCATTGCGTGCAACTTCAGTGCTACCAATCATAAAAAAAATATTTTACTGCCTTGTTTACATGTGTAGGTTAGGTGTGCCATATTAAATAAAAGTGTTTAAAATTCTTCTCTGCCTGCAAAGGAGCTGCTACTATACACATCGCAAAACAATTATTTACTGTATTATAATTATAAACTGTAAGTACTTCACGAAAGGTATAATATAGAATTTGCTTTAATATTACATTTTTAACCTAGCAGAGAATCATGTCGAGATCATGGAATGACGAAGATGTTAGCAAATTAATCCAATTTTGGGAGATGGAACCAGTTCTGTATAGGATTGCAGATCCTAATTACCATAACAAAAGCCTTCGCCAAAAGGCAATTTCAAACATAAAGGATAGGCTAATTTCGTGTGGAATGGAGAGCATACAAGAAAGTGATATTGTGAAGAAAATACATGGTTTACGAACGCAGTTTACATCTGCATGTAACAAAATAAAAAAGAGCAAATCCAGTGGTGCAGGCAGTGATGATGTATTTGTCCCAAAATTGTGGACTTTTCCACTCCTTCAATTTTTAGATACTTCAAATGTAGAAGCTTCTCGAGCATCTACATCTAATTTAGAGCTGGAACCAGAAATCGAAATATGCATGACTGAAGATGCAGACATGGTTTTTGATGGGACTGTGGAAGAACTCAATGAGAGCAGAGTTTCCACTCCCATATCATATAAGCGTAAAAGAAATTCTACTCCCTCAGATGGAGGCATTGCAGAGTTTTTTACTCAAGCCCAGTCATTCATGGCACCAATTGTAAATTCTGTGACTTCAAGTGACGAATTCACAAGTTATGGAACATATGTCTCAGGAGAAATGAGGCAAATTAAAAATAAAGACATAGTGCGGGAGTTAAAGAGGGATATCTCGTCCCTTATATATAATGCCCAAGAAAGGGACTCAAAATTAACATAGTAAAGATATGTAATTTTATAAAATAAATTTGATTTTAGTTGACGATTGTTTTTGTTTTGTTAATAGTAGAAGAATTAAACAGTATTTTATAACATTTATTATACAATATGATTTTAAACATTTATTTGTTAGCTTGCCATGGCACACTACCTATGCCATTTACATAGTTGCAAAATGCTTGCCTAATCTCCAATGCTTCATTTCTATGACGATTCCCCATTTGTTGGCTTAATCCAAATGTAAATGTAAATTTACTTTCGACTTCCTTATCTGGATTGCTAGTCATATAATTTTTACTATTTTCCTTTAAAAAATTATGTAAGGCACAACAAGTTAATGTAATAATTTCTGCTTTGTTGGCAGATAAATTAATGGTACTCAATAAAACTCGAAATCTGTTTGTTAGGATGCCAAATGCATTTTCAACAACATTTCTAGCTCTACTTAATCGGTAATTAAAAATGCGTTGCTCCCTTGTCATATTCCTGAATGGGTAAGGTTTTAAAATATTTGTTGATAATGGGAAAGCTGCATCAGCAACAATCACATGGGGTATGCATTTTTCACAACCTGGAAATGGCTTTGGTTCAGGAATATTTATTTTATCATTTTGAATTGCATTGTATAAATTGCTTTTCATAAATACTCCACCATCTGAAATTCTCCCATTTGTGCCTACATCTACATACAAAAACCTGTAATTGTAATCAACTAAAGCCAATAGAACAATACTGTTATAGCCTTTATAATTGAAGAATGTTGACCCAGCATCTTTTGGGGCTTTGAATTGAATGTGTTTTCCATCCATTGCTGCTATGACATTGGGCAAATTCCACCGTCTCTCAAAATTTTGGGAAATATTGAGCCATTCAGCAGCAGTTTGTGGACACTGCAAATATGGATGCTTCAACTTTTCGTATATTTGTTGGCATACTTCAGGTATAAACAATGATATGGTTGATTCAGATATCCTGAATTGGTACATGAGGCTTCGGTAAGATTCTCCACTAGCAAGAAACCGCAATGTTACTATGAGCTTTTGTCTTGCTGTTATAGCTTGTCGAAGCCTTGTATCTCTTTTAGTAATATGGGGTGAAATCAAATTTAGAATGGTCTCAAAACAATGTGGGTCCATTCGAAGATAATTAATATAGCTTGCCTCATCCTCTACTCTAAGTTCATTATGAACTAAATGGATATTGCCTGCATGCTCTCGTCGAGCAATCCATGGTTTCACCCACCATTTACGTTGCCTTCGGGTCTGCTGCTGTCTTTGGAATAATAAAAAGCCAGCCCCAGCAACCAAACAGGATAATGCTGTTGTTATTGCCAGCGCTTGTCCATTAGAATCTGCCATATTCCTAAGAAATGATTACAAGTTTATAAATTACTAGAATTAAGTTGTACACACTCTACTTACTATTCAGAATACTTAGTCTCGTACGATACAAAATAATGAATTCCAGAAATCTCTATAATACGTTCACACATAGACAATGCGTTCACATTTACATACGGTATCAACACTAAATAAATGGTATGATCCAAGTGGTTGTCAATTTATAATATTGGCAATGCTGTGTGTTTACATTCCAAACTGTCATTTTGATTGCTCGTACCAGTTGCCCGAGTGTAATACACAAAAAGTTGCATTTGAAATTTTTACTAGCAATCTATTGCTGCAATATGTTGCAAGTTGCGATTGCGTGTTGCCATTGCTCAATGTAAGACGCGCATTAGAACATATTGACAGTAGTGTGCAATTGTCTGTATATGTATAGTAATAGTGCCTTTTGTTTATCACCCTGGGCTGGTATGGCCTTATTGTGTCTTGTTCTATTTGCCGCAATGGGCATAATTCTACCTCAACCCTACAACTGGCGGCACACAACCACAAGACCCGAGTGATACTGCATGCGACAGGGGCAACTAGCAATAATAAACCATGCTAAATAAAAGTGCCTAATACTAAATACTTCATTATGCAAGAACATAGAATAGAAAATGAAGACTAATCCACTCTTATAAAAAAATCTAGAAAGCTTTTAGGAAGTGGTGTAACCCCACAAGGGATATTGAGCCACTGTATATGTATAATGGAACATATTGTTTATTTCTAGTTTTTGGAGTCTGATTGGGCTTGATCGTGCCTCCATTAGATCAACATCAAGGTCTGGAGGAGGTGGATCTAATGGACCAGGAAATGGGTAAGAGTCAGTGTTGACCATTGGGTAGCTGGTGCCCTGATACAACTTTCAGTTTAGCTTGAAATATATAATAGAAAACATGTGTCAAAAATGGCCATTAATGTCAGTTACAAATAGATTTATCTTCCCCCATAGTTATAATTATTTAAGAAATTATATATGTTATGATATTACCAAAATGAAGGAGCTGACTGAAGGCTTGGCACCCACTGAGATAATCATCTGGGCGCCTGATGAGTTGTTTAATTTAATTATTGTGTTGAGCTGGCTCTGTTAAGTTTACACATAAAAAAAGTGCAGCTGTAAAAGTAGCAGATCCTAGATTCTGTATAACCTTAGGCAGCATCTAATAAATGTTTTTATAATAAAAACTAAACAGCTGAAAGATAATTAAGGACTAACAGAAAGTGTTTGATGAAATTTTAATGGCTGATATTGAGTTATCCTCAATCTACTTTAGTATTCTTAGTAATTGTATGTAAAAAAGGAATAAATACCTATGAGATCTGGACCATTCATGCAGCAGTATGACACTATGGGTCTTCTATAAGCAGTTTATTGCATTTCCTTCAGCTTCATATTTTTTATATGGGGAGCAGCAGAAGTTGAAGAAAAGCCTATTAGATTTGGTATGGTTGAAGGACCCTGATTTTTATATAGCCCCTTTTTGTCATGTAATTAATGTGTGTTAATTTTCAGCCCTCCAAGACCCCCTAGAAGAATGGGGGGTATTACCACCATTCAGGACTGCTCAATGCCAGGGGGTGGATGAGCACGTTAAGCTCCTCAGTAATGATTAACCTCAGCACTGGGGAGCACATCCTTCCATCAGCCAATCTACTTAATTAAATGTGGCAACTCTCAATTTCATATTCAAATTGTATGACGTTTAGCTCTTAACCCTCTACGGAGGAGGAGTCAAAACAGAAGTTGAATTTGTTAGTTGAGAGGATGGAAGGATTTTTAGTCAAATTTCAACAATATAAACAACATTTATTTGATTGAAATAGTTAGAATGAACAAATACCACATACAATGGATAGATTATTTTGAATATAATGGTGTAAATAACTGTACAAATAAATAATTTATCATACAAAGACTGGATACTTCCATTAAGAAGTATATATTTTTTGTATACTAACTTTTCCATGAAAAGTGCATTTTGAACAATGTTTTCATATTTCATCCACTTTTCCCCTGTATCCATATCAGGAAGTTAAGAAAGAAGTATATATGTTTTTCAAACAACTGAAAATGTGTTATCCCAATATGAAAACTATTTGAACGAAGGTGTAAGGGGTGCCCTTCAAGACCAACTGTTCACAATTTGAAATAACGTTTACAATTTAATTGACTTGAATTTTGCACTACACAGTTGTATGCAATTTTCTATGAATAAAACAACAACCTTTATTTGGCATAACCCTTACATAAAAATTGACTTCAACAACAGAATAATTAATAACAGTTAGAGGATGGAAATCTGTAAAAGGTTGATGTGGGAGAGGAAATGGGTCAGCTATGGGAGTTATAAACATATAACTATCATAGCTGACCCATATCCTCTCCCACACCAACCTTTTGCAGATTTCCATCCTCTAAATATTCACCCACCTTTGTGTAATCCCCAACCACTCTGCTTTCACATCCTTGCATTCATTTCTTACATGCCATCATTTCTTTGACATTCACTCTTGGGCTTATTTCTTTTCTCAATGGTAGTTCCTTTTTATATTTTTAAACATCATCACCCATTGGAATTCTGTTACTAAAGCACAATGGTCCCATATTGTGTTCATTAAAGTTAATTTAGATGAGTGCTTTATGCAACTCTAAATTATAGTAATTCAATATTTGGTAGAGTTAATAAATAAAAAATACCATAAAAAATATATTACATTTATTATAAAATACAAAAATTACTTTTAGAATTAAGAATTTATACAATATTCTAATATACAAATAAACCAAAAGTCAGATATTTTACAAATACATGTAGATAATGATCAACACTATTATTTATTAACATATGCAAATGGCATTTTGCATTCATCAAAAAGTTATATACACAAATTAGACTGGGTTGTATACAGGTGGGTTAAATGATTAAAGACAATCGATTGATGGATATTGAATAACTTTGAATTTCACAGTGGTGTTATTTTATTTATTAAGTCCACCTTCCATCCTTTACTTATCAATAGTTGCTACTAGTAATCTATAAGAGCAGTCTGTGTCATTAGTAGTTGTCTGAATTATGGGTGAATATAAGAGTTAGCATATGCTGCACATTTGTACTAGTAGTCACTACATGTAACCTATTGGACAGGTCTATTAATTGAAGAATGTAAGATATCTGCTTTTATACAACCCAACTTAATATTTATTAACAAGTTTTAATATATAAAATAGAAAAAAAAACAAGTTAATTATACAAAATAGAAATAAAAATGATCAGTCTTAAAATCCTATATCATACAAAAACTGTCATAGTTTTTTCAACTTTTGACCTGCAAATTGGGCAATTTGAATAAAATCTCTGCATTGTTTTATTGCATTCTTTACACATGCAAAGATGTTTACAGGGTAGTATCAGTACACATTTCTGTCTCTCCTGGCATATAACACAAAATAACATTTCTTCCTCCCCATTTGAAACTTCTTTAGAAACATTAGTGACTTTGTTTTGAAGAGGTAACTTCAAAAAGGCTAATACCTTCAAATATGAATATCGATAAATAAGTTTCAAGGTATTCAGCATATCATTGCAATATGTATAGAGCATAACATACAATTTAGATAGACTGTAAACAATACAGCTGATAAAAATTAATCCCAACATAGCTTCTATAGGTATATCCCAGAAGAACCCAATTATAGCCTTAAAAATAACAGCTGTTTCACTAAAAAAGTATGCTATAAAATCACTAATCTCTCCAAAAATCAGTCCCATATAGTATGTGAAAAGTATTGAGCCATAAAATATACAAACTGGTATAATAGTCACAGCAAACCATACTCCAGATCCAAGTAGGACACATATATACTTAATACATACAACTAAGTGCATAAAAGTTGCTCCAATCTTATGCACAAATGCCAGTATGGACAAATAAGTTGTTGTAATACTATAATAAATAATTTCACAAGTTGTTTTGATTCCACCATTTATGGACATTAAAAATCTCACTGCCATCTCCATAGTCCCAACTAGAAATCCAATAAAAGCGCCAACATTTTCTAGAATGTCCCACACAAAAATCTCAAAGTCCTCATAGCCAATTTTCACTAAAGTTGAGATGATATCGAAAGCAGTTTTAAAGTACCAGCCTAGCCATAGAGTTATATTTATGATCACTTGCCCGGTTTGGTAGCTCAAAAGCAGCGAGTAGTATACTGTAGTTTTCAAAACATATGCCACATTCAAGATTGTTTCAATCATTTTTCAAACTTATAAAGTATGTACATTATTTGTATTTGAGGTTATATTGTTATCAGTTGATGTTTGAAACTGTTGCCAATAGAGGGATATTAATTACAACTGGCATCAGTAGCGATTAAAACGTACTACTTGGAGGTGTTTTTATAATGATTTTAAAGACGGAAATACAAATTTAGGGAAAATGGTTATAAGAAATGTTTATAGACTGCTCGTATGTTGAACGTAACCAATTTCAAATCCACGCGGGAGGCGAAGTGACGAAATTCCAATAATATAAAAATAAAGACGTTATATGTTTTGAAGTCGACCGACCTGTCCATAGAAAACTGGACCTGTCAGTTACAACTTTTGTGCTGTCACTTAAAATTGGTGGTCGCGGTCAGGAGGTGTTTTCCCTAAAGGAGAAAATTGCAAGAATATAAAGTTGAGTATGTTATTCGTCAGATGGCGCTGTATTTATTCTTGTTCATAAACAAGATTGTTGTTCACTATATGTTTAGGGTGGTAGAACTGAAAAACAAAAATTTCAATTGTCAGAATCGTAATAATTTCAGTAAGAATAATTTGATTTGAAGTCGCAACCAGCTGTCAAAATTTTTACATGAGTGCAAATTATTTAATATTTATTAGTGTCGGAAAATCAACTAACGGAATATGCTGTAGTACTATCGATTGCCGCATCAGGTAATTAGTTTCTGACTATCAATCAAGTAAATAGAAACATCACTATTGAATAGTATTTTCAATTGTTTTCACATTTACTGTTTTTAATATAGAATAATAAATTTAATAGTTTTTGAATTGTGATGTAACAAATACTTATGGACCTACATATTAATAATTCCACACTATAGAAATATAAAGCTAAAAGCGAAATTAATTGAACCATAAACAAGCCTCTTGTCCATATTCAACAACATATAAACTTTATAGGTCCCATAAGCTATTGAATGGACAAATTTAAAACGTCATTGTTACAGACATTGCTAAAACAAATGTCAAATACACTTGACTCGCGCTTGTGATTGCAACTTTGATGCTACCTTTTGTTTAATTATTCAGTGTTTCCAATAGAGACAATCTAAAGTAACTACATTTCCTAGATAATGTAATTATTGTTACTATAACAAGAAAAACTGATACGTTCAATAGCAATTGATACATTTATGGAACGTTGGTGAATACGGGGGTCTGTGATATATTCATTATTTTAAGTTTTTGTAGTTAGTTCTTGATATTTATGTATGGTGCTGTAATAGATGTTTATTTATAAATAAGCTCTAGTTGTGGTTTGTACCTTCTTACTATACAAAATAATTTTATTTTTGTTAATAGTTTAGTAACTTCAACGGTACTTTCATGTGACTGACATTGTCTACGGACTGAAGTCCGTTTGAAATATTTACTGAAATAGGCTATAAATCAAGGATTATATTTTCTTTGTTATAAATATAAGCAATTTAAAATATACCCGCCGCTTTCATAGCTACGGGCATGTGTTTGTTAGATGGCACCACATACGCCAACAAAAATATATACCAAGAGAGGGCAATCTATTTTACTTGTCTATGATCGCGGGTTCGAATCTCATAGAAAGTGGTATTTTTATGTATTTTTTTTCAATAATTGGAGAATTAAGTGATTTGAATTATTAACATTTTTTAAATTAAGGGTTGGTTTTTTTACATATTTCAAATTAATGTATTCATTGTCCGCTGTACAATGAGTGTTTCCGAAACTAGCAAGTGTACAATATCAAGTTTTGAAATATATGCAAAGGGAAAGTATAGTTTTTTTCTTAGATAGTTTTCAATGGAAAATTGATGAATCATACCCCGTCGAACGAGAAATCTCATTTAGAATTGCATATTATCCATGTCGATTTTTTTACATATCTCGAGTTGGGGGGCTGTTAATAAATTATTTTATGCGAAATTTTTACAATCACAGCAGTATGGACTCAACTAGACTCAACTAGAGATATATAGAATGCAAATCAATATGGATAATATCGTTGATTGAAGTAAATATAAATACTTCAATCAACGATAATATGCAATTCTAGATGAAATTCCTCGTTCGACGGGAAGCAAGTTTAAGTAGAGTAAAACCTACGGTATATAGTGATGTATATGATGAAAATCAACTGATATGCAAACAGACAAAAAATAACTATATTTTGTAGTTAATCTGTTTGCATAACAGTTGATTTTTCATCATATACAACACTATATACCGTAGATTTTACTCTACTTATACTTTAAAGTACATTAACAATCACCCATTATTGTAAAAGTCTGCTGATCAAACAATAACAAAGATCAGCTGTATACATTCATTTTTTTCTAGTCACTTGTGTATTATTCTATGTAATTTAATTATTTTGAATGCATGTGTAAAGTTTTGAATGTGGTAACCGGCTTAAGTTAAGCAACATGCGCGCGACTCTTATAAATACGAACGCTAGTGCGCGTCTTCGGGATATTTAAAGTGTAACGTTGCGTTGGTGAATATCTCCGTAAACAACACGTAATCCTCCTAAACTAAACATCTGTGATACATATGAGTATTTAAAATCTAATAAACATGATTGAAAATTTACAACAAAAGGTAAGTAAGGAAGCTTATTAATTAAATTTATTTATGTACATAATAAATTTGTCCAAATTATTAGAAACATGATTATGATATTTGTTATTAATTAATACGGAAATAACTGAAAAATTTTTTATGATATTATTTATTATGATAGTAGATTCAAGCTTATTATATCATTTTTCGTATAGTCTATTTTTTGTAGTTATATATTAAAAATAATAGATTATGTACTATTATTTTTAATTTAAAAGAGCTATCCAATATTATTTCTATTCAATTAATTATATATTTTCCCTTTTAAACATATGTATAATAATATCTGAGTTATAAGCTATATGTAATTAAGTAGTTAACATTAAGTTTGATATAAACATAAAGTTGTTTTGTGTTTCACTTACAATGTTATCATTATAATGTAATAATGATAACATTGTAAGTGAAACTCAAACGAACTTTGTGTTGTTTTGAGTTTCACTTACAATGTTATCAATATAAGATTATAATGATAACATTGTAAGTGAAACTCAAAACAACTTTGTGTTTATTGTCAAGTACGTGACACTTATTTCGCTGTGTCATCATACAAATTAATTATTAATACATAATACAATACCATATAAACTATTATAAACTGTTTTTAAGCTGATAAATCTGATTTTAAAACAAATAAATTCAATTTTTAATGTGTTGTCACAAAATGAGGGTCCAAACCTGCTGTTTCCCCCTACTGTACGCTATCAATATTTTTTATATGGGACAGAAATTAAACTATAGGAAAAAGTAATGTTTCTGATATTTTTATAATATACTAAATATCGCACTGTGAGATGACAAATGTAACTTCCAAAAACTGTTTTTGAGATAAATCCATTTTAAAGATTGCAATGGTTCCAGTAATTGAGTGTTACCTATTTAAAAAATAATAATAATAGTAATAATTTGGTTTGTTCCATACGCAAAAAATGATTTAAGGAGCTTTAAAAATACATAAGATTTAATGAAAACCTGAAAATTGTCTATTTGGAAGTTACGATAGTTATCATCTCAGCGTGATATGTTTGATTTTAGTATAACACACACGGAAATTTCCTCATATGTAACTTGTATTAGTGCAAATTTGGCTCGCAAACCAGTTTGTCATACGTGTGCATATTTTTCGTGATTCAAATAGCTAAAATTAACATATCGTGGAAACGTTAAAATTGTAAAACGTATGCAGATATGATAACATGTATCATTGTGAGCGCAGGAAGGGCAAAATGTGATAACCTAATCTTATTTGTTTGCAGTTAAATTCCGATGGATTTTGCGTTATCGATGGCCTCCTATCAGAAGCCGAAGTGGAACAGCTTAAAAATGAGGGCACCAATTTGGTGAAAAATATGCCGGAGCAAACGAATAGGGTGGTTTTTAGTACTGTAGATCACGAATCAAAACAGGTATAAATGCCACCACGTTTACTACATTGTGTTATCATTTACGGAATTATGTATTTGTTGTGAACACATTTTTCTAGAAAATCAAGCCACCAAAATCACCCCCTTTAATTTATTCGATGTTACTCCCCGACCTTTATTTGAAGCATTAAGAGCGATAATTACTATGATTGGAATTATCAAATTAATCCCTTATTTAATAATAACCTATTCTTATTAGGATTTTTCATTACTAGATTTGCTATCTCTGTAGCTATCATCCGGACTGATAGCTATAAAGATAGGAAAAGCTCTAGGGCTTTTCCGCTGGTAAAGGGATAAGCTCAGAGGAGTGTAATCACTATAACTTCACAGAAAACCTGTGAAAGGTGACTCGCAAAATTTTGCCTACCCAATGAGGATATTATAAATTAATATACGATACATAGTAATTTAATTTATTTTATGTTTAAGAGTAAAGACACATATTTCCTGGAGAGCTCGGATAAGATCAGATACTTTTTCGAAAACGGCGCCGTAGGTCCTGACGGTGAGCTACTGGTAGCCCCAGAAATCTCCCTCAACAAAATCGGTCATGCTCTGCACGATCTGAATCCAGTTTTCCGGAAGTTCACCTTTGATGAACGCATCAAAGAGATTTGCTTCCAGCTGGGCTTCGAACAGCCCGCCGTCGTGCAGAGCATGTACATTTTCAAAAATCCTGGCATAGGCGGAGAAGGTAAATCTATTGCAATTCATTACTATTATTAGAAATGTATTGGAACATAATAAAAGGTCTTTTAAGAGATGAGGTGTTATGCACTTTAGATTGTGTGACTAACGCAATTGGCAGCCCACCTACTTGGCGGCTGGCCATGAGTTCGGGCGTGCATTCATTCAGGAAATTCTTTAGTCACGTCGAATTTAATATCAATAAACTTATTTATAGAATCAGAGTTATATAAATATAACCATTACATGTGATTTTGTCTAATATTACCAAATTGCTTTAATTTTGTTAATCATTTTTTTTTAATCTCTTGACAAGATAAAATTATATTAAATCTTAAACAGTTAAAACATATATGTGTGAATCCACCACTTAGGAATCTCCATATCTAGAAATACGCCTCGTATATTTATATAATTATTTATAGATAGAAATCAATCTTTATTAGGCTATCGAGGTCCTTTACTTTTCCCCGTGAATGATTTATATTTTATATTATTTTAGTAACACCACACCAAGATGCTAGTTATTTACATACAAGTCCTCTTAAAGTAATAGGCCTCTGGATAGCTTTAGAGGATGCAACAGTGGAAAACGGATGTTTGAAATTCATTAGAGGCTCACACAAAAGTGGAGTGCATAGGAGGTATATAAGAAATCCAGATGAGGCCTCTACTGAATTACTTATTTATGACAAGCCGGCACCTTTTTACCAGCAAAATAATTTTGTAGCCACGCCGATACCAAAAGGTAATTTATAATATGTATATAAAAAAATATGGCTCGATTTTCCAAACTAATTAGTATCAAACAAGAATTATTTATCAAGAGTCACTTAAACAAATGAGTATCTTCTTCGTTTTTCCTCTTGGCAGAGGAGTCGTGATCTGGCTTCCTTCATTGAGGGGCGGTGACTACGCACTGTCGCCTCATAGGCCTCTATATTATGTTTTTCTGGTAGCTGTATTTATGGTAGAGTTAGTCAGCTCTTTAATTTAGTATGATATACAATATATACGGGTGCGATTATACCTCCAAAACCCCTCTCAGATACGGCCCTGGAGACTAGCAACTAGGCACCCTTGGTTATCATAAGAAATCTAACATTTGTGTTTTAGGTTCATGCCTTTTGATTGATGGACAGGTAGTACACTGCAGCGACCCGAATAGATCATTGAAATCCAGGCACGCATACACATTTCATATAATCGAGACAAAAGACACGAAATATTCCGAAGACAATTGGCTGCAACCCACTGCCGAGAAGCCATTTTTGAACGTGTATAAAAATTAGTACGTTTGCAAAGTCAAATCGTTTATTTTTTTATATTTAATAAATTGGGGTTTGTACAAGGTTTATTTCAATGGTAAAATTGAATCTATTCTCGATTCAAACGCCACCCGATTTCGTCCTATAAACTTTGGAGGGGGAAGAGCCGAAATAAATAAAGAACCAAATTTATTCCTTGCCGGCAAATAAAAAAAGTTGATTCTTCACTCAAGCCATGGTTTTCTAAGAAAGCGGTCGTTTAAAAGTGACTGCTTTT
This sequence comes from Lordithon lunulatus, assembly GCA_963942505.1. NCBI lineage: Eukaryota > Metazoa > Arthropoda > Insecta > Coleoptera > Staphylinidae > Lordithon > Lordithon lunulatus. Next base: position 66,455,162 of record OZ012666.1, read on the forward strand.
GACGTCATTTACACATCACGTTTTAAGTATATGTAACTGAATAACTCACATTTTTTCATCGTAATTCATTGCGTTTTTGCAGTACGTTGAGGTATTGGTTAATGGAAACCATATTCGCTTATATACGCGTAAAATTATTTTTGTGAAGTAAAAATGAGGTCAAAGGCCGCTTTTGACCTAATTTTTACTTCACAAAAATAATTTTACGCTCTCCTAGGAAACCAGGCTTCGGTAATAATAATATATATTATTACACATCTCGTGATATCATGATTATACATATATTATTGTAAAAGTGACAATAATATATGTATAATCATATCACAACCCCCCCCCCCCCCAAAATCAATATCCACTGCTTGAATCACTATTAATGTCCTTGACAATAGATGATGTAGTAAGGTTTGCCAGCATCAGGACTATAAGACAATAAACTAAACAAAAGTAGGTCCATCGCTTTTATTGAACAATAATTAGAAGGGAGTACTTCTACAAATTCTATAATAATATAACTTACTATACAGTGTGGAATCAACATCTGAAATATCCAGATGAAAATCAATCGTAATTAATAAAATATTTACAAAAATCAAAAAAGTATTTTATACAATGTATTAAAAAAGTGACTAAAATTACTATAATTCTAACTTCTGTTTAATTAATAAATGATAACCTTGCTGTTGATACATTAAGTGATCAAGGAAAGAAATGCATCAAATACTAGGATATAAAAAAAGTTAAATAGACATTAATAATATAAAAAGAAACAATCAGAAATATGTACACATTTTTGTCTAAATTAAACATTCAGTCCATTCCTAATAGAGTGATGGAGTCCTTGCCATGCAGCTCCTCTTCATCCTCATCATCCTCCTGTAATAAGTTCATTTGAATGTTATAATGCTGTAGTGTTGGAAGTATGTATAGTGCATAATACTATTTTGCACATTATTTAATCAATATGCCTATAATTTAAGAAACAGGCTGCCCTAAGTGACCAAAAGTTTGGCCACCCCTGATATAGATAATTTCAGGGTCAGCCTTATTAACAGGATTTGTTTGTTTAGATAAAGCCATTACATATAAGTGATCAAACTTTGGGAATTGAGAAAATCTCTGAATAACTTACATCAAATCCGAAGCATGTCTCCATATCATGAGTAGTGGTAATTTTCTTTTCATCCTCCTCCTCTTCTTTAGCAATTCTCCTTGCAGATTGCAATGCCTTCAACACATCTTCATCGTTCATATCTGCAATAATAAATAAATATTGATGTAGGTAACAGCAGCTAATTGAAAAATATTTGGACATTGTTAATTTGAATTTGTTGAATTATTCAAATCACAGATAGGTGCTGAGATAAACTGAGATCAAATCCATCAGTTTATCTCAGCACCTATCTGTGATTTGAACAATTTTAATGACAGCAAATCCTTTATGATTCCAGTATTTTAGTTAATTTACTAATATCTTGCAAATACAGTACAGCTGTATAAGATATTGATATTTAGAAACAAAAATCTAATTCCTAATTTTGACTTTTATTTGCGTTAATGACTAATATAGTCAATATTGTCCGTTTGTGTGTGTGGATGTTTGTGAACAATATTCCAGGAAAACGGCTAAATGGATAGGGACTGAATTTGGAAATCGGCTGAGAACGCAAGATGGGGTGATCCCGTAATAATTTAAGCAAAATCGGTCCACAAATACTGAAAATAATTTGGATAAAACCATTTTCTATTGCGCATATGGCACGGGGCCGCCCATAAATGAGGATGGCGTCAACAATGAACGTATAGTAAATCAATTTAATATTAATGAATTCATTCGGAAAGTTGTGTGGTACTCACACCAGATATTTAAATTAATTTTAATAAAGCACTATATATGTTTGTAAATAGATTGTTATTATTTACCATGATCTTGTAGCATATTCTCATTCATAATCTCTGTCTGTCCCTCTCCAACAACCATGGCTTGCTCTTCACCATCAGCTAACTGTATTACTTCCAGTACAACATATTGTTGTCCATCAGACCCATCAACAGCAATCATATCAGGCTCATCATCCTCCTCCTCCTCCTCCTCATCTTCTTCATCCTCCTCCTCCTCATCACTGTCCATACCCAATGAAACCTCAACCTGCAAATCAAATATTAACAATCTACCATAATCAAAATTGTAACAAAAATTTACCTGTTGCCCATCAATCATCTGAATCTTCTTCTGCCTGCCCAGTTTCAGCGCCAGTTGTTTCTCCTGCAGCAGCGAGTCTGGATCATGAATGGCCATATGTCTGATCAAATTACCCTTGTGTCTAAACGCCCTACCGCATTCGGGGCACTCGTGCGTCTTTTCTTTGGGTGGTGGCGGGACGTACGCGGGATTGTGGTAAAGGTTTTGATGGCGTTTCAGCAACTGCTTCTGTCTGAACGATTGGTCGCACTGGCCGCACTGATAAGGCTTCTGGTCCGTATGTATCAACATGTGGGACTCTAAATGGCGGGCCGATATCGAGGCGTACGGGCAGAGTTCGCATTTGAAACATTTCTCACCCTCATGTGTTTTATTATGTAACTAAAAGAGGAAGTAGAGTGTATAAGTAATAGTTCATGTTAGGTGACTACATTATGGGAAGGTAGAATGTTGTAAAGAGTTATCTGCACTACTTTTCATATAACTTTCAAATCATTTAATTGATGTTATTAATTATTTAAATTTTAGATATTTTATATCTCACTGGTTGCAACCAATGTGAGCTAACAAAGCTGCTACCAGAATTTAACTCTAGCTAATCATATAAGAAACATCTAAAGAGTTGTGAAATACTGTGATTTGTAAGGGAGAAGGTAGAATTGTGCGCATCAGGATCGACAAATAGAACAAGAGACAAGGAGCCCAGAGCAGCAAATAGTGATCGAAAATAGCTATAGTAACATTAGATATATTATCTAGGGAATGTAGTTACTTCAGATTCTATTGAAAACACTGAATAATAAAACAAAAGGTGCCATCAAAGCTATCAAAGCACTATAGAAGGTGTTTGACATTTGTTTTGGCATTTTCTGCCGCAATGACGTTTTCAATGTGTCCATTCAATAACTTATGGGACCTATAAAGTTTATGGGATATAACGGGCATAATATCGTTAATTGTATCTTAACAACAAATCGTTTCAACGGTTTTCTATGTTAGTCGGGACCATAGAAAACCGTTGAAACCATTTGTTGTTAAGATGCAATTAACGACACACCAGGTCCGCCTGTTACGCTAGTATATTTATTAATACTTAGAAAATAATAAGGGGTGTTATATATTATTACTAAATACCTTGTAACTATATCTATCCGGAAATTGTTTTCCACATCGTTTACATTTCAGTGGTTTATCTGAAGTGTGCAGCTTTTGAACATGTATCCGTAAATCTGTTTTCCGACCACATGTTGTCGGACATAGTTCGCATTGGAATATAGGTTTATCACCCACTAAAAAAATACAAAACGACAGTCATAAATAAAAGGCTTGAGTCAAAGTGCAGCATATTTACCATTGTGAGTGAGTTTGTGAGCCTTCAAACTGTTGGACTGTGTAAATCTGGCTTGACAAATATCACACTCGTAAGGCTTTTCGCCGGTGTGAATCCGAAGATGTCTTTTTAATTTGAACGTATCTGGACTGGCGTAGGTACAGTGGGGGCATTGGTAGGGCCTTTCGCCCGTGTGGCACCTTATGTGTCTCTTTAGTTTTGATAATTCTACGCTAGCGTAGTCGCATTCATGGCATTTGTGGGGTTTTTCGTGAGTGTGCCTATATCGAACGTGCCTTACTAATTCACCTGTAATAAATAATTTTAAATGTTACATACTTTTTTCCAATGAAATGGAATGGACAAAAGACTAACTAAAGGTCACGCGTAAGTGTAATAATGACTACTAGTTATTAACTGCAGTATTAAGTTGTCTCTAAAGTATTTTGTATCAATACAATATACTACAAGTTCAATGTATAATTTTTGGTTTTCAGTATTTACCTGATGTCGTAAAAGCGGCATCGCAGTATTTGCATAAATGTGGTTTGGTGCCGGTGTGTGTGTTAACGTGATTTTGTAGAGAAGCAAGTGTTTTGAAGCCTCGCTCGCAAACCGAACATTTGTGTGGCCGCTCCTCTGAATGTGACTTCATGTGACGTGACAGCAAATATCTTTTCGGGCTGGTGTAGTTGCAGTAGTTGCACATATGTGCTTGGGTGACCACTTGAGATTTGCGTGGGAAAATCTTTACGATTTTAGATTTATCATCTTCCACATCGGAGTCTATCATACCGGGATCTTCGCCCTCGTCAAAATCATACACTGAAAATAAAGATTACATTTACAGTATAGATGTATATAATTTCAAAACTTTAGTTAGACTTGTTAAAGTCATATGTTGCAATTATGGAGAAAAAAAACTGGGAAGTACCAGAAATTCTAAAACTAGTAAGTAACTAATTTTTGTTGTTGTTGAGAAAATCTGATTAAAATGTTTTCCATTTATAGAGTGCTTCTTAAGTAGTAGTAGTAGTAGTACTGTAAACTTACCAGCCATATCTTGTTCACCATCTGTTTGCTCGCCTTCTTTATCATCAGGTTGTTGTACAATAAGAACATAGCTCAGTTCATTTGAACCCCCTTCAGTGCCTGAGGGCACTACAGTGATTCTCTGAAATAAATTTTTATTTGAGGATTTCTATAAAGATAAATTGATTCATATCAAGCTGTGGTACAGCTTATAAACCACCACTAACCTCGCCTTCTTCTTCATTGATATCCTCCTCAGTTTCTTGATTGATTATAAACTCTTCTGCATTCTCCTCATTCATGCCAGGAACAACTGTCATCACTGGCTGTGTTTCACCCTTGGCTTGATAGTAGTAGTGCCCAGCCTGGTCAACAAAATAGGTGCCTTCTTCCGCCTCATTATCAGCTTCTTCAATTTCTGTAAATAGTAAATAAACCAGTTTTTTAATTACAAGTATATTGAGGTATAAAAAAAAAGAAAAAACAAACAGAACACTGTTTATTGTCTAAAATAATTAAAATCATCATGTTTTCTTCAAAATCTTTTCTGCAAATAATAATAAGTAAAGCATGAATTATATTGTACTAAAAAAAACAGCTTTCATTCAAGACTGCTCGGGCTGGAGCCATGTAAATCAGAAAACAATTTGTACAAGAATAGGTCCAGATCTACTTTTTGTACAAAATTCACTTAAGTTTTTATTCATAGGACACATCCATTTTGATTTACTTGAATAAAACTTGATTTATGATTTATATCACATTACAGTGAAATAAATCATTCAAGTATATATATCAGCAATGTGAAAACATAAAAAATGTACTGAAGAATGCAGGAAAAGCCGATTTATAATCTATATAAGGAAACAAAAGAAATGGATCACACAAGAGATATTGGAAGAAGATTGAAGATATGTAGCCAATATAAGAACAAAGATAAGGCCCAAAAGACCATAAGCTATGATGTTAGAAGCAAAATAAGACAAGCTAAAGAGAAATGGCTAATGAAACAGAAACAACATCAGGAGATTGAAGCCTACTAGATCAAATATGACTCAATACACATAAAAGTCAAAGAAATGACCGAAAGGATAAAGAGATGGCAATGTGTCATATAGATAAATAAGTGTGGCCGATTGATTGTAGAGCTAAAAGACAAACTGAAAAGGTAGCTAATATATACAAAAAAAATTGGACAATAATCCAAATGAACTGTAAAATCAAGACTTAGAACCAGAATACTGAAATTCTATATATTATCCATCTTTATTATATATAATATGACAAAAAATACACTGATAAAATTGATATGAAATATAGCTGATTTTTTTTTAAAACATCAGATTTTTCAAGTGGTAAAGAGAAGCTCAGACAAGAAAACTCTTTATAATATTATATTACCTGATATTTACGTAGAATAGAAAATTTGTTTAAAATACTTTACCAAAAGAAAACAACTCATTTCATCTGAGTAGTATTTCATCAATAATTTTAATAGTAAACTAAATTAAACTACATAATTAATTAGAAAAGAATCTATAATACTATAATGCAATTAAATTCAAATCATTTTATTATAACCATAGAAAACTTATAACTGCATAAGTAGTTTGGTTTTATTAAGAGTAACTATGTAAGTAACTAGTAACAACTAACAAATGAAGTTAAATTTACCTGCAACTGGCTGTATACTTCCATCTGTCCCCTCAATTTCTTTCTGGAACCCTTCCAGATATGATTGTATCTCAGTAACATTTTCAGCAGAATCAACTCCCTCGAGCTTGATCTGCGAGGTGGTGAATTGAGCAGTCATCTTGCTCCACCTCTAGTTATTCCAATCTACCTATAAATAACATAATTTTAAACAAAATTCAAACAAGAAGGAAATTCTACAAAATTACTTTGTGACTGTTGATGTTTTTAATGTGACACGCGGAACGTACGGACCCCGATTAGGTCGACAAGGCATATACGTGAATAAAGCCCGTCTCTCCGCCATTTTCTCGGTCAACACTAAATTTAATTCGAACAATCCCTCCGTGCGGGACATCGTTTTCAATTCTTTCGAACATCTCAGATTATTCGTATTACTTGGTAAACTTAGATGTAGGGGGCATTTCAACAAAAATTTCTAGAAATTAGCACCGCTGGCGCTGTCATCAATATGGAGGCAAGGCACACGGGGACGCGTCGATACCGTTATTGCGGGGGTAAACAGCCAGCGGATATTCGCCACAGCCGGGCCACAGGCTGGTCCACCACCGCTGTTTACAACGACGCGGATTTTTTGCACAAAAATAAACAGTGTGGACGTAAATTCAACTAAATAAAACGTACCTCTTTAACTCCGAGAATGTCCGTGAGGGCGTTATCTAATATGGCAGCCGTTTGCGTCTGTGAGTGGATCAGAGATGGCGAAGCTAGCGGGAGCTGGTTTCAAATGGCAAAAGTTTAGTGGTGCGCATGTTTTTCGCGCACGTGTAGAGCATCAACAAAGGAGGCCAATTGCTAACCGATTTTAATATTTTAACGGAAATTCTATTTTAAACATGCAAGTGGTGATTAAGCGTGAACTGTGTCATTTTGGCAATGTAAAGCCAACTTGGTGCACGTGGTGATTAAATAATCATCACGTGTAATTATTAGGTTTTTTTCTATTTGCAAAGTAAACGAAATAATTAAATCACATTTTCTAGCTAGACATTTTATTGAGTACTAGCGTTGATTGAATCTTTTAATTTTTATTTGATATCGTCATAAAACCACCTTTAATTACGCTGAAATTTGTGTTATTCCAAACAACGATTTAATAAAAAACATGGTTAATTTTAAATTCATTGGTTTACCGCCATCTGTTAGCAGTCGTAGCAACTCGTAGTACAATTCGTAGCGAAATCTGCTGTCATATGAACGTGTCTTGTCACGTGTTTACGTAATAAACGTCATTCAGAACAAAAGTGAGCTGCAGTACATTTTAATAATGCCATGCTTAATGCATCGCAGTGCAATTAATATTGCAGTTCGCCCCCATTGTGCCTAATGTGAGTAGTGCGTGTAAAAGTGAATAAACCTCAAACATTGCGCAATAACCTCACAATCTATTGAATTAGATAATTATAGGTTATGAGTAAAAACAAGTTGCAAAAATAAAGATGGGTTTCCAAATAAACAAGCTGCTGTTGCCCATGAAAGGGCACTACTTTCTATGGAATGCAGGTAGGATATTTAAATTAACTTTTTTTTCAGTACAAATTAACTGTTTGTACTTTTAGGCACAGCACCAGTAGTTCCTTTCCTCTCAGTTTATGCAAAGGAATTAGGTTTTTCAAGTTTTATTGTGGGGCTAGTTTATACTATCCTACCTATTACTGGGATGCTTTCAAAACCAATAATGGGTGCTATTGCTGATAAATTCAAGTGCCAGAAAATAATATTTTTGATTATGGAAATCGTAACCGTACTTGCATTTATTGCCATACTATATGTTCCTTCAATTGAACCGGCATCTAAAGCCAATTTTAAATGTGATTATAGTGAGAGTTTTCTTGACACATGTGTGGGAAATGCAACTGATTATGATATCAAGTTCATTATGAGGAAACTTAAAAATCTGCCCAATGAGACTGCCACATGTGATGTAAGTAAATGTTTGCTTTTGGTATGTTGCTACAATGTAGTAATTGTGATAATTGTGTAATCTTTAGAGAGCATTAATAAGGGATTTGCATTTAATCTTATTATGAGTGTAGAGTTCTCTATTGTGTTAGTACAATGCATAATTTTTTTAGGTATATTTTAAATAAAAGTTTTCAATTGATCATAAATTAACCTTGTTGAGTTTAAAACTTTTAGTAACATAAAGGCTGGCCTGTATTATAATATGTATATTTTACTCTTCGGTGTAGGCTCTCTGTATTATAATAATAACAATAATGATAATTGTGTTTATTTATTTAGTCAATTACAGTAGTAGTTACTTTATTAGTTACAATTCTGTAACTGCTATTGATCTTTGGTTCTTGACTAATTACATTTTGGTGTAAAGTACAATATACTTTAATTTAAGTAAATAATAAGAACACAAAAGGTGCTAATGGTTTAAGTTATCTTAGATAATATTTATTGAAACATGTTTATATCTGTAGTTAAATTATTTTTATACTGGGTGATATTGTGTATGTATACTGGATGATTTTGTGTATGTATACTGTCAGGAAAAGCTGACTATAGCAAAACTTAAAAGTTCTGCAGGACTATAGAAAAAACAACTTGATCAATGATATAAACAAGATATAGATACATAAAATATGGTGGCGAATCCACCTCTTAGCAATCTACATATCTAGATTTCGATCTTGTTAGATCTCATCAGTGTAGCTCAGCTAGTAAGGATGGATCATTTTTGTATAGAAGCATTTGAGATTTTGTGTGAATTCATCCTCACTAGCTGAGCTATACTGATGAAATCTAACAAGATTAAAATGTAGATTTCTAAGAGGTGGATTCATGCTTATATGTTTTATAAGATTGGCTTTATGCTGATATCTCAAACACTCTGTTATTATTATTATTCCAATAGAAGGCACTACTCGATGATCCTGATGACATGAGTGTGTTGGTAGTTATTACCATATGAGTGCATTGTTAAATTTATGATATTATTTTACATTCTATATTTAATTGGGTTCAAAATAAGCTACTTTTTGATACATTTCACCCACAAATAAAATCTAGAGAAAGATTTTTATTATACAAACTATTTTAAATTAATCAACTGAGTTAAACAAAATCATAAATAATCAAAGATTTAAGAAATCTAAATTTATGATATTATTTTATATTCTATATTTAATTGGTTTCAAAATAAACCGTTTTTTAAAAAATTTCATCTAAAAATAAAGTCTACAGGAAAGTTTTTATTGTATGAGCTGTATTAAATTAATTGACAGTTATAAAAAATGATAAAAAATTAACTTTAAATTTATGATACTATTTTTTATTCTATATTTAATTGGGCTATATTTAATTTTAGCTTGACTGAGTTATAAAAAATGATAAAAGATCGAAGATTTACGAAATTTTTATTTATTATATTATTTTTAATTTTATATTTAAGTGTGTTCAAAATAAACCATTTTTTGAGAATTTCTCAAAAATAAAGACTACAGGAAGGTTTTTATTGGACGAGCTGTTTTAAATTAATTGACCGAGTTATAAAAAATGTTAAAAAATTAAAGATTATAAAAAATTTATTTTATGATACTATTTTATATTCTATATTTAATTGGGCTCAAAATAAACCATTTTTTGAGAATTTTCACACAAAAATAAAGTCTGCAGAAAGGTTTTTATTGTACGAGCTGTTTTAAATTAATTGGCTGAGTTATAAAAATTGATAAAAAATTAAAGATTTAAAAAATTTAAATGTATGATATTATTTTATATTCTATATTTAATTGGGCTCAAAATAATCCATTTTTTGATAATTTTCACACAAAAATAAAGTCTACAGGAAAGTTTTTATTGTACAAGCTGTTTTAAATTAATTGACTGAGTTATAAAAAATTATAAAAAATTAAAGATTATAAAAATTTTAATTTATGATACTATTTTATATTATATATTTAATTGGGCTCAAAATAAACCATTTTTTGAGAATTTTCACACAAAAATAAAGTCTACAGAAAGGTTTTTATTGTACGAGCTGTTTTAAATTAATTGGCTGAGTTATAAAAAATTATAAAAAATTAAAGATTATAAAAATTTTAATTTATGATACTATTTTATATTATATATTTAATTGGGCTCAAAATAAACCATTTTTTGAGAATTTTCACACAAAAATAAAGTCTACAGAAAGGTTTTTATTGTACGAGCTGTTTTAAATTAATTGGCTGAGTTATAAAAATTGATACAATTAAAAATTAAAGATTTAAAAAATTTAAATTTATGATATTATTTTATATTCTATATTTAATTGGGCTCAAAATAATCCATATTTTGATAATTTTTACACAGAAATAAAGTCTACAGGAAAGTTTTTATTGTACAAGCTGTTTTAAATTAATTGACTGAGTTATAAAAAATTATAAAAAATTAAAGATTATAAAATTTTTAATTTATGATACTATTTTATATTCTATATTTAATTGGGCTCAAAATAATCCATTTTTTGATAATTTTCACACAAAAATAAAGTCTACAGGATAGTTTTTATTGTACAAGCTGTTTTAAATTAAATGACTGAGTTATAAAAAATTATAAAAAATTAAAGATTATAAAAATTTTAATTTGTGATACTATTTTATATTCTATATTTAATTGGGCTCAAAATAAACCATTTTTTGAGAATTTTCACACAAAAATAAAGTCTACAGAAAGGTTTTTATTGTACGAGCTGTTTTAAATTAATTGGCTGAGTTATAAAAATTGATAAAAAATTAAAGATTTAAAAAATTTAAATTTATGATATTATTTTATATTCTATATTTAATTGGGCTCAAAATTATCCATTTTTTGATAATTTTCACACAAAAATAAAGTCTACAGGAAAGTTTTTATTGTACAAGCTGTTTTAAATTAATTGACTGAGTTATAAAAAATTATAAAAAATTAAAGATTATAAAAATTTTAATTTATGATACTATTTTATATTCTATATTTAATTGGGCTCAAAATAAACCATTTTTTGAGAATTTTCATGCAAAAATAAAGTCTACAGGAAGGTTTTTATTGTACGAGCTGTTTTAAATTAATTGGCTGAGTTATAAAAAATTATAAAAAATTAAAGATTATAAAAATTTTAATTTATGATACTATTTTATATTATATATTTAATTGGGCTCAAAATAAACCATTTTTTGAGAATTTTCACACAAAAATAAAGTCTACAGAAAGGTTTTTATTGTACGAGCTGTTTTAAATTAATTGGCTGAGTTATAAAAATTGATAAAAAATTAAAGATTTAAAAAATTTAAATTTATGATATTATTTTATATTCTATATTTAATTGGGCTCAAAATAAACCATTTTTTGAGAATTTTCATCCAAAAATAAAGTCTACAGGAAGGTTTTTATTGTACAAGCTGTTTTAAATTAATTGACTGAGTTATAAAAAATTATAAAAAATTAAAGATTATAAAAATTTTAATTTATGATACTATTTTATATTCTATATTTAATTGGGCTCAAAATAAACCATTTTTTGAGAATTTTCATGCAAAAATAAAGTCTACAGGAAGGTTTTTATTGTACGAGCTGTTTTAAATTAATTGGCTGAGTTATAAAAATTGATACAATTAAAAATTAAAGATTTAAAAAATTTAAATTTATGATATTATTTTATATTCTATATTTAATTGGGCTCAAAATAATCCATATTTTGATAATTTTTACACAGAAATAAAGTCTACAGGAAAGTTTTTATTGTACAAGCTGTTTTAAATTAATTGACTGAGTTATAAAAAATTATAAAAAATTAAAGATTATAAAATTTTTAATTTATGATACTATTTTATATTCTATATTTAATTGGGCTCAAAATAATCCATTTTTTGATAATTTTCACACAAAAATAAAGTCTACAGGATAGTTTTTATTGTACAAGCTGTTTTAAATTAAATGACTGAGTTATAAAAAATTATAAAAAATTAAAGATTATAAAAATTTTAATTTGTGATACTATTTTATATTCTATATTTAATTGGGCTCAAAATAAACCATTTTTTGAGAATTTTCACACAAAAATAAAGTCTACAGAAAGGTTTTTATTGTACGAGCTGTTTTAAATTAATTGGCTGAGTTATAAAAATTGATAAAAAATTAAAGATTTAAAAAATTTAAATTTATGATATTATTTTATATTCTATATTTAATTGGGCTCAAAATTATCCATTTTTTGATAATTTTCACACAAAAATAAAGTCTACAGGAAAGTTTTTATTGTACAAGCTGTTTTAAATTAATTGACTGAGTTATAAAAAATTATAAAAAATTAAAGATTATAAAAATTTTAATTTATGATACTATTTTATATTCTATATTTAATTGGGCTCAAAATAAACCATTTTTTGAGAATTTTCATCCAAAAATAAAGTCTACAGAAAGGTTTTTATTGTACGAGCTGTTTTAAATTAATTGATTGAGTTATAAAAATTGATACAAAATTAATTATTTAAAAAATTTAAATTAATGATATTATTTTACATTCTATATTTAATTTGGTTCAAAATAAGCCACTTTTTGATAAATTTCACCCAAAAAATAAGTCTGCAGAAAGATTTTTATTATACGAACTGTTTTAAATTAATCAACAGAGTTATAAAAAATTATAAAAAATCAAAGATATAAGAAATTTAAATTTATGATATTATTTTACATTCTATATTTAATTGCGCTCAAAGTAAACCATTTTTTGATAATTTTCACCCAAAAATAAAGTCTGGAGGAAGGTTTTTATTTTACAAGCTTTTTAAAATTAATTGACTGAGTTATAAAAATTGATAGAAAATCAAAGATTTAAAAAAATTTAATTTATGATATTATTTTACATTCTATATTTATTAAAATTTAATAAGTATTTTCTATGACAGCATATGATTTTAAGAAGTACATGTTTTGTACAAAATTTATCTTCAAAATCATACCCTTGGCTGAAGTTTAAAATAATTATAAATGAATATTGTTCATATTAAAATTTTACACTGTAATGTAAGTATAAAATTTAAAATATAGAATACCAAAACGTATTACATTATTACATAAATATATTCATTTATGTAACAAGCACACACAATTGCATTATTATCTGCTTTGTTCACTGCATTCATCATGTCATAGAGATTGGTTTGTCTAATAAATAAATATAATAATAATAACATTACATATAAAACAAGAACTTTTGATAAGTCTATATTATTTTGAAAATACAAAAAAAAGGACTACATTTATACTAAACATATTCATTTATGTAACAAGTACATACAATCACATTATTTATCAGCTTTGTTCACTGCATTCATTCTTTCATAAAGTAAGGTTTAATTAATAATACATATAATAATAAATATAATAATAAATATAATAATAATAATAACGTTTATGTAAAACATAACTTTTAATTATAATAAATTACAATATTATAGGATATAAGAAGATAAAGTATGATATAATGAAACAATTACAAATTACATAAGTTAAATAATTACATTTCTTGGTAAAACATTAACATAAATCATTATCCTAAATGCACTATAGTTTTCAGTGAATTTATTCAATAAAGAATGTTGATTGAATAACCACATTAATTACATTAATCACATTTATATAACTGTTTTGAGAAGTCTTAAAATATATAGAAAACTAATTCATAATACATCAATCAGTAATCAATTTTAATTAACAAAAATAAACAAATAATAGCTCATTTTAAAGCTAAATAAGTTAGAAACATAACATCATTGAGTTATAATTTTAAGAATTCAAATTATCACTATTATGTAAGAAAAATGTTACATGTTATTAATTTCTCCAATGACATGAAATTATAGCTACCTATTTAGGTAGTATGAAATTATAGCTACCTATTTAGGTAGTATGAAATTATAGCTACCTATTTAGGTAGCTATAATTTCATGTCATTGGAGAAATTAATAACACAACATTTTTCTTACATAATAGTGATAATTTGAATTCTTAAAATTATTACTGAATTATATTATGTTTGTTTCTAACTATTTAGCTATGTAATACAGAAATGTCGAATATATTTGTTGCAGACCTAATCTAAGCCACTTTCATTTATCGTTTAGGAGCTGTTCTAAGCTGTTAAAATCAACCAAATATTTTAAAGCTGACTGTTATTTTATGATTTTTATGCAGTCATTGCACAAGTGGGAGTTGTGGGTTTGAATTCCCATTAAAAATGGTATATGTTCATATGTGTTACTTTCTGAATACAACACTTCTGTACATCTTCCTTATACAAGCTGCAAGTAGCAAGCTCTAAGTTGCAAGTTGCACATACCAAAAGGACCTGATGGTCAACAGACAGTTTCATAATTGTATACAATATAGTAGATTTTACTAAAATTTAAAATAAAATCAGTGTTTCAATTAGGGTGTCTTTAACACAATAAAGAATAAGCTGTGGCATGAATTAATTGTTTGTCCTTAATTAATCTATTAGCTATTATGTACTATCTGTCAGCAGGTCAAAGTCCAAATTTTCTTCATACTATATTAATGTATGAAAAAAAAAAGAAAATGATATTGTGGCACAACTTATACTGCCAGTTGTAATTTGTCAGAATCAGACTACAAGAATAAAATCAATTAATTGCCAGAGGTCTACACACAAATGCAGGCATGAAAAATAAATACATTTGTCAGTTCAATGATAACAATATACAAATTACATGTTTCAAATAAGCTTACATAAACAAACACATAATGTGATAGCATAATTACATTTTTAATCTACATATCATGGATTTAAATTTCAATCAATCAGTAATGTTATTAAACCAGAAATAAACGTTATTTGATGACGGTAGTCATACTTTTATTATTCAACTAGCTAAAATATCAATTTAAAGTTGATTTATTATAGATCATGAATTGGTAAACTAGCTGTATTTTTTTAAATTCATATTATTGAAATTACTCTGTTTGATATCTGTTATTTTTGTTACCCCAACAAATAGTGGCTACTTTTTGAGGTACAATTTGTTTGTTACAGGTATTTTCATTTAACATTTCTATGATTCTCCTTGAGATAAAAATAATTTAATTCATTAATTTATAGTAAAACTTTAAAATATACTGGGTGCGTCATTGACAGAATAATATAATTATTTAATAACAATTACAAAAAAAAGTTATTAACCCTTAATTGGCCACCACTATATATGAAACTATGTTTAATAATAACAAAAGTTTTTATAACTAATGCTAGTATATCTTGAGTAATAGTCATGTATATGATAACAGATTCCCTACAGAATATAGTTAATTTTTCTGTTACCAGATAGAATATCCGCTGGTTTAATTCTCTTATAGGTTTTGTTATAGTCAGCTATATCTTTCTGTTAGTCAGCTATAGTTAACAATAAAAAAATTACTGGATGTCCATAATAAAATATAAAATATAGCACACAATTTGTATATTTCAATTACAGGTAACATGTCCTCTAAACGACAGCATGTGGAGCACAGTTGATCGTTTCTGGGACACCCCACATAACTCCTCCCACACCGCAAAAACTTTTAATTTCAAAGCTCACATCCCACTATATCTAACGGACAATTTGAACATGAATTGTGCATATTTTAAAGTGGCCAATGTAACAATGGCAGATGGACGAACGGTGCATCCAATTTGCCCAGCCAAAGAGAACAAACTGTCAGCCGTATGTGATATTCGGTGCGACTCACGGTTCGTGAGCGACTTGTTACCGAGAAGCACTATACCCGATGGAGACGTTTTGAAATTGCCCCAGTTTTGGCAATTTTTGGTGCTTATGATTATCGCTTGGGTGGGTCAGGCGGTTGTTGTGAGCACGACCGATGCTGTGTGTTTTGAATTGTTGGGTAAGTTCATTTACCTACACAAATCCATTATATTTCTAAAACATCTAGATGTGACGTTATTAAGACTCTTGTTGGGTGACATTTAAGGACAATTGAACGTAATAATTTTATATATTATAGGTGATAAGCCAAATAAATATGGGCAGCAACGTTTCTATGGATCACTTGGTTGGGGTATATTTTCTATAGTAGCTGGTGTAATAATTGACGGATCAAATAGCCCTGGAACTAGTAAATATTCTGCAGCGTTTTATTTATGTGCAGCTATAATATTCTTTGATGTCTTAGTTTCATTGAGAATAAAAGTTAGTAAGCGGAATTTGTGTAGTGGGTCATGATAATATATTTATATTTTTTTGTAGTGTGAACAAAAATACACATCACAAAGCATCCTGCGAGATGTGTCTCGTTTGTTAGTAAACGTGCAAGTAATAATATTCCTCGTGTGGATAGTATTTATTGGTATGTGTACTGGTCTCATTTGGAACTTTTTATTTTGGTTGATAGAAGATCTAGCGCCAAACGATGAATGGATTAAAACGCTAGAGGGGCTAATGATGGCTATACAGTGTCTCGGTGGAGAACTGCCGTTTTTCTTCTTATCTGGTTGGATTTTGAAGAGATTAGGGCATATACACTCTATGACTTTAATATTAGTTGCTATGGGAATCCGATATATTTTATACTCGCTCATTGCAAATCCTTGGTATTTGTTACCAGTGGAATTTCTGAATGGAATTACGTTTGGTTTGTTTTATGCGTGCATGGCATCTTATGCGAGTATTATTGCACCACCGGGGACTGAAACTACTATTCAGGTAAGCAATATACGATTTTTATCATTTACAGATAATATACCATGAAACTCAAACAGATTTCGTTTATTGCTCCTGAGCTGGTCTGATAACAGCCCGGAGCAACTCGAACAATAAATGAAAGCCGGTTCAATAGACTATACCGAGAGCATTTTTTTTAAATGAAGAATAGATTGTAATAACCATGAGGTCAAGATAATATGAATAGCCATATGCGCATGGAGAAAAATATTCAAGGGGATGCAATCCGACCTTAGATTACATAAGTCTGATAGGACAGGATTAATTTATATTGGGATTCATTATTCCCCTTCCACCGGGCCCCCGCGATAAGTTTAAGGTGTAACTGTGCCAATCAAAAAAGCGGGCCATAAACATTTGTCTCATTTGTCTATATAATGGTCCGGCCCTGTCTGAATCATACAGAGAGAACGTCCAGCAGCCTTAACGAAGAAGTACACCGTTTGAAACAATAGCGGCCAGGATTTTCATATTATTTAAAAAATGTCCCTTTTGTATGTGTTTCTTAAAGCACCTATAATAAACATTTGTCTGTACAATGGTCCGGCCCTGTCTGAATCATACAGAGAAAACGTACCAGCAGCCTTAACGTAGAAGTACACCGCTCGAAACAGTAGCGGCAGGATTTTATTATCATATTATTAAAAAATGTCCTTTTTGTATGTGTTTTTTAAAGCACCTATGAAGCTCGAAACATGGATGTACTACCATATAAGCCGTAGGTTGAATACCACTATTTTACGTAGTAATATTTCCAATAAACATTTTCTTTTATTTTAATAAACATAAACTATTCATTATCATCCATATAATGAATAGTGAATTATGTGAAATTGATAACAATAAATATATCTTGGCCGGAAAGGGTTTTATTTACATCCCAGACTTTTTTAAACAATTATTTCACGATTTCAAAAAGTGATAAATGGAGTACATTTTAAGATTGATTTTTGATTGCACTCTACTTTCCATCAGCTTTAGAAAACATATGAAAAAAGACAATAGTTTACTTTGGATACTTTATGAATAAATCCCGGCGACTATAAATTCGTACCGGTATTACGGTGTATACTTCTACGTTAAGTCCTGTTGCAACAGGCACAGTTGCCCCGATATCACCCCTTCCGATGCCTATAAATATGGCGTTAACACAAACCACCTCTTATTGGCACATCCACCGTTATTGCCTCAACAATATAGGCTTGTTTTTACTGATCCTGTTAAATCCACATGTATAATACGCTTTTCGGTTTTTGATTAATTGCTCTGTCTGTATCAGAAGTACGGACATATTTACAATTTAACGACCGTGTTGTTTTCACCAGTACCGACTTAATTTTAAATTGTAAGCTGAGAAACCCAATAAAATAGGAACGACTCGTGTTGAGAAAGCACTAAATCAAAAAAGTTAGCGCATTGTTGGAACAGGGCGTAAAGTCATGCTTCATAGTACCGATCTGATGAGGTGTTTATGTTTAAATTATTTTCGTTTTAGGCAAAACTACGTGATCTCTTATTTAATAATTATGTATGTTTGCAATATTATAGGGTTTAGTAGGAGCTATTTTTGAAGTTGGTGTATCATTGGGAAGCTTCTTGGGCGGCCTCTCGTTCCAAGAGTTTAAGGGCCCGCTAACGTTCCGCATATTTGGAATCGCTAGTCTTGTTATGTGTTTATTGCATGCTTTTGTGCAATATGTATATAATAACAGAAAACGAGGTGAGGCTAAAACAGTAGAATAGAAACTGTCCTGTATATTTTTATACAATCAACAATGTTTACTTAACAATAACAGTCCGGTTATTATTACAAATTAATTACAAAAATTACAATTACAAATTATTTATAGAAATCAGTATTTGCATATAGAGAACAAATTTAATTCAAAAAAACAGTATTAATATTTAATGTAGTTTAATTAGTAACAAACAAGAATTTACTAACCCAGTTATGCTAAATGATTTAATCACAACAGCTTTATTTTCTTTTTTCTCTTTAGGTTATGAGGTTATTGACGGTTTGTAGATAAATCTTCCGAAGATCTTTGTTGTAAACATGCAGGCCTATGATATTTTAATCAATTAACAATATTTTTATGATTAGACCAGAGGATGGCAAACTATTGTCTGCGTTCTATTTACTACGGGTTGTAAAGCCTTTCATTCATATTTAAATATCATTAAGAAAATATAAACAATAATATTGTATTGATCTAGAAGTGGCAACGACAATAAAATATATTAGTTTATTGATGATAAAATGGTCAAAAACCAATCAAGTAATTTTTTTTTACCATTTTTAAATATAAATGATTGGTTTTATAACTTGTAGTTTTACCAAGCTCTTGCCATTTACAGAAAAATTTTGCCATCCTCTAAATTAGACTAAATTTTTATAATTAGGCTACTAAACACTAACTTTTATAATAAGACTCAAAGTCTCTGTGAACTCATTGCTATAGACATGAAGATCTATTTTAGTTTTATTAATAAATATAGAATTAATAATTTTATTATTTGAAAACATAATGCTTAGTACAATCGTTGTTTCATATAAATCTGCATATGCGTCATTTATAAATACCATACCATATCATATCAAATAAATAATAATAATAATCATCATCATCTTGCAGCTGTTGTCCTTAGGCTTCACTCAACTGTTTCTAATTTGTTCGTTCTTCGGGTTCTTGGATCCAATTTTGCCTTTATTAGTAGGTGGCCTAAGGATTCCTTTCTTTTTCCACATATTATACATGGTCTCACTTCTTCATTCCTCAAAAACCTATTCTCTCATTCCCACATCTAAATCTAGCAATCATTTTTTTACACAGTTTTTCCGTCAACAAGTATCCTGGCGTTCCCTCAGATATTAGATCTAGATAGGCCGCATTAAACCTGAAGTCCCGAATTCTTGATAGTTTTTTCTGGGCTTCTATATCTTTGTCCCTACTCGCTAATTTCTCCTCCATGGCTATTCCACTCCCTTATGGGCTATTCACAATAAGCGCGGTAGGAACAGCGTAACGGTAAGCGAAATTGCACACACGTATAAAAATGCGGGGGTTTACAGCAACGCAGTAAAACTATGACAGAACATGTGTAATTATCTCTACCATAATTATCGCATAGCAGTACTGCCCAATTCTGAACGTCTGAATTTGTATAGCCATGCAAACTATTGCTTGCCACTACCGCGCTTATTGTGAATGGCCTATTATTCTTTCTACTTCGCATCTTGCATATCTATTTCGCTCATAATATTTATTTATCTCTGTTTTCTCACATAGCTTACATTCACTACGCTAATTTATTAATGTTTCATACTTTACACATTTATACTACTTTTAGCCTTCCTAGTCCTTGTCCTAGTCCTAGTACGCATATTTGCACATATTTTGTACAAATTTCACATACATTGTTGTTAACTTTACATTTCATACTCGCATGGATCTCTGTCTACATATGAAAATGTCGATGCATGTATCATAAATGACGTTTGAATTGCGGATTATAAATTCACTTGTGATTTATGAATTAATCTGCTTGCTTTATACAATCTAGCCTAAATGACGCAATTGTAATTTTGTATGAACTCGTGTGTAAACAACATCTTTTTATAATATAATTTACACTGTGTTAAGGTTGACCATTTTTTCTGAGGTGCAATCCGGGACATTGAGCCCGGTAGAAAGATTTTACAGAAAAATGTAATTTTTTTTTCTGTAAAATCATGTACAAATACAAATTTAAAAAAAAACAAGTGATTAGTTTTAAGAGTAGTTGCTAACAAATCATCACACGTTTCTATTTGTTAATTGCATTGCACTTGAAAGTTTAACTTATAACAATTGCTTTATTATTGTAACATTACATTCAATTGCGATATATCAGCTATTCATATGTGGAACTGCTACAGATACTTAATTTATTTTAATAATAAACTAATTATTAATTCCGTGACGCTAATCGTAAGCTAGAATCAATAAAATCCGGAACAAATGGTCACATTATTATTGTTTTTGTTTTCGTTATGTTGTTACTCATATAGAAATTATTATAAAAATTAAAGACGACAAAAAAAAAAGAATTTATTTGTATTTAAACATATCAAGTGATAATAATATATGTGCCAAACTCTAAGCATTTAACTGTGATAACATTTTATGTTATTGTTATAAAAAATATACAGGGTATTTTCTACTGGTGCACAAACCCTTCCATGGTGTAACATAATTTTTTTATACTTGACTAATTCAAACCACATTTTTGTACCCTTTTTTTTAAATGAAATATATATGTTAAATACTTGTTTTACTATCGTTTTTGTTATTGTATCATTAGATTTGGCCCGGTACTCGCCTGCGGATGATGCGTTCGATGCGTTTTTAGATGATGAACAGGAACTGAAATTGGTTGATTGATTTCATTTACCTTTACTTGCCACCTACAACACATTCCAGTAATCAGCTCATGCTCGAAAGTAACTATTAATGTAGAATTCTTCTAGTCAGTACACAACAAATTTATATGGCATCGAATTACCTAAATTAGGGACGGGATAGAACAAAACTATTTTGTTTAAACAATACTTGGTTGATTATTATATTATAATATTCGCACGATTTACATAAAATGATTGATTTTGATGGATTTGAGTGATCATTTGTGTTTTATTAGATAAGTGATTTGCAATACAATTCAAATGTGATTTACGCTACTTTCATTCTCACAGGCCCAATGAATGAAGTAATTTTAATAATAAATTGTTATTATTATTATTTTAATTATTTCGATTGTCTATTGAAAGAATAGAAAGCTCGAAAGACAATTCCATTTTGTATTTGGAAGTTAGTCTCAAGTTCCTCCGGAATGAAAATACATTTGAATATCCTTATGTTACGAATAATTATCGAAAAATTATGCATCGATATTTTAAAAACCAACCGTTTTATTTTTGTTGAATAAAATATTTTTGTTCTAATCGACCAGCCTTATAAGACAATATACAAATGACATGTAGGTTAATTGGGTAATATTTATACTTAATAATTGTGATTATTTTTATATGAATGTTAAATTATTATTGGGGTAGCTTTAATGTAGTTTTATGAAAACTGCAGGAATATTATTTATAGCACTATCCTTATTTGGCTATCGACCCATTCATGGGGTTTCCGCCTTTTCATGAGTACATGGTTAACTTTACAGTACTTGTTTTTCATGGTATAACTCGCGTGGGGTATCTGGATACCCTGATTTGGTATGTTTGCAGAAATAATTAAACATAATGTGATAGTAAATACTTAAGAACACCCATTTGAGAATGATACTTATTTAATTTTTATAATGCAATAAATAATATGATAAAAAACGAATTTTAAATTCAATAAAATGATGGGGTATTTAAATATTCCACGCGAGTACTAAAGGGCTAATATTTTGAAATTCGAATAAATTCTTGCTCTGATACAAAAGGCTATATTCAGCAGAGATACTAATCAATAAAAATGTAATCGATATTTTGATTGAAGTGGCTTGAATATTCTATTGTCAGATGTCCTTACATGCTGAGATTAATTTTCAATGTGGTGATGTAATTAATTTAGCCTGAGGCTTTGTTGGAAATTCCAATTAAAATATATACAGTTTAATTATACACAGAAAAACATGCTAGCAGATGCTGTTTAGCAAAATTAAGGTGTAATTAATAAAAGCTGGATTCATTAGTCTTATTTACTTAAAAAAATTATGTCTATGCTTAAACTTATTGTTGATAACACTATTAATTGCAATAATATCACACTTATTTTATAATTAATATTCGAAATTTGCTGAAATTTACATTGGGCTGGTCTTTAAGTTATTAGTTTTATTAATTGTCAGATATAATTGCAAATAATTGTTGCTCTATTATTGATAAACCTATTAATTTCAATTTTACTACAATTTATTTAATAATCAATATTCCAACATTTGCTAATATTTTGATTTTGCCCAATAAAAATATTAGCAAAAATTTACGTTGGGCTGGTCTTTAAGTTATTAGTTTTATTCATTGTCAGATATAATTTCAAATAATTGTTGCTCTATTATTGATAAACCTATTAATTTCAATTTTACTACAATTTATTTAATAATCAATATTCCAACATTTGCTAATATTTTGATTTTGCCCAATGAAAATATTAGCAAAAATTTGCTGAAATTTACGTTAGGCTGGTCTTTATGTTTTAGTTTTATTAATTGTCAGATATAATTGTATCTTAATAATTGTTGCTCTATTATTGATAAACCTATTAATTAAAATTTTACCACAATTATTTTATAATCAATATTGCAACATTTGCTAATACATATTTACATTTGGTGGGTCCATAATTTATTAGTATTATTAATTGTCAAATATCTAATTTCACTTACCTTAATTATTGTTGTTCTATTGTTGATAACACTATTAATTGCAATTATTATGAACACAAAAATTGATTAATTAAATTACAATAATTATGAAAACAGTAATATTTTGTATGGGCATCTTATATAGTAAAGATGCAATACATTTTCCAATAAAACTGCTGCTGTTGATAATTTGTACCTGTACAAACTTTTAAAATTTTAAATTACTACCTGTTTTGTTAGATGTGTATTTTTAAACCTTTTAATTGGATTAACTTATAATAATTCCATTTATCTGAAACAAAACTGATTTGTAAGTTGTTTTAAAATGATATACTTACCACTGTTGTATAACATTTAAAATATTGAATGAAACTAGACACTGCAAGTGTTAGTGGTTACAATTAGCATGATATCAGACACAATTAGAATGAAAGCCTTTTGCAACAGACTGATAAGAAGTTTTTAATTACTTAATCTATTTGAACACGTTATCCTCTTTTGTGTATTAATTGCAAAATGATTACACACAAGTGACTACTAATCCATGTGCTTATGATTTATATTGTACATTGTACACTGAATTCTTTTTGGTTTGAAATTATGTAGATTTGTTTTAATCGAATTATATTTATGTTTAAACTCGAATTTATTAGTATGAGTAGCTGTTTTAATTTTTTTAATCTAAATTAGAATGTGCTTGCACTAGGGTATTGTTATTGCACGTATGTCCTATGTTTGTATGAAATACAATGTTTTCTTAAAAAAAAAGTTTTTTATTTTATGTTCACCTAAATATATTTTTGCTGTTTTAAATTAATGAATGTATTTTTTATAGGACTTATCCGCATGAAACAGGACTATTGATGTTTTAAGCATGTATTATATCTAATATAAGTTACTTCCCAGTACCAAATACATATATCCAGTCCTGTCACAACTTCGCGCCTGTTGTGAGGTATTACCAAACTATGCCCATTCACTATCTCAAATGACTGCACTACATTATTCCCTATATATTTTTTAAATAAAGTCTAAATTAATAATTTAAATTGATTGAACCATCGAAAGTTATGGATAATAGTCTAGTGCAGAGTTCAAGCCATTTGAAATAGTGAATGGGCATAGTTTGGTTGCCCACCCCACCTTGCATAGTTTCTGCCATAATTATCATCTGAGAACTATTTTTTTTGGGTGTAACATTTAAAATTGTTAGGAGTCTCCTCACTGTGGGGTCTATTTGGCATGAACTACTCACTCACCTCTTGATATAGCTCTGCATTAACCTCGACATCCGAGATGAAAGTAAGCATGGTAAAAAAATGAAAAATCTTGCTAAATTCTGTGCCCTAGAAATAAAATGTAAGTGCATTGCACAAAATTTACCAGAAATGAAATTTAAAGAGTTTTGTTTAATTGTATATAACAACCATTTGATGTTATCTTGACTGCAACTAAATTATTTTTTAGATTCTTGCACCGTGGGACTACGACAAAGGGTGCAAGGGCCGGGTGGTCTGCCGCTCGCCCATTATTTAGGATATAAATGACTTATTAATTTCTTCACATATGTTCCTATATGTGGAGAAATTAATAAATCATTTGTAAACGCTAATCTGTGAAAATACTGAGTAGAATCTTTTATAACCGAGACTTATAATTAAAGAACTCAATTATAAGCCTCAGTTATAAAATATTCTACTCAGTATTTTCACAGATTAGCGTTTATTAATTTCTTCACATATAGGAACATATGTGGAGAAATTAATATATCATTTATATCCTAATATCCTATATAATGGGCAAATACATTTTTAGACATGAATTACATACAAAAAAATCAAATTGGATCATGATGAATAGGTATTTGTGCAGGAATATGTGACAATACAAATTTCTACTTACTTATAGAAGCCATATCTTTGAAGTCAATAAAGATATCTTATTAGCGTTTTTGAAATTAAGTTCATAATACATTTTTGACAAGAATAACACAAAAAATCTTAGAATTGCATCATAGTGAATAAGTATTTTTGCAGGAATGTGTGATAATACAAATTTCAACTTTTACACGCTATATCTTTGAAGGCAATGATATCTCATTAGCGTGTTTGAAATTGAGTTCATAATACATTTTTGAACTGTAATACATTTTTTATCTCTAAAATTAGATAATGAGGAACCGTATTCCTGGCTAGAAAAGACTGATAATACCAATTTAATATGTCATTTCTTTGAAGATAATGAAGATATATCATTAGGGTCTTTGTAATTTAGATCTTCATACATTTCTGGACAAGTATAACACAAAAAATTCTATAATTGCATCATGATAAATCGTATATGTTAGCAGGAATGTGTGATAATACAAACTTCAACTTATACAAGCCATATCATTGAAGATAATGAAGATATCTCATTTGAATTTTTAAAATTGTGTTCCTAATACATTAGTGTACCAAAAAAATTCTAAATTTACGTAATGAGAAACCGTTTTCTTTACCAGAAAAGACTGAAAATATAAATTTGAAATTTAATCAGCCATATCTTTGAAGACAATGAAGATATATCACTAGGGTTACGAGTTTTTAAAATTGAGTTCTTAATACATTTCTTGACTAGTGTACTAATAAAAACCGAGAATTACATAATGAAGAAACAGTTTTCATTAGCAGAAAACAGTGATAATACTAATTTCAAATTAAACAAGCCATATCTTTGAAGATGATAAAGATATCTCATTGGGGTCTTTATAATTGAGTTCTTCATACATTTCTAGGCAAGAATAACACAAAAAATCTTAAAATTGCTTAATGATGAATAGGTATTTTTGTGGGAAAGTGTGATAAAACAAATTTCAAATTACACAAGCCATATCTTTGAAAATAATGAAGATATCTCATTGCAGTCTTTATAATTGAGTTTTTCATGCATATTTAAACAAGAATACATAAAATATCTTTAAACTGCATTATGATTAATAGATATTTTTGCAGGAATGTGTGATAATACAAATTTCAATTTTTACAAGCCATATCTTTGAAGATAATGAAGATATGTCATTGGAGTCTTCATAATTGAGTTTTTCATACATTTTTAGACAAGAATAATATAAAAAGTCTTAATATTGCATCATGATGAATAGGTACTTTTACAGGAATGTGTGATAAAACAAATTTAAACTTTCACAGGTCTTTGAAAATAATAAAGAATATGTCATTTTGGTCTTTACAATTGAGTTTTTCATATATAATAACATAAAAAATCTTAAATTTGCATCATAATCAATAGGTATTTTTGCAAGAATGTGTGGAAAAACAAATTTTAACGTTCACAAGTCATATCTCTGAGATAATGAAAATACCTCATTGAAGTCTTTATAATTGAGTTTTTGATACATTTTTAGATAAGAATAACACACAAAATCTTAAAATTGCATCATGATGAATAGGTATTTTTGCAGGAATGTGTGATAAAACAAATTTCAAATTTTCAAGCCATATCTTTGAAGATAATGAAGATATCTAATTACGGTCGTTTAATTGATGTTTTCATACATTTTTAGATAAGAATAACACAAAAAATCTTAAAATTGCATAATGATTCATAGGTATTTTTGCAGGAATGTGTGAAAAACAAATTTCAACTTGCACACGTCATATCTTTGAAGATAATGAAGATACCTCATTGGAGTCTTTATAATTAAGTTTTTCATACATTTTTAGATAAGAATAACACAAAAAATCTTAAAATTGCATCATGATGAATAGGTATTTTTTGCAGGAATGAGTGATAAAACAAATTTCAACTTTTACAAGCCATATCTTTGAAGACAATGAAGATATTTCATTGGAGTCTTTATAATTTAGTTTTCCATATATTTATAGATAAGAATAACACAAAAAGTCATAAAATTGCATAATGATGAATAGGTATTTTTGCAAGAATATGTGATAAAACAAATTTCAAATTTCACAAGCCATATCTTTTAAGATAATGAAGATATCTCATTGCAGTCTTTTAATTGATTAAGAATAACACAAAAAAACTTAAAATTGCATAATGATTAATAGGTATTTTTACAGTAATGTGTGAAAAACAAATTTCAACTTTCACACGTCATATCTTTGAATATAATGAAGATACCTCATTCTCAATTCAGTTTTTCATACATTTTTATAAATATGAAATCCATATTTCTCTGTCTTCATATTTATTAGGTGGCTATATTTTTAATTCTCAATTCAACAGTTTTTTTTTAGACGATATTCATGTTAGTGCTATCTATACAAATAAAGCATTTTGATGCTAAATACTTTTCAATCATTTACTTAAAAATTCTTAAAAATTTAATTTATTACGATTTTTTTAACAGTGACAAGATATATTTCTTGAATTGTTCCGAAATTAATTGCGAACTTATTTAATTCAATATGATGAACCCAGGGAGCGTGAATTCGATCTCCAGTGGGTAGCGAATTTTCGCGAATCACCTTTCACAGTTTTTCTGTGAAGTTAAGGTGATTAAACTCCTCTGAGCTTCTCCCTTGACCGGCGGAAAAGCCTCACGGCTAATAGCCCTATAAAGATAGAAGTTCTTTTTTTAAATATGGTGAATATAAACATACAAAAATAATAAATATATTTATTCGATTTAAACAGTATGGTACATGCTTATTAATTACAATTTGTGAGGACACAATGATCTAATATTAAAACAGTTAAGATAATAGCACATTTTTAACAACAAACCTGAGCTAAAACTAGAAAACATTAACAGAACAAGATTTACACGTATCGTTAGCATCATTTTGGTGTGTTCCAGAATTCCGTGGCCCGTAAAAAGCTTTCTTTACTCGTGGTGGTGTTTTCGAAATTGTTGCGTAGCTTTCGCACCGAAACGGGAGTGGCTATGTTCACTTTAGCGATGAATGGACTAGATTGTATGTTAGTAGCTAGTTTGGTGCGAGCTGACGGTGTTTTATTACTAACCGAGTTGTCTAACTGGTTAAATTTTTGCACAACTGAGGATACGCATGTTTTGTCAGGGGTTGGCCGAGATGGTTTCACACTGTGTGGCGGCTTTATTGAGATTCCTGTAATTATAAAAAATGTATTATCTACTTTCAAAATGTGAATTACTTGTACATTTCTACCCCGATTTACTTGGTACTTTACACGATTTATAAAATAACAGTTGGAATCTGGAAAATAAAGCGTCGAGAATAGTTGGGCGCCTCCGTGACATAGTATGGCGAAACACATTTATCTAAAAAGAGAGAAAACTGCGCATATATAAGACCTGTTTTAGGCCGATTATGACGTATGCAGTCGAGACTAGAGCAGACACAAATGAAGACCCTCGGAAACATATCGGGTCTCAACCGCAGAGACAGAGTTCGCAAAGAGGAAATGCGAAGGGACTGCGGAGTGTACAATAATGTACCATGGCCAAAACAAGAAGACCTCATCACAGGAGGTACAGATTAGAATAATCATGCTCAATCCCTGCTGCAATATGGCCAGGTGCTGTTGAAATTTAGTATTATAGATTACCATTAGAGTTGGCGGAATATATAGGAGGAAGTTTTGAGGACATAGCTAAGGCAGATATTGAAGAAATAATGGCTACTGTGCAACTAACTAGATAAGGAAAACGTAGCTCATAAAAAAGGATATATTTAATTATATTTTTGCTAGTACGTGTAGTACGTGTCTCTGCAAACGAATTTTCGGTTTATTGGTGTTCTTTTTTTATATTTATGTTTCTACCAGATTCCGCGATAATAT
The DNA here is from genome assembly GCA_963942505.1 of Lordithon lunulatus. Taxonomy (NCBI): domain Eukaryota; kingdom Metazoa; phylum Arthropoda; class Insecta; order Coleoptera; family Staphylinidae; genus Lordithon; species Lordithon lunulatus. Next base: position 66,484,338 of record OZ012666.1, read on the forward strand.
TGAAATATTTAGTAATGTAAATATTTTTTGAAAGCACATATAAAACTGGTTAGACAGAAAACCCTTACCTTTATTACTCAAATCTTCAATAAAATTCCCGTTGATAATCCTATCCTCGCTGAAGTTCCCAGTGTGCGTGTTCAAATTGTTATTATTAAGTTGTGTATCTACATCCTCTAAATTTTCATTACTAACTTTATTACCCCCTGAGCCATTCTCATCCTCATCACTTTCGAACGTGTTCACCCGTACCGACTCCTCGTTGATGGAAAACTTTTTGCCCAACAACGGCGTGCTGGTGCATGAATTTAATTGAATCGAGCAATCACTTATCCCACTGTCACTGTGGTCACTGCAATTTCTGTCCCTTATTATTTTTTTATTCACTAATTTGGTGCCGTTGATTGATTTATTAACGGCGTTATCACAAAAATCGTCGTCTAGGCTGTAGCTGCGATCCAAGTCTGGTTCAAACGTGTTTATTTCCTCATTGAGGCTAGACATTCTGGGTAGGTTTGTTAGAGACGGTCTGGGGCTGGATGTCGCGGAATTTCTTCGGCTGGCTGATAAGGTCGCCATGCGTCCAAGGGCTCGAATTGCGTTGCCAGTTTTCTGTATTAATTCAACAACACAACAAACACATGCGGTATTAGTTTAAAACAAAAATCACATGTATTAATGGAGATGAGCATTATCGATTAAACTGTAATTTGGAATGTTTTATTTTCCGAATACAGCACTGTTGTATAAGGAAAGCATTGTTCTCGCGAAAAAAATTCAAATTGATAATTTTGTTTTTTCTGCACGTTTCATAACATTTCTAGTCGAAACAGACTATTTTTGGAAAATGTCTGTGTGTGTGTCTGTGTTTTTGTGTTAATAACATTTTAACACAAATACACTGACACAGAAAGTAAAAGAATTCGAAAATGTAATTCGGAAAGTCGTGTGGTGCCCATACCAGATATTTTGTTATGTCCGTGGGATTACGAAACCATTTTTGCTATTGCATTCACTGTCATTCTTAACTAACTAAATTTAAAATCAGCATCATTCTATGGAGGGACACGAGTTCTAAAGTGGTCTGTATTAGTGAGGACAGCTGTTCGTCATACAGATAGTACCAATCACTTCTTATTAGTACAAACATTTACATACCTGCCATTTTCTTCGTATTATAAACTTCTTCAGTTTATCCGTTGATATGACCACGGTCTCCTTATGCGTTTCTAAATCGAGCCAACCGTGTTTTAAGCAGTCCTCTGCAGACATTCTGTCTCTATATAAGAGATATTCATTAATAAAATTGTTTCAAAATGCTGTGACTGCAACTTACTCTTTATGCTTAAGTAGAAGGGCACCTATAAAATCTCTCGCATGCTGTGTAACAGCATCAAATGCGTCATCTTCAAAGTCGTATACAGCTCTAGTTATGTTCGCAAAAGTTTCAGCATCGTTATCTCCCATGAACGGAGAAAGACCGGATAATCTAAAACAATCCACTAAGATATAATATCTATATAGCATTATCAAGAAATTGAAAATGATTACAGATACGATTTTTATTTCAATTAAATTTCTTTTAGAAATCAGAAGTTTTCTAATTGAATGTTAGGATGTGTTGTATTCAGTGACCTCAAAACCCTCCGTGTAAGTTATTTCGAACAAAATTATTTCCAAACTTTCTTACTTTTTTGTCCGCGCCATTTTGGGTCCGAATTTTGAATTTTTTAAATCGAACATCGGATTCGGCCAATATTACTAACCCGTCCAATTTTTATTCCTCGCGGGTTTTCCAGGTCGCTGATTAACCTCGAAAATCCCCGAGGAATAAAAATCGGACTTCTAAAAGAAGGTTTAGTAATATATGCCACGATTTCGTGATTCGGCCCCACTGTGTGTCGTTCTGATTCAAAACTACACTGCATATATGTCTCTTACTCGCTTCTCGCTAATTGAATCTGAACGAAGAATATGTATATAGTCAAGTAAATAAATGCAACTTACAAAACATAGCAAATAACACCCAAACTCCATAAATCAGATTCCGTTCCAATCGGCTCGTAATTAATAATTTCCGGTGGAATAAACTCCGGCGTGCCAAACAGGACACGAATCGGTGAATCCGGATCAATTTTCTGAGCTAGCCCAAAATCAATAATTTTGATTTCATGTGATGTCCTCGTGTGGCACATAATGTTCTCAGGTTTCAGATCCAAATGGACTATATTACGCGTGTGCATATACGCAACACCTTCACATATTTGTCGCATAAATAAAATACAGTCTTTCTCAGTTAACGTAAAGTCATCAGCTACAACCCGTTCGAATAATTCTCCTCCGGAAATACTAAAAGAAAATATAAGTTAAAAATTGTACACTAAATGAATGTGATAATTTACTATTCTGTAACCATAATAATCTCACGCGGTCCCTCAAACGCAGCTGCTAGTTGAAGTAGTTTCGGGTGTCGTAAATGATTCATAATATCGATTTCTTCTTGTACTTTCTTGCGGTCCTTAGCTGTTCGGCATCGTATAAACTTCGCGGCGAGCTTTTGTGCATTCTTCTTATCAACAACTTTATGCACAATCCCATATCGACCTTTACCAAGCTCTTCCAACACGTCGAATCGGGCTTTAAATGTAGCACCGTTTTCTACATCCACAACCCTTGGTTCAAACGAATGTGATGTATCTAAATAATAATTATTACTCCTAAAATTATCTACTGGTAAATACTATTAACTCACTTATTTCTTCTAATTGTATTATATCCGATTCTTGACTGGGTAAACTGTAGCCATGCGGATTAATAGATCTAACTCTGAAGACATAACGACCGCCCGGCTGTAAACCATCCACCACGTAGCTTAACGAGTGGCAGTTTTTGCAGGCTATTGACCAAACTTCGCTGCCCACTAGAGAGTATTCAACTGCAAATCCTGTTACCTTTTTGCCACCGTCATATGGCGAGCTGCTCCAAGTTACGGTTGCGCTTTCCAAGCCAGCTAGCAAGCACGGTTTTCCACTTGGAGGATCGGGGGGGCCTGAAAATTATATTACGTATGCCAAAATAACATTAGGGTTCGCAAAAAATATCGTTTTAAATTAATTTTATGCGAAAATCAATGATTGTGTATGCACAAAACAAAGAATTTGATTTCTGTTGAAAACGTGATTGGACTGAGAATGATTAGTTTTGAAAGACCAGGGGTACGATTTTTGAGCGATCGTTATCACCATGCACTATAAAACGTTTAGTTTCATGGCGATGGACTAATAGCATTAGCTCAAAAATGAATGGCAAAATATAGCGACTGTCAAGTTGTTAGTTCCAAAGATAGCGATCACTCTTCACGACGCGAAGGGCCAAATATCGATACCATTCGCAATAATAGAGGCACCTTACACGATCAATAATACTGTCAATATTTTAGAATAATAACAGTATTACTGTACAATAATATGTTTAAAATATTCATTACTCTAAAATATTGACAGTATTACTTATCGTGTAAGGTATAGTAACGATGAAATGAAGAGAATACTGATGTATATCCGGATAATTGATTACTTCATAAATATAAAAGGAGGATTGAAGCAAATACTGTCAATCCTAGTACTGTCAATATTTGCTTCAATCCTCCTTTTATATTTATCAAGTAATCAATTATCCGGATAAAGATCAGTATTCTCCTCAATACATCATTATTATACATTACACGATGAGTAATACTGGCAATATTTTAGAATAATGAACATTTTAAACATATTATTGTACAGTAATACTGTCATTATTCTAAAATATTGACAATAATATTGATCGTGTAAGGTGCCTTATACATCAAATTGTAATACATTACTTTTATAATCATTACTGTTATATCATACTAATACCTATAAATAATTTTTTTATTACAGCCGTTTATAATGAAACCATCTCTCATCAGACGACTTTAAAAGTTCATGCAATCTAAAGCGTTTTTGTTTTATGATTACCCATAAGTAGCTTGCACTAATATATACATGCTTCATTTAACACTTAATAGGTCTTAATGAACGAACGCAAATCATAAATGAATATCATTCAGACAGGCACGCGCGCGCTTCTGTTGAGCAATAATTCTGTAATGTATACATGTGATTTAAATGCAATTAATTGAACTTTTTACCTTCAACCGACACTGATGCGTAATGACTGTTCGTGCCGAGATGGTTTTCCACGCATACGTCGTATTTTCCGCTGTCGTCCGCTGTTATTGTTTGCAATAGGAGACAAGAGACACCATCTGATGATGAGATGCTTGTTCGCTCGTCGTTGCGTAGTTCACGACCCTAGAAAATATCGTGGAAATTAGTAATAACAATAAATCTCAATTACTAATTTATTGAATGGTAGACTTTATTTACGAAAATTTCTTATGGATATCTAACACGGGTCTGTAGTCTACACACGAATATTTAAAGCAATTCGTCGATTCGTGAGGGAAATTGATTTTCAAGAAATGTGATTACTTACTTTTTGTGTAAATAATGTATGTATATGGCAAGCATGGAGTATTACTATTTGTAATGAAGCATGCTTGTGAATAAACCGCAGTGAACTTATCCCCTATGATCCCATCCTCTATACCGCGCGGCGCCGTGGGTCCGCGCGCACGGCAGATTGTTTGCGGGTCTGTACTGATCAATTGGGGTGACCAATAAAATCCAAATTTTGAGGAATTCTTTATTAATGTCTTGCCGATCATAATATATATATCTAATTTTTTTTTAAATAATTTTTATAGGCGTTTTTGTATAATATATGTTGTAACGTAAATTATAATTTTTGACCATGATGCACCATGTTCCTGGATTTGAAAAAAATTGCCTAATGTTTATAACAATATGATAAAGTGAAATGGAAAGTCTGTATACCACCGTTTTTGTTTTTCTATTTTATTTTTAATTTTAAACTTTTACGCTCATATCTCGATAATCCGATTAGTCGATAAAAAAATATTGCAACATATTTTGTTTAATTTTTTTACTGATTCTAACACAAAACATATCAGTGTACCAGATGGCCGAAGGAAAATGGAAAATTTTGATTCTAAGTATTTTTTTTTTCGGCGTATAACTTGTATATCATTATTATTATTTTTGACCATCATGCACCATGTTCCTGGATTTGAAAAAAATGGCCTAATGTTTATAACAATATGATAAAGTAAAATGGAAAGTTTGTATACCACCGTTTTAGTTTTTCTATTTTATTTTTAATTTTAAACTTTTACGCTCATATCTGGATTTTCCAATTTTAGAGGCTGAGTCCATAAAAAAATAATGCAACATATTTTGTTAAATTTATTTTTGGATCTTGGTTCAGAACATATCAGTGCATCAGATGGCCGAAGGAAATTTTAATTCTATTTTTTTTTTTTTCGGCGACTAACTTGTATATCATTATTATTATTTTTGACCATCATGCACCATGTTCCTGGATTTGAAAAAAATGGCCTAATGTTTATAACAATATGATAAAGTAAAATGGAAAGTCTGTATACCACCGTTTTTGTTTTTCTATTTTATTTTTAATTTTAAACTTTTACGTATATCATTATTATTATTTTTGACCATCATGCACCATGTTCCTGGATTTGAAAAAAATTGCCTAATGTTTATAACAATATGATAAAGTAAAATGGAAAGTCTGTATACCACCGTTTTTGTTTTTCTATTTTATTTTTTATTTTAAACTTTTACGTATATCATTATTATTATTTTTGACCATCATGCACCATGTTCCTGGATTTGAAAAAAATGGCCTAATGTTTATAACAATATGTTAAAGTAAAATGGAAAGTCTGTATACCACCGATTTTGTTTTTCTATTTTTTTTTTAATTTTAAACTTTTACGCTCATATCTGGAAAATCCGATTTTAGAGGATGAGTCCATAAAAAAATAATGCAACATATTTTGTTAAATTAATTTTTGGATCTTGGTTCAGAACATATCAGTGCATCAGATGGCCGAAGGAAATTTGAAAATTTGAATTCTAAGTTTTTTTTTTTCGGCGACTAACTTGTATATCATTATTATTATTTTTGACCATCATGCACCATGTTCCTGGATTTGAAAAAAATGGCCTAATGTTTATAACAATATGATAAAGTAAAATGGAAAGTCTGTATACCACCGTTTTTGTTTTTCTATTTTATTTTTTATTTTAAACTTTTACGTATATCATTATTATTATTTTTGACCATCATGCACCATGTTCCTGGATTTGCAAAACATTGCCTAATGTTTATAACAATATGATAAAGTAGAATGGAAAGTCTGTATACCACCGTTTTTGTTTTTCTATTTTTTTTTTTAATTTTAAACTTTTACGCTCATATCTGGAAAATCCGATTTTAGAGGATGAGTCCATAAAAAGATAATGCAACATATTTTGTTAAATTTATTTTTGGATCTTGGTTCAGAACATATCAGTACATCAGATGGCCGAAGGAAATTTGAAAATTTGAATTCTAAGTTTTTTTTTTTCGGCGACTAACTTGTATATCATTATTATTATTTTTGACCATCATGCACCATGTTCCTGGATTTGAAAAAAATGGCCTAATGTTTATAACAATATGATAAAGTAAAATGGAAAGTCTGTATACCACCGTTTTTGTTTTTCTATTTTATTTTTAATTTTAAACTTTTACGTATATCATTATTATTATTTTTGACCATCATGCACCATGTTCCTGGAGTTGAAAAAAATTGCCCAATGTTTATAACAATATGATAAAGTAAAATGGAAAGTCTGTATACCACCGTTTTTGTTTTTCTATTTTATTTTTAATTTTAAACTTTTACGTATATCATTATTATTATTTTTGACCATCATGCACCATGTTCCTGGATTTGAAAAAAATTGCCTAATGTTTATAACAATATGTTAAAGTAAAATGGAAAGTCTGTATACCACCGATTTTGTTTTTCTATTTTTTTTTTAATTTTAAACTTTTACGCTCATATCTGGAAAATCCGATTTTAGAGGATGAGTCCATAAAAAAATAATGCAACATATTTTGTTAAATTTATTTTTGGATCTTGGTTCAGAACATATCAGTGCATCAGATGGCCGAAGGAAATTTTAATTCTAATTTTTTTTTTTCGGCGACTAACTTGTATATCATTATTATTATTTTTGACCATCATGCACCATGTTCCTGGATTTGAAAAAAATGGCCTAATGTTTATAACAATATGATAAAGTAAAATGGAAAGTCTGTATACCACCGTTTTTGTTTTTCTATTTTATTTTTAATTTTAAACTTTTACGTATATCATTATTATTATTTTTGACCATCATGCACCATGTTCCTGGATTTGAAAAAAATTGCCTAATGTTTATAACAATATGATAAAGTAAAATGGAAAGTCTGTATACCACCGTTTTTGTTTTTCTATTTTATTTTTTATTTTAAACTTTTACGTATATCATTATTATTATTTTTGACCATCATGCACCATGTTCCTGGATTTGAAAAAAATGGCCTAATGTTTATAACAATATGTTAAAGTAAAATGGAAAGTCTGTATACCACCGATTTTGTTTTTCTATTTTTTTTTTAATTTTAAACTTTTACGCTCATATCTGGAAAATCCGATTTTAGAGGATGAGTCCATAAAAAAATAATGCAACATATTTTGTTAAATTAATTTTTGGATCTTGGTTCAGAACATATCAGTGCATCAGATGGCCGAAGGAAATTTGAAAATTTGAATTCTAAGTTTTTTTTTTTCGGCGACTAACTTGTATATCATTATTATTATTTTTGACCATCATGCACCATGTTCCTGGATTTGAAAAAAATGGCCTAATGTTTATAACAATATGATAAAGTAAAATGGAAAGTCTGTATACCACCGTTTTTGTTTTTCTATTTTATTTTTTATTTTAAACTTTTACGTATATCATTATTATTATTTTTGACCATCATGCACCATGTTCCTGGATTTGCAAAACATTGCCTAATGTTTATAACAATATGATAAAGTAGAATGGAAAGTCTGTATACCACCGTTTTTGTTTTTCTATTTTTTTTTTAATTTTAAACTTTTACGCTCATATCTGGAAAATCCGATTTTAGAGGATGAGTCCATAAAAAGATAATGCAACATATTTTGTTAAATTTATTTTTGGATCTTGGTTCAGAACATATCAGTACATCAGATGGCCGAAGGAAATTTGAAAATTTGAATTCTAAGTTTTTTTTTTTCGGCGACTAACTTGTATATCATTATTATTATTTTTGACCATCATGCACCATGTTCCTGGATTTGAAAAAAATGGCCTAATGTTTATAACAATATGATAAAGTAAAATGGAAAGTCTGTATACCACCGTTTTTGTTTTTCTATTTTATTTTTAATTTTAAACTTTTACGTATATCATTATTATTATTTTTGACCATCATGCACCATGTTCCTGGAGTTGAAAAAAATTGCCCAATGTTTATAACAATATGATAAAGTAAAATGGAAAGTCTGTATACCACCGTTTTTGTTTTTCTATTTTATTTTTAATTTTAAACTTTTACGTATATCATTATTATTATTTTTGACCATCATGCACCATGTTCCTGGATTTGAAAAAAATTGCCTAATGTTTATAACAATATGTTAAAGTAAAATGGAAAGTCTGTATACCACCGATTTTGTTTTTCTATTTTTTTTTTAATTTTAAACTTTTACGCTCATATCTGGAAAATCCGATTTTAGAGGATGAGTCCATAAAAAAATAATGCAACATATTTTGTTAAATTTATTTTTGGATCTTGGTTCAGAACATATCAGTGCATCAGATGGCCGAAGGAAATTTTAATTCTAATTTTTTTTTTTCGGCGACTAACTTGTATATCATTATTATTATTTTTGACCATCATGCACCATGTTCCTGGATTTGAAAAAAATGGCCTAATGTTTATAACAATATGATAAAGTAAAATGGAAAGTCTGTATACCACCGTTTTTGTTTTTCTATTTTATTTTTAATTTTAAACTTTTACGTATATCATTATTATTATTTTTGACCATCATGCACCATGTTCCTGGATTTGAAAAAAATTGCCTAATGTTTATAACAATATGATAAAGTAAAATGGAAAGTCTGTATACCACCGTTTTTGTTTTTCTATTTTATTTTTTATTTTAAACTTTTACGTATATCATTATTATTATTTTTGACCATCATGCACCATGTTCCTGGATTTGAAAAAAATGGCCTAATGTTTATAACAATATGTTAAAGTAAAATGGAAAGTCTGTATACCACCGATTTTGTTTTTCTATTTTTTTTTTAATTTTAAACTTTTACGCTCATATCTGGAAAATCCGATTTTAGAGGATGAGTCCATAAAAAAATAATGCAACATATTTTGTTAAATTAATTTTTGGATCTTGGTTCAGAACATATCAGTGCATCAGATGGCCGAAGGAAATTTGAAAATTTGAATTCTAAGTTTTTTTTTTTCGGCGACTAACTTGTATATCATTATTATTATTTTTGACCATCATGCACCATGTTCCTGGATTTGAAAAAAATGGCCTAATGTTTATAACAATATGATAAAGTAAAATGGAAAGTCTGTATACCACCGTTTTTGTTTTTCTATTTTATTTTTTATTTTAAACTTTTACGTATATCATTATTATTATTTTTGACCATCATGCACCATGTTCCTGGATTTGCAAAACATTGCCTAATGTTTATAACAATATGATAAAGTAGAATGGAAAGTCTGTATACCACCGTTTTTGTTTTTCTATTTTTTTTTTAATTTTAAACTTTTACGCTCATATCTGGAAAATCCGATTTTAGAGGATGAGTCCATAAAAAGATAATGCAACATATTTTGTTAAATTTATTTTTGGATCTTGGTTCAGAACATATCAGTACATCAGATGGCCGAAGGAAATTTGAAAATTTGAATTCTAAGTTTTTTTTTTTCGGCGACTAACTTGTATATCATTATTATTATTTTTGACCATCATGCACCATGTTCCTGGATTTGAAAAAAATGGCCTAATGTTTATAACAATATGATAAAGTAAAATGGAAAGTCTGTATACCACCGTTTTTGTTTTTCTATTTTATTTTTAATTTTAAACTTTTACGTATATCATTATTATTATTTTTGACCATCATGCACCATGTTCCTGGATTTGAAAAAAATTGCCTAATGTTTATAACAATATGATAAAGTAAAATGGAAAGTCTGTATACCACCGTTTTTGTTTTTCTATTTTATTTTTTATTTTAAACTTTTACGTATATCATTATTATTATTTTTGACCATCATGCACCATGTTCCTGGATTTGAAAAAAATGGCCTAATGTTTATAACAATATGTTAAAGTAAAATGGAAAGTCTGTATACCACCGATTTTGTTTTTCTATTTTTTTTTTAATTTTAAACTTTTACGCTCATATCTGGAAAATCCGATTTTAGAGGATGAGTCCATAAAAAAATAATGCAACATATTTTGTTAAATTAATTTTTGGATCTTGGTTCAGAACATATCAGTGCATCAGATGGCCGAAGGAAATTTGAAAATTTGAATTCTAAGTTTTTTTTTTTCGGCGACTAACTTGTATATCATTATTATTATTTTTGACCATCATGCACCATGTTCCTGGATTTGAAAAAAATGGCCTAATGTTTATAACAATATGATAAAGTAAAATGGAAAGTCTGTATACCACCGTTTTTGTTTTTCTATTTTATTTTTTATTTTAAACTTTTACGTATATCATTATTATTATTTTTGACCATCATGCACCATGTTCCTGGATTTGAAAAAAATGGCCTAATGTTTATAACAATATGATAAAGTAAAATGGAAAGTCTGTATACCACCGTTTTTGTTTTTCTATTTTATTTTTTATTTTAAACTTTTACGTATATCATTATTATTATTTTTGACCATCATGCACCATGTTCCTGGATTTGCAAAACATTGCCTAATGTTTATAACAATATGATAAAGTAGAATGGAAAGTCTGTATACCACCGTTTTTGTTTTTCTATTTTTTTTTTTAATTTTAAACTTTTACGCTCATATCTGGAAAATCCGATTTTAGAGGATGAGTCCATAAAAAAATAATGCAACATATTTTGTTAAATTTATTTTTGGATCTTGGTTCAGAACATATCAGTACATCAGATGGCCGAAGGAAATTTGAAAATTTGAATTCTAAGTTTTTTTTTTTCGGCGACTAACTTGTATATCATTATTATTATTTTTGACCATCATGCACCATGTTCCTGGATTTGAAAAAAATGGCCTAATGTTTATAACAATATGATAAAGTAAAATCGAAAGTCTGTATACCACCGTTTTTGTTTTTCTATTTTATTTGTTATTTTAAACTTTTACGTATATCATTATTATTATTTTTGACCATCATGCGCCATGTTCCTGGATTTGAAAAAAATTGCCTAATGTTTATAACAATATGATAAAGTAAAATGGAAAGTCTGTATACCACCGTTTTTGTTTTTCTATTTTATTTTTAATTTTAAACTTTTACGCTCATATCTGGATAATCCGGTTTTAGAGTCCATAAAAAAATAATGCAACGTATTTTGTTTATTTTTTTTTTTGGATCTTGGTTTAGAACATATCAGTGCACCAGATGCCCGAAGAAAATTGGAAAATATTGATTCTAAGTATTTTTTTATCAGCGACAAAGTCGAATATGTTTCGTTATTATTATTTTTAAAATTCACTGGCATACAATTGATTTGAAAAAATTACACAATATTTATAACAAAATGACAATTAGAAAACGGAAAGTCCCGACCCGAGCACGTTGTTCCTTCTATTTTATTTTTATTTTTAACTTTTCCGCTCCTATCTGGACGAGGGCAAAGTCAAAATTATTTAATTTTCCATTATAGCCCACGGAGTTTTTTTTTTTTCAAATTTTCACTATTTGTTGCTAACCCAATAGTGGTTACAAAAAGTATTTTTTAGATTGACACGGATCCAGTTTTATATATTTTTACAGGCCTTTTACGTAGTTTGATCATTTAAATGGCTGCGCGTAATTCCAATGTCCGATTGGAATTATTATTACTTATTAATAAACTCCCTACTTTAAGGATTACAATTCATTCAAAATACTTATTTTACCAATAGTATTACGAGTTACAATGTGTAAAAAGGCTACTCCCTTGACGGTGATTCGAACCTTCGACTCTGTGTTTTATAATGACAGCAGAAGAATTTAACAAACGATAGGTCGGACTAAAAACATTGACTACGATTTTATATACAGTTTTTTATGCAATAGACATATTCTGGATGCGTATGTTATGATAATATAGGATAATTGTGCAATACAAATTATATTGGAATGAAATGTGCCTGAAATAATTACCTCGAAGAATGCCTTACCAATAAAAAGGATCAATTAGAAATTCCCATTTCCGATTGGGATTATTATTACTTATTAATCAACTCCCTACTTTAAGGATAATAATTCATTAAAAATACTTATTTTACCAATAGTATTATGAGTTACAATGTGTAAAAAGGCTACACCCTCGACGGTGATTCGAACCTTCGACTCTGAGTTTTATAATGACAGCAGAAGAATTTAACAAACGATAGGTCGGACTAAAAACATTGACTACGATTTTATATACAGTTTTTTATGCAATAGACATATTCTGGATGCGTATGTTATGATAATATAGGATAATTGTGCAATACAAATTATATTGGAATGAAATGTGCCTGAAATAATTACCTCGAAGAATGCCTTACCAATAAAAAGGATCAATTAGAAATTCCCATTTCCGATTGGGATTATTATTACTTATTAATCAACTCCCTACTTTAAGGATAATAATTCATTAAAAATACTTATTTTACCAATAGTATTATGAGTTACAATGTGTAAAAAGGCTACACCCTCGACGGTGATTCGAACCTTCGACTCTGAGTTTTATAATGACAGCAGAAGAATTTAACAAACGATAGGTCGGACTAAAAACATTGACTACGATTTTATATACAGTTTTTTATGCAATAGAGATATTCCGGATGCGAATGTTATGATTATATAGGATAATTGTGCACTACAAGTTATATTGGAATGAAATGTGCCTCAATTAATTACCTCGAAGAATGCCTTACCAATAAAATGGATTAATATTTTCCTATATAGTGAAATAGATGTTGAGTACTTTTCCTGCAATTCTGCTGTCATTATAAAACACAGAGTCGAAGGTTCGAATCACCGTCAAGGGAGTAGCCTTTTTACACATTGTAACTCGTAATACTATTGGTAAAATAAGTATTTTGAATGAATTGTAATCCTTAAAGTAGGGAGTTTATTAATAAGTAATAATAATTCCAATCGGACATTGGAATTACGCGCAGCCATTTAAATGATCAAACTACGTAAAAGGCCTGTAAAAATATATAAAACTGGATCCGTGTCAATCTAAAAAATACTTTTTGTAACCACTATTGGGTTAGCAACAAATAGTGAAAATTTGAAAAAAAAAAACTCCGTGGGCTATAATGGAAAATTAAATAATTTTGACTTTGCCCTCGTCCAGATAGGAGCGGAAAAGTTAAAAATAAAAATAAAATAGAAGGAACAACGTGCTCGGGTCGGGACTTTCCGTTTTCTAATTGTCATTTTGTTATAAATATTGTGTAATTTTTTCAAATCAATTGTATGCCAGTGAATTTTAAAAATAATAATAACGAAACATATTCGACTTTGTCGCTGATAAAAAAATACTTAGAATCAATATTTTCCAATTTTCTTCGGCCATCTGGTGCACTGATATGTTCTAAACCAAGATCCAAAAAAAAAATAAACAAAATACGTTGCATTATTTTTTTATGGACTCTAAAACCGGATTATCCAGATATGAGCGTAAAAGTTTAAAATTAAAAATAAAATAGAAAAACAAAAACGGTGGTATACAGATTTTCCATTTTACTTTATCATATTGTTATAAACATTAGGCAATGTTTTGCAAATCCAGGAACATGGTGCATGATGGTCAAAAATAATAATAATGATATACGTAAAAGTTTAAAATTAAAAATAAAATAGAAAAACTAAATCGGTGGTATACAGACTTTCCATTTTACTTTAACATATTGTTATAAACATTAGGCAATTTTTTTCAAATCCAGGAACATGGTGCATGATGGTCAAAAATAATAATAATGATATACAAGTTAGTCGCCGAAAAAAAAAACTTAGAATTAAAATTTTCAAATTTCCTTCGGCCATCTGATGCACTGATATGTTCTGAACCAAGATCCAAAAATAAATTTAACAAAATATGTTGCATTATTTTTTTATGGACTCATCCTCTAAAATCGGATTTTCCAGATATGAGCGTAAAAGTTTAAAATTAAAAAAAAAATAGAAAAACAAAATCGGTGGTATACAGACTTTCCATTTTACTTTAACATATTGTTATAAACATTAGGCAATTTTTTTCAAATCCAGGAACATGGTGCATGATGGTCAAAAATAATAATAATGATATACGTAAAAGTTTAAAATTAAAAATAAAATAGAAAAACAAAAACGGTGGTATACAGACTTTCCATTTTACTTTATCATATTGTTATAAACATTAGGCCATTTTTTTCAAATCCAGGAACATGGTGCATGATGGTCAAAAATAATAATAATGATATACAAGTTAGTCGCCGAAAAAAAAAAACTTAGAATTAAAATTTTCAAATTTCCTTCGGCCATCTGATGCACTGATATGTTCTGAACCAAGATCCAAAAATAAATTTAACAAAATATGTTGCATTATTTTTTTATGGACTCATCCTCTAAAATCGGATTTTCCAGATATGAGCGTAAAAGTTTAAAATTAAAAAAAAAATAGAAAAACAAAATCGGTGGTATACAGACTTTCCATTTTACTTTAACATATTGTTATAAACATTAGGCAATTTTTTTCAAATCCAGGAACATGGTGCATGATGGTCAAAAATAATAATAATGATATACGAAAAAGTTTAAAATAAAAAATAAAATAGAAAAACAAAAACGGTGGTATACAGACTTTCCATTTTACTTTATCATATTGTTATAAACATTAGGCCATTTTTTTCAAATCCAGGAACATGGTGCATGATGGTCAAAAATAATAATAATGATGTACAAGTTAGTCGCCGAAAAAAAAAAACTTAGAATTAAAATTTTCAAATTTCCTTCGGCCATCTGATGCACTGATATGTTCTGAACCAAGATCCAAAAATAAATTTAACAAAATATGTTGCATTATTTTTTTATGGACTCATCCTCTAAAATCGGATTTTCCAGATATGAGCGTAAAAGTTTAAAATTAAAAAAAAAATAGAAAAACAAAATCGGTGGTATACAGACTTTCCATTTTACTTTAGCATATTGTTATAAACATTAGGCAATTTTTTTCAAATCCAGGAACATGGTGCATGATGGTCAAAAATAATAATAATGATATACGTAAAAGTTTATAATTAAAAATAAAATAGAAAAACAAAAACGGTGGTATACAGACTTTCCATTTTACTTTATCATATTGTTATACACATTAGGCCATTTTTTTCAAATCGAGGTACATGGTGCATGATGGTCAAAAATAATAATAATGATATACAAGTTAGTCGCCGAAAAAAAAAAACTTAGAATTAAAATTTTCAAATTTCCTTCGGCCATCTGATGCACTGATATGTTCTGAACCAAGATCCAAAAATAAATTTAACAAAATATGTTGCATTATTTTTTTATGGACTCATCCTGTAAAATCGGATTATCCAGATATGAGCGTAAAAGTTTAAAATTAAAAATAAAATAGAAAAACAAAAACGGTGGTATACAGACTTTCCATTTTACTTTATCATATTGTTATAAACATTAGGCAATTTTTTTCAAATCCAGGAACATGGTGCATGATGGTCAAAAATAATAATAATGATATACGTAAAAGTTTAAAATTAAAAATAAAATAGAAAAACAAAAACGGTGGTATACAGACTTTCCATTTTACTTTATCATATTGTTATAAACATTAGGCCATTTTTTTCAAATCCAGGAACATGGTGCATGATGGTCAAAAATAATAATAATGATATACGTAAAAGTTTAAAATAAAAAATAAAATAGAAAAACAAAAACGGTGGTATACAGACTTTCCATTTTACTTTATCATATTGTTATAAACATTAGGCCATTTTTTTCAAATCCAGGAACATGGTGCATGATGGTCAAAAATAATAATAATGATATACAAGTTAGTCGCCGAAAAAAAAAAACTTAGAATTCAAATTTTCAAATTTCCTTCGGCCATCTGATGCACTGATATGTTCTGAACGAAGATCCAAAAATTAATTTAACAAAATATGTTGCATTATTTTTTTATGGACTCATCCTCTAAAATCGGATTTTCCAGATATGAGCGTAAAAGTTTAAAATTAAAAAAAAAATAGAAAAACAAAATCGGTGGTATACAGACTTTCCATTTTACTTTAACATATTGTTATAAACATTAGGCCATTTTTTTCAAATCCAGGAACATGGTGCATGATGGTCAAAAATAATAATAATGATATACGTAAAAGTTTAAAATAAAAAATAAAATAGAAAAACAAAAACGGTGGTATACAGACTTTCCATTTTACTTTATCATATTGTTATAAACATTAGGCAATTTTTTTCAAATCCAGGAACATGGTGCATGATGGTCAAAAATAATAATAATGATATACGTAAAAGTTTAAAATTAAAAATAAAATAGAAAAACAAAAACGGTGGTATACAGACTTTCCATTTTACTTTATCATATTGTTATAAACATTAGGCCATTTTTTTCAAATCCAGGAACATGGTGCATGATGGTCAAAAATAATAATAATGATATACAAGTTAGTCGCCGAAAAAAAAAAACTTAGAATTAAAATTTTCAAATTTCCTTCGGCCATCTGATGCACTGATATGTTCTGAACCAAGATCCAAAAATAAATTTAACAAAATATGTTGCATTATTTTTTTATGGACTCATCCTCTAAAATCGGATTTTCCAGATATGAGCGTAAAAGTTTAAAATTAAAAAAAAAATAGAAAAACAAAATCGGTGGTATACAGACTTTCCATTTTACTTTAACATATTGTTATAAACATTAGGCAATTTTTTTCAAATCCAGGAACATGGTGCATGATGGTCAAAAATAATAATAATGATATACGAAAAAGTTTAAAATAAAAAATAAAATAGAAAAACAAAAACGGTGGTATACAGACTTTCCATTTTACTTTATCATATTGTTATAAACATTAGGCCATTTTTTTCAAATCCAGGAACATGGTGCATGATGGTCAAAAATAATAATAATGATGTACAAGTTAGTCGCCGAAAAAAAAAAACTTAGAATTCAAATTTTCAAATTTCCTTCGGCCATCTGATGCACTGATATGTTCTGAACCAAGATCCAAAAATAAATTTAACAAAATATGTTGCATTATTTTTTTATGGACTCATCCTCTAAAATCGGATTTTCCAGATATGAGCGTAAAAGTTTAAAATTAAAAAAAAAATAGAAAAACAAAATCGGTGGTATACAGACTTTCCATTTTACTTTAGCATATTGTTATAAACATTAGGCAATTTTTTTCAAATCCAGGAACATGGTGCATGATGGTCAAAAATAATAATAATGATATACGTAAAAGTTTATAATTAAAAATAAAATAGAAAAACAAAAACGGTGGTATACAGACTTTCCATTTTACTTTATCATATTGTTATACACATTAGGCCATTTTTTTCAAATCGAGGTACATGGTGCATGATGGTCAAAAATAATAATAATGATATACAAGTTAGTCGCCGAAAAAAAAAAACTTAGAATTAAAATTTTCAAATTTCCTTCGGCCATCTGATGCACTGATATGTTCTGAACCAAGATCCAAAAATAAATTTAACAAAATATGTTGCATTATTTTTTTATGGACTCATCCTGTAAAATCGGATTATCCAGATATGAGCGTAAAAGTTTAAAATTAAAAATAAAATAGAAAAACAAAAACGGTGGTATACAGACTTTCCATTTTACTTTATCATATTGTTATAAACATTAGGCAATTTTTTTCAAATCCAGGAACATGGTGCATGATGGTCAAAAATAATAATAATGATATACGTAAAAGTTTAAAATTAAAAATAAAATAGAAAAACAAAAACGGTGGTATACAGACTTTCCATTTTACTTTATCATATTGTTATAAACATTAGGCCATTTTTTTCAAATCCAGGAACATGGTGCATGATGGTCAAAAATAATAATAATGATATACGTAAAAGTTTAAAATAAAAAATAAAATAGAAAAACAAAAACGGTGGTATACAGACTTTCCATTTTACTTTATCATATTGTTATAAACATTAGGCCATTTTTTTCAAATCCAGGAACATGGTGCATGATGGTCAAAAATAATAATAATGATATACAAGTTAGTCGCCGAAAAAAAAAAACTTAGAATTAAAATTTTCAAATTTCCTTCGGCCATCTGATGCACTGATATGTTCTGAACCAAGATCCAAAAATAAATTTAACAAAATATGTTGCATTATTTTTTTATGGACTCATCCTCTAAAATCGGATTTTCCAGATATGAGCGTAAAAGTTTAAAATTAAAAAAAAAATAGAAAAACAAAATCGGTGGTATACAGACTTTCCATTTTACTTTAACATATTGTTATAAACATTAGGCAATTTTTTTCAAATCCAGGAACATGGTGCATGATGGTCAAAAATAATAATAATGATATACGAAAAAGTTTAAAATAAAAAATAAAATAGAAAAACAAAAACGGTGGTATACAGACTTTCCATTTTACTTTATCATATTGTTATAAACATTAGGCCATTTTTTTCAAATCCAGGAACATGGTGCATGATGGTCAAAAATAATAATAATGATGTACAAGTTAGTCGCCGAAAAAAAAAAACTTAGAATTAAAATTTTCAAATTTCCTTCGGCCATCTGATGCACTGATATGTTCTGAACCAAGATCCAAAAATAAATTTAACAAAATATGTTGCATTATTTTTTTATGGACTCATCCTCTAAAATCGGATTTTCCAGATATGAGCGTAAAAGTTTAAAATTAAAAAAAAAATAGAAAAACAAAATCGGTGGTATACAGACTTTCCATTTTACTTTAGCATATTGTTATAAACATTAGGCAATTTTTTTCAAATCCAGGAACATGGTGCATGATGGTCAAAAATAATAATAATGATATACGTAAAAGTTTATAATTAAAAATAAAATAGAAAAACAAAAACGGTGGTATACAGACTTTCCATTTTACTTTATCATATTGTTATACACATTAGGCCATTTTTTTCAAATCGAGGTACATGGTGCATGATGGTCAAAAATAATAATAATGATATACAAGTTAGTCGCCGAAAAAAAAAAACTTAGAATTAAAATTTTCAAATTTCCTTCGGCCATCTGATGCACTGATATGTTCTGAACCAAGATCCAAAAATAAATTTAACAAAATATGTTGCATTATTTTTTTATGGACTCATCCTGTAAAATCGGATTATCCAGATATGAGCGTAAAAGTTTAAAATTAAAAATAAAATAGAAAAACAAAAACGGTGGTATACAGACTTTCCATTTTACTTTATCATATTGTTATAAACATTAGGCAATTTTTTTCAAATCCAGGAACATGGTGCATGATGGTCAAAAATAATAATAATGATATACGTAAAAGTTTAAAATTAAAAATAAAATAGAAAAACAAAAACGGTGGTATACAGACTTTCCATTTTACTTTATCATATTGTTATAAACATTAGGCCATTTTTTTCAAATCCAGGAACATGGTGCATGATGGTCAAAAATAATAATAATGATATACGTAAAAGTTTAAAATAAAAAATAAAATAGAAAAACAAAAACGGTGGTATACAGACTTTCCATTTTACTTTATCATATTGTTATAAACATTAGGCCATTTTTTTCAAATCCAGGAACATGGTGCATGATGGTCAAAAATAATAATAATGATATACAAGTTAGTCGCCGAAAAAAAAAAACTTAGAATTCAAATTTTCAAATTTCCTTCGGCCATCTGATGCACTGATATGTTCTGAACGAAGATCCAAAAATTAATTTAACAAAATATGTTGCATTATTTTTTTATGGACTCATCCTCTAAAATCGGATTTTCCAGATATGAGCGTAAAAGTTTAAAATTAAAAAAAAAATAGAAAAACAAAATCGGTGGTATACAGACTTTCCATTTTACTTTAACATATTGTTATAAACATTAGGCCATTTTTTTCAAATCCAGGAACATGGTGCATGATGGTCAAAAATAATAATAATGATATACGTAAAAGTTTAAAATAAAAAATAAAATAGAAAAACAAAAACGGTGGTATACAGACTTTCCATTTTACTTTATCATATTGTTATAAACATTAGGCAATTTTTTTCAAATCCAGGAACATGGTGCATGATGGTCAAAAATAATAATAATGATATACGTAAAAGTTTAAAATTAAAAATAAAATAGAAAAACAAAAACGGTGGTATACAGACTTTCCATTTTACTTTATCATATTGTTATAAACATTAGGCCATTTTTTTCAAATCCAGGAACATGGTGCATGATGGTCAAAAATAATAATAATGATATACAAGTTAGTCGCCGAAAAAAAAAAACTTAGAATTCAAATTTTCAAATTTCCTTCGGCCATCTGATGCACTGATATGTTCTGAACCAAGATCCAAAAATTAATTTAACAAAATATGTTGCATTATTTTTTTATGGACTCATCCTCTAAAATCGGATTTTCCAGATATGAGCGTAAAAGTTTAAAATTAAAAAAAAAATAGAAAAACAAAATCGGTGGTATACAGACTTTCCATTTTACTTTAACATATTGTTATAAACATTAGGCCATTTTTTTCAAATCCAGGAACATGGTGCATGATGGTCAAAAATAATAATAATGATATACGTAAAAGTTTAAAATAAAAAATAAAATAGAAAAACAAAAACGGTGGTATACAGACTTTCCATTTTACTTTAACATATTGTTATAAACATTAGGCAATTTTTTTCAAATCCAGGAACATGGTGCATGATGGTCAAAAATAATAATAATGATATACGAAAAAGTTTAAAATAAAAAATAAAATAGAAAAACAAAAACGGTGGTATACAGACTTTCCATTTTACTTTATCATATTGTTATAAACATTAGGCCATTTTTTTCAAATCCAGGAACATGGTGCATGATGGTCAAAAATAATAATAATGATGTACAAGTTAGTCGCCGAAAAAAAAAAACTTAGAATTCAAATTTTCAAATTTCCTTCGGCCATCTGATGCACTGATATGTTCTGAACCAAGATCCAAAAATAAATTTAACAAAATATGTTGCATTATTTTTTTATGGACTCATCCTCTAAAATCGGATTTTCCAGATATGAGCGTAAAAGTTTAAAATTAAAAAAAAAATAGAAAAACAAAATCGGTGGTATACAGACTTTCCATTTTACTTTAGCATATTGTTATAAACATTAGGCAATTTTTTTCAAATCCAGGAACATGGTGCATGATGGTCAAAAATAATAATAATGATATACGTAAAAGTTTATAATTAAAAATAAAATAGAAAAACAAAAACGGTGGTATACAGACTTTCCATTTTACTTTATCATATTGTTATACACATTAGGCCATTTTTTTCAAATCGAGGTACATGGTGCATGATGGTCAAAAATAATAATAATGATATACAAGTTAGTCGCCGAAAAAAAAAAACTTAGAATTAAAATTTTCAAATTTCCTTCGGCCATCTGATGCACTGATATGTTCTGAACCAAGATCCAAAAATAAATTTAACAAAATATGTTGCATTATTTTTTTATGGACTCATCCTGTAAAATCGGATTATCCAGATATGAGCGTAAAAGTTTAAAATTAAAAATAAAATAGAAAAACAAAAACGGTGGTATACAGACTTTCCATTTTACTTTATCATATTGTTATAAACATTAGGCAATTTTTTTCAAATCCAGGAACATGGTGCATGATGGTCAAAAATAATAATAATGATATACGTAAAAGTTTAAAATTAAAAATAAAATAGAAAAACAAAAACGGTGGTATACAGACTTTCCATTTTACTTTATCATATTGTTATAAACATTAGGCCATTTTTTTCAAATCCAGGAACATGGTGCATGATGGTCAAAAATAATAATAATGATATACGTAAAAGTTTAAAATAAAAAATAAAATAGAAAAACAAAAACGGTGGTATACAGACTTTCCATTTTACTTTATCATATTGTTATAAACATTAGGCCATTTTTTTCAAATCCAGGAACATGGTGCATGATGGTCAAAAATAATAATAATGATATACAAGTTAGTCGCCGAAAAAAAAAAACTTAGAATTCAAATTTTCAAATTTCCTTCGGCCATCTGATGCACTGATATGTTCTGAACGAAGATCCAAAAATTAATTTAACAAAATATGTTGCATTATTTTTTTATGGACTCATCCTCTAAAATCGGATTTTCCAGATATGAGCGTAAAAGTTTAAAATTAAAAAAAAAATAGAAAAACAAAATCGGTGGTATACAGACTTTCCATTTTACTTTAACATATTGTTATAAACATTAGGCCATTTTTTTCAAATCCAGGAACATGGTGCATGATGGTCAAAAATAATAATAATGATATACGTAAAAGTTTAAAATAAAAAATAAAATAGAAAAACAAAAACGGTGGTATACAGACTTTCCATTTTACTTTATCATATTGTTATAAACATTAGGCAATTTTTTTCAAATCCAGGAACATGGTGCATGATGGTCAAAAATAATAATAATGATATACGTAAAAGTTTAAAATTAAAAATAAAATAGAAAAACAAAAACGGTGGTATACAGACTTTCCATTTTACTTTATCATATTGTTATAAACATTAGGCCATTTTTTTCAAATCCAGGAACATGGTGCATGATGGTCAAAAATAATAATAATGATATACAAGTTAGTCGCCGAAAAAAAAAAAATTAGAATTAAAATTTCCTTCGGCCATCTGATGCACTGATATGTTCTGAACCAAGATCCAAAAATAAATTTAACAAAATATGTTGCATTATTTTTTTATGGACTCAGCCTCTAAAATCGGAATATCCAGATATGAGCGTAAAAGTTTAAAATTAAAAATAAAATAGAAAAACAAAAACGGTGGTATACAGACTTTCCATTTTACTTTATCATATTGTTATAAACATAAGGCAATTTTTTTCAAATCCAGGAACATGGTGCATGATGGTCAAAAATAATAATAATGATATACAAGTTAGTCGCCGAAAAAAAAATACTTAGAATCAAAATTTTCAAATTTCCTTCGGCCATCTGATGCACTGATATGTTCTGAACCAAGATCCAAAAATAAATTTAACAAAATATGTTGCATTATTTTTTTATGGACTCAGCCTCTAAAATTGGAAAATCCAGATATGAGCGTAAAAGTTTAAAATTAAAAATAAAATAGAAAAACAAAAACGGTGGTATACAGACTTTCCATTTTACTTTATCATATTGTTATACACATTAGGCCATTTTTTTCAAATCGAGGTACATGGTGCATGATGGTCAAAAATAATAATAATGATATACAAGTTAGTCGCCGAAAAAAAAAAACTTAGAATTAAAATTTTCAAATTTCCTTCGGCCATCTGATGCACTGATATGTTCTGAACCAAGATCCAAAAATAAATTTAACAAAATATGTTGCATTATTTTTTTATGGACTCATCCTGTAAAATCGGATTATCCAGATATGAGCGTAAAAGTTTAAAATTAAAAATAAAATAGAAAAACAAAAACGGTGGTATACAGACTTTCCATTTTACTTTATCATATTGTTATAAACATTAGGCAATTTTTTTCAAATCCAGGAACATGGTGCATGATGGTCAAAAATAATAATAATGATATACGTAAAAGTTTAAAATTAAAAATAAAATAGAAAAACAAAAACGGTGGTATACAGACTTTCCATTTTACTTTATCATATTGTTATAAACATTAGGCCATTTTTTTCAAATCCAGGAACATGGTGCATGATGGTCAAAAATAATAATAATGATATACGTAAAAGTTTAAAATAAAAAATAAAATAGAAAAACAAAAACGGTGGTATACAGACTTTCCATTTTACTTTATCATATTGTTATAAACATTAGGCCATTTTTTTCAAATCCAGGAACATGGTGCATGATGGTCAAAAATAATAATAATGATATACAAGTTAGTCGCCGAAAAAAAAAAACTTAGAATTCAAATTTTCAAATTTCCTTCGGCCATCTGATGCACTGATATGTTCTGAACGAAGATCCAAAAATTAATTTAACAAAATATGTTGCATTATTTTTTTATGGACTCATCCTCTAAAATCGGATTTTCCAGATATGAGCGTAAAAGTTTAAAATTAAAAAAAAAATAGAAAAACAAAATCGGTGGTATACAGACTTTCCATTTTACTTTAACATATTGTTATAAACATTAGGCCATTTTTTTCAAATCCAGGAACATGGTGCATGATGGTCAAAAATAATAATAATGATATACGTAAAAGTTTAAAATAAAAAATAAAATAGAAAAACAAAAACGGTGGTATACAGACTTTCCATTTTACTTTATCATATTGTTATAAACATTAGGCAATTTTTTTCAAATCCAGGAACATGGTGCATGATGGTCAAAAATAATAATAATGATATACGTAAAAGTTTAAAATTAAAAATAAAATAGAAAAACAAAAACGGTGGTATACAGACTTTCCATTTTACTTTATCATATTGTTATAAACATTAGGCCATTTTTTTCAAATCCAGGAACATGGTGCATGATGGTCAAAAATAATAATAATGATATACAAGTTAGTCGCCGAAAAAAAAAAAATTAGAATTAAAATTTCCTTCGGCCATCTGATGCACTGATATGTTCTGAACCAAGATCCAAAAATAAATTTAACAAAATATGTTGCATTATTTTTTTATGGACTCAGCCTCTAAAATCGGAATATCCAGATATGAGCGTAAAAGTTTAAAATTAAAAATAAAATAGAAAAACAAAAACGGTGGTATACAGACTTTCCATTTTACTTTATCATATTGTTATAAACATAAGGCAATTTTTTTCAAATCCAGGAACATGGTGCATGATGGTCAAAAATAATAATAATGATATACAAGTTAGTCGCCGAAAAAAAAATACTTAGAATCAAAATTTTCAAATTTCCTTCGGCCATCTGATGCACTGATATGTTCTGAACCAAGATCCAAAAATAAATTTAACAAAATATGTTGCATTATTTTTTTATGGACTCAGCCTCTAAAATTGGAAAATCCAGATATGAGCGTAAAAGTTTAAAATTAAAAATAAAATAGAAAAACAAAAACGGTGGTATACAGACTTTCCATTTTACTTTATCATATTGTTATAAACATTAGGCCATTTTTTTCAAATCCAGGAACATGGTGCATGATGGTCAAAAATAATAATAATGATATACAAGTTAGTCGCCGAAAAAAAAAATACTTAGAATCAAAATTTTCCATTTTCCTTCGGCCATCTGGTACACTGATATGTTTTGTGTTAGAATCAGTAAAAAAATTAAACAAAATATGTTGCAATATTTTTTTATCGACTAATCGGATTATCGAGATATGAGCGTAAAAGTTTAAAATTAAAAATAAAATAGAAAAACAAAAACGGTGGTATACAGACTTTCCATTTCACTTTATCATATTGTTATAAACATTAGGCAATTTTTTTCAAATCCAGGAACATGGTGCATCATGGTCAAAAATTATAATTTACGTTACAACATATATTATACAAAAACGCCTATAAAAATTATTTAAAAAAAAATTAGATATATATATTATGATCGGCAAGACATTAATAAAGAATTCCTCAAAATTTGGATTTTATTGGTCACCCCAATTGATCAGTACAGACCCGCAAACAATCTGCCGTGCGCGCGGACCCACGGCGCTGCGCGGTATAGAGGATGGGATCATAGGGGATAAGTTCACTGCGGTTGTGAATAAACGATGTAATAAAAAAAACACAAACACACAGTCAACATAGGCGGTGTACCCCTTAACTTCACAGACGATCTCTGAAAGGTGATTCGCGAAATTTCATCCACAACGGGGTTTGAAATTTCATTCTCTCAATGCTCAGTACAAGACGGACGGCGTCTCTAACCACTAGGCCACTGATGAAGGTTGTTGTTTCCATTTTCGAAAAACAACATTAGTTTCATGTAAAATTTCCGATTTTATCATACAAATTCTTATTAATATTAAACTAGTCCACCCATTTAAACAATTTGTGGTTAAATAAATAAAGTTATTCTATTTATAGGATAGAATGATACGTAAATAGGTATCATTCTATCCTATAAATAGAATAACTTTATTTATTTAACCACAAAATGTTTAAATGGGTGGACTAGTGCATGGAAAAACCTGCAATTTCATAATAACATCTTAAATTCTAGTCAACTCAAGTGATAAATATAATAAATTTGTTACCTTATATTCTTTATGATGAGACATTTGTAATCAACGCGACACTCACTAGTAATCAACACGAGACAAACAAACTTTTAATAACGAGCCATCATTATCTACGGCGTGCATATTTGGACAACAATTAAAAATTGTGGATGGAAAACATGAATACTAACGTCATCACCTTTGTTTTTAATATGAGTCATGCACTTTCCACCGTCAACTTGTTCACACGCATAACTCGTGAATGTGTATACACAGTCAGGTCTTTGCCATCACGAGGGCCAAGGATAAACTATCATCCAAAATAAAATTATCAACTGGTCAAGTGCAATGCACGTAGCGTTGTAGATTAGAGAATATATGGCAAGGTATTCTTAAATATTTCTAACGTTATTTTTAAGTTATAAATATACTTTATTATATTATAAGTTTTTTTAAGATAAATAAAATACTGATTTAATTTGTTCTGATAGCATATTTTTTTTTGTATATATATATATATATATATATATATATATATATATATATATATATATATATATATACTATTTCAATTAATTTACTTAACTAACTTACCATATTTTCTATTATATTAATTAATTATTATTTAAAAATATATATTAATTTTTATATATAATAATATACATATAGAAATGAATGTCGGAGGTTACTACAAGTACAAATGAATAACAAAACATAATTTAACATTAATGAGTAAATATATGGCAGTTTATAAAAAAAGTTAGTCAAATTCACACCAGCCAAATAGCCACAGAATTTCTTGTAAATCTTTTACCACCAAGTTTTATAACGTTTTACGCCTATTACCCTGCAAACTTTTTCACCACTATTGGAGGCCCATGGGAACATCGATTACTTCACAGAAATCATAAAAATATTTTAGGACACTGCATCCGGATTCTTATGACGTATCAATAAATAAAGCAGCATGGGTCCTATTACACTGACGACTAGCTAGTCGCCTGTCTGTTATGCGCATAAAACTACAGCTTTCTCCAAAATTTCCCCTTGTTATACAAATAAGATCTCAAGCCCGATAGAGAAAGGTTCCTATACCAATGTAAATAACAAACCGACCTTTTTTTATGTACAAAACACTATACTACAGTGATTCATATCTGGGATATTTAAAAAAAATATATATAATTAGCAAAATATTTTACCAATGCTAAATGGCCACTAAAAAATTATTATATGATTGTAAACCTCGTGAATTCAAGATTAATAATATTGAGACAAATGATTTAATATTTAATAATTACATTATATATATATATATATATATATATATATATATATATATATATAAACTTATAAAAGAGCACTCACGATATATGTACTATTTTATTTGAAATAAATGATTCAAGCGGTGGCATCAAGATAAAATCAATCAAAATCATAAATAAATTTTTTTTTGGGTTTTGATTTGAGTGCATAGGTACGTTTGAGAGTTCTGCTGGAGTAGTAGCACCTGATAAGAAGATGAATTACGAGATTGTTAAATTAGAGTAATCCTGTATGGAATGATAAATTTATATAAAATATTTTACATATTTCAAGGTTTCGGGAATGTATGAAGTTTCTTTTACTATTTGCATTCTAATATTTGAGGAATAAAGGTCGTTTTAGACAAGACAATTTCTTGACTCAAAAGTTATGGTCGTTTTAGACAAGACAATTTCTTGACTTAAAAGTTAAAGTCGTTTTAGACAAGATAGTTTCTT
Organism: Lordithon lunulatus; assembly: GCA_963942505.1. Taxonomy (NCBI): domain Eukaryota; kingdom Metazoa; phylum Arthropoda; class Insecta; order Coleoptera; family Staphylinidae; genus Lordithon; species Lordithon lunulatus. Next base: position 66,512,753 of record OZ012666.1, read on the forward strand.
GACTCAAAAGGTAGTCAATATGCGAGACAATCTAAATTATCTCGTATCATACAGCAAAATATTGAATTGGATTGTAGATTGAATGGAAAAATATAACGCGTTCTATTTCTCAAGGACAAATTGTATGGGAGGAGGATATATGAAATCATTTCTTGAACAACTTTTGAGCTAAGACATTGTCTTGTCTAAAACGACCTTAAGTTATGTGTAAACGATGAAACAAGATGAATCAAAAAATTAATTGTAGTGGACAGTATAATGAACACGTTTCATACAATGATTGGGGATGATAATATATGTTTATCACACATGAAATCTGACTGTATATAAATGAGACCTCAACGTTTATAAATCATATATTAGTCTGTCGAGATAAGTTATTTTGAAACAGTCATTACTACAAGAAGGTGAAACAGTACAGCACACGCGTATATTTACTTGCCGCTCTAGGAAGCTAAAATTTAATCTACAATGGCGAGACCTTGCAATTAATCATGTGTTTATGGGCAATTAAAATAGTTTATCTCGGCATTAGTCAATCTGAGCAGTTAATTCAACGCGTTTACTAAACATGCGTATTGAACCAAAACTGTATCATTCATTTTTATACAGTCCGATAACTCGGTACGTTTGTTGCAATCCAATTAATACATTAATGACAAGAACAGCACTTGTGTACTTATACAGTACTAATTAAGGTGATTGCAAATGGGAAACCTCTTGTGTAAGTTTCATATGTTTGACACTAAGTAATTCCCGCTATGGACACCATCACGTCAAAGAAAAACTGATATGACATATGGGGCATATAGAGGGTGATTCATAACTGACAAAAATAACATTGATTAATCAATGAAAATAGTCATATAATACAAATTCACATTTTTTATTGACTCTTTAAAGTACGGCGTAACAATATTAAAACTCGCATGCTTTAAAGGTTGCTAAATAAATAAAATATAAATGCCAAATACTTAGACGCAAAGCTCAAGACTGTAAAGTTGAAGCAAACCGACTTTAGATAAATTAGACAGTAGATGCTATATTTTAAGCATTTACTGTCTAATTTGGCTGTATCTTCAACCTAAAGACGCACAATAAAATCTTAATATACAACCAGACACTTAAACCGGTATGGACCTAATGCATCCAGGCATGAGGATGTACCAAGACATCTAGTCTCGACAATATGCAACTTTCAAAACCAAGCTCTACACGAAATATTGTACATCAGGTATCAGAAACACCGATCTACAAATAGAACACGCAATCGAAATTATCAAGAAATTAGCAGCAAAACACGAGGAGAGACGGAGTAGGCAATTAGTTTTAAGGTGACCACATTTCAAAGATCGATATTCGGGACTATATGAGCCTGTGAGAATGAAAGTGGTGTAAGTCTCTTTGGAATAGTTTTGAAAACGAGACGAGTTTGGGTTTGGTATTTACGTAAATCGACCTTCGCAGTTACAGAGTTGAAATCAATTTATTCATAAATAAAAATGTAACTGCGTACGTCGATTTACATAACGCAAAAATCTGATATATATTTTTTTCTTCAGCATCAAAATGCATGTTTAAACAATATATTAAATTTGTAACAACATTATTTTAATTATATTTCTCTGGAGCATGAATTTTCTTAGAACATATTTTTCTTTTTAAATCTTCTAATAAATGTCAAATTTCATCAAAGTTGGTGATTAACACATCCTTGAAAGTATCCACCTTAAGCTGTGTCTTATCACTAGTCCAAAAATTGTTCAAAATGCTAAATACTCGCTCAGTTGCAGAATTAGTACCAGGATAAAATATAAAGACTAACCACTTAAATAAATATATGCATTTAAACTTATAAGTTCTCACACTACTGTTTTTCGGGACAATTCGAGGAAAATGCTATAAATTCGGGACAGGGACTGAAATTCCTTATTAATACCTTATTAGTTTACTAGGTGCTACACTGCTTAGGCTAGAATACAAATAAATTAATTTAAAAAGAAGATAATTCTATATATTATAAATTAATAATATAAGCATATATTTTTTTTATAAACGGTATGATCTTGTTTTTATCCTTAAAATAATGATAATGAAAATAGCTAGAGCTTAGTCGAAACTAGTTGCAAAGTGTAACTAAAGTGTAATAAAAAACAAAACAAAGTAATACACGTTTTATTTCTTCTTTAAAATGAAATATAGACGCCTCAACAATCCAATATCTGCATACTTTAGTTTGAAATTTTGTAATACAGTACACCCCTATATATTTCGTAATTTTTTTTGTAACATTTAACTCTGCCTTTATTAAGTTTTGGCGGTTTTGGTGGACATCGGTCAGGTGAAACTCCATGTTTACCAACTCCGATTTTTATTTAGAAAAAAATATTTATAATATCATATTACAAAATAGATTGTATTACACCTTCTCAATCCAATATTTGACGATAGATTTTTTTAAAAGAAATGTCAATTTCTTTTAATTAATACATACGCTAAAGAAATGTGCACTGACCTTATCACACTAGTGTAGAGTTATTAAATAATAAAATGTTTTATAATTTACATATTATTACACCTAATTATTTTAACAATACCAAACTAATTTATCAGTTAAATTGTCTGTAAATAAACGTCGTGACCGTTAAATGTAGCCCGTTCTATTTATTTTCGCTGGCTCTATTGTCTGCAATATGCCTGTAGTAACAAATACAAGGCGAGAGCGTGATTCACGAATAATTTCCTTATTGATACCTACATTTAACCGGATTCGTCCATGTGAGATGCGTATATAAAATATACTTGCACCACATCAGTGTCTCATGGCTTATGTTTGCATGACTCATTTCACTTACTTCAATGTTAAAGCATATTTCATTTATGCTTGCTATACATGTTTATTACTACACGTAATGCGTTAAAATACGCTGCAAAGTAGTTTATTATTGTATTTATAAGCTACAAATCGCATTTATTTTGGTACTACTAGGACTTCACATGACATGCACATTTTTATATTGGAGCTCACATAATGCACACAATTATTATCATTTAACCTCAGATGGGAAATTCGCAAAGTAAAGTTTTTTGGCAATTCAAGATATATTGTAGGTGATATTATTACAATATAATTATTATATGTAATAGAAGATTTATATTTAATATCAAAAACATTAATACAATTTCCAATGCTCGTAAAACCATCGATTTCAATAATCAGAACGTTTAATGTCAAGTATTATATCGAGTTATAATCCCAGATTATTGATTTATATATATATATATATATATATATATATATATATATATATATATATATATATATATATATATATATATATATATAAAAATTCATTACTGGGGACAACGCAATTAAAAATCGTCGAACGACGGGGTGTGACTAATATTCGATAGGGTGTGATTTTTGATTGCGTCCCCAATAATGAATTTTCAGTGATTTTTCTAAATAGCAGCTTACTATTTTCAATTTTATTTGTGTCACTATTTTAATTGTAAAAAAAGGCAAAACCTTTCTTAGAACATTGCTATTACTTCAAAACACTTAATACTTCAATTAAATAATTAATAAAAATATATATAAAAAAAAACTCTTCTCGATGGGAATTCGAATCTGCGACCCCCAGTTTTGAACTGATAACAGAAAATACATAAATGACGGTCGCTCGGCTTAAAAAATATTGTCTTTGTTTTTATGAAATAGGGATATTTTTAGGTCGGAGGGGAATCGAACAGAAGTTGTCAGGTTATAAGTACGGTTCCTCTTCTATTGCGCCACTAAAATATCGAAACTGTCCCTTAATTAGTAATATTTTTTCATTAACATTATATGAATTACAAAATATATCTCAACAGCTGACAAATAGCGCATTTACAGCGTAAAATACTTTCTTTTTGGAATTCTGATGTCCTCGTGTTACAGATTTGTGTGCATGTAAAATATTTGGTATAGTCTCACGGATTGAAGATTTCAAGGTATTGATTTGCATATATAGTAAATTTTCATCGTTGGTATTTTTACAGTTATAATATTGCATATATGGAAACATGCGTTAATGCTCTATCACGGCGATTTTTTCAAATATATCATAGAACAAAAAATACTAATATATTTACAGGGCTATCACCCTTGAGGCTTTTCCCCGGGAAAAGGAGATGCTCAAAGGAGTTTAATCTGGTTAAATCTGGTATTTACCTTAATTTCAGGGAAAACATCTGAAAAACTGTGGAAGGTAATTCCCAAAAATTCGCTAATGCTCCATCGAGGCGATGAGCTTCTCATTATTTTCAAATATATCATATAGAAAAATAAACTAATATCTTTACAGGGCTATCGGTCTTGAGGCTTTTCCCCGGGAAAAACTGTGAAAGGTAATTCCCGAAAATTCGCTAATGCTCCATCGAGGCGATGAGTTTCCCATTATTTTCAAATATATCATATAGCAAAATAAACTAATATCTTTACAGGGCTATCGGTCTTGAGGCTTTTCCCCGGGAAAAGGAGATGCTCAGAGGAGTTTAATCACCTGGTATTTACCATCATTTCAGAGAAAATATCTGAAAAACTGTGAAAGGCAAAAATTCGCCCAGATAGGGTTTAACTCACGCTCCCTAATGCTCACTACGAGACGGACGGTACCTCTGATCATTAGGACACTGAACTGACTGAACTGAGAAGCATATAACATATAAGTATACTTCTTGTATTGGCACGATAATAAACTACTAGAGAAAAATAATAGGAAACCGCAATTGATAAACTTAAGCATAACATATTTTTGCTGTATGTATAAAGTATTGTAATTGTAATACAAAATTTCTATTTATTTATTATATAATACTAATAATATTTAGCATTTCAGAATTCAAGGGACATTTCTGTAAACCTGCGTTGACCGAGCCGTTACTTGTAATTAGCCAAATTTAATCCATCTTATTATCACAATAATTTATAAAAGGACCTACATACAACATGTGTCTCTCGTACCTCGTACTTTGTAAAACTTTCCAATCTTTTGCGGTTTTTTGACGTATTTTTTTCTTCTTATATACATCCTTGAATATTTTGATTTATAAATCAAATTTTATATTACAAACATATTTTAAGTGAACGTTTATTTTATAACTTTCAACCAAATATATTAAAAATCAACAACTTACAGCTCGTGTCCACTTAACAGTTGGTTGAGGTCGCCCTGAATATGTGGCCTTGAGTAGCACCCTGTCGCCCACAAGGGCGACGACGTCCTTGGGCCCCGCGAGGATGACGGGCGCTTCTTCTTCGTCTTCCTTCATACTGTCATCACTATTACCGCACTCGTTCGCGTCTTTAATGACGATTAGCGCGGCGGTACAGGTGCTCTTCAAGCACTGTGCGTCCGTCGACCGACCGGCCACTTCTGATGATTGTAACCGAGCGTGGCACCGTATCGGACCGGCCTGCTCGTGTGTCACTCCGGTTATGTGAAGTATGCTGACATTCCCGTACTCCTCTACCTGCAACAACAGGTCAAGAGTGGATGGTCAGTATTACCGCGCTGCATTAGTACCTAGATATGGTTTATGAGGGGTGGGTGATTGCTATCTGGAGGAAGCAGGATGTTACACGATGGTTATCTGCGTTTATATGTGACCAAAAATGTTTCTCATAACAATTTACTACTCGGAAATATAAATGGGCACTACAAATGAATTTTACTATCGGTTCCATAAACATTTTCAACAACACTATTTCTTTCTATGCATTTTTATGCCAGATATAAAAAATGGGGGATACTGTCCGAGAAATGTTGAGAAAAATCATTCAAGGATTACATTTCACAGATTTTGTATTCCATTACTAACTTCACAGTTTGTACTTTGGATAAATATAAAAATATCACCAATTTTTAGAAATAATTTGTTTTTCTATTAATTTCAAAAATGACACCTTTTATTGGATGACCCTATAGTAGCAATAGATATGGCGTAAATTAATAACAGCACCTTTTTAAGACCATTTAAAAAAATCTATTTTGGCGTTTGAAAGGATTAATTTTTTATATTTGAGGCTATTTATTTTAATTTTAGCATAAATACACCTTTTTAAGATCATTTAAAAAAAATCTATTTAGCGTTTGAAACGATTAATTTTTTATATTTGAGGATATAAACTTTTCAAGATATTCTAATCGTTTTAAGACAATTTCTATAAAAAGAGGATATGTACCATGCTTTTAGATGAACTAAGGACTATCCTCACGACCCTAGACGACATCAATACTTGTTAGTTTATTCTATAATTTTAACAAGTATTGATGTCGTAGAGGGTCGTGAAGATAGTCCTTAGTTCATATAAAAGCAAGGTATATATCCCCTTTTTATAGAAATTGTCTTAAAATGATTTGATCTTGAAAAGTGTATATCCTCAAATATAAAAAATTAATCCTTTCAAACGCTAAATAGATTTTTTTTAAATGGTCTTAAAGAGGTGTATTTATGCTAAAATTAAAATAAATAGCCTCAAATATAAACAATTAATCCTTTCAAACGCTAAATAGATTTTTTTTTAAATGGTCTTAAAGAGGTGTATTTATGATAAAATTAAAATAAATAGCTTATTTAATAATATCCATACTTATATATTGTAAAGTAAAAATCAACTATTCCACATTTCTAACCAGATTTCGAAAACTAATTTCAATATCATGTACACTTGAAACTGTCGCAGTAAGCTACAGCGATTTTTGATTGTGATAATTTGCAGACCGATAGCGCGTTCCGTGAATTAACTAAATAGTCGTAAACACTTTATTAAAATTTATTACCAACACGCGTATAAATTTAGGTTTTAATTGCTTTGCATTTTTTTTTGGTGTGTTTATATGCAACATTATCATTATAGGCGGAGTTTGAACCGGTCAGTGTATCACAATATGTTCAAATATTGGTTAATAATAACAGATTAAATATTTGTATCGGTTTTTATAGACAATAATTAATAACAACAATAATTAAAATACATTGTAGCTAGGGCAGAGGGAGTATAGGCCTATTTATGTTGTTACGCCCAGACCCGTCTCCAAAAAAAAACAAGATAAATGTACGTAAATTGAAACATGATTAGTAGGAATCAATGGAAACATACCTAGATAAAAAAATTAGGCCCCTCCAAAATTTGGTTTTCTGGTTGTACTACTGGTTAAAACTATTATTTTTGAGAATTAAGTAGCTTTATTTAATTTATAAAATTTAGTGTGTGGGGGCAGTGATTGCCCAAGACCCCAAAAAATCTAGTTACGGCCCTAGCTACAGCAAAAACATATATTGAAGTCGCTAAATTATAAAATTAAATACATATATAAGTGTGAACCCACCTCTCAGCAATCTATATATCTAGATTACGATCTTATTAGATCTCATCAGTGTAGCTCAGCTAGTGAGGATGAATTCACACAATATCTCGAGTGGTTATATACCAAAATAATACAACTAACCCCCTAGGAGGAAAGTTAAACGCCATTTGGCGGCACCAATATATTATATTATAGAGGACACTACCCGGTGATCCTGATGACATGAGCATGTTGACGGTTATTACCATATGGGTGTGCATTGCTAATTGATGTGGTGCCACCAGATGGCGTTTAACTTTCCTCCTTGGGGTTAGTTGTATTATATTTAAAATTAAATAAGTTTTCAAGGCAAACTTGTAACGTTTTGAACAAAATAGTTTAAAGGCTTACGTAGTACATTATAAAAAATGATTGACAAATAGTTACTAGCATTGCGGGATTTTTGCAGTCTTAGAGTTGCTGCAGTTGACATAGTCGATAGCCAGTTACAAAATACAAATACAGTAACTACTACTACTAATAATTTATTACATAACTAACACTCACCATAAAATTATCTGATGGTTTAATTATCTGCCCTGCCACTTCCCACGATATAATTGGTATCGCATTACAGTTGCTGTTAATCCTAGCGCAGAATGATGCATTACCACCAACAACAGCTATTACTGGCTTTATAACTTTTATAAACTCCAGTAATGGCAAAACGTGATAATTTTCTGTAATTGAAACAAATTATGTAATCCAACTATTATGGCAGGAAATAAATTTTTATAGTTTGAACTCTGTAGCGTTAGTGTCCTATATTTTGGCAGCTATAGTATGTAAAATTCAAAACATTCAGCAACAAATTATGTTTATAAAAATGGGGCTAAGCGATATTCTATAATGCGTTAAGTATGCATCACACAAATGATCATTTTTAACTTACCATAGTTTAGATGAACACTGATATCTTCTTCTAGTGGAATGTAACCTAATACCTTTCAGTTGTTGCTGTTTAAAATATCGTGCCATAATTTTATTATTACAGTTTGTAATTATTTTTTTAATTACCTTAGATAATTAAGGCTCGGTTGTATATAGTTATACATTTTTATTGAAACTATCAATTTTTTCGACCATTTTTGGATGAGTAATGACGATAATCAATGACGTCGTTACTCGTCCAAAAATGGTCGAAAAAATTGATAGTTTCAATAGAAATTGCCTTCAGTGCATTTCCGCAAGGATAAACAATAACAAGCCAATAAAAAAAAATCATAACACCACCCAATGGTTCATTGCCTTTTATTAAACCTGTTATTAACAATTTTCGTGTCATATGCTCTCAACAATTACTTAACAATGTAAAGTAAAATACTCAACTAACATCTATAAAATCACTAGTTTATAATTACAAATTATTAATTCATCTTACCTCTGACAACCAGTTTACATTTGCTAAACGCTTCCCCTTCCGGACAGTAAATCTCGCACCGATAATCGCCAGCGTCTTGCGGGAACGCATCCGGTATGAACAAACTTATCTTCCCGTTTCCGTAATCGTTGATTTGCTGAAAATCGTTGCAGTGCGGTAGAACACATCCGTCTTTCATCCAGATTACATCGTAGGGTTTGGCACAGGCCACGCGCACCTCTAGGATTACGGGTGTGCCTTCAGGGACGTCTTTAACAGCAGCAGGAGCGCTGATTATTTGTATCGCTGCCATATGGGTGTCTTCCGCTTGGTAGTGTCTAGAGTAGGGTGCTGATAGTGCTCGTGAGTGTCTACTACTTCTGTAACATTTACGAGCTATTGATGTGTGTCCCACTATGTATCTTCGGCGCTCTTTTGGTGAAGCACTACGGGCTCTAAGTCCGTGTGAGATTGGTGGGCAGTGGGCTATAACATCCAATCGAGCAGTCGCTTCGATTCTTCCAATATCATTTTCTAGTGTAACTCGGTACAAACCGCTATCAGCTAATGTAACGTCATTTATTTCTAAAATACGTAAATCTTCTTGTTCTTTAAGGCTGTGTTTTGCGGATTGGCTTAGTTGGTGTCCGTTTTTATCCCAAACAATCCATGGGTCGGGATGGCCTGTTACTGCACAATGGAATCGTACAGATGTGCCTTCTTCTACAACTTTATTGTGGGGTATTGCGAAGAATTTCGGCGGAACTCCGTGTAGACGTGGGTTTCGTGTGTGTTTTCTGGGTGTTACATCGCGGAATCGTGCACGAGGAGATACGCTACGGGAGGTTCTTGTGACTTGAGTAGGGGCGAGTTCGTTGATAGTGGGAGCTGTGGTCGATTCTACTTGTTCGCTTAGTAAAATGTCTCTTTCTTCAGGCACTGAAATTTTCAAATACGTTAGTGTTAATTTTAATGTTTCATAATGTGATTGTTTCATTAGACATTATTATTCAAATCAGGTTTCTTGAACGTTTCTGATTTGTATTTTCAATATTTATTATTATCATTACAATGTTATTATGGTAAATAAAACTGATGAAGGATGAAAGACCACGGTCGATGGCCTCTTGTACATGTATCTTGTATGTATGTTTGTTACAATAACTATATCTTCTCTTCTAAAACCGATGTTATAGTTGAAACAACTGACATATTAGACGAACATAAAAATGCCTCCTTTAAAAGTCCTAAATATATTCGCCGTCATAAATAAAGGAACACCCTGTAAGAGTTGATGAATTTTGATGAAATTTTCAGAAAACGTGTATTTTATTCTTATTATGAAACGCTTAAAATTTCGGCAAGATACAAATATTGTTAACACTAATAAAGCGTCAACTTTGATCTGTTTCTTACACATTCAGCTAGCCGATTAGGCATACTTGAAATAAGCGAATCTATGCTAGCCTAATTTTTAGAAAACGTGTATTTCATTCATTTTAAGAAACGATGAAAATTTCAGCAAGAACAAATATTGTTAATAATGCGTCGACCCTCCTAAATTTCTTACAGATTCAGCTAGCCGATTAGGCATACTTAAAATGAGCGAATCTATGCTATCCTCAGGTATACTGTCCCGTGCTTCTAAATTCTGTGGTTGAAGGGCATCTACACTATTTGGGGGCGGCTGTAAATGATTTATCCTCCGTGAATATTCACTGAAAAGACTTCGTCGGAATTATCGCAATTGTTTTACTACTTAACACCGGTCCACTAAGTTGGGTTAAACAGATTTTATCGAAATATTTTTTTAATTGCGTATTTCACTAGTTTAGTAGCGAATATTTCGTGCCGTCAGATTTGGTCTATATCTGACGGCACGAAATGTTCGCTGCGTTATTGCCAGCATCGTCTCGTTTATAGATAAGCGCGTAAAAATAGCTCATTTTTTTGCACGCCAATACCGGTCGACAGCAAAAAATATTTTATTCAACTACACAATGACAAAGCAACGTGAGTCAGTCGTGACTAGCCTGTCGCATTCGGCTGTTGTTCTTTAATGCTAGTGCTACAGTTGTGATATTTTAATACATATTTAATGGTTGAAATAATAATCATCTTTAACAAACTGGGATACCAATTAACAGAGCGAGAGTAGGAGCTGGCATAAGGTAAACTGACATTACATTCTATACTATCAATTCAGATTTAATGTGTATGATATGTACTAGCTGAAATCCCCGGGGTATCATAAATAAATAACCAAAGAGTTAGATGCTTATTGCACGATAAATAATGAATGAATTTATTTATTTATTTATAATAAAGTAAAAAAACTAAACCCTTACTTAAAAGATTTCTATTAATTCGCAACACTAATACTCCAATTAAATATTGTATAAAAAAACCTTAAAAAATAGCATCCTCTATGTAGCGGTCGGAAAATTACCCCAAATGGGATAAAAATTAAATTATTGGGGGTAATAAGGAAATTTTCTATTTTATGAACGAGGCAGCATTTTTATAAAACATTCTTTTAGATTTTAAATACAGGGTACCTTCCAAATATATATAAAAAAGGTCCTTTATTTGGCATAACCCCTCAAAAAATGCTCATCAACATCAAGAATAACAACAAAAACAAAAAACCTTCCAAATATACAGGTCTCCTGTTTAAATTTTAAATTTACATTGATTTTCTCCTTTTCAAAATGAGACAGGCGCGGATATGGGGGGCAATGGGTGCAATTGGAATTTTGTTTAACGCTTCATATAAAACTGTAACTTTTCGTTTCAAATTCGACAATATCGAAAGCTAACATTAAATTCTTACACGTTTAAAGTTGAAAATTTAAAAAAAAAGATTAAGATATCTACAATCACACACAAATGCGGGGGTAATATCGACTTAAAACATATTTTCGGGTAATAGCTAAAGTGCACCTACAATCCCCACTTGTGTACTGTCAGCACAAAAGTCATAACTAATGGTCAGTTGCCTTCAAAACATTGTCTTAATTCTTATATTATAGGGACGATAAGGTAATGAGCACTGGCTTCATCATTTTTTTAAAATTATAACAATAAATAGTAACATTACAAATTTATTTTCCCGGTTGTTAAATAAATAATAAGTTACACTTACCGTCAACTATAACACATGCAGATGAATGAGACTTGCCTAGCTCATTATAGGCTACACAAGTATATTCTCCTTCGTCTTCAGGGTAAATCTGCAAAATCCGCAATGACGCAGTCTCTCCATCAAACTCAGCGTTAAAATCACCACGAAGATGAATTAGCTGGAATATGGCAACCATTCAATAATAATAACTCTTACATATAATAATAATATTTCAACTTTACCTTGCTGTCCTTTTCCCATCTAATATTCGGTTCAGTTGCTGAGCTAATTCTGCATTCTAGTGAAATTGAGTCGCCATCACAACAACGTATGTCTTTTAATGGATGTGTGATACTTGGTACTGTTCGCACATTGCTATAATATAAATTATGATTAACTTATATTTTATTAAATTTTATAAACACTTACCCAACTCTTCTAGTACTTATTCCAGTATCACCAAATAGATCTGCAATATAATACAATTATTTGATTTGTATGTTATTCCGCCATTTTAAAGAAAATTATGTTATTACGTATAAAATTTTATATGAAGTTAAGGTGGGTATAAAATAAGAAATAATGCAGGAGGAATCAGTAAATTAATTGAATATAAAATGTGCTTCCCATTGGGTCAATTGTCTTCCCAAATTTTGTGATATTAATTTTCTGGTAATACTTATTTTTCTAAGACAATTATTGATTCAGGAGGAATCAGTAAATTAATTGATTATAAAATGTGCATCCTGTTGGGTCAATTGTCTTGTCCCAAATCTTGTGATCTTAATTTTCTGGTAATACTTATTTTTCTAAGACAATTATTGATTCAGGAGGAATCAGTATATTAATTGATTACAAAGTGTGCATCCTGTTGGGTCAATTGTCTTGTCCCAAATCTTGTGATCTTAATTTTCTGGTAATACTTATTTTTTGATTATTATTGATTTTATAAGATAATTGCCTCATATTTTATAAGATCAATAATTGTCTTAGAAAAATAAGTATCACAAATTGAAAACATATATTTAAAATGTATTCCTTATTTCATATTATTTGCAGCTTATACTCGCCTTAAGAAATATAAATGTAAACTCATATCATCATTTTCCAAAAAATCATTATAAAAAAAAATTGTTTTATTTATCCTTTGAAAGGATAAATAAAACAATTTTGATTTTGATTTTTATCACACTTTAGTTTCACTAGTTTCGGCATAGTTCTAGCCATATTTATACTCGGACGACTAATGAAATTTGAGTCATTGAAGAAAGTGGCTATAGCTAAATTTTAGTCATTGGAGGAACTAGAAAATGACTAGAACTTGGCTGAAACTAGCTGCAAAGTGTAAATAAAGTGTGATAAAAAACAAGTAAAAATCGTTTTCTTTATCCTTTAAAATGAATGATCACAAACTAGACGCCTTAACAATCCAATAGATTTAACGGGAACTTGATGTTCGTACATTATGCATCATACTTACAAAATCTATGTTTCAGTTTCAGTTTAGTAGTGCGAATAAATCACAGATTTTACACAAGTCTAAAAATATTGTACATAGAGATAAAATAAAATTGAACATAGTATTCGACAAATACATCAAACAATCATAATTAAAATAAACATCATGTATACAAATAAAGTCAAATAAAATAATAAATAAATAAACTAGAATTTAAAATGTAATATAACTAGATTGTTTTACCCCCGTATTCACTGACGTTCCATAAATCTAAAAGGCACCTTACACGATCAATATTACTGTCAATATTTTAGAATAACGACAGTATTACTGTACGATAATATGTTTAAAATGTTCATTATTCTAAAATGTTGCGAGTACTACTCATAGTGTAAGGTATAGTAATGATGTAATGAAGAGAATACTGATCTTTATGGGGATAATTGATTACTTGATAAATATAAAAGGATGATTGAAGGAAATATTGACAGTACTAGCATTGACATTATTATTGACCGTGTAAGGTGCCTTTATCAATAGCTATTGAACCCAGAAGTATTCGTTGTTATATCAACAATAAATACATTATCTAGGGAATGTAGTTACTTTAGATTCTCTCTATTGGAAACATTGAATAATTAAACAAAAGGTGTCATCAAAGCTCCAATTGCAAGTGCAATTGAAGATGTTTTATATTTGTTTTGGCATATTCTGTCACAATGATGTTGTCAATTTATCCATTCAATAGCTTATGGGACCTATACAGTTTATGGGATGTTGGTGAATACGGGCATTTAACAAATATATACTTTTCAACACTTCCTGTGCACATGCGAACATCTTAAGACTCCAAAATAGATTGAACTGTTGTAATTGATTGCAAATAATTACCTTTAGCTTTAATCTGTAGAGAAATTATAGCTTTAGCATCACCATGACAATTTTTGGCATACACCGTATAAGTACCAGTAAAATCAAATTTAGCCTGTGGTATCTCTAAACGGTATTCCGGTCCATCATCAACCCTATGGAAATGCGCAGAATCCCTGTAGTACTCCGGCTGTAATAAATAAAACGAAAAATGCAAATCATACACCATTAATTGCAATAAAATGTAAATTAAACCGCCCTAAAAATGGCAGTAACAAGTATTTAAAGAATCCGTATTGCGAATTAAACAATTTGCATTAATTTGGTGCGTTATGGATGTCCATTTACAAGGAAATAAAACGTGTACAAGCCGTTTCGCCATTGACCTTGCCTTGAGAGTTTTCGCTCTGACAGTTCGGTTCGTTATAAAATATAAATATTATTGTGCGTCGTGTCGCTTTTAATTATTGCCATGAGTAAGTAACTCCGCTTCTATGGGCATTTTACAAGTAAACAGAACCTTAAATGGCGTCAGCCCAACAACTGAATCTGTAACTTTTATGCAAGAATTAATTGAGCTAATCACGCCAAATTCAAAACAGTTTCTTAGTAGCGCAGCCCAACTTGTCGAAATTGTGGCGGTCGTAATTCCCGGCAGAATTCCACGTTCTGCGCAATTTAATGTGCCCCGAGAAGAATTAACACGAATTCTTCGCGTCTCGAAGAAATATGGACCGGGTTCATTAGCGCGCGCGGCCGCTGCTTTCACGAAATGCCTTCGAAAAGAACATGACAGCGACATTGCAATTGACCGGCACCATAACAAATCCTTTGATAATTCAACCAATTGTCTACCAAATTTATTTTAGCGGGTATTTACAATTGTTTCTTTTTTTCTTGCTTATAATGTTGCGTCCATTAATATAAATTTCAATGGCACTCGGCAGCAGGAGGAGGGCGGCTGGATTCTTTTGTGAGCGTTTCGACTTTTTATGCGTGCTGAAATTATCCCATGCGAGGAAGAAGACTGACGTGTGTACAATAAGTAGCAATAAAGTGTAATTATGGAAGTTTCAGGCTTTAATTGATACAATTTAAGAAGATTGTCGGTTCAAGAAAGCTTTGCAATTTGTGATCTTAAAATATGTCAAGTACAGAATGACATATTATTATTTAATGCTTTTAAAAATTACCTCATTAGTTATTATCTTGGGACAGTTCTCTAATTTTATAATACGAGTTAAAATAGTATATCGAGTGATTAGAGCCGTCGTTCGTCTAGTACTGAGTTCGAACCCCGTCGCGAATCTCCTTTTACAGTTTATCAGAGGTTTTCTGTGAAGTTAAGGTAAATACCGGGTGATTAAACTCCTCTAAAAATGACACAGCACAATGTAAATGATATAAATTCGGTTTACAACTATTTGTACTTTGCAATTAATTTAGTTTATTTATGTAGGTATTAGTCATTTCGGGTAGGTTTTTTCTGAAAACATAGTTAGAGAAATACAGCTATTGGTAAACCGCCAGAGGAATCTAAAAAGATTCTTTTATAATAAAAAAAAAACTCGTTTCCGACCATAAAGGGAGAAAAAGGACTTTAATCACCTGGTGTTTACCTTAACTTTACAGAAAACCTCTGAATAACCATGAAAAATGATTCGCGAAAATACGCCTTCGATGAAAGTATTATAAAGGATCTTTTTAGATTCCTCTGGCGGTTTACCAATAGCTGTATTTCTCTAACTATGTTTTCAGAAAATAACTTACCCGAAATCACTAAACCGTACATAAATAAACTAAATTAATTGCAAAGTACAAATAGTTGTAAATCGAATTTATATTATTTACATTGTGCTGTGCGGTCCGACGCCATGTATTTTTAAATGAGGGCATCGCAAAACGTTAGCCATCATCAGGTCAAAACAGGGGACGCCATCATCATCGGGTCGAAAGGTCGAATGCCATATTCATCATATCATCACGTGCTTCGACTTTTCGGCCTAATGATGATGATGGCATCTACCGTTTCGATCTGATGATGTCGAAAGTGTTTCGTTACCCCTCTTTTAAAAATACGTGCGATTTTGGAGTCGGACCCGCATAGCATATCTAATGAAGGTATTTGAACTGTAGTTCCCCAATACTCTGCCCGTAACTAGTAACTTTTTTGGGGCGATGGGCAAGCCCACCCTACACTAATTGTTATGAGTTAAATAAAGCTACTGCTCTGTAATATATCTAGGCGAGTTGCAGATTTCAGGATTTCAATTAGCCCTTGACAGGACACGTTTCCAAAAAGTTGTTGAAACTCCTACAGTTTTTTAATATAATGAGATTTTTTTCGATCTTTCTGTGACAGTTCTAGGCTCCTCATTCCATCTGGGCACGTGCCCCTGTTGTCCCTACCTAGCTACTAACCACTAGGCCACTGGTCTTTATAATTGATTAATTACAAAGTGGTATTTGTATTATTTGTATTCTGTTAAGATTTCAAATATGAAATCTCTTATTAATTATTCAGAGAATATTTATGCAAATCTTTCAATACTGACCTATCCTACACGAATTTTGTTTGAACACGTTTGACATAATATTTCTTATATGGGAACTGGTATAATATTATCTGCTTGTATTTGGTTGTATCGCGGAAAGGAATTTACGATATGATGAATAGTTTGTTTACCGTCGCGCCCACCTTTCGGGGGCAAGCTCGCCCACGCGCCCCTCTGGCCGGGCGACCGATTTTTTACGCAGCGATTGATCAACTCCACAAGCTGCACGACCTTGCCAAGGTTTGCTGGGGCTTATATGGAAGTTATTAATAAATAACATGAAGATAAGACCGTTTTCTCTCTTCGGCGAAATTTTATAGGAACATATTAACTGGTAAAAGTTAATAAAATCGCCATTCCACATGTTTCGAATGCTTGATCATTTTTTCAATACTTTTGGTTATGAAATAGATATCATATTTCAACAATCTTTCTAGTTTTTCTAATTTCTGCGTGTTATTCATTACATTAATAATAGATTTATTTATATTTATAGCTTCAGCCATTATTATACTTTTAGACTGACTTGCATGGGTTGAAGTAGTTTGAGGACGAGTTTATAAAATTTCTTTATACATAGCGTTATATTACAATACATGAATATGTGAAATGAAAGCATAATTTCGTCTTAATAGACTAATAATTTGAAATGCTTTATAGTTAGTAAACATTGTTTTGTATAAGCAATTATTAAAGCAATACGTTATGGAGGAGAAGTGGACGAGATATGTATTTCTTTCTTTGAAATTGTTATTTATTTCCCACTTTTTGATTTTTGTTGTTGTATAAGTATATATGATATGAGGAGAGTTAGAGGAATGACACAAAAGGACAAAATGAAGAATGAGGATATAATATGGGAACAAAATGTAACACCGACAATAAATTACATAGAGGACAGACAATTAGGATGGTGGGGATACATAAGGACAAAATGAGGAATGAGGATATAAGAAGAGAACTAAATGTAACACCGACAATAAATTACACAGAGGACAGACAATTAGGATGGCAGAGACAGCACCAGCCAAAAGAATATGAAGGGCAAAAATCAAAAACAAGAAAAAAGGAAGACCAAGAACCAAAATGGGATGAAGCTATATCGGAACTATAAGAAAGGAAACGAAAATACTGGAAGAAAGCAAAAGAACGGGCAATAATTAGAAGAGAATGGAAAAAATTTATAAAAGAATAGAGGAAAATTCAAACCTTTACACCACACTGTGGTAGAAAAGGCCAGCGAATATATATATATATATATATATGTATATATGTATATTTGTAATCTATAGCTTTAGCGAAATAAAGGATTATTTATATATTTATAACAAATATCTACCTCTATAATAATAAAAATATATGACTTCAATAAGAGTGAAACACTCTATTATAGCAAATACTGTTATTGCCCAACACTGATTTGAGTGAAACGAACTCTCCATCTGACATCAAATAGACAAAGAAACTATATAATGCAATTACGGCCATTTCGTCTAAACAGTTTGTCCTGAAATTCGAGCGGTATGCCATTTCCGGCTAGAAATACTGATAGCAACTGGCGTCAGTGCATCCGGTGTCCTGTTGCGCCCACAAAGGGATATAGATCAAACTTATGGTCGAGAGATCGGTGAAACCGCACCAGCAGCTGATCGTGATCGCAAGTATCGCGTCATTAATAAAAACCGTGCGCTCGCCGGTATCTGTGTCTCGCGGACTTATTGCACAAAAACAAGAAAAAGCCGGAACAACACAAGCGAAATTATCGAAAGAAAAATGTTGCTGGATGGATACTAGGTTATGGACTTGTTTTGTAATTAATTGGATGATAAAAGTCTTTTTTTTGTTTAATCTGCAATTGTTTATTGATTACATGTTCACGACAATTAATATCGTTTTACAGTTTTTACTTACTAAATGACTAGTCATTTTACAAAACGACTGATTGTTACTTTCGATTTAAACAACTAAAACGATCACTTGGTAATATAAATAAATTCACCTTAGATCAGGGGTCGGCAAACTTTTGAGACGAAAGAAAAAAAGTTAATTTCCAATCTGTGATCCATTATTGACAACTTTGGCATATAAAGTCTCGTAGGTTTAATGCAGATAACTCTCGAGTTAAATTCCAATCCGTGATTCAATTATCACTTTTGACAATAATGGGACATATTTAAATAGAAGTTAATTTCCAATCTGTGATTTAAATGTCACTATTGACAACTTTGCCATATAAATGCTCGATTGTTTAAAGCAGATAACTCTCGAGTTAAATTCCAATCCGTGCTCCAATTGTCACTTTTGATAACATTGACACATAATGCGACATATATAAAAAGAGGTACATGCGGGTATGAAATGAAAAGTTAAAAACATTTTATGCAACATTACGGATTATAGTTATCTCGCCTTTATACAACCGAGCCTAATTGTATTATAAAGAGCTCGTAGTAATATACAACCTGACATTTTAAATGGGACAACCTAAATCTGTATATAGACAGAAAAGCATATAATCGACTTTACTTTCATATCGCATCTTTTTATGACAAAGCGTTGCATATCCTCTACTTTTATAGTGATTGTAAACTTAAATACAATAATAAATGTCCATTGTCGGCGATAAATTTCAACAAAGATTTTTATATCTCTCTTGACATTCGACGGACAACCTTCGCGTATATATTCTCTCCGCGCGACGCGGATTAAACGTTTTGATTAAAACATTCGGCTCGCACTTTCACACGTCTGGCGCCAAATAGTTAACCTTCGCAAAGAGTGTACAAAGAGCCCATACCTCATATGACTAAATTGAAATTGTAAAGAGCATTACTTTAAAGTTACACTCGACCAAAATCAACAAAATGGTCTTCATAATAAATATTCAATATTATAAAGATAAGATCAATGTTCGTCTATATTCTTTATTATATTAACTAGATAAAATACCAGCCGTTAGACAGGGATGATTTTTAATTACAAAAGTATACAAATTCTTGCTTTTAATATGATGAATAAATACGTTTTTAATTAGATAACTATATAAAATATTGCTATTACTTCAAAGCATTTTATTTATTTATTTAATTTGTTATTGTACCATATTAGTTATATTTGTCTGTATACGTTGGTAAATCACCCCCTAAATTTGTTGGCAATAACAGCGCCCCTAAGTTTACTTGGTGACCACTGCGTGGTCATCTCGCTCTCTTAAACATCAACCACCATCAGCATCACATCGTATCAACGTTCTCTTTATCATCAAATATCAAAATCACAACAAATCGTTTTTTATTTTCTCCGATAAGATTTAACATAACGCAACAACAATTACATTCAACAAAAACTTGGTCAGAGCATAATATATCCCCTACAGTCAATCAGTATTTTTATTATTGCGTTTTTGTATGGTTTAGCCGCGAATTTGTACATATTTGAAAAGTAAATGGTCTTCATAATAAATCTTGAATATTATAAAGATAAGATCAATGTTTGTGTATATTATTTATTATATTAACTAGATAAAATACCCGCCGTTAGATAGGGATGATTTTTAATTACAAAAGTGCACAAATCCTTACTTGTAATATAATGAATAAATACGTTTTTAATTATAAAACTACATAAAATATTGCTATTACTTCAAAGCACTTAAAATTTCAACTTAATAATGAATAAAAAAATTTCTCGGTGGGAATTCAAACCTGCGACCCCCACTAAATATATCGGTATATGCGTTTAAGCGTGGTCCTCCTTAATGCAGAGTTGGGCATTAGAAGATAAATATTTTTTTTCAAAATACGAAAATCGCTGTTGGTATGTATTAGTTTCCAAAAGTGACTATATGCCCTGAAAGGGGTGTTGGAACGATTAAGGGGGCTATAGTAGCTGCTAACGTAACATTTTAAATAGGACGACAACCTATATCTGTCTATAGATCTATAGATAGAAAAAAATATATACAAAGGGGGGCACTGAATAAAAATAGGGGGGCGATGAAGAAATAAAGAGAAGGAAGAAAATGAATATTTTGGAAAACACTCACACCCTTTGTGGTGAATTTTATTTGATATCAGCCTTCAGTAGAATTAATTCTGTGTCTATTTAAAATATTATCATCGAGTGGATAAGTCAACTCCGGTGTTGAGAATCACTGCGTTAGATAATAGCGGCATACAAAATTTAAAAATTTAAAAATAGGCATTCGTTTTTTAGAAAACGACTTACAGACGATAGACTGATAATATAATATATAAATATTAATTGGTTACAAATATTGCAATATGCAATGTTTTGCTAAAATGTAGATTTAACGTATACATATGTAACATGATGCCTGTCGGTTAATTAAGTTGATTACAAACACTAGCACTAATGAGTTTGCAAGGCGATGAAATTGCGTTTGAAATTAAATTAAAAGTGATTTGATACCATTCGCCAAGGTTAGCACTATATTATTTAAAAAATTATTTGTGCTGCGCTCCACTTTTATTTCAGAATCTTAATTATATAACTACAGTTCTCCATAACAGTAAGATAAGAGTAATGTAGCGGTACTTATTTTATAATTGTGATTAATTGTCTTAAATATATTTTAATGTTTTACATGGGCAACTGTCATCATTATAGTGTAATGATAAATCGAGATAATAAATCAGTTCACTTATCTAGAAAAAAAATCTATAGTAGTAATTATTAATGTTCAATAAAATCGTATTCGATAGGTTTTCTGTGAAGTTAACTCCTCTGAACTTCTCTCTTTACTAGCGGAAAAGCCCTCGGGCTTTGTTAAATCTTATCGGTGAAAATAAAAAACTATTTGTTATGATTTTGATATTTGATGATAAAGAGAGCGTTGATACGATGTGATTGATGCTGATAGTGGTTGATGATAACGAGAGCGAGATGACCACGCAGTGGTCACCAAGTAAACTTAGGGGCGCTGTTGATACGATGAGATGCTGATGGTGATTGATGATAAAGAGAGCTTGATAGCTATACAGATTGTAGTTTTTTCATATCGTGATGCTGATGGTGGTTGATGATAAAGAGAGCGAGATGACCACACTGTGGTCACCAAATAAACTGTTATTGCCAACAAATTTAGGGAATAGTTTATCAACGTATACAGACAAAAATAACTAATATGGTACAATAACAAATTAAATACATAAACAATATATAGATATATATTAAACAGTCTATAGATTTTTCAAATATTTACAAATTTGCGGTTAAACCATACAAAATTGCATTTTATAAAAAAAAAATCGGTTAATGATAAAGAGAGATAGTTATACAGATTGCAGTTTTTTTTTCATACTCGATATTTTTAGATTTAATCTGCTCTATGTTTATATTGAAACTTCTACTTCGTTAAGGTCGTTTTAGATAAGACAATTTCTTAGCTCAAAAATTGTTCAAGAAATGAATTTATATATCCTCCCATACAATTTGTCCTTGATAAATAGAACGCGTTATATTTTTCCATTCGATCTACCATCCAATTAAATATTTCAAATAATTTGCTGTATGATACGAGAAAATTTAGATTGTCTCGCATCTTGACTTAAGGTCGTTTTAGACAAGACAATTTCTTAGCTCAAAAGTTGTTCAAGAAATGAATTTATATATCCTTCCATACAATTTGTCCTTGACAAATAAAACGCGTTATATATTTCCATTCAATCTACCATCAAATTAAATATTTCAAATAATTTTAATATGATACGAGATAATTTATATTGTCTCGCATCTTGACTGACTTTTGAGTCAAGAAATTGTCTTGTCTAAAGCGACCTTTATACAATATAATTAATTCATATATCCTCCTCCCATATAATTCGTCCTTGACAAATAGAACGTGTTATATTTTTCCATTCGATCTACCATCCAATTCAATATTTCAAATAATTTGCTGTATGATTCGAGACAATTTAGATTGTATCGCATCTTGACTAACTTTTGAGTCAAGAAATTGTCCTGTCTAAAACGACCTTTACAGTACATTTCGCCTAATGTATTATTTTATATATATGTATATATATATATATATATATATATATATATATAATTATTACATAAAATATGATTTTGTATGTTTTAACCGCAAATTTGTAAATATTTAATGATTCCTTCGTTAGACATTTTCCACACTGTACCAATACAATATAAATGTTTCAAAAATCACTGGGTGGAGAATTTTCATAATCTGTTAGTGTATTAGCAATATATTAATCTATCCTTTAAAGTCATATTCAAAAATTATATTATGCTAGTTATCATTCTATTGAATGACAAATTCCATAGAAATATAATTTTCTATATTTTATCCGTGAATTTATTTGTAAATATTTCAAGAATCCTTCGATAGACATTTTCCACACCGTACCAATACATTCGCAATATATTGATCTATCTACGTTTCATAACAAAAAATAATTATGTTGCTAATTTTCATGGTGTTCATAGCCAAAGTAAGTGTTTCAAAGAATATGTTTTTGTATGTTTTAACCGCAATTTGTACTTATTTCAATAATACCTCCATAGATATTTTTCACACTTCACTAATGCATTATGAACACATTAGTCTACTCATTAATGTCATAATCAAAAATTACTATTTTGCAGCTTTTCATTCTATTTAATGCCAAAGTCAGTATTTCATAAAAAATATGATTTTGTTATAAAATGATTGGCTACTCTTATTCGGTGAATACGAAAATTGTCTCTTTCAATACAATACAATTATGTTTTATTCGATGAAGTAAGTTTTTCAAAATAAATCTACTTTGTATGTTATGAAAAGCCGAACACACATACAGATAGAGTCGCAGTTTACCGACACCTGCCCTAGGTGTTAAACTAGTAATAAAGTAGTTGTTTATATACATGTAGTGTTTTCGTCTTTTTGTAGTCAGATACAATAATACTGTAGAAGGTTTAATAACATAATGAATATAATATGTCGACAAATCTTTTAATTTAACGCATTAGGGCGGGTAAAGTATAATGTTTATGTCTCTGGCTTAAAGTGCCTTTTAATTCCTTCTTATATAATACACTTCATTAACTTTTCTACGGTATAAAATAGTTAAAAGTACAGGTTTTCAACACAATTCAGGAATAACGTCGTTTAAACAGGTAATAAAAAACACTCTAAACTACTGCGAGCGCACTTATGTTTCTTGTCCTACTGTATTCAAATCACAAAACATTGTATTAAATATAAACTATGCAATTTTCAAGTCGTCGATTGGACTAGCTAATATATGAAATGAGTTTTACTTACTGTTAATATTAAAATCACAAATATGTACTTTATTTTTCCAAAAAAATATGGTCCTCGTAGCTATATTGGACTAACCATCAAATTTTAAAAATCTAGTTTTATGTTATTATTATCATTGTTATTATTAGTACTACAATAAAAATAGATTTTTTAAATATTTTTGTTAATTTCAGATTTAGTTCAATTTTGATGTTTAATGCCTCAAATATAAAGTATCTAATTTTCACTACTTTTGTTAGACGATAATTACCATAACTATTTTTCACATTTTTAATAAACTATCTCCTTTTATATACAATTAGATATATTAAAACGTTTAATAAAACTAGTGAAAATTATTTAGATTATTATTATATTTTTACTCATAAGTATGGATAAAGTATTATAATCGAAAGGAAATTTTTATTTAAAATATATTATTATATTTTTCCAAAGTTAATATAAAGTATCTAATTTTCACTACTTTTATTAGACGATAATTACCATAACTATTTTTCACATTTTTAATAAACTATCTCCTTTTATATAAAATTAGATATATTAAAACATTTAATAAAACTAGTCAACATTATTTAGATTATTATTATATTTTTACTCATAAGTATGGATAAAATATTATAATCGAGCTGAAATTTTATTTAAAATATATTATTATATTTTTCCAAAAGTTGTATAATATTATAACTGTATACGAATTGTACTTTCACAACGAGAATGACAATCAATTTTAGTAATAAAAAATCGAATTCTTACCAGCTGCACACAATTTTTCAACACTATATAGCTATAATAAAAACGGGGTTTTAATACACCAATGCACTCAAAAACTTCAATATACAAGCAATTGTTTAGTAACTGAATGCACCTCTCACGAAAGTTAATCGATTACCGGGGCACCAAACGATCACTTATACCGATAAGCATTGTACATGATTGCTAATAATATACCCAAGTAGTATTAGATGTTGGCAAAGAGAGTGGGGTAACACCACAAATATGGCTAGGCCCCGAAGGCGCATTTTGAAACCCGATGACTACCATGACGAGATTAATATAATTTATAATGGTGGTGGTGAATTATTCAATGTTGCTTATATAGTTGGAAAGTTTTTAATGTTTATTATTTTCTCCAAAAGAATAATAGCTGTTTACGATATAAGTGTTATTTTATATACCTTCTTACAATATAAAATGACATATTTAACACTTATATCGTAAACAGCGATTGAAACGCGGTTGTCAAAATAGAGTTAAAATAAACTTATTCCCTCAAAACTAAGAGATAAATATGGCTGTAATTAAATATCAACTTTCTTGACCGATATCTTACATCCGCAATAATATTTTATTTTAATCTGTTCATTTTCAAATAGCTGCTGTTTCTATGGGTATCTAAGAATAGCTACTATAACTATGAAACGTTGGTGAATGGAGGGTTAATTATTAAGTAGTAAAACGGTGGCTTCAAATCGGGCCCTAGTACACCTTCCATTTATAAATAAAAAAAGTGTATCCCTACATATAGTTAAATATTTTAGGTGTGTGGTTTATTACATCTTGTAGAGTCAAGTAAGAAAAAATATCTAGGGCACCAACATAGATTAATTCGCTGTTTCTATGGGTATCTAAGAATAACTACTATAACTATCAAACGTTGGTGAATGGAGGGTTAATCATTAAGTATGAAAACGGTGGCTTCAAATCGGGCCCTAGTACACCTTCCATTTGTAAAAAATAATAAAATATATCCCTATATATAGTTAAATATTGTAGGTGTGTGGTTTATTTCTTGTAGAGTCAAGTAGGAAAAAAATATCTAGGGCACCAACATAGATGAATTCGGCCCTAACTACATGATTAAGATAACTAATTTAATCGGTGAAAATATTTACAGAATGAAACCTGGTTATATTTCTGTGGCTATTTGACAGAAACCACATTTTGAAATTGAACTTTTTTCATAAATATTCATAAATCCACTGTAAGTAATAAATGGGATGTTTTATTATTATTTTGGAATTAAAAACGCCCATTCTTCTTCCATTTCCATACATAAATGATTATTTTTATGTAACAGAAAAGGTCTAATATAAAGTAAAGTTGAATAATTGTGGGCCCATAGACACAGTATTATAATAGTAGAGAAATAATCTGTCAAATAAACGAAGAAAATAAAAAGTAAAACTAAAATATATAAAAATGGATTGCTCATATCACAAAGCAGTAAACAACTTGAAGAAATTGAGTAAGAAAGAAATAAAGAAGTAAAAACGACAAGTCACTGAGACTTTATAAAATAAGTAAAAATAGGCTACATGATTAAGACGACAACTAATTTAATCGATGAAAATAGAATGATCGTAAATAGTTACATACTATAAACATCAACCATTCCTGGGTAGTCGTATTTATCGGCTAGTGAGTTCACTCTATTTCTATATTTGGCACGTATTACTCTCAGTTTTGATAATTCAGAAAATTTTGGAAAAATCAAAATTTAGAAAATTTTGGCATAGTTGAATTAAAAAATGCTAGTAGAGGGTTGAAAAATAAGTAAGCTCCAAGAAATGACAAGATTTCAAATGAAATAATAAAAATTTTAGTGAATGAAATTCCAGATATTTTCCTAAATGTTTTTAACAAAATGATTCATGATGGAATTTTTCCAATTAGTTGGAAATAAGCTGTATTAGTCTTAGTTCCAAAACCTGTAAAACATTTAGGCGATCCTTTGAAATTTAGTCCAATTGTCTATTAAATAATTTAGCAAAGCTTTTTGAAAGACTAATAGAAAAAAAAAACTGAGAGAGGAAGTAATATAAAAGAGGTTGGTCAAAAATTAAATTTGGATTTAGAAAAAACTTATCAACTCTGAATTTTAGACAACGTCATTATTGAAGTTATTTTGGCTAAAATTGGTTCATATAAAAATAAAAAATTATGTACTATGTTATGTTTAGACGTTAAAAATGCATTTAATACAGCTCAATAGTATAAAATTGTTAACAAATTAAAAACATTAAAATTTTCAGATTATCTAATAAACATCATTAAAAGTTGTTTCGAAAATAGGGATATTATAGTGGGGAATAAAAATTATGAAAAAAATTAATAATGAAGATGGGTTCCACAAGAATCCGTTCTTGGTCCCCTTTTATGATGGCCTATTAAATTTAAAGTTATCTTTAAGTGTTAAAATTATTGGTTATGCTGATGATATTGCAATATTAATATCTGGTAAAAATGAATATGAGATTTGATGTTTGGCAATAGAAACTATCAATAAAATTGGATGATTGATAATGGACTAACTTTGGCAAGTGAAAAAACAGAATTAATTATCCTTGAAGGTAGAAGAAAATTAAATAACTTTAATTTAAATATAGGTAACAATGTTATTAAAATATTATTTCATATATTTATTTAAATGTAATAAAAGTCTCCAAATTGTTTGTTATATTGCCTATATGCAATATATTTTCATATATTTTTTTAAATTGTATTTCTATTGACTAGTTTTTGAGTTCAAACTTACATATTATTTAACACACACATTTTCAATATTATATTATATCTCTTAATAGTGTCCAATTGTTTAAAATGATGTTTGAATCACGAGTGATTTATTCGGAACTTAATTAATCAGCTTTTATAAAACCCAACCTTAATTTATTACATTGATAACATCTCAGGTTAGGGACCTTTACTTTATCCATATCTGTGACTATGATTTCTTAAACATTTATTTTAATAAAATTCAACTGCGGAGGGGTTTTGCTAATAGGCGCGCTTGTAATTGAGGTTTTAAGTAGGCATATTGCTTGTAGGATATCTTATTGTATGCTAATATGCTTGATGATAATCTCACTGATGTATGCAATAAAACTATACACATTTCTTAATGTATGTTAATTAATTATGTGTGCTTTATACGCTGACACCTGTTACACGAATATATTTCACAATCACATATGTTGTAAAGCAATTATATATTTAAAAAAAATAATGGTCGAGGATGAGACAGTTGGTTACCGGATCAGATCTTATGGCTTATTATATTTTCTTAGAAAAAAAAATCACCGTTATATAACGATTGCAGTCTCGACACTATTGTAGGCTCATACTAAGCTATATGAAAATGTATAATAATAAATAAATCGTGGCAGAAACTCCTCTGGCCGATAGCCCTAATATAGACCTCTTTAAATAAATCAGAATATTCAAAGTTTAAAAAAAAATCGTGGGGGGTACATAATAAAAATTGCAATTTGTTTTGTTGCCAATATTATTCAATGACAGTCTTATAAAAAATACTTGCTGTCAACTTTTTTAACTGTTCTTTTATGAAACCACTAAAGTGATGTCTTATAAACAAAATTGTTAAATAAAAACATTGGTATATGGGTACATACATTTAAATAAAAAATGATTTTACAAATATTTTACTAATATGTTTTTCTCTCCAAAATTATAAAAAAAAAACTAAGGCCCAGCATCCTATTCGAAAATATGTCTGATGATTGTTGTTAAATTCTAAACAATATTTTGAAAGTTTAAAAAAAATCTTGGGGGGTACATTAATAAAATTGCAATTTGTTTTGTTGCCAATATTATTCTATAACAGCTAACATAATTAACTTAAATTTGTTTTTTTCTTATTTTATGGTTACCAAGACATAAGTAAACAATTGTAGACAAAATTATTTTTTTTGCACACTCCATTTAGTAACAATGCACCGTGAAAAAGTCCACGCCGTGTCAACTCACGGGGCGCCCGGAATTATAAGAATTGTTTAACTTCACACCGGTTAGTACGAGCTGGTCCAGTGTTTTTTGACAATATAAAATGTGTCTCGGATCGATCTAACTATATCTATAAACTTTTATATTTCTCTTTTTTTTTCGAGTAAATTCTGAAAAGTACTTTTACTTAGTCAAAATGGCTATATAAACAGGGTGGTCACAAATTAATGAATTGTGAATTTGTACTAATAGTAATGTACCGTTTTATTATTAAAAATGTTATAGGAAAACGTTATTTTTGGCCAATAGGCAATAGAAGCTCAAATATAAAATTTTACATTTTTTATCCCAATGTTGAAACTTTCCATTTTAATAAATTATGTAATTTTCTGTTAAAAAAATTTTCGATGAGAAATTTTTGCAAAAATCATAAATAAAGGTTTCTTCTTTTGGTTTGTTGGCCTTGATCTATTGATCACACTAGCCAGTAAACTATGAATTATTATGTTTATAAACTCTGTATATATAATCACTATTGGACGAAACCACACACTAAACTAAAGACAGACACAACATCCATGGATTAATAGACCCAAATTCCGAATGAAAATTGGGATTTATTAAAAATAAAGATTTGATCGAATTTATTCCATACTTTAGAGATACCCCTGTATATTAAGATAACGTTTGTAAGAAAAACTCACCCTCAGAAAATCTCGTAACCACAACACTTCCGGAACTGGATCCCCAATAACCTCACAGAGTATAACAATATCATCTCCCTCATAAGCAATCGTATTGAGCGGCTTTTTAATAAACTTCGGCTCTTTTGAATAGCTGTAAAAGAATTCATGTTTGTATATAAAACATGAATTCAAATCTAGTTATTATACAAAATACGTACGGTAATTCAACATTAGTCTGCTTTACTTCTATAACACTATCAGCTGCACTCTTGAAGAATTTATTTAGAACATTAACACTACTACTCGCCTCTGTTCTACCGATTTCATTGATTGCTACACATGTGTAAATGCCTGAATCACCCGGCGATACTGCACCGACAGACAACTCAATTCTACCATCATGAGAGAGTGTTGCCACAGTTTTTCTGGATGGACGCAATCGCATCTATAAAAATAACTTTTATTTTAGAATTGTCGTTATTATAAAATATCAATAACTAACCCCATTTCTATACCAAGTTACACTAACTGTCGGATACGCCTCAACTTTAGCAGATAATCTTAGCTCCTCGCCTTCCGTAAGAGTTACATCCGTTGGACTGATATTTCCGTTAAAAACTGGAGCCACATACGCCCTCAGACCTTTATCCACAATAAGCTGACATTTACACGAAATAGACCCAAATGGATTCTTCGCTGTAACGTAATAAGCACCTGAATCCTCAAAACTAGTTTTCATAACTTCTAAAGTATGAAAATTGCCATCAGACCAATAATTATATTTCGCATTGTTGAAGATTTCGCGCCCATTTCTTGACCAAGTTATTTCCGGAGCTGGCAATCCCATCACCTGGCAAGTCAATCGTACTGGGTAGCTTAACTGCACGCGTCGATCTCGCAGACGCATTGTGAACTGCGGCGGGATTTCTTCGACGTTGTTCTCTTGCAATCCCCTAAAATATTATCTCATTATAATTGCAAACTAATTGTAATTTGATGGTACCTTCGTAGCTGTGTGTCTGCTATCAAGAGTTTGGGATCGGATACGACTGCCAGACGAGCAAATGTCGCGACTCGCCCAATTTTGTTGATTGCCTCACATGAGAACCTTCCGGTGTCTTGTTCCGATAAATTTGTAATTGTTAGGGTGCATGATGTGTCAGTGTTGGCGATTTTGAATCGTGGGGAGTCGGCTGGTATTTCAGCTCCGTCTCGACACCACCGGATTGTTACGTTGGATGTTCTGTGAATCTAAAAATATTTAATGTTTTTAGTTTAACGCTTCTTACATATTGAATATTATTTATTTTTTACAGTTTCGTGATATATTTGTATTAATGAATGAATATACTAATTACTGTTTCTTAAAAATTTGGCCACCCCTGATAATTATACTACTAGTCCTATACATTTTAGGTATCAAATATGGTATTTTTATGGTCATTTACTTTCAAGGAAAGAAGAGTTTTATTTATTTCTTAAGAGTTAGTTTTTCGACAAAAAAATCTAGTTAACTTTTGGTTAAAAATATCGATAAAGTAGAATAAGAGTTTCAATAGTGTCCACACACCAGTTCCCAATATTTTCTCTCCCGTCATTTATTTCCTACCTTGCATTAGAAATCACTTTCATAAATCGTTATAACTTATGAAATAAATTCCTTACCTGACAATTCAATGTCAATTCCGATCCAAGTAACGCCTTTAATTGTCCTGGCAAAATTTTAGAGAATTCTGGTAGCTCCACGTGCCTTCCAATTGTAATGGGGTCACTTTGAATAGGCTCGCCCCATCCATAACGATTTCTTGGGGTGATTCTGAACTGGTACTCCGTTTCAGGCTTGAGATTGAATGCATCGAAACTGTTTATCGGGCTAATTCCTAATTCAATCCATCTCGTTTCTCCACCTCTTTGCCAAGCGTCCACTTTGTATGCAATAACTGGGGCGGCGCCTCGATAGTCCGGTTTACCCCAAGACAGCGACACCCAGTTCTTGCCAGTGTCCACGAGGATAGGAGGAGATGAAATTGGACCGGGCACATCTAAACCACATTTGAAACAATTCAATATTTTTCGAATTGATTAAATAAAAGCTGTTATGATATTACTGTTTACCTTGATAAGCAACTAAATCTAAAAGGTAATCCGTAATAGCACATTTTCGCGCAATCCACTTCGTTCGTAATGCCGTAAGCAATAATGTTCGTTCGTTAGGCTTAACACACACATCCATTTCAGGCACACGCATTTTCATTTACATAACTCTCACCCACTGCACATTATCAACGCAACTGTGAATTGAGGGCACGGTAACATTCATTAGTGCCAGAGGAATTTCGCTTTTGGCAATCTTGGCCGGCTAGTGAAATCATACTAAAATTAAGTACCTTTGAGATAGTGACGTTCTTGGAATGTGGGTATGTCGTCGAGAATTTCTGTGGTCGAAGCACCTCGTACAGGTGTTGCTGATCTTGCCCGCTGGCGGAGTCGCACGGTGAAGAAGGCCCTGTCGCATCCAAAACGGTTTTTCGCGAGTATACAGTAAGTGCCAGTATCGTTTTCAGTAGCACGTTTTAAACTGAACCGGACGTAATCATCTGATGTAAATTTAAGGGATCTGTGCGAATTGGTGATATCCTTGAGACCTTTCATCCAAGTCACTAAAATTACAACAGGTTTATTTAGGATCGCATATTGACCTGGTGTGCAGTAGTAGAGTCTTATTAGGGTTTACGAGTTACCCGCAAATGCGTTTTCTAGTTATGAAGCCAAATTGACTATACTGCGAAACTAACAGCACTTTTTTATAATCAAATTTCAAAAATATATGTGGAGTTTGATAAACTGCAAAATATAGTTAGCGGATCTGCTGTGTGTAAAAGGTAGACCCGTAAAGGAGTCTAGGGTGTAGTTATCTACAATAAAAAGTGATAGGGTCCTATGTCCCTTTTGATGTTTCTCTCAAAGAGTGGCAAAATTATATTTTATAGTACACTTTGAATTCGATTCCTGCCCCTAGTCGTTCCGAAGAAATACTCATTTTTGTCACTTCATAAATTCACGATTTGAATGCATACAATGATGGAATTTTAGCTTGCCAGTATTTAAAATACCAGTTAACCGAAATTCCATCATTAATCGTTCAGAACTAGTGGTTATTACATTACATCCTTGACATTAACCTACCTTTTGGTTTAGGTTCACCAGAAATCCTGAATGACACCGTAATATCCTCACCACTAGCCACACTTAATAAAGTATCAGGTCTTGATAAAAACATTGCTGGTTTACCATCACGTACATTACTCTCATCAACCACATCAACATAAGCCGTGGTTTCAGTTTTTCCATATGAATTCATCGCACTGAACGTATATTTCCCGATTTCACTTTCAGTAGCGTTTGGGAAGAGTAACGTATATACTCCAGATTCTTCGAATGTCCTATGCCTGGGAGACGTACGTGGCAATAAGTTTCCACTTTTATACCATTTAATTTCCGAAGGTGAACCTTTAACCTCCACTTGCAGCGCAAGTAGACCTCCGTTAGGAACATGATTATCCGTTAAAACATTTGTAAGGTGCGGTCTACGCGAATCCACCCCCGATTTCGATGCTGTTGATCTTTCAGATCGTTGAGATATATAATCCTCTTTTCCTAAAATAAACTAATTATAAACCAAACAAAGATTACAACAATCAGATTTGTATAGGATTGGGTTATCACGTCAATACATATCATATACTAGACTGCATGGTCTTTTTACATCTGCTTACGCCTTTTTATGTTTTTCAACGTATTTTCAAAGACGATGCCAATGACTAATATATCTCGTGGTTATCAGACTACAATAATAAATTTGCTGATCACATCACACTTTTCCTAAAGCGCGTCCGTTTTCAACATTTCAGTCGTCACGGACGATTCGTAGTGAAAAACATGTAATCGACGAAGTATGACCTAAAAATGACGTCAAATCTTCTATTTGAAGTCCTTAAGATGTGTTTACAGTCATAGATGTGATACAACTTTTAAGGATGTCAAAGAGTTTTTGTCATCAGTTTTAGGTCATAATTCATCGACGACGTGGTGTATAATCTCTTTAATGGCCTTTTTTGATATACCGCACAATTCGCCGTGGAAATGACGTATATATCATTTCCACGGCGAATTGTTGATGTGCGGTATATCAAAAAATGACATTAAAGAGATTATACACCAATACAGAAAACAAATTCAATATTGACTTTCTACTAATATCACTCATATGGCTTATTCGGAAAAAACGACAACTCTAAATACCTGTCTTTTTTCAGGATCGGCAGTTCTGTCAATTTTCTTGAGAACTGGGAAGGCAATTACCTGCAATGGTTAAACGTAAATCTGCGCTCATTGATACTTTTTAAACCAAAAGAGCATACAATGATATATATATATATATATATATATATATATATATATATGTTGCAATTTGAGTTGTGTCGTTTTTCTTCCAAACAAGCGATATTCACAAAATAAGCTCGCAAAATGTGAACCCAATCCTATAAAAATCCGACTCTAAATTATAATTACCTTTAAAATTTACATAATGAGATATTTGATCACTCCAACTTGAATTCTCCGCCCGGCACGAATAACACCCACTATCCTCATCATTCGGACTTTTAATCAACAATTTGCATGTCCCTTCAGCCGAATAAAAAATATTAAACTTCTCTCCAACATTTATATCCTTTCCATTCTTCTGCCAAAATATTGTTGGAGTTGGATGCGCTCTAATACGACACTCCAGTGACATCTCGTTATCCGAAATCCTATAATGCTCCCGGATAGGTCTTGTAAATGTTGGGGGTATTGGTGATGCCTCAAAACCATCATACACCTTCAACTCGGCTCGTGTACTACTCGTCCCATGATCATTCGTTGCGGCACACGTGTATTCGCCTGTATCAGCTGCGACTGTACTAAGAATTTCCAAACTGCAAACACCTTTATTGTAAGACGTTCTGTATTTATACAACTGCTCTAATGGAGCACCATTCTTTAACCACTGAATAGTTTGACCCCCGACGGATACTATAGTACATGTTAGTTTCACATGGGTACCAGATGTGGCGGTTCTGTTGCTGAGGTATGTACCGAAGGTTGGCTTTTGCTCGGTAAACCTAGGTCCGTGGTAATGGTGTGGTCGGTATGCCTCGAGTGATTCGAAGTTGTCGCGGCCTTTAAATCTTGGTTTCTCTCGCACGGGACTTCTACCTCTTCTCTCAGAGAGCCTGTTAGTGTTAGATTCAATATTTAATTCTTGTTTATGGTGTCGTCCATTGCGGGTGGTTAATTTTTCTTCATTTTCAGGTTTTATGCCGTATTTGTTTTCGGAGACTTTAATAGTAGTGTCATATGTTAGTTGCATTGGTTTTGGTTCATCTTCTGTTTTTTGGTCTTGCCTTGCTTGGGCTCTGTCCACTTTGGTTGAGTCTGATATCAGTTTTACTTTTGATTCTTGCTCGGCCTGTTTCTTTATTTTCTCTGGCATGAACTTATGTTCAGCTTTAATTTTTTCTTGCTCAGCACATTCTTTCTTGTCCTTCTCAGCTTGTAATTTCTGCTCGTTTTCTTTAGCTTCTTTCACAGCTTTATCTTTTAAGTCCGTATCAGTTTTTAATTTAGCCTCATTTTCCTTCGCTTCTTTCTCAGCCTTTTTCTTTTCAGATTTTTCTTTGGCTTCCTTTTCCTTTTTATCAACCTTCAACTTATTTTCTTCTTCCTGTTTGGCTTCTTTTTCAGCTTTCAATTTCACCTCTTTTTCAGCTTCTTTCTTAGCCTTTTCGCTTGCCTCCTTTTCAGCTTTTAATTTTGCTTCCTTCTCAGCTTCTTCCTTTGCTTCCTTCTCAGCTTTTAATTTTGATTCCTTCTCAGTTTTTTCTTTTGCTTCCTTCTCAGATTGTAATTTCATTTCTTTTTCGGTTTTCTTCTGTGCTTCCTTTTCAGCTAGTAATGTTGCTTCTTTATCAGCCTTTTCCTTTGCCTCCTTTTCAGCTTTTAATTTTGCATCCTTGTCAGCTTTCTTCTTTGCTTCCTTGTCAGCTTTTAATTTTGCTTCCTTCTCAGCTTCTACCTTGGCTTCCTTTTCATCTTTTAATTTTGATTCCTTCTCAGCTTTTTCCTTTGCTTCCTTCTCAGATTGTAATTTAATTTCTTTGTCGGCTTTCTCTTGTGCTTCCTTTTCAGCTAGTAATTTTGCTTCTTTATCAGCCTTTTCCTTTGCCTCCTTTTCAGCTTCTAATTTTGCTTCCTTTTCAGCTTTTAATTTTGCTTCCTTCTCAGCTTTTTTCTTTGCTTCCTTTTCAGCCTTTAATTTTGATTCCTTCTCAGCTTCTTCCTTTGCTTCCTTTTCAGCTTTTAATTTTGCTTCCTTCTCAGCTTTTTCCTTTGCTTCCCTTTCAGTTTTTAATTTTGCTTCCTTCTCAGCTTCTTCCTTTGCTTCCTTTTCAGCTTTTAATTTTGATTCCTTCTCAATTTTTTCTTTTGCTTCCTTTTCAGCTATTAATTTTGCTTCCTTTTCAGCTTTTTTCTTTTCTTCCTTTTCTTCCTTTTCAGCTTTTAATTTTGCTTCCTTTTCAGCTTCTTCTTTTGCTTCCTTTTCAGCTTTTAATTTTGCTTCCTTCTCAGCTTTTTCCTTTGCTTCCTTTTCAGATTTTAATTTTGCTTCCTTCTCAGCTTCTTCCTTTGCTTCCTTTTCAGCTTTTAATTTTGCTGCCTTCTCAGCCTTTTCCTTTAGCTCCTTTTCAGCTTTTAATTTTGCTTCCTTCTCAGCTTTTTTCTTTGCTTCCTTTTCAGCCTTTAATTTTACTTCCTTATCAGCTTCTTCCTTTGCTTCCTTTTCAGCTTTTAATTTTGCTTCCTTCTCAGCTTTTTCCTTTGCTTCCTTTTCAGATTTTAATTTTGCTTCCTTCTCAGCTTCTTCCTTTGCTTCCTTTTCAGCTTTTAATTTTGATTCCTTCTCAGTTTTTTCCTTTGCTTCCTTCTCAGATTGCAATTTAATTTCCTTGTCGGTTTTCTCTTGTGCTTCCTTTTCAGCTAGTAATTTTGCTTCTTTATCAGCCTTTTCCTTTGCCTCCTTTTCAGCTTTTAATTTAGCTTCCTTCTCAGCTTTTTTCTTTGCTTCCTTTTCAGATTTTAATTTTGCTTCCTTCTCAGCTTCTTCCTTGGCTTCCTTTTCAGCTTTTAATTTTGATTCCTTCTCAGTTTTTGCCTTGGCTTCCTTCTCAGCTTTTAATTTTGCTTCCTTCTCAGCTGTT
Organism: Lordithon lunulatus; assembly: GCA_963942505.1. NCBI lineage: Eukaryota > Metazoa > Arthropoda > Insecta > Coleoptera > Staphylinidae > Lordithon > Lordithon lunulatus. Next base: position 66,549,533 of record OZ012666.1, read on the forward strand.
TCCTTTGCTTCCTTATCAGCTTTTAATGTTGCTTCCTTTTCTGCTTCTTCCTTTGCTTCGTTTTCAGCTTTTAATTTTGCTTCCTTCTCAGCTTCTTTCTTTGCCTCTTTTTCAGCTTTTACTTTTGCTTCCTTATCAGCTTCTTCCTTTGCTTCCTTTTCAGCTTTTAATTTTGCTTCCTTCTCAGCTTCTTCCTTTGCTTCCTTTTCAGCTTTTAATTTTGATTCCTTATCAGTTTTTTCTTTTGTTTCCTTCTCAGCTTTTAATTTTGCTTCCTTCTCAGCTTCTTCCTTTGCTTCCTTTGTTTCCTTTTCAGCTTTTAATTTTGATTCCTTTTCAGTTTTTTCCTTTGCTTCCTTCTCAGCTTTTAATTTTGCTTCCTTCTCAGCTTCTTCCTTTTCTGCTTTTAATTTTGACTCCTTTTCAGACTTTTCCTTTGCTTCCTTCTCAGCTAGTAATTTCATTTCTTTTTCAGTTTTCTCTTGTGCTTCCTTTTCAGCTAGTAATTTTGCTTCTTTATCAGCCTTTTCCTTTGTCTCCTTTTCAGCTTTTAATTTTTCTTCCTTCTCAGCTTCCTTCTTTGCTTCCTTTTCAGCGTTTAATTTTGATTCCCTCTCAGCTTGTAATTTCATTTCCTTTTCGGTTTTCTCTTGTGCTTCCTTTTCAGATAGTAATTTTGCTTCATTATCAGCCATCTGTTTATCCGCTGTCGCCTTCGCCTCCTGCTTTTTTAATTTTAATTCTCTTTCAGTTCTTTCCCTTGCTTCTTCGTCAGCTTTTAATTGTGCTTCTTTTTCAGCTTTTTTCTTGGCTTCCTTCTCTGCCTCTTCCTTCTTAGCGATTTCCATCGCTTGTTTCGTAGCCTTCTCTTTCTCTGCGATTTCGCTGGCTTTCTTATCGGCTTCATCCTTCGCAATTTTTTCTTTCTTCAACCTTTCCTCCTCCTCTTTCTTTGCCTTTTCTTTAATTTCCTTATCAGCTTTTAATTTCCCTTCTTTTTCAGCCTTCTCCTTTTCAGCCAACTCTAGGCCTTCCTTTTCAGACTTCAATTTTGCTAGTCGTTCATTATCAGCTTCTTCCTTGGCTTTATTCTCAGCTTCTTGCTCGGCTGCCGCAGCTTTTTCTGCGTTTTCTTTACTTTCTTGTTCAGCTTTTAAGGTTGAAGCCTTTTCATTATCTGTGGCTTCTTTCAGCGATTTCTCTACGACTTCTTTATCTGTTTTTGCTGTAGCATCTTTCTCGGTTTCAGTTATTTTTTCTGCGACTATTTCAATAGCAGGCTCATGTTCTATCACCTGCTCTACTTCGGGTTTATCATCTAATATAACGTTGTTTTCAGGCACAACTTCCTCAGGTGTATCAAGTTCCTTATTCTTCTCAATTTTCTGACTGTTATCATCTTGAAGCCTTTCAGAGTGCTTAACAGCAATTAGGACCTCATATAAAGTCGAAATTACTTTATTCATCATTTCAACATCAGCCAGTATTACATTATGCTGCTTACACATTTCAATAGCTTCTAATAACAATTTTATATCCGTTTGTACGCCATCCAGTTTCTTTCGAATAAAAGCACCATCGTTATTATCATCAATTAGTTTTGCAGACATTTCTAATTGTTCTTTTAGTGCGAGCAGACTTGGGGAGAATTTAGATGTTTTTGATATTACAACATTCTTGGCGTCTTCTACACTAAACGTTGTAATATTTTCCGAAATACATTGTAATGGCTCGACAACTCTTTCAAACAGCAGCTTTATATTGCTATTAGTATCAGACCGTTTTATTAAATTCATATTTTGATCTAGACCCTCTATTACATTACTGAACGCGAATACAAACGTTTGGATATTGTCTTTTTCATTTAGTTTATCTATGTTTTGTAGAGCGTTGTTTATTTCAGATGATAGTATATTTAAGGGGCTTTGTAATGGCTTTATATGGCTTTCATTCAAGATAATTGTGTTGAATTTTTCCTTTAGAACGTGCATGGTTTTATTTAAAACAGTGTTCGTTCGTAATTTATCGGATGACATTGTAATGCTGTTAGTTAATGAGTCAGAGAAGTTTTTAATATCGGATTCTATTGTTTTTATATTTTCATAATCTTCAATTATGCTGTCCTTATCGTTTTCTCTTATTTGGGTTTTACTGGTAAGCTTGATTTGTTCAGTAAGAGATTCTATTGGTGCTATTAACGTTAATAGGATTGCGAATACATTCCCACTTCTAGATTTAGGTTTTAGTTTATACAAATTTGTTTTAATTTCAGTTAATTGTTGTGATAAGTCTTGTAGGTTTATTACTTCGTGCATTTCAATCTTTTTATACTCAATTGTTTGAATAGCCTTTTCTGCAGATATTGTCTTTTCTAGTAGGGCTTGTAGTGGCTGTTTAAGTGTTTCTATATTCTGAGGAATACTGGTTAGCGCGTTTTTAAGATTTGTAGTTGATTGTAGGATAATATCTTTGTCTTTTTGAAGAAGCTCAGGTTCGTGTAGGATACTGTTTACGTTTATTATAACTTGATTTAGTTTATTAACAGGCTCTTCAATGGCAACTAATTTTTCGCAAAATGCATCCATTGGAGTTAATAGTTCTTCAGTAAATTCAATTTCTTGTAATTTTGTAATTAATTCATTTACTGCACTGTTTATTTGTGCAATTTCTAGAATTCCCTTCTGTGACTTTTCAACTGTTGATGATTTTGTAGCTATTTGTTCGATGCTTACTTTTAGTGAATTTATCGGTTGGCTGATGTGTTTTATTTTTGCTTGCATTTCCAAAAATTTTGTACCGTTTACTATTATTTTAATAGTTTCATTTATACCTTCCATTAATTGTTTCATTGCATTATCAATTTGTAAATTTTTGACTACACCATTTTCTATACTACTAATAGAATTTGACAGATCATTAAGCGAGGTCAGTAATTTCTTTAAGTCGAAATTACTCTCATTTAAATGTATTGTTATTTCATTAAAATTCCTCAAAGGCGTTTCAAGCACAAATAGGCTTTCTAGAGATTGATTTAATAAACTATCTACATGCTCACAATTTACTAAAGTAGCTATAGTTTCTTCTAGAGGTTGCAATAGGTTTCCTAATGATATCACTATTTTATGAAGTATTTTATTATCATTAACAGTTCCTTGCAGGTTACGTATATTACTTTGAGATTTTTCCATAGGAGATTTCAACTTATCAACATTTTCCTTGAAAGCAATTTTATTGAGATCAGCTTCTATAACTTTCATAACATCATCAATATTTTTACAGGACTTTTGCACGTCATCTTTTTCTGAACACAACTTTTGTATATCTTCATGGACTTTAGTGATATCCTTTATACAAGCTTCATGTTTATATTCTGCTTGCTGTGATGATTTATCTATGATATCCAACAATTTCTCCATCGGACTTTTTAATTCTTCCAGTTCTTGAATATATTCATTCGGTAATATTGAATTTTCTGCTTGATCTAGTGTGGTAATTAGCTGTTGTATGGGTTTTTCCAGTTTCCCTAAGATTGCATTTTGTGGTAAATCCATAAATTTCTTTTGTATTTGTGTTAAAGGTGCCCTTAATTGTTCTAGTTTTGCCTTCTCTGGCTTGCTAAGAATTTGTTTAACATGCGAAAGCGTGGCATTTAGTAATTGTAGTGGATTTTCAATCTTACTTTTATGCAAATCAGGTTGTTGTAATTGCAATATTTCAATAGAACTACATAAATTAGTAACTTCTTTGCATAAATTAACCTTCAATTCATCTATTACTGTAGTATTTTCTAATCCATCCGCAACACTTTGAAGTGCATTAGAAACTGCTTCTAATGGCAAAGCTAGAGATCCAACAACATCCATTTCAGTATCACTTAGAGTCGAAACAGTCTGTTTTAGTTGCTGCAATGGCTCATTAAGTTCTATTATGCTTAAAATTCCCAATTGTGGTGTAACTGTGGTCTCAGTTATTTTAGTTTGTATTGTTCTTAATTTATCTTGTAAAACTTGTATAGGTTGTTCAATCTTGCTTTCACGATTAAGAACGTCTTTAACATGTGATAATTTGGCATTTAATAATTGTAATGGGTTTTCCACCTTACTTTTATGCAGTTCAGGTTGTTGTAATTGCAAAATTTCAATCGAATTACATAAATTAGCAAGTTCTAGGCCTAAATTCACCTTCAATTCTTTAATGACTGAAGTATTTTCTAAAGCATCCACAATACTTTCAAGCGCATTAGAAACTGTTTCTAGTGGCAAAGCTAATGATCCAACAACATTCGTTTCAGGTGCACTAAGAGTCGAAACAGTCTGTTTCAGTAACTGTAAAGGCTCGTCCAGTTCTATAATACTTAATATTGCTGATTGTGGTATAGCTGTGCTCTCAGTGATTTTAGTTTGTATTCTTCCTATTTTATCCAACACAACTTGTATGGGCTGTTCTAACTGACTTTTATGAGTAAGAACTTCTTTAACATGTGTCAGCTTGGCACTTAGTAATTGCAAAGGACTTTCAATTTTACTTTTATGTAGTTCCGGTTGTTGTAATTGTAATACTTCAATAGAACTACATAAATTAGTAACTTCTTTGCATAAATTAACCTTTAATTCATCAATTACTAAGGGATTTTCTAATCCATCCGCAACACTTTGTAGCGCATTAGAAACTGCTTCTAATGGCAAAGCTAATGATCCAACAAAATCCATTTCAGGATCGTTTAGATTCGAAAGAGTTTGTTTAAGTTCTTGTAATGGCTCGCCCAGTTCTATAATGCTTAAAATTCCAGATTGTGGTGTCGCTGTGCTCTCAGTTATTTTACTTTCTATTACACCTAATTTATCGAGTACAACTTGTATAGGCTGTTCTAACTGACTTTTACTACTAAGAACTTCTTTAACATGTGATAACGTAGCATTTAACAATTGTAATGGTGTTTCAACCTTACTTTTATGCAGTTCAGGTTGTTGTAATTGCAACTGTTCAATCGTACTACTTAATTTGGTAACTTCTTGGCACAAATTCACCTTTAGTCCTTCAATAACTGCGGTATTTTCTAATCCATCTGTTATACTTTGAATCGCATTAGAAATTGCTTCTAGTGGCAAAGCTAGCGGTCCAACAAAATCAATTTCAGTATCACTCAGAGTCGAAACAGTCTGTTTAAGTTGCTGCAGTGGTTCGTTAAGTTCAATAATACTTAATATTGCAGACTGTGGTGCAGCAGTGCTTGTAGATATTTTAGTTTGTATTGTTTCTACATTATTCAGTACAACTTGAATGGGTTTTTCCAGCTCGCTTTTACAAATATCTTTACTAATTTGAGCAATATTCGCAGATAATGCTTTTAAACCAACTTGCAGACTTTTTGCAAATTTTTCTTCTGGAGCTATGAATGTAATATTTTCAACCGAGCTCTTTAACGCAACTAAAGCCTTATTAATACAGACATTTGCGTTAGTTATATCACCAGCACTTTGTAATGAATTAGTAATGGTATCAATACATGCTGTAACATTCTCTATAGGCTCAATTAATATCTTTAATTCTTCAACATTCTCATTATCAATGTCTGAAATTATAGCTTGTAGATTTTCTATTGGGGCGCAGATTTCTAATACACTAGCTACACCTTTTTCAGCCTCTAGTTTCATATCAACAACTACAACTTTCATACTTTCCAATTTATTTTGCAACTTTGTTAGAGGGGTTTTAATAGTAGCAACATTTTCTTTTTGCACCAAATTCTCAATCTCGCATGATTTCAAATAAATATCATTCAAATTTTCTTGTATATTTAGTTTTTGGGCAACGGGTGCATTTATGATGATGTAACTAATTGATTCTTTAAGTTTACTTAAAGTCTTTTTTAGATTTACACATTGCGTATCCTTAACGTCCGTTATAGATTTAATTGCAATTGTTAATTCAGCAAGAGGTTCTTCAATAACATTGATGGTGTTTACATCATCAATATTTATGCCTTCCGTAGTCACTAACTGTTCTAAAGCATTTTCAACGGCTTGCAGGGGAGTTTGTAGCTCTAATATCTTCGATATTACAGCCTTTTCTGGTTTTACATCAACATCAGATACTTTCGATTGTAAATTTTGCACAACTGTTTTTAGTTCAATTACTGGCTTTTTTACTTCTTGTAGTGTATGAGCCAACTGTTGTTTATCTAGTAATTGTTGAATTATTCTAGTTACATCTCTTATGAAGGTTTGTATAGGCTCATTAAGAATCACAGCAATTTCAGGATATTTAGAAACATTGCTTTTCTTCAGCACGTTAAGCTTTTCAGTAACTTTACTTACATCACCAGTTTTTTCTATAGCTTCTAATAAGTCTTGAGTGATAAAACACACTTCATTTAATAATGTTTGAAGAAGATTAAACATATCTGAATTTATGTTTATTTTTTCATCAACATTTATAGCATCGATTGATTTATTTAATGTTTCCAAAGATGTTTGTAAAGCCTTTTCTTTATGTAAAGACGAGTTCAAAACCATCTCTAATGATAACTTAAGTTTATCCAGAGGTATTATATTTCTTTCTTGTGTTTCTTGTGGAATTTTTTCAATACAAACTTTATCTAATGGTGTTACAATCATTTCCTCCAATACTTGTGAAGTTTCTGCAATAGAAACCAATTCAACTTTATTGGCATCAACCTGATCTGATACAACAGTGGTTTCAACAGCTATTTCATCCAAAGGTGTTACAATTATTTCTTCTAATACTTGCGGAGCTTCTACAACAGAAACTAAGTTTTGATCATCAATTTCCTTAGCAGCATCGGTTAAAAGGGTACTTTCAGATAATTTTTGTAACTGTTTTAAGTTTTCTTCCTCAATTGTTTGGGATATATCCGCAATTTCTTCAGTTAAAACAGCATTTAACGTTTTTAAAGAGTTATTTATCATACCAACTTGATGTATTTTCGGCTTATCCAATAGCAAACTTGTTACGCCTTTTAATTTGACTAATTCTTCACCCAACGTAATTTTTTGAGAATCGTTTAGTACATTAGTACTTACAGCTGTACATACATTCTCCAAAGGTTCTATAAGTTGATTTAAAGTTTCCACTACAATTTGTTGGTTTAATTCATTTGCAACCTCTTCAGTTACTACTTCAAATGCTTCTTTAAGCATTTCCAAAGGTTTTTCTAATGATATCGCTGTTAAAACAGCTTGTTGCGGTTGTATATTGGATTCTTCAACGTTACTTTTTAGTGTTTCTATTATTTGTTGTAACTTAACAATCTGAGCCTTTCCGCTATTTAAACGTGCTGTTTTGGCTTCTTCAGCAGTACTTTCAATTTTATTAATATGTTTTAGAATGACAGACAGTTCTTCTTGTAGTGTAATCAAATCAGGGTTATTAATGATGTTATTTATAGCTGTTTTAAATTCTTGTAGTACAGGCATCATATTTTTTATTTGTAAATTAACAGCGTCGGTGTTGGTTAGAACATTTGTAACGCTCCCTAGAGTTACGGATAGTTCTAGGGCTGATGGATGAATATTTTCAAGCAGGTTTATTGACTTCAAAGGTTGATCTTGTATTTTATTAAGAGCTGTTAGTAAATTAAAAACTGCTGGTTCCATATTGATAATTGGGGTAATTGTTTTTATATCAGTGGCATTTTTCGATTTATTCTTCATTTCTAATAGTTTGCACTGAAGTTCTTCGAAAGCGACATGAACATTTTGCAACACCTTAGTTTTCTTTTTTGAGTCATCTGATTTTTGATCACTGGGAATCAAGTTTTGTTCGTTAATTTTATTAGAATCAACTTTTTCAGCACCACTTTGCTCAATTTTACCACAAATTGGTTCACTTTGTGTCAAGTTTTGATCATCAACTACAATAGATCCAGGTAGGTTTTTACTTTGTTCAATTTTATTTGAATCATTAGGAACTTTATCACTTGCTTCTGATTTTTTATCTTCAATTTTGTTACCCTCAACAGTTAAATCTTTAACGGTTTCAGATATTTTTTCAATTTTATTAGATTCATCAGTAATCTGTTCAGCTTGAATCGATTTTTTATCATCAATTTTCTTATTATCAGATGATACATTAATAGCTTCAGATATTTCGCTTTGTACACTTTTATTTGTATCATCAGACTTTTGTTCATCAATTTTCTTAGCATCCTCAGACTTTTGTTCATCAATTTTCTTATCCTCATCAGATAAAACCTTTATGATGTCCTCGCTTTGCTCAATTTTATTTGTATCACCAGAAACATATTCAGTTTGAGCAACCTGTGCTTTTGCTTCTTCAATTACAACATTACCACTCTCAGATAATTCTGCACTTTCAATCACATTTGCACCTTCAATAAACAATTCACTAGCTACCACCTTTTGATCTTCAACTTTCTTTGCCTCAACTAAATCATCATTTAAAACATCAGTAACTTCCGATAATTTAGCTGCAAACACCTCCAATGGCTTCACCAAAACATGCGCTGTTTTAACCTCAGGTGATTCAATTTTCTCGCGTAGAATTGTAATTGCATCCAAAATTTGTTTTTCAGACTGAATAGAACTAGTTTCAACATCAGTCACATTATTTATAGCAGTTGCAAGATCTTTTAAAGGTTCTTCTATAACTCCCAACTGTTTTAATTCACCCATTTCATTTATATCGTCAGCAGATTCCAACTCATCTTGCAACACTTGAATGGGGGAAACTAATTCCAAAACGGACATCAATGCTTGACATATATTAGGCTGCAGAAATTCTTGTTTGGACTTGTATGTTGTTATACTATCCTGCACTATTGTGAGAGGTAATTTTATTTTTTGTACATCAACTTTAGCTTCTACGTAGTTCGTTAATGTTGTACAATAATTCTGAACGCATTTTAATAAATCACTTGTTGCTGTATTAGCAGTAATATTACTAATATCCTTTTGAAGACTTTTCAAATCATTCCATACAACATTAAATTTAGTAGGGTCATGAACTTGAACAATACTCGTAACCAAATTAGTTAAATCTAATAACTGTGTTGTCGGTTCTTCTAAAATACTCAGTTGCTGCAATTCCAAATGTTCAAAGTCTTTTAATCTGTCTCTGATTTCTATTAAAGGCTTTTCAACTGCAACTAATAATTTCTGGCTTTCTACAGTATTTACTAATTTAATATTATCGATAACTTCCTGTGTATAAGTTAGGTGATTATTTAATTTAGTCATTTCAATTCCTTCAGCTGGCGTTTTTAAAGCGGTCTGCAAGCCATCAAGGCTATTTGTAATTAAGTTGAATACTTGAGCATCATCGCACTCTTCTCTGTTTTCCAAACAAACCGTGATGCTATTATGCAAATTGGTTAAATTTTTGATTGCACATGATGATTCTAATTCATTACAAACTTCTGAGAGGTGTATAAGATCGTCTTCTAATGCACTAACATCAATAACGCCCTCATTATTGTCAATTTTTGATATTATCGCTGTTAATGGTTTAATCAGACTTTTTGTAGATGTTTCTTCTTTAATTATATCTGTAAGTATTGCCATAGATTTGCTCATTTTTGTTGCATTATTTTTAATACGCACCCTTTGATTTTGAATATCCTGCATATTAATGATAGCTTTAGTTAGTTTTTCTAATGGCTCTACAATCTTTTGTATTATAGACTCAGTTGAATGCGTATCCGTAAGCACAGCCTTCGTGCAAATGCTGATTATAGTATTCTGTAAAGACTCTAAAGGTTCTGAGAACTTTTCAAAATTCAAACTCTTCTTATTAGTTTCTGAATGTATAGCAATTATTTTATTGAAAGCCTTTCCTATTCTTTCTAAAAGGGGCATTTCTTCCGGTACAACTTTAGCATCAATACATTCATGTAGTTTTGATTGCAACTCATGGAGTGGATTTTGAATTTCCGCGAAAAGATCTAAATCGCCACTAGCTGTATGTTTTATGGTTAATACCAACTTCAGCAGTTCTTTAAGAGGGTCGTGAATTATTTGCAACTCCTTAACGTCATCAATAGTTTTCGGTTTTTCCAACACTATATGCGTTAATTGAATAGCCTTTTTAAGGTCTTCAAGTTCAACGGATATTGATTGTACGAATGAAGTTTTTTCAAGTACTGCTTCGTTGGTTTCTAAGGGCATTTGGATGTTACTAATAGTTTCACACAAGATTTGTAATGGACGATCTATACACTCGATTTCAGACTTGTTTTCAATCGATTCACACACCTCTACAACCGATTCCGTTATTTTATTAAGATCCGCAGTTTCTTCCTGTTTAATTTCTTCAATAGGGCAATTTAATATCGCCCGTAGAGGCTTTTGGAGTTCCTCTAGTGCAACCAACTGCGTTTCACTATCAGGCTGTTCGAGAACCCTTGCAATGAGATTTGATAAATCATCAACTGATTTTTTAAAACTTTTAACAGTCTTTTTACGATTAGTTTTAACTTCTTCCAGCACAACCCTTTCTTTTTCAAGTACTTTTTCAACGGTTCTACAAATATCTTGCAGCGGTTCCAGTATATCTTTCACTTGCGAATCTTGATTAACACTAGCAACAGTTACTTTTAATCTCTCACTAGCTGTTTCAATATTTGCAACTCTTTCCTCCACTTCATCATCATTACGGCTTTCAACCGCTCTATTAAGAACCTTAATACAGTCAGCAGTTACTTCAAGAAGATGTAAATCATCTTGTGATAGTTTTTCATTTTTACCAACTAATACATTATCAGCAATAAACTGAAGGGATGTTAAAGGTCGTGGAAGTTCTGTTGTTATAATCTTCTGACTTTTATTAGTAGCTTTCACTTCAAGACACGCAACTGATTCTTGTAAATACTGCAATGTACCCTGAAGCGCTACAAGTGGTTTAGCTAAAGTCACCTCTTTTACAACAATAGGTTTTTCAATCAACCTGAATATGTTTGTTATAAAACTCTTGATATCCACAGCAACTTCATATATATTTGAAGTTGCTGGTATATTTTCAACAACAGCTCTGGCTTCATTAATAGCCCCGAATAAAGCTCTTGATTTATTCTCATCCAAATTCTCATACTTAACAGTCTCTGTTGCCTCAATATAGTGTTTAAACTCCTGCAGTAAATTTTCCTCCAGTTTCAAAACATTTATATCCTCAGGCTTGAATAGTTTCGGGGTTGCAACGTGTTTAGCTAACGTACACAACCCTTTATGTAGTTCCGAAACTATAGGCTGCTTTTCTTGATTTAATTTCGTTTCATCAATTAACGCAACGCAATTTTGCACCTCTAATATTGTAACTTTAAGATTATCAATTGGAATGTCCTGGCTTGCAAATCCGGATATCTCTGGAATCGTCTCAATTATATTCACGACGTTTTTGATAACTTCTTCTACAGGCTCCATTACTGTTTTAATATTAGAGTCCTTATTGATTGAAACCACTGCCAGTCGTAGCTCTTCAATGTTATTTTTAATAGTATCTATAGACATTTCTTCAGATGATTTAATGCAACTAGTGATAGCTGTAACAGTTTTTTCAGCTACGCCTAAAGCAGTTTGTTCTTCGGAATTTAGACTATTGATATCAACATTTTGTGTGATTAAAGCCCGTTCGACTAGTGAGATTGATTTGTCGAGTTCTACGATGGCTGCTTTCTTTTCCAATGAAATTTCTTGTTCTTTTAAAGTTGCAACGCTTTGTTGTAAATCGGTTAATGATGTGATCACTGGTTCAGTTGCTTTATTCTTTGTGGCAATTGATTGCTCTATTAATACAGCTGTATGTAGCAATGGTTTTACAATCTCTTTAAGAGATGAGTTTTGATCTAATGATTCAAATGAATTTTCTAGATTTGTTTTAGTTTCATTAAAACTGACCACAGCGGCTTGGTTCTGCAAACAGGTGTTAATTTCTGTGAAGAGCAATTGTGATAATTCGACCACTTTGTGTTCTTGAATTGTTAACTTGGTTGGATCTACAAGTGTTTTGTTTAGAACATTTATAGTGCTTGTAATTTCTTGTACTATCACTTCTTTTGGGGTTGATAGTTTTGAGGAATCTAATGCTTCAAAAGTTTCCTGCGTGTTACTCATTACGTTAATAATAGATTTGTTTATATTTATAGCTTCAGGCATTATAATATTTTCAGACTGTACTGCTTGCATGGGTTGAAGTAGTTTGATCACGATTTTACAAAATTTCTTAATACATGGCGTTATATTACGGAGGGGTGATTCTCTAAGACCAGATCCTCTTCGTACGACATCCGCAGTTTCTTTTTCAACTTGATCCATAGCTAGCACATCACCGGAAGCAGCTGAAGCTACAAGCACTTCAACATTTGAAGCGTACTGCTCAATATTTTTGATATAACTTTCTTCATCGTCATCTAAATATTTAAAAGGCACAGTTTTCAGAAGATTGCTCAAATTTTCTTTAATATTACAAAGATATTTATTAATGTCTTCAATGACTTTATTTTTATCCACTTGTTTATCAATGTTGGCCTCAATATTACTCATCGGTTTGCTAAATGCGTTTTCAACTAAATCATTCTTTAAAGCTTCTTTTTGAGCGGTACCTAGTTGATCGGTTAGTGTTGGTATTGTCACTATTACAGTATTTAAATTTTCCAATAGCAATTTTATAGGTGATGAACTCGGAATGTTTTCAGTAGACGCACGTAGATTATTTATAAAAGTAACAATATCTTCATTAAATGCGAGTTCTTCAATATTTGTAGTTGATTTCGTGACTATATCTTCGTTGAGGACTTTTAATAAATCACTAGCGTTTTCAATAACTTGTTTATCATTACTTGCAATTGGTAAATCAACAAGATCATTTGCCGCCATTTGTAGAGCATACAAAGACCTTTGTAATTTAATTACTTGTGATTTATCAATATTGCTGTATTTAATATTTGCAATGCTTTTAACAACATCCTGAGCTGATTCAGACAGTTCCATAATTGATTTAATGTTTTCTGTTCTGATTTCAGTTTGTTTTGAAACCACTTTCTTTAATTCGTCACTTGATACAGCAATAAGTTCATAAAGAGGTGCAATATAAGGAAGTTTTGTATCCCCACAAGCTTTATCTAAAATTATATTCATATTCGCCAATTGTTCGTGAATTTGATTCGAATTTATATCAATAGATTCTTGTAAAATTAATGTATTCAAACTGTTGGCACTTTGTTGCACTTTATTCAAGATTTCTTTATCTAAATCAGTTAATTGGGAAACATGTTTATTCTCCAATTCAGTGATGATAGGTGTAATGGATACTTTTAAACAGCTAACCAATTTATGTTTTACATCATTCTCTTCTAATTTGTATGTATTTGCCGTCTTCAGTAAGTCTTTTAAACTATTTAAACATGCGATTTCTTCTATATGTGTAGTAGGCTCCACGAAGATTTCTTCTAATGCAACACACGCTTTATTTAATTGTATAGCAACCTCTCCCAATTCAGCTGATGTAGCTTGTTTTAACTCAACAATTGTTGCTTTAATTGCATCTGGATTCAACTCCAAAGTAGATATCTGCTTACTTAAACCACTTATAGTATGTTCACACTTTCTTAATGTTTCAGAGTTAGTTTTATCCAAAATACCCTGTAATACTTTCAAAGAATCACACAAGTTACTAATCTCTGCAGACTTTGTTTCATATTTAGGAACTGATTGCAAACTAACGACTTGTTTCTGCAATTTTGTATATACTTTTTGTTCTTCAACAACAACTGGCTTAACACTCTCAGATAATTTTAATGATACATTTTTTAAAGCAGCTACGATATGCTTTGAATTCGCATTTGTATCGATTTTATCTAAATTCGTCTTTAATAGGTCTACCTTTTGAATATACTCAGGACTTTGATATGCAAGTTTTAGTTCTTTTAAAACTTCGCCTATTACAGAAAGCTCGCACACTTCCTCCCTTGTAATATCTACATTATATTTTTCTAACCCAATAATTTCCAAAGCATCTTCCAAGGAATGTTTAATTGCTTCATATCTTTTATCAGTAGCTATAATAGCATTAATTTCATTTAACTGTTTTTCAATGAAATTAAAATCATTTCCAACATGTGTTGATGTTGTTACAACGTTGTCTAATATATCCAAATTCCTTTTAAAGGCTTTAATTTCATCTATATCAACCATAGTCAACACAGGTTCGTCCTGAGCAAATAATACCATAGAACTTTTCATGGTCTTTACAGTTTCAAGCAGTTTATTCGCTTTTTCGTAAATAACTTCTTCATTTGTATCCGGTACTGTCTCATGTAAGTTCTCTAAAGTATTTTCTAGTACACCAACATTATGTGCGAATAGTACTACAGCTGTTTGACTTGTAGACACATTACAATCTCCCATCAAAACCTCGCTTTCTTTTATAGATTCAATACATTTTTTAAGTTCAACTAATTTAGACTCATGAATTCCGGAGCCAACAAGAACCAAAATATTATCCTTTACATCACGTGCGCGAATTTTTAAATTATTAAACGGAGTAAATACATCAATATTACTTTCAAGACTTTCATCAAGACAAATACTATCCTCCAAAATACTCAAACACGCAATAAAATCGTCCAAAACATCAGCTGGAACGGCATCGGATACTTCAACAATTTGATTATTAATCATTTCAATAGGCTGAGCTAAACTTTCCAGAGCCAAAACAGCACCTTCCGTATTAATTTCAGCCACTTTCTGCACAATACTTGCAAAATCCTTCTGTAAACTTGATAGCTGTCGTAACGCCTCCAATACATTCGTGTTACTAACCGACTTTTGTGCAACTTCAATGTTATACAAAAAGTCTTGAACTGATCGCGAAATATTCTCCACGACAATCAAACCAACTTGATCCAATACGTCTTTAACAACCTCCTCTGTTGTAATAGAAGCTTTTGTGGCGACATGTAAATCGCACGTTGAAAAACTTTTACCTAATTTCGATAAATTACTAATAATTTCCTCTAGAGGTTTTTCAATGCAGCCCAAATCATCAAAACGATTATTTTTACACTGCTCCACCGCCCATTCAAGCTCTTTTATAGGTGACGTCACTTGCTCAATTACAGCATAATGTAACTCCTTATAACGATTATTACTTCCAGAAAACTTAACAGTTTCACTCTCCAACAATTTAATTTCTTTACATAGAACCTTCATTGAATCATCCAACTTCTCACACATGCTTTTATTACCCATATTATTTTTCAATTCAAACAAAGCGCTTTGCATCTCAAAAGCCGGCTGCGCAAATTTCAAAAGGACATCGATATCCTTTTTATCACCGTCCTCTAATTTCGACAACGCACTTTGGCTTTCAATTACAAACTGTGATTTATCTAATCCATTTTGCAACTCTTGTATTGTAATAAGCACTTCTTGTATAATTTTAGATGGTGTTTGTCTACCAGGCGATTTAACCGGTATCATTTCTTTTTCAAGTAGTGTAATATCTTCAATAAACTTTAAACCGGTTTGAATTTTAGTTGAAGTAGTGTTGATTATATTCAAACAAGTTCTTTGGATTAGCGTATGTTCTTTACCTTGCACTTCAATACATTTTTCTACAATCGTTAAACTTTTTTGTAGATCAAAAATTGGTGGTGCAATCATTTCCGCGATAGGTATATCACATGATTCTTCTTGTTCTAATGTGATTAAAAATGTTTGAATATCCTTTATAGGCTGAACAATACTGGTTAGCACTTCCAGACTTTTATTAGCAGCAGCTGATGTGGTTTTCAATGAAGATTGCACTAGGAGATCCTCTTCAACCTTTAATAAGCCTCCTTGAATGTCGAAAATGATGTCTTTTAATTTCAAACAAATTACTTTTTCAGACTTTTTAATTTCTTCTATTTTCGCCTTTTGTTCTTCTGGATCGATTACAAGTCCATCACCTTCTTCTCCTTGAATATCCCTAAAGAAACCGTCGCCTGAATCCAAACTTCTGTGCAACTTCTTTTCTTCTTTTGAGTCCTCAGATGATTGCGATGATTGCCTACTGGAGCGCCTTCTTCTGCGTCTCCTTTTCTTACCGTCGTCATCAATTCGATTCACTCTTAAGTCCGAGCCAATTTCATGAGTTGTTTGTGGCGATAGTGGTGATAAACGTCTTAAATCTGGATCTGGTAGACTGGAAGTTTCTGTAATTGCAGCCACTTGAAACGCAACATCGCTGTCGTGGATTTTATTCGAGTCCATTGCCGATTCAAACTCGTTTGATTCGCTATCTAACTCCAATCCAGCTGCTATACTTTCTTCGCCGTTTTCGGACTGTATTGAGCCTTTTTTGGTTAGACTATAGTACGTGCTCGTCGGCGATTCATTCTTCTTGCGAGGCGGACGTCTTGGTTGATCACCATTTGCATCTGGAGAAAATGCTCGGGTTTCATCCGATATTGAGAATAATTCATCAACGTCAGCTTCTGTACGTAGGTCTTCCTCGGCTGATGTAAAGTAATCTTCTGATACGTCAACTAGTACAGCTTCCATTATTAAATTTCCGGAGGTTGATGTTTCCTTTACGAAACGCATTGGAGGTAATTCCATTATTTTTTGCTCTGTGGAAATAAGACATGGAAACTAATACATAGAAAGTTGATGAATTAATTAATATTACATATTTCAATTTCATGATAAGCTAAATTTCGGTGTTATAATAATCAAAATCAAATTCATTTTAATGATATTAATTGGACTTACCTGATACGTGTTCAGATAACTGATCTGCATACATTTCCACAATTTGTATGGCCTCCTCCTCAGTGATATCAGGCGTTTCATAAAGCGAAACAGAAACCTCTTTTCCATCAAACGAGAAAGATATCTCCCCGTGATCGTTCATCGTCAACGAGATATCTCCCTGTGGGGTGTCATACAGTTGAGACGTTCTTTCCTCATGTATCGTGGACAACGATGGAACTCTTGCCAGCTCAATTCGTTGTTGTTCAGCACGTGATTTTTGATCCTCGAACCCTAGTAGTGATGCTGATGATGCCACTATACCCATACAGTTTCTTGCTTCGCAGGTGTATGTTCCCAAACAACATGTTCCATCCTGAGAATATATAATACATATTTATTAAATACTAGGTGAAAACTCTTGCCTCGTCGAACGACAGCAATTTCATCCAGTACAACAAAGAAATTTCAATGATTTCAATGACAACTATTTTCAATCTTATTTATGTCACTATTTTAATTGTAAAAAACAAAACTTTACTTAGAACATTGCTATTACTTGGAAATACTTAATACTTCAATTAAATATTGAATCAAAAACATAAAAAAAAATCGCGACCCCCACTTTTGAACTGAAGAACACAAAATACATAAATGTCCGTTCAGTCGGATTCGTTTTTATATTATAGGCATTTCTCATGGTAATTAAACTCAACAAGCTTTCCGATAAAAACACTCGCATTGAAAAATGAAAATGTACTGTATGTCTAGTAAAATATGTTTTCGTGTACCTCTCCTGATGTAATGCGATGAATATCCCCTGGTTTCAATTCAATCCCATCTTTATACCACTTCAGCACGGGCTGTGGCACGCCTATAACTTTGCACTCCAAATTAACAGCACCTTCTTCAGATAGAACCGCTCGTAGACATTCCAAAAATCTCGGCTTTTTGAAGTGCTTGGGAATAATGAGCCGTAGAAAACAGGATGTGATAGAATGCCCGAACTCATTACTGGCAACGCATTTCCATTCAGCCTGATCCACAAACTCCAATTTAGCGACGTCCAAATGACATGTGCCTGAAGGTTCGTTTTTCATAAGATATCGCTCAGGTTCGATTTCAACTGGATTGTCATCCCTGTACCATGCAATAAGAGGCATTGGAGAAATGTTTACTGAAATAAATAATTTGTTTACAACCAAATCACATATACAATAATTATTAAATGCATAATACGCGGATAGTAAACATTGTACGTTATTATCTGCTGTATCTTATGCTGGTAATATCTTTTAATAACAGTTCAACTTAGCTCTTAGAGCTGTTTAATAAAATCAGGTATTAAGGCTTAGGCACTTTTCCCTAGCTCTTACAGTTTTTATGCTATAACGGCCAGCAGATGAGAAAAAGATTAAATTTCATAGTTTTTCTCGGTTTAAACTTGGTAGCATTTATTTCAAATGCTAGAGAGATGGTTTATATATCAAAATGGAGAGTATTGCATGGCCTACAAATTGAGGCTTAGGCAATTTTTAATAGCTTTAAACACCTCAACATTGCCTCTTTTAATCGGATTATAGCATGAAATTTTCAATATGAATTTTAAGTGTTTATGGTCACATTAACAAAATACTTTTCTGGTTTCTGGTTCATAGCTTGGAACCAGCTACCAGAATTTTGTTAATGGATGTATATTAAAAATAAGATGGCCTGAGGTAGTATCTAATTAGAACTTTGGAAACTAGTCTACTGGAAACCGATAGCCCTGAAAACTAAATGTATAAAAGGAAAATTTCTAGGACATACAAGAAGAGATCAATCGACAACATTGCTAGGACAAGCCTAGATTGGAATCCACAGGGCAGACGCAAACAAGGAAGAGCCAACATAACACGGAGACGTGCACTGCATAAAGAAGCCTCTAAAATGCGTGGAGTTGAATTCAAATGAAGGTAGTTGAAAATAGTAGTGTCAACTCTATGCTCCTGAGCAGTTACAGGATCCAAGAACAAGAAATGCTGTATTATACTTCTTGGATTCTGTAACTCCTGCTCAGGAGCATAAGGTCTCTACTACTATTTTTTTTGTATAAATTTCACGGATACTAAACATTATAACACTTCTAAAATATGAATATCTTACCTTGCACAGTAAACCGATAGTTTTCGCTAATCCTCCCCTCACTGCTTTTGAGGCCATGTATGAATTTCGGTGCTTGACTCTTCAGGATCAATTGCTGTCTTTCTTCGTCGTTCAGTTGGTTTTGTATATCTTCAATTGTTAGTTCCGCTGAACTGGTAGCCTCTCCCATGCAGTTTTTAGCGATGCAACAATATGACCCTAGTGAATTCGTTCCAGTTAACTGATACACATCCCCAGGTTTTAATTCATGACCATCTTTAAACCATCGCAAAAGAGGTGTGGGCGAACCTACCACCTTGCACTCGAACGAAACTAGGCCTTCTTCTGTGAGGATCGCTTTTAGACTCTCCATGAATCTAGGTTTGCGGAAATGTCTGGGAACTGTTAAATAAATTGTGAATTAAGTGGTTAAGCTAGTCTAGTTTTAGACTTACTGTTCATTTTAACTTGACAAGTGCTACAAGAGTTTGCGCCTCCGCTGCTAGTAGCAACACATTTCCATTCGCCGCCATCACACGCTTCGCTAGCTTTAACTTCTAAATTATATCCGCCCAAACCATCCGCCATTTGGTGGTATCTAGACGTAGGGGTGGTGTCGTCAATACGACCTTCAGAATTGTACCAAGTAATACTGGATGGCCATGGTGGTACAGCCACTAAAAATTTTATATTCAGAAAATATTTGTTTCTTCTGAATGTGTTTACTAACCATGGCAAGATAAAATTAGTGTATCGCCTATCTTAATAAATTCGTCTTGTAAATCTCGAGAGAATGTCGGAGGTGGCCCTAGTGCGGTGCTAAATGTATGGCAATTAGTACAATTTTAAATTTTGTGTATATATGTTAATACCTATCAGCCGGTTTCAAGGAACCCTCTCGACTTCCTTTGCCCATAACATGTACTTTGGAACTTGAGTACGCCTTGCCCATACAATTAACAGCCTCGCAAGTGTACGTTCCAAGAGATGTGGGATCATCCGGATTGGCAGTAAGAGCAAATACATCACCTGCCCGTATCTCTTTTCCATCTTTAAACCAACGCAGTAGAGGTGTCGGTACACCTACTACTTTGCATTCCAGTGAAACAGTGCCCAGTTCAGTCAGGAGAGCACAGAGTTCTTCTAGAAACTCGGGCGCCTTATACGTTTTAGGAACTAAAATGATATTAATTACAAAATATAATACAATTAGTATTTTATTATTATAGTATTGGTTCGCAGACAAGTGGACAGGTGAATAGATTCAAATCAGAATTAATTACGATTGTGCATCAAAAGCTTTTAGTGATAAAGGAGATAAATAAGACTACTATGTATTTCGCCTAAGCTCTAGACATTATCAAGTTTTCTCGATGACTGAAAAACTTCATAATGCCTAGAGAGTAGGCGAAACTAGTTGTTTCAAACATAGTAAAAAAAGTGGTAAAAAACATAGTACTTTTATTCATCTCCTTTATTGAAAATTAATTACAACGTAGTAGACGCCAAAACCATTCAATTTCTGCTTTTAGTGATTATATAAATGGTAAAATAAAATATTTACCAACAGCTTTTGTACAATTTTACGAAAATACGATTTACGAGAAAATAAATATTTCAACTTTATATTTACTTGCGATAAAGATATTATAAAATAATTAAAAAAATTACCGAGTACGTTGAGATGACAAGAACTGGATACGGAGCCTGCTGCATTTGCTGCAATGCAAGACCACTGGCCACTATCAAGCGCAACAAGAGGTGCGACGTCGATACAATGAAACCCGCCTTCATTTACAAGGCGAAAACGCTCGCCTTCTTTCACAAGAGATTCATTATGATACCATTCGATCTATAACATATGTATCAATCAATAACCTTACCCGGTCAATAATACTGTCAATAATTTAGAATAATGACAAAAGTCAAAGCAATTCAAATGTGACTGTGAGAATGAAAGTGGTGTATTTTATTCTCACAGGCTCATATATAATCACTAAATTAGAAAGAAACGAAAAAATGACTTCTTTTTGTAAAAAGATTTTAGATTCAAATATCGATTCAATCTCATGAAACTTGCAACACCTAAATGAAACCTAATGTGCATGTTATAATATACTATACCGTTAATTCGGTTAGACTTCGTATTTCAACGAGGAACCTAGTTCGGGTGCCCACTTTGACTGTTAAATCGTTAAGACGCCGCAGAAACGCTGGTGGCAAATCTTCCTCGTGGATGTTTAAGCTTGTCACGCGCAGTTCCACGTCTCTGGCGGTTGTTCCAGTGGGTGATTTGGCGTGGATTGTGTAAATGCCACTGTCTTCTTTCTGGACGTTGTCCAGAGCGAGTTGCACGAGGTTCCCAACGTTGCGTCGGTTTCGTGGAGCTGGCTCTGGAGGTAGTGGTTCTCCATCCTTTGTCCTAGAGAAACAAAATACAAGACAATTGAGAGGAGGCTACATCAGTAAAATAGTAAATTAAGAAAACTAGTACCAGATGGTCCCGTGCCACGGTTCGTAGACTATTTTAGACTATACGGACCGTGGTCCCGTGCAGGGTTGCTAGTCCCCCATAGGGCGCCTCCACAGGTGGCGCATATGGGAAAGCTCGTTAGATATAATAATAATCAGCTTTATTTGCCCAAGTCATACTTCAATTACAGAAAGAGATATGACGGGTACTGGGGAAATAAAATACCCAGGGCGGACCAAAACTAGCAGGACTCTCAAACATAATTTGAGGATATGTAAATTGACACCCTCATGTCGAGATAGCAAGTAGCGTCTGTCTCAGAAGTAGCAGCTACAAAGAGTTTCGAATCCTAATATATATATATATATATATATATATATATATATATATATATATAATTATCTTTATTCACAACAACATTAGATAGAATTAAATACATTTATTTTACTATTTTTACTATTATTATTATTAGAGGCAAAACAAGATTTTTGTTTCAGTTAAACTGTCAGTTTTAATTATCTGATTTTGCTTAAATTCTATTCTACAGGGTCCATCCGGCAGTGATAACAAACTAAATTTGCAAATTTTTCCTGATCCTTGTTGTCCTTGTTGTTCTCGGTCCTTACAGCCGCACAATTTAGTGCACACACACAGATAGACATTTTCCAAAAATAGTCTATTTTAACAGTATTAGTCATGAATATAAAGAGAAGTCAAAATTAGCAGCGATAACAATAGCTTCCTTATACAAATGTATTCGGAAAGATGATAAAATATAAACATGTCCTTTGTTAATATATTTATTGTATAGTAACTATAGTGTCGATAAGTCTTATCACTGTCAAGCTAAAAACAATTTATTTTTTTACCGTAAAAGGGTCAATAATGGACGATATTACTACATATTTTCATGGGAAGAATAAAATTAATTTATTGGATAACTGTAAAATATCTAATGAAAATATTTACTATAATTATAATATTGTGCAGCAAATAAATTATAAGGAGCAACAATAACATGAGAGAGTGCCAATTGTTACGATTGGATATTGACCGAGTTGCTATTTATATGATCTATCACATCTAATAATGTATCTCAGGTAGAACAAACATACCATATAACAACACATAGGTAAATGTAGAAAGTTTTCGATTACAAAAATAACAATAACGAATTAGCATTCTTCTATTATTGACTGATTTTTCGTATCTCTATCACTTGCTCCTACATCGAATTAAAATCAAGTTAGGTGTTTTTATTTATTAACAAAAAAAAATTATTAACCCAGCTCAATGGCCTGGAGGCTAGAGGCTCCGTCCTTCTCGTACTGAACATGGGAAGCCTCTTTCCTGGCATTGAATAAGAAATAAAATAATAAAAATTTTGTTAATCATCTTTCACTATTTTTCAGAGGTTTTCTGTGAAGTTATGGTAATCACCGGATGAGTACACTCCTCTACGCTTCTCCTTTCACCAGAGGAAAAGCCCTCAGACTGATAGCTTTAAAGATAGAAGTTTTATTTTTAAGTAGTTATAAATTGTATTTAAATTTTACTAAGTGTGAATAAAATATCTTAATCGTGCAATTTTCATTGTAATTTTAACTACTTTTTATTATGTCCCCTTCTCATTTTAAGACATTTTAAAATGTCTGTCTGTCTTGCGTCTGTCTATAATAAATTTTGGTGGCAAGTTTCCGAATTTTTACGGCCGTTAAAAGCATTTTTTTGACATGGCTTCGGAAATGCAAAATTTTGGTTTGAAAATATGCAGTCGTATTTCCGAAAACGCCGAGAAACAATTTATCATAGACAGACGACAATGGAAGACATTTTTTAGGGATGTCCTAGCTTGAATTAATCTAATAAATAGGATTAGCGCAAAACTTTTTGACTGTAAACGCTATTCTAAGAAACGGATGGTTACAAAATGAATTGATGTTATATGTAACTGAAACAATACCTTTGTTTACATCAATGATGCATTCGGAAAGTAATAAATGTAAGTGGTTTATTATGTCCTATAATGTTATTTTACATCGAAAATATAAACAAAATGCAAATATAAAGCGAATTTATTAAACTAGTATGTTGAATTAATTGAAACATTTTATTTATTTATTGATTGATTGATTTATTTATTTATTTATTTATTTATTTATTTATATATTTATATATTTATTTATTTATTTATTTATTTATTTATTTATTTATTTATTTATTTATTTATTTATTTATTTATTTATTTATTTATTTATTTATTTATTTATTTATTTATTTATTTATTTATTTATTTATTTATTTATTTATTTATTTATTTATTTATTTATTTATTTATTTATTTATTTATTAATCGAAAGCTTATCTACCATATTATTGCTGTTAGGCTCACATTTAATACATTATATAATAAGTATATTCTATGCATTATATAAATTTCTAGATTTATTTAATTTTGTTCGTTTCATGTCTTCCTATTCTGTATTTTTTGTCCATGTTGTTACTCTCCTTTTTGTATCTTCTAGAAAACATGTTATAACATTATAACACTTGATATATATATAAATTGTATTAACAACAGCAGTAGATTCCAAAGACTTCACACTTATAATAATAGTAAATTATTTAATACCTGACATCGTAAACTCACATACTCAATGTGCATGCTCATAGTTAATATTAAAATAAACGACAGACTAAATGAACTCTAATTATATATTTTATTATCTAGTAACGCATATGCTTGGCAATTAATTACAAGCGAAAACAGTGCCAAAAACTACCATCTCACCAATCATCCTCGGTGGTCCAAGATGTAGTTCCCGCAGCATTAGCATATTGTTCTGCCTTATTGTTTGTGCATTTACAGCATTTGCTCACTTTAGTCCCCATCTCACTGCCTCTTAACAATTTCCCGAAAACTAATATTCATACTATGAGGATTGTAGGAAACGGCAACGCAACGCACGCACAATCAAAATAGATTTATTCTTAGATACGAATATGTGTCAAATGTTGAGATGACCCATATATATTCGCATCCAATTGGTAATAATCGCATTTGTGTTGTGTAATATGCCAACAAAATAAAGCTGCCAATTCAGTTAGTTCATGTAAAGTCAGACATTGTTGACAATTCACCCAACAGGAACCACATGGTGTGCGGGTGCGCGCTTCAAAAAGTGGTGAAACTGCGCAAAAATTAAAATGTGACAAAAAGTGCGAACACTCGCGGACCACCACGGAGACTGGTCACCCAAACGGCGTCCCGACGTAGTCGTCCTAGGATTATTTTTACACGAACTGCTGGGAAAACGTCATAAACGCATACGTGTGCTCGTCGTCGACCGTTTTCCATGGATCAATGTCAACGTTTTCTTTTTTTGGGGGCAGATTTTTAAATGCGCCCGCTGCACAAACGTAAACACGAGCGATGCCAAAAATTTAGCAGTGGAGGACGATATGTTTAATTAAAAGCTTATGATAGAGTGCGAGTATAACTATGTTAGATTTCTATAGTAAACTAAAAATTGTTATACTGATTTTTGATTAGGTGTAAAGTCAATTTCTTAATTTTTAGATAGTAGGTACCTCTTTTATATTCAAAGGTCTAAATAATAAATATCTGATGTGAGTACGACACGGCTTTTTGCATTAATTAAGTCATTCATAGTAGATAGTTTTTTTTTCGAATTAATGGAAATGCACGGTTGTAGATTACTTTTTTCAACAGAAACCCTAATCATTACTACGTTTAACTTTAACTACAACAGGCTGAGGCGAAAAAATACCACCAAGAAAGGATTTCATACTTGTGACTGTATATTCCAAACGCAATCAGATTATCATACAAATTATCTTTACTTTATTTTTGGTTAACAGCCACTATATTTAATAAATACATTTGTATTTATGCTTACCAAAATATCTCAACTTCTGGAGTCAATTCAACTAACTCAGCTGACAACGTCACAGAAGATCCTTCAACCGCAGAGACGCATTGGGAGCCATCGTCTCTAAATCGCGGAGGTAGTTTGTCTGCCAATGGACCTCCTGGAATAAATATGAGTTATATATTTCATCCTAGCAAACAATAATTATCAGGGGTAAATAAACAAGTAGGCTCTAATTATTTTTTACGAAATTGTGTTACGACGCTTGAGAATTATCAATTTGAAAATTTGCGACATAACATTTTTTATTATTAAAGCCAGAGGGATGATTAAAATAAATTGTTGACCCATTTGAAAATTTCCGGTAGCTCACACCATTATTAGACAATATACAAAAACTATCTGGAAAATGTCATTTTGATATGATCACTTTTTTATTTTTACAGCTAGAATGAGGATTTAAATTTCATTGTAGAGAATTTTTGACAAATAGTCCATTGAAAGATTTCCGCTAGTTAGCCTTTTTTTGATAAAATGCAAACAACTTTTGAAAATGTGATAGTAGTGCCCTTTTACTGTTAATTGCAGCATCACTATTTTATTTTCTTAGTTAGTAGAAACAATCAAATTGCAGAGTTGTAGATAATGTCAAGCCCGAAATAGATTTCCACTATCTCTTACCGCTTTCACTCGGTAACACCGACAAATCAGCCCGCGACAAAATAGCCCACGACAAATTAGCCCTGCGACGGTCACGTTATTATTCGGCCATAAGCATTTTATATTCAAAGCTAGAAGGATGATTCAATTTAAAAAGTTGTAGAGAATTTCAAAGCCGACTAATGGGTTTCTGTTATCTCTCACCGTTTACTTACAAAATGTAAACCACTATCTCGAAAACGTGTTTTTGCCTTATTTTCTTTTCGTTCTGTCAATACTGTCAATATTAACTGCCTCCCTTTTGGAAACAATAAAATTGCAGATAATATAAAAATAAGGCGGAAAGGCCAAGGGCCGATAGCCTAACAAATATTAATTTCTCTCTCTATAAAAAAAAAAGTATATATTAAAAAAGTAAAAGTTTTCATCATCATATGGCGTAGAAGGTCCAACTGAAGGAAAGCAAGAAAATGTAAGTATGAAATATTTTTCGTTATTGTAAAACAAATACAGGCAAAAACAGTCACGTGTATAATAATATACAATTCAGTGCCAGGTATTTCGCAACAGCTTCAAATGCCAAGAAACACACATTTCCTGCTTATTATATTCATTGTCAATGAGAGATAACTTATTACAAACTGGTCATAACATTTCCTTTAATGACATCGGTCCCAACCATAATATTTAAATATAATCACAAGTTTCAATTTTCATCAGTTTATGAACTAATTTCACAATTAAAGGTCGTTTTAGACAAGACAATTTCTTAGCTCAAAAGTTGTTCAAGAAATGAATTCATATATCCTCCTCCCATACAATTTGTTCTTGACAAAAAGAACGCGTTATATTTTTTCATTCGATCTACCATCCAATTCAATATTTCAAATAATTTGCTGTATGATACGGGACAATTTAGATTGTCTCGCATCTTGAATAACTTTTGAGTCAAGAAATTGTCTTGTCTAAAACGACCTTAACTCAAGATATAAGTGATTGAAAATGAATAAAAATCAACAAAATATTTAATTACCATGCACTATTTTATATCAAAATTTTATAAATTAATTTCTATTCAAACAAATAGGAATTTTCCACATCGATAGCGTCGATAGCGTCTATATTTCTAATACCAGAGAGGTGTTTATATATATATATATATATATATATATATATATATATATATATATATATATATCAAAATATAGAGTATTTCAGGGCCTAAAAATTGAGGCTTAGGCACTTTTCTCTAGCTCTTAACGTTTACACGCTATAACCGTCAGCAAATATGAAAAAGATGAATTTTCGTGGATTTTTCCAGTCTAAACTCGGTAGCGTCTACATTTCTAATGTTAGACAGATGATTTATATATCAAAATGAAGAGTATTTCAGGGCCTACAAATTGAGGCTTAGGCACTTTTCTCTAGCTCTTATCGTTTACACGCTATAACGGTCAGCAAAGATGAAAAAGATGAATTTTCATGGAATTTTCCAGTTTAAACTCTGTAGCGTCTATATTTCTAATGCTAGAGAGCTGGTTTATATATCAAAATGAAGAGTATTTAAGGGCCTACAAATTGAGGCTTAGGCACTTTTCTCTAGCTCTTACCGTTTACACGCTATAACCGTCAGCAAATATGAAAAAGATGAATTTTCATGGATTATTCCAGTTTAAACTCGGTAGCGTCTATATTTCTAATGCTCGAGAGATGGTTTATATATCAAAATGAAGAGTATTTCAGGGCCTACAAATTGAGGCTTAGGCACTTTTCTCTAGCTCTTATCGTTTACACGCTATAACGGTCAGCAAAGATGAAAAAGATGAATTTTCATGGAATTTTCCAGTTTAAACTCGGTAGCGTCTACATTTCTAACTTCACAGAGATGGTTTATATATCAAAATGAAGAGTATTTTAGGGCCTACAAATTGAGGCTTAGGCACTTTTCTCTAGCTCTTACCGTTTACACGCTATAACGGTCAGAAAAGGTGAAAAAGATAAATTTTCATGGATTATTCCAGTTTAAACTCGGTAGCGTCTATATTTCTAATGCTAGAGAGCTGGTTTATATATCAAAATAAAGAGTATTTAAGGGCCTACAAATAGAGGCTTAGGCACTTTTCTCTAGCTCTTACCATTTACACGCTATAACCGTCAGCAAATATGAAAAAGATGAATTTTCATGGATTATTCCAGTTTAAACTCGGTAGCGTCTATATTTCTAATGCTAGAGAGATGGTTTATATATCAAAATGAAGAGTATTTCAGGGCCTACAAATTGAGGCTTAGGCACTTTTCTCTAGCTCTTATCGTTTACACGCTATAACGGTCAGCAAAGATGAAAAAGATGAATTTTCATGGAATTTTCCAGTTTAAACTCGGTAGCGTCTACATTTCTAACTTCACAGAGATGGTTTATATATCAAAATAAAGAGTATTTCAAGGCCTACAAAGGCTTAGGCACTTTTCTCTATCTCTTACCGTTTACACGCTATAACCGTCAGAAAAGATGAAAAACATGAATTTTCATGGATTTTTCCAGTTTAAACTCGGTAGCGTCTACATTTCTAACGCCACAGAGATGGTTTGTATATCAAAATGAAGAGTATTTCAGGGCCTACAAATTGAGGCTGACGCACTTTTCTCTAGCTCTTACCGTTTACACGCTATAACGGTCAGCAAAGATGAAAAAGATGAAATTTCATGAAATTTTCCAGTTTAAACTCTGTAGCGTCTATATTTCTAATGCTAGAGAGATGGTTTATATATCAAAATGAAGAGTATTTAAGGGCCTACAAATTGAGGATTAGGCATTTTGCTCTAGCTCTTACCGTTTACACGCTATAACCGTCATCAAATATGAAAAAGATGAATTTTCATGGATTATTCCAGTTTAAACTCGGTAGCGTCTATATTTCTAATGCTAGAGAGATGGCTTATATATCAAAATGAAGAGTATTTCAGGGCCTACAAATTGAGGCTTAGGCACTTTTCTCTAGCTCTTATCGTTTACACGCTATAACGGTCAGCAAAGATGAAAAAGATTAATTTTCATGGAATTTTCCAGTTTAAACTCGGTAGCGTCTACATTTCTAACGACACAGAGATCGTTTATATATCAAAATGAAGAGTATTTTAGGGCCTACAAATTGAGGCTTAGGCACTTTTCTCTAGCTCTTACCGTTTACACGCTATAACGGTCAGAAAAGGTGAAAAAGATGAATTTTCATGGAATTTTCCAGTTTAAACTCTGTAGCGTCTATATTTCTAATGCTAGAGAGATGGTTTATATATCAAAATGAAGAGTATTTAAGAGCCTACAAATTGAGGCTGAGGCACTTTTCTCTAGCTCTTACCGTTTACACGCTATAATCGTCAGCAAATATGAAAAAGATGAATTTTCATGGATTCTTCCAGTTTAAACTCGGTAGCGTCTACATTTCTAATGCTAGAGAGATGGTTTATATATCAAAATGAAGAGTATTTCAGGGCCTACAAATTGAGGCTTAGGCACTTTTCTCTATCTCTTACCGTTTACACGCTATAACCGTCAGCAAAGATGAAAAACATGAATTTTCATGGATTTTTCCAGTTTAAACTCGGTAGCGTCTACATTTCTAACGACACAGAGATGGTTTATATATCAAAATGAAGAGTATTTTAGGGCCTACAAATAGAGGCTTAGGGACTTTTCTCTAGCTCTTACCGTTTACACGCTATAACGGTCAGCAAAGATGAAAAAGATGAATTTTCTCTAGCTCTTACCGTTTACACGCTATAACGGTCAGAAAAGATGAAAAAGATGAATTTTCATGGAATTTTCCAGTTTAAATACGGTAGCATCTACATTTCTAACTTCACAGAGATGGTTTATATATCAAAATGAAGAGTATTTAAGGGCCTACAAATTGAGGCTTAGGCACTTTTCTCTAGCTCTTACCGTTTACACGCTATAACCGTCAGCAAATATGAAAAACATGAATTTTCATGGATTTTTTCAGTTTAAACTCGGTAGCGTCTACATTTCTAATGCTAGAGAGATGGTTGATATATCAAAATGAAGAGTATTTCAGGCCATACAAATTGAGGCTTAGGCACTTTTCTCTGGCTCTTATCGTTTACACGCTATAACCGTCAGAAAAGATGAAAAAGATGAATTTTCATGGAATTTTCCAGTTTAAACTCGGTAGCATCTACATTTCTAACTTCACAGAGATGGTTTATATATCAAAATGAAGAGTATTTCAGGGCCTACAAATTGAGGCTTAGGCACTTTTCTCTAGCTCTTACCGTTTACACGCTATAACCGTCAGCAAATATGAAAAACATGAATTTTCATGGATTTTTTCAGTTTAAACTCGGTAGCGTCTACATTTCTAATGCTAGAGAGATGGTTGATATATCAAAATGAAGAGTATTTCAGGCCATACAAATTGAGGCTTAGGCACTTTTCTCTGGCTCTTATCGTTTACACGCTATAACTGTCAGAAAAGATGAAAAAGATGAATTTTCATGGAATTTTCCAGTTTAAACTCGGTAGCGTCTACATTTCTAACGCCACAGAGATGGTTTATATATCAAAATAAAGAGTATTTCAGGGCCTACAAATTGAGGCTTAGGCACTTTTCTCTAGCTCTTACCGTTTACACGCTATAACGGTCAGCAAAGATGAAAAAGATGAATTTTCATGGAATTTTCCAGTTTAAACTCGGTAGCATCTACATTTCTAACTTCACAGAGATGGTTTATATATCAAAATGAAGAGTATTTCAGGGCCTACAAATTGAGGCTTAGGCACTTTTCTCTGGCTCTTACCGTTTACACGCTATAACCGTCAGAAAAGATGAAAAAGATGAATTTTCATGGAATTTTCCAGTTTAAACTCGGTAGCATCTACATTTCTAACTTCACAGAGATGGTTTATATATCAAAATGAAGAGTATTTCAGGGCCTACAAATTGAGGCTTAGGCACTTTTCTCTAGCTCTTATCGTTTACACGCTATAACGGTCAGCAAAGATGAGAAAGATGAATTTTCATGGAATTTTCCAGTTTAAACTCGGTAGCGCCTACATTTCTAACGCCACAGAGATGGTTTATATATCAAAATGAAGAGTATTTCAGGGCCTACAAATTGAGGCTTAGGCACTTTTCTCTGGCTCTTACCGTTTACACGCTATAACCGTCAGAAAAGATGAAAAAGATGAATTTTCATGGAATTTTCCAGTTTAAACTCGGTAGCATCTACATTTCTAACTTCACAGAGATGGTTTATATATCAAAATGAAGAGTATTTCAGGGCCTACAAATTGAGGCTTAGGCACTTTTCTCTAGCTCTTACCGTTTACACGCTATAACCGTCAGCAAATATGAAAAACATGAATTTTCATGGATTTTTTCAGTTTAAACTCGGTATCGTCTACATTTCTAATGCTAGAGAGATGGTTTATATATCAAAATGAAGAGTATTTCAGGGCCTAGAAATTGAGGCTTAGGCACTTTTCTCTAGATCTTACCGTTTACACGCTATAACCGTCAGCAAATATGAAAAACATGAATTTTCATGGATTTTTTCAGTTTAAACTCGGTAGCATCTACATTTCTAACTTCACAGAGATGGTTTATATATCAAAATGAAGAGTATTTCAGGGCCTACAAATTGAGGCTTAGGCACTTTTCTCTAGCTCTTACCGTTTACACGCTATGACCGTCAGCAAATATGAAAAACATGAATTTTCATGGATTTTTTCAGTTTAAACTCGGTAGCGTCTACATTTCTAATGCTAGAGAGATGGTTTATATATCAAAATGAAGAGTATTTCAGGGCCTACAAATTGAGGCTTAGGCACTTTTCTCTAGCTCTTACCGTTTACACGCTATAACCGTCAGCAACTATGAAAACGTTGAATTTTCATGGAATTTTTCAGTTTAAACTCGATAGCGTCTATATTTCTAACGCGACAGAGATGGTTTATATATCAAAGTGAAGAGTATTTCAGGGCCTACAAATTGAGGCTTAGGCACTTTTCTCTAGCTCTTACCGTTTACACGCTATAACGGTCAGCAAAGATGAAAAAGATGAATTTTCATGGAATTTTCCAGTTTAAACTCGGTAGCATCTACATTTCTAACTTCACAGAGATGGTTTATATATCAAAATGAAGAGTATTTCAGGGCCTACAAATTGAGGCTTAGGCACTTTTCTATAGCTCTTATCGTTTACACGCTATAACGGTCAGCAAAGATGAAAAAGATGAATTTTCATGGAATTTTCCAGTTTAAACTCGGTAGCGTCTACATTTCTAACGCCACAGAGATGGTTTATATATCAAAATGAAGAGTATTTCAGGGCCTACAAATTGAGGCCTAGGCACTTTTCTCTGGCTCTTACCGTTTACACGCTATAATCGTCAGCAAAGATGAAAAACATGAATTTTCATGGATTTTTCCAGTTTAAACTCGGTAGCGTCTACATTTCTAATGCTAGAGAGATGGTTGATATATCAAAATGAAGAGTATTTCAGGCCCTACAAATTGAGGCTTAGGCACTTTTCTCTGGCTCTTACCGTTTACACGCTATAACCGTCAGAAAAGATGAAAAAGATGAATTTTCATGGAATTTTCCAGTTTAAACTCGGTAGCGTCTACATTTCTAACTTGACAGAGATGGTTTATATATCAAAATGAAGAGCATTTCAGGGCCTACAAATTGAGGCTTAGGCACTTTTCTCTAGCTCTTATCGTTTACACGCTATAAATGGTCAGCAAAGATGAAAAAGATGAATTTTCATGGAATTTTCCAGTTTAAACTCGGTAGCGTCTACATTTCTAACGCCACAGAGATGGTTTATATATCAAAATGAAGAGTATTTCAGGGCCTACAAATTGAGGCTTAGGCACTTTTCTCTGGCTCTTACCGTTTACACGCTATAATCGTCAGCAAAGATGAAAAACATGAATTTTCATGGATTTTTCCAGTTTAAACTCGGTAGCGTCTACATTTCTAATGCTAGAGAGATGGTTGATATATCAAAATGAAGAGTATTTCATGCCCTACAAATTGAGGCTTAGGCACTTTTCTCTGGCTCTTACCGTTTACACGCTATAACCGTCAGAAAAGATGAAAAAGATGAATTTTCATGGAATTTTCCAGTTTAAACTCGGTAGCATCTACATTTCTAACTTGACAGAGATGGTTTATATATCAAAATGAAGAGCATTTCAGGGCCTACAAATTGAGGCTTAGGCACTTTTCTCTATCTCTTATCGTTTACACGCTATAACGGTCAGCAAAGATGAAAAAGATGAATTTTCATGGAATTTTCCAGTTTAAACTCGGTAGCGTCTACATTTCTAACGCCACAGAGATGGTTTATATATCAAAATGAAGAGTATTTCAGGGCCTACAAATTGAGGCTTAGGCACTTTTCTCTAGCTCTTACCGTTTACACGCTATAACGGTCAGCAAAGATGAAAAAGATGAATTTTCATGGAATTTTCCAGTTTAAACTCGGTAGCATCTACATTTCTAACTTCACAGAGATGGTTTATATATCAAAATGAAGAGTATTTCAGGGCCTACAAATTGAGGCTTAGGCACTTTTCTATAGCTCTTATCGTTTACACGCTATAACGGTCAGCAAAGATGAAAAAGATGAATTTTCATGGAATTTTCCAGTTTAAACTCGGTAGCGTCTACATTTCTAACGCCACAGAGATGGTTTATATATCAAAATGAAGAGTATTTCAGGGCCTACAAATTGAGGCTTAGGCACTTTTCTCTAGCTCTTACCGTTTACACGCTATAACGGTCAGCAAAGATGAAAAAGATGAATTGTCATGGAATTTTCCAGTTTATACTCGGTAGCATCTACATTTCTAACTTCACAGAGATGGTTTATATATCAAAATGAAGAGTATTTCAGGGCCTACAAATTGAGGCTTAGGCACTTTTCTCTAGCTCTTACCGTTTACACGCTATAACCGTCAGAAAATATGAAAAACATGAATTTTCATGGATTTTTTCAGTTTAAACTCGGTAGCGTCTACATTTCTAATGCTAGAGAGATGGTTGATATATCAAAATGAAGAGTATTTCAGGCCCTACAAATTGAGGCTTAGGCACTTTTCTCTGGCTCTTACCGTTTACACGCTATAACCGTCAGCAAAGATGAAAAAGATGAATTTTCATGGAATTTTCCAGTTTAAACTCGGTAGCGTCTACATTTCTAACGCCACAGAGATGGTTTATATATCAAAATGAAGAGTATTTCAGGGCCTACAAATTCAGGCTTAGGCACTTTTCTCTAGCTCTTACCGTTTACACGCTATAACCGTCAGCAAATATGAAAACGTTGAATTTTCATGGAATTTTCCAGTTTAAACTCGGTAGCGTCTATATTTCTAACGCGACAGAGATGGTTTGTATATCAAAGTGAAGAGTATTTCAGGGCCTACAAATTGAGGCTTAGGCACTTTTCTCTAGCTCTTACCGTTTACACGCTATAACCGTCAGCAAATATGAAAACGTTGAATTTTCATGGAATTTTCCAGTTTAAACTCGATAGCGTCTATATTTCTAACGCGACAGAGATGGTTTATATATCAAAGTGAAGAGTATTTCAGGGCCTACAAATTGAGGCTTAGGCACTTTTCTCTAGCTCTTACCGTTTACACGCTATAACGGTCAGCAAAGATGAAAAAGATGAATTTTCATGGAATTTTCCAGTTTAAACTCGGTAGCATCTACATTTCTAACTTCACAGAGATGGTTTATATATCAAAATGAAGAGTATTTCAGGGCCTACAAATTGAGGCTTAGGCACTTTTCTCTAGCTCTTACCGTTTACACGCTATAACCGTCAGCAAATATGAAAAACATGAATTTTCATGGATTTTTTCAGTTTAAACTCGGTAGCGTCTATATTTCTAACGCTAGAGAGATGGTTTATATATCAAAATGAAGAGTATTTCAGGGCCTACAAATTGAGGCTTATGCACTTTTCTCTAGCTCTTACCGTTTACACGCTATAACCGTCAGCAAGTATGAAAACGTTGAATTTTCATGGAATTTTCCAGTTTAAACTCGATAGCGTCTATATTTCTAACGCGACAGAGATGGTTTATATATCAAAGTGAAGAGTATTTCAGGGCCTACAAATTGAGGCTTAGGCACTTTTCTCTAGCTCTTACCGTTTACACGCTATAACGGTCAGCAAAGATGAAAAAGATGAATTTTCATGGAATTTTCCAGTTTAAACTCGGTAGCATCTACATTTCTAACTTCACAGAGATGGTTTATATATCAAAATGAAGAGTATTTCAGGGCCTACAAATTGAGGCTTAGGCACTTTTCTCTAGCTCTTACCGTTTACACGCTATAACCGTCAGCAAATATGAAAAACAATTTTCATGGATTTTTCCAGTTTAAACTCGGTAGCGTCTATATTTCTAATGCTAGAGAGATGGTTTATATATTAAAATGAAGAGTATTTCAGGCCCTACAAATTGAGGCTTAGGCACTTTTATCTAGCTCTTACCGTTTACACGCTATAACCGTCAGCAAGTATGAAAACGTTGAATTTTCATGGAATTTTCCAGTTTAAACTCGGTAGCGTCTATATTTCTAACGCGACAGAGATGGTTTATATATCAAAGTGAAGAGTATTTCAGGGCCTACAAATTGAGGCTTAGGCACTTTTCTCTAGCTCTTACCGTTTACACGCTATAACCGTCAGCAACTATGAAAACGTTGAATTTTCATGGAATTTTCCAGTTTAAACTCTAAAGCGTCTATATTTCTAACGCGACAGAGATGGTTTGTATATCAAAGTGAAGAGTATTTCAGGGCCTACAAATTGAGGCTTAGGCACTTTTCTCTAGCTCTTACCGTTTACACGCTATAACCGTCAGCAAATATGAAAACGTTGAATTTTCATGGAATTTTCCAGTTTAAACTCGGTAGCATCTACATTTCTAACTTCACAGAGATGGTTTATATATCAAAATGAAGAGTATTTCAGGGCCTACAAATTGAGGCTTAGGCACTTTTCTCTAGCTCTTATCGTTTACACGCTATAACGGTCAGCAAAGATGAAAAAGATGAATTTTCATGGAATTTTCCAGTTTAAACTCGGTAGCGTCTACATTTCTAACGCCACAGAGATGGTTTATATATCAAAATGAAGAGTATTTCAGGGCCTACAAATTGAGGCTTAGGCACTTTTCTCTAGCTCTTACCGTTTACACGCTATAACGGTCAGCAAAGATGAAAAAGATGAATTTTCATGGAATTTTCCAGTTTATACTCGGTAGCATCTACATTTCTAACTTCACAGAGATGGTTTATATATCAAAATGAAGAGTATTTCAGGGCCTACAAATTGAGGCTTAGGCACTTTTCTCTAGCTCTTACCGTTTACACGCTATAACCGTCAGCAAATATGAAAAACATGAATTTTCATGGATTTTTTCAGTTTAAACTCGGTAGCGTCTACATTTCTAATGCTAGAGAGATGGTTGATATATCAAAATGAAGAGTATTTCAGGCCCTACAAATTGAGGCTTAGGCACTTTTCACTGGCTCTTACCGTTTACACGCTATAACCGTCAGCAAAGATGAAAAAGATGAATTTTCATGGAATTTTCCAGTTTAAACTCGGTAGCGTCTACATTTCTAACGCCACAGAGATGGTTTATATATCAAAATGAAGAGTATTTCAGGGCCTACAAATTCAGGCTTAGGCACTTTTCTCTAGCTCTTACCGTTTACACGCTATAACCGTCAGCAAATATGAAAAACATGAATTTTCATGGATTTTTTCAGTTTAAACTCGGTAGCGTCTATATTTCTAATGCTAGAGAGATGGTTTATATATCAAAATGAAGAGTATTTCAGGGCCTACAAATTGAGGCTTATGCACTTTTCTCTAGCTCTTACCGTTTACACGCTATAACCGTCAGCAACTATGAAAACGTTGAATTTTCATGGAATTTTCCAGTTTAAACTCGATAGCGTCTATATTTCTAACGCGACAGAGATGGTTTATATATCAAAATGAAGAGTATTTCAGGGCCTACAAATTGAGGCTTAGGCACTTTTCTCTAGCTCTTACCGTTTACACGCTATAACGGTCAGCAAAGATGAAAAAGATGAATTTTCATGGAATTTTCCAGTTTAAACTCGGTAGCATCTACATTTCTAACTTCACAGAGATGGTTTATATATCAAAATGAAGAGTATTTCAGGGCCTACAAATTGAGGCTTAGGCACTTTTCTCTAGCTCTTACCGTTTACACGCTATAACCGTCAGCAAATATGAAAAACATGAATTTTCATGGATTTTTTCAGTTTAAACTCGGTAGCGTCTATATTTCTAACGCTAGAGAGATGGTTTATATATCAAAATGAAGAGTATTTCAGGGCCTACAAATTGAGGCTTATGCACTTTTCTCTAGCTCTTACCGTTTACACGCTATAACCGTCAGCAAGTATGAAAACGTTGAATTTTCATGGAATTTTCCAGTTTAAACTCGATAGCGTCTATATTTCTAACGCGACAGAGATGGTTTATATATCAAAATGAAGAGTATTTCAGGGCCTACAAATTGAGGCTTAGGCACTTTTCTCTAGCTCTTACCGTTTACACGCTATAACGGTCAGCAAAGATGAAAAAGATGAATTTTCATGGAATTTTCCAGTTTAAACTCGGTAGCATCTATATTTCTAACTTCACAGAGATGGTTTATATATCAAAATGAAGAGTATTTCAGGGCCTACAAATTGAGGCTTAGGCACTTTTCTCTAGCTCTTACCGTTTACACGCTATAACCGTCAGCAAATATGAAAAACATGAATTTTCATGGATTTTTTCAGTTTAAACTCGGTAGCGTCTATATTTCTAACGCTAGAGAGATGGTTTATATATCAAAATAAAGAGTATTTAAGGGCCTACAAATTGAGGATTAGGCATTTTGCTCTAGCTCTTACCGTTTACACGCTATAACCGTCATCAAATATGAAAAAGATGAATTTTCATGGATTATTCCAGTTTAAACTCGGTAGCGTCTATATTTCTAATGCTAGAGAGATGGCTTATATATCAAAATGAAGAGTATTTCAGGGCCTACAAATTGAGGCTTAGGCACTTTTCTCTAGCTCTTATCGTTTACACGCTATAACGGTCAGAAAAGATGAAAAAGATGAATTTTCATGGAATTTTCCAGTTTAAACTCGGTAGCGTCTACATTTCTAACGACACAGAGATCGTTTATATATCAAAATGAAGAGTATTTTAGGGCCTACAAATTGAGGCTGAGGCACTTTTCTCTAGCTCTTACCGTTTACACGCTATAATCGTCAGCAAATATGAAAAAGATGAATTTTCATGGATTCTTCCAGTTTAAACTCGGTAGCGTCTACATTTCTAATGCTAGAGAGATGGTTTATATATCAAAATGAAGAGTATTTCAGGGCCTACAAATTGAGGCTTAGGCACTTTTCTCTATCTCTTACCGTTTACACGCTATAACCGTCAGCAAAGATGAAAAACATGAATTTTCATGGATTTTTCCAGTTTAAACTCGGTAGCGTCTACATTTCTAACGACACAGAGATGGTTTATATATCAAAATGAAGAGTATTTTAGGGCCTACAAATAGAGGCTTAGGGACTTTTCTCTAGCTCTTACCGTTTACACGCTATAACGGTCAGCAAAGATGAAAAAGATGAATTTTCTCTAGCTCTTACCGTTTACACGCTATAACGGTCAGAAAAGATGAAAAAGATGAATTTTCATGGAATTTTCCAGTTTAAATTCGGTAGCATCTACATTTCTAACTTCACAGAGATGGTTTATATATCAAAATGAAGAGTATTTAAGGGCCTACAAATTGAGGCTTAGGCACTTTTCTCTAGCTCTTACCGTTTACACGCTATAACCGTCAGCAAATATGAAAAACATGAATTTTCATGGAATTTTCCAGTTTAAACTCGGTAGCATCTACATTTCTAACTTGACAGAGATGGTTTATATATCAAAATGAAGAGCATTTCAGGGCCTACAAATTGAGGCTTAGGCACTTTTCTCTATCTCTTATCGTTTACACGCTATAACGGTCAGCAAAGATGAAAAAGATGAATTTTCATGGAATTTTCCAGTTTAAACTCGGTAGCGTCTACATTTCTAACGCCACAGAGATGGTTTATATATCAAAATGAAGAGTATTTCAGGGCCTACAAATTGAGGCTTAGGCACTTTTCTCTAGCTCTTACCGTTTACACGCTATAACGGTCAGCAAAGATGAAAAAGATGAATTTTCATGGAATTTTCCAGTTTAAACTCGGTAGCATCTACATTTCTAACTTCACAGAGATGGTTTATATATCAAAATGAAGAGTATTTCAGGGCCTACAAATTGAGGCTTAGGCACTTTTCTATAGCTCTTATCGTTTACACGCTATAACGGTCAGCAAAGATGAAAAAGATGAATTTTCATGGAATTTTCCAGTTTAAACTCGGTAGCGTCTACATTTCTAACGCCACAGAGATGGTTTATATATCAAAATGAAGAGTATTTCAGGGCCTACAAATTGAGGCTTAGGCACTTTTCTCTAGCTCTTACCGTTTACACGCTATAACGGTCAGCAAAGATGAAAAAGATGAATTGTCATGGAATTTTCCAGTTTATACTCGGTAGCATCTACATTTCTAACTTCACAGAGATGGTTTATATATCAAAATGAAGAGTATTTCAGGGCCTACAAATTGAGGCTTAGGCACTTTTCTCTAGCTCTTACCGTTTACACGCTATAACCGTCAGAAAATATGAAAAACATGAATTTTCATGGATTTTTTCAGTTTAAACTCGGTAGCGTCTACATTTCTAATGCTAGAGAGATGGTTGATATATCAAAATGAAGAGTATTTCAGGCCCTACAAATTGAGGCTTAGGCACTTTTCTCTGGCTCTTACCGTTTACACGCTATAACCGTCAGCAAAGATGAAAAAGATGAATTTTCATGGAATTTTCCAGTTTAAACTCGGTAGCGTCTACATTTCTAACGCCACAGAGATGGTTTATATATCAAAATGAAGAGTATTTCAGGGCCTACAAATTCAGGCTTAGGCACTTTTCTCTAGCTCTTACCGTTTACACGCTATAACCGTCAGCAAATATGAAAACGTTGAATTTTCATGGAATTTTCCAGTTTAAACTCGGTAGCGTCTATATTTCTAACGCGACAGAGATGGTTTGTATATCAAAGTGAAGAGTATTTCAGGGCCTACAAATTGAGGCTTAGGCACTTTTCTCTAGCTCTTACCGTTTACACGCTATAACCGTCAGCAAATATGAAAACGTTGAATTTTCATGGAATTTTCCAGTTTAAACTCGATAGCGTCTATATTTCTAACGCGACAGAGATGGTTTATATATCAAAGTGAAGAGTATTTCAGGGCCCACAAATTGAGGCTTAGGCACTTTTCTCTAGCTCTTACCGTTTACACGCTATAACGGTCAGCAAAGATGAAAAAGATGAATTTTCATGGAATTTTCCAGTTTAAACTCGGTAGCATCTACATTTCTAACTTCACAGAGATGGTTTATATATCAAAATGAAGAGTATTTCAGGGCCTACAAATTGAGGCTTAGGCACTTTTCTCTAGCTCTTACCGTTTACACGCTATAACCGTCAGCAAATATGAAAAACATGAATTTTCATGGATT
The DNA here is from genome assembly GCA_963942505.1 of Lordithon lunulatus. NCBI lineage: Eukaryota > Metazoa > Arthropoda > Insecta > Coleoptera > Staphylinidae > Lordithon > Lordithon lunulatus. The sequence goes on from OZ012666.1 coordinate 66,590,115, forward strand.
TTTTCAGTTTAAACTCGGTAGCGTCTATATTTCTAACGCTAGAGAGATGGTTTATATATCAAAATGAAGAGTATTTCAGGGCCTACAAATTGAGGCTTATGCACTTTTCTCTAGCTCTTACCGTTTACACGCTATAACCGTCAGCAAGTATGAAAACGTTGAATTTTCATGGAATTTTCCAGTTTAAACTCGATAGCGTCTATATTTCTAACGCGACAGAGATGGTTTATATATCAAAGTGAAGAGTATTTCAGGGCCTACAAATTGAGGCTTAGGCACTTTTCTCTAGCTCTTACCGTTTACACGCTATAACGGTCAGCAAAGATGAAAAAGATGAATTTTCATGGAATTTTCCAGTTTAAACTCGGTAGCATCTACATTTCTAACTTCACAGAGATGGTTTATATATCAAAATGAAGAGTATTTCAGGGCCTACAAATTGAGGCTTAGGCACTTTTCTCTAGCTCTTACCGTTTACACGCTATAACCGTCAGCAAATATGAAAAACAATTTTCATGGATTTTTCCAGTTTAAACTCGGTAGCGTCTATATTTCTAATGCTAGAGAGATGGTTTATATATTAAAATGAAGAGTATTTCAGGCCCTACAAATTGAGGCTTAGGCACTTTTATCTAGCTCTTACCGTTTACACGCTATAACCGTCAGCAAGTATGAAAACGTTGAATTTTCATGGAATTTTCCAGTTTAAACTCGGTAGCGTCTATATTTCTAACGCGACAGAGATGGTTTATATATCAAAGTGAAGAGTATTTCAGGGCCTACAAATTGAGGCTTAGGCACTTTTCTCTAGCTCTTACCGTTTACACGCTATAACCGTCAGCAACTATGAAAACGTTGAATTTTCATGGAATTTTCCAGTTTAAACTCTAAAGCGTCTATATTTCTAACGCGACAGAGATGGTTTGTATATCAAAGTGAAGAGTATTTCAGGGCCTACAAATTGAGGCTTAGGCACTTTTCTCTAGCTCTTACCGTTTACACGCTATAACCGTCAGCAAATATGAAAACGTTGAATTTTCATGGAATTTTCCAGTTTAAACTCGGTAGCATCTACATTTCTAACTTCACAGAGATGGTTTATATATCAAAATGAAGAGTATTTCAGGGCCTACAAATTGAGGCTTAGGCACTTTTCTCTAGCTCTTATCGTTTACACGCTATAACGGTCAGCAAAGATGAAAAAGATGAATTTTCATGGAATTTTCCAGTTTAAACTCGGTAGCGTCTACATTTCTAACGCCACAGAGATGGTTTATATATCAAAATGAAGAGTATTTCAGGGCCTACAAATTGAGGCTTAGGCACTTTTCTCTAGCTCTTACCGTTTACACGCTATAACGGTCAGCAAAGATGAAAAAGATGAATTTTCATGGAATTTTCCAGTTTATACTCGGTAGCATCTACATTTCTAACTTCACAGAGATGGTTTATATATCAAAATGAAGAGTATTTCAGGGCCTACAAATTGAGGCTTAGGCACTTTTCTCTAGCTCTTACCGTTTACACGCTATAACCGTCAGCAAATATGAAAAACATGAATTTTCATGGATTTTTTCAGTTTAAACTCGGTAGCGTCTACATTTCTAATGCTAGAGAGATGGTTGATATATCAAAATGAAGAGTATTTCAGGCCCTACAAATTGAGGCTTAGGCACTTTTCACTGGCTCTTACCGTTTACACGCTATAACCGTCAGCAAAGATGAAAAAGATGAATTTTCATGGAATTTTCCAGTTTAAACTCGGTAGCGTCTACATTTCTAACGCCACAGAGATGGTTTATATATCAAAATGAAGAGTATTTCAGGGCCTACAAATTCAGGCTTAGGCACTTTTCTCTAGCTCTTACCGTTTACACGCTATAACCGTCAGCAAATATGAAAAACATGAATTTTCATGGATTTTTTCAGTTTAAACTCGGTAGCGTCTATATTTCTAATGCTAGAGAGATGGTTTATATATCAAAATGAAGAGTATTTCAGGGCCTACAAATTGAGGCTTATGCACTTTTCTCTAGCTCTTACCGTTTACACGCTATAACCGTCAGCAACTATGAAAACGTTGAATTTTCATGGAATTTTCCAGTTTAAACTCGATAGCGTCTATATTTCTAACGCGACAGAGATGGTTTATATATCAAAATGAAGAGTATTTCAGGGCCTACAAATTGAGGCTTAGGCACTTTTCTCTAGCTCTTACCGTTTACACGCTATAACGGTCAGCAAAGATGAAAAAGATGAATTTTCATGGAATTTTCCAGTTTAAACTCGGTAGCATCTACATTTCTAACTTCACAGAGATGGTTTATATATCAAAATGAAGAGTATTTCAGGGCCTACAAATTGAGGCTTAGGCACTTTTCTCTAGCTCTTACCGTTTACACGCTATAACCGTCAGCAAATATGAAAAACATGAATTTTCATGGATTTTTTCAGTTTAAACTCGGTAGCGTCTATATTTCTAACGCTAGAGAGATGGTTTATATATCAAAATGAAGAGTATTTCAGGGCCTACAAATTGAGGCTTATGCACTTTTCTCTAGCTCTTACCGTTTACACGCTATAACCGTCAGCAAGTATGAAAACGTTGAATTTTCATGGAATTTTCCAGTTTAAACTCGATAGCGTCTATATTTCTAACGCGACAGAGATGGTTTATATATCAAAATGAAGAGTATTTCAGGGCCTACAAATTGAGGCTTAGGCACTTTTCTCTAGCTCTTACCGTTTACACGCTATAACGGTCAGCAAAGATGAAAAAGATGAATTTTCATGGAATTTTCCAGTTTAAACTCGGTAGCATCTATATTTCTAACTTCACAGAGATGGTTTATATATCAAAATGAAGAGTATTTCAGGGCCTACAAATTGAGGCTTAGGCACTTTTCTCTAGCTCTTACCGTTTACACGCTATAACCGTCAGCAAATATGAAAAACATGAATTTTCATGGATTTTTTCAGTTTAAACTCGGTAGCGTCTATATTTCTAACGCTAGAGAGATGGTTTATATATCAAAATAAAGAGTATTTAAGGGCCTACAAATTGAGGATTAGGCATTTTGCTCTAGCTCTTACCGTTTACACGCTATAACCGTCATCAAATATGAAAAAGATGAATTTTCATGGATTATTCCAGTTTAAACTCGGTAGCGTCTATATTTCTAATGCTAGAGAGATGGCTTATATATCAAAATGAAGAGTATTTCAGGGCCTACAAATTGAGGCTTAGGCACTTTTCTCTAGCTCTTATCGTTTACACGCTATAACGGTCAGAAAAGATGAAAAAGATGAATTTTCATGGAATTTTCCAGTTTAAACTCGGTAGCGTCTACATTTCTAACGACACAGAGATCGTTTATATATCAAAATGAAGAGTATTTTAGGGCCTACAAATTGAGGCTGAGGCACTTTTCTCTAGCTCTTACCGTTTACACGCTATAATCGTCAGCAAATATGAAAAAGATGAATTTTCATGGATTCTTCCAGTTTAAACTCGGTAGCGTCTACATTTCTAATGCTAGAGAGATGGTTTATATATCAAAATGAAGAGTATTTCAGGGCCTACAAATTGAGGCTTAGGCACTTTTCTCTATCTCTTACCGTTTACACGCTATAACCGTCAGCAAAGATGAAAAACATGAATTTTCATGGATTTTTCCAGTTTAAACTCGGTAGCGTCTACATTTCTAACGACACAGAGATGGTTTATATATCAAAATGAAGAGTATTTTAGGGCCTACAAATAGAGGCTTAGGGACTTTTCTCTAGCTCTTACCGTTTACACGCTATAACGGTCAGCAAAGATGAAAAAGATGAATTTTCTCTAGCTCTTACCGTTTACACGCTATAACGGTCAGAAAAGATGAAAAAGATGAATTTTCATGGAATTTTCCAGTTTAAATTCGGTAGCATCTACATTTCTAACTTCACAGAGATGGTTTATATATCAAAATGAAGAGTATTTAAGGGCCTACAAATTGAGGCTTAGGCACTTTTCTCTAGCTCTTACCGTTTACACGCTATAACCGTCAGCAAATATGAAAAACATGAATTTTCATGGATTTTTTCAGTTTAAACTCGGTAGCGTCTACATTTCTAATGCTAGAGAGATGGTTGATATATCAAAATGAAGAGTATTTCAGGCCATACAAATTGAGGCTTAGGCACTTTTCTCTGGCTCTTATCGTTTACACGCTATAACCGTCAGAAAAGATGAAAAAGATGAATTTTCATGGAATTTTCCAGTTTAAACTCGGTAGCATCTACATTTCTAACTTCACAGAGATGGTTTATATATCAAAATGAAGAGTATTTCAGGGCCTACAAATTGAGGCTTAGGCACTTTTCTCTAGCTCTTATCGTTTACACGCTATAACGGTCAGCAAAGATGAAAAAGATGAATTTTCATGGAATTTTCCAGTTTAAACTCGGTAGCGTCTACATTTCTAACGCCACAGAGATGGTTTATATATCAAAATAAAGAGTATTTCAGGGCCTACAAATTGAGGCTTAGGCACTTTTCTCTAGCTCTTACCGTTTACACGCTATAACGGTCAGCAAAGATGAAAAAGATGAATTTTCATGGAATTTTCCAGTTTAAACTCGGTAGCATCTACATTTCTAACTTCACAGAGATGGTTTATATATCAAAATGAAGAGTATTTCAGGGCCTACAAATTGAGGCTTAGGCACTTTTCTCTAGCTCTTACCGTTTACACGCTATAACCGTCAGCAAATATGAAAAACATGAATTTTCATGGATTTTTTCAGTTTAAACTCGGTAGCGTCTATATTTCTAACGCTAGAGAGATGGTTTATATATCAAAATAAAGAGTATTTAAGGGCCTACAAATTGAGGATTAGGCATTTTGCTCTAGCTCTTACCGTTTACACGCTATAACCGTCATCAAATATGAAAAAGATGAATTTTCATGGATTATTCCAGTTTAAACTCGGTAGCGTCTATATTTCTAATGCTAGAGAGATGGCTTATATATCAAAATGAAGAGTATTTCAGGGCCTACAAATTGAGGCTTAGGCACTTTTCTCTAGCTCTTATCGTTTACACGCTATAACGGTCAGAAAAGATGAAAAAGATGAATTTTCATGGAATTTTCCAGTTTAAACTCGGTAGCGTCTACATTTCTAACGACACAGAGATCGTTTATATATCAAAATGAAGAGTATTTTAGGGCCTACAAATTGAGGCTGAGGCACTTTTCTCTAGCTCTTACCGTTTACACGCTATAATCGTCAGCAAATATGAAAAAGATGAATTTTCATGGATTCTTCCAGTTTAAACTCGGTAGCGTCTACATTTCTAATGCTAGAGAGATGGTTTATATATCAAAATGAAGAGTATTTCAGGGCCTACAAATTGAGGCTTAGGCACTTTTCTCTATCTCTTACCGTTTACACGCTATAACCGTCAGCAAAGATGAAAAACATGAATTTTCATGGATTTTTCCAGTTTAAACTCGGTAGCGTCTACATTTCTAACGACACAGAGATGGTTTATATATCAAAATGAAGAGTATTTTAGGGCCTACAAATAGAGGCTTAGGGACTTTTCTCTAGCTCTTACCGTTTACACGCTATAACGGTCAGCAAAGATGAAAAAGATGAATTTTCTCTAGCTCTTACCGTTTACACGCTATAACGGTCAGAAAAGATGAAAAAGATGAATTTTCATGGAATTTTCCAGTTTAAATTCGGTAGCATCTACATTTCTAACTTCACAGAGATGGTTTATATATCAAAATGAAGAGTATTTAAGGGCCTACAAATTGAGGCTTAGGCACTTTTCTCTAGCTCTTACCGTTTACACGCTATAACCGTCAGCAAATATGAAAAACATGAATTTTCATGGATTTTTTCAGTTTAAACTCGGTAGCGTCTACATTTCTAATGCTAGAGAGATGGTTGATATATCAAAATGAAGAGTATTTCAGGCCATACAAATTGAGGCTTAGGCACTTTTCTCTGGCTCTTATCGTTTACACGCTATAACCGTCAGAAAAGATGAAAAAGATGAATTTTCATGGAATTTTCCAGTTTAAACTCGGTAGCATCTACATTTCTAACTTCACAGAGATGGTTTATATATCAAAATGAAGAGTATTTCAGGGCCTACAAATTGAGGCTTAGGCACTTTTCTCTAGCTCTTATCGTTTACACGCTATAACGGTCAGCAAAGATGAAAAAGATGAATTTTCATGGAATTTTCCAGTTTAAACTCGGTAGCGTCTACATTTCTAACGCCACAGAGATGGTTTATATATCAAAATAAAGAGTATTTCAGGGCCTACAAATTGAGGCTTAGGCACTTTTCTCTAGCTCTTACCGTTTACACGCTATAACGGTCAGCAAAGATGAAAAAGATGAATTTTCATGGAATTTTCCAGTTTAAACTCGGTAGCATCTACATTTCTAACTTCACAGAGATGGTTTATATATCAAAATGAAGAGTATTTCAGGGCCTACAAATTGAGGCTTAGGCACTTTTCTCTGGCTCTTACCGTTTACACGCTATAACCGTCAGAAAAGATGAAAAAGATGAATTTTCATGGAATTTTCCAGTTTAAACTCGGTAGCATCTACATTTCTAACTTCACAGAGATGGTTTATATATCAAAATGAAGAGTATTTCAGGGCCTACAAATTGAGGCTTAGGCACTTTTCTCTAGCTCTTATCGTTTACACGCTATAACGGTCAGCAAAGATGAGAAAGATGAATTTTCATGGAATTTTCCAGTTTAAACTCGGTAGCGCCTACATTTCTAACGCCACAGAGATGGTTTATATATCAAAATGAAGAGTATTTCAGGGCCTACAAATTGAGGCTGAGGCACTTTTCTCTGGCTCTTACCGTTTACACGCTATAACCGTCAGAAAAGATGAAAAAGATGAATTTTCATGGAATTTTCCAGTTTAAACTCGGTAGCATCTACATTTCTAACTTCACAGAGATGGTTTATATATCAAAATGAAGAGTATTTCAGGGCCTACAAATTGAGGCTTAGGCACTTTTCTCTAGCTCTTACCGTTTACACGCTATAACCGTCAGCAAATATGAAAAACATGAATTTTCATGGATTTTTTTAATTTAAACTCGGTAGCGTCTACATTTCTAACGCCACAGAGATGGTTTATATATCAAAATAAAGAGTATTTCAGGGCCTACAAATTGAGGCTTAGGCACTTTTCTCTAGCTCTTATCGTTTACACGCTATAACGGTCAGCAAAGATGAGAAAGATGAATTTTCATGGAATTTTCCAGTTTAAACTCGGTAGCGCCTACATTTCTAACGCCACAGAGATGGTTTATATATCAAAATGAAGAGTATTTCAGGGCCTACAAATTGAGGCTGAGGCACTTTTCTCTGGCTCTTACCGTTTACACGCTATAACCGTCAGAAAAGATGAAAAAGATGAATTTTCATGGAATTTTCCAGTTTAAACTCGGTAGCGTCTACATTTCTAACGCCACAGAGATGGTTTATATATCAAAATAAAGAGTATTTCAGGGCCTACAAATTGAGGCTTAGGCACTTTTCTCTAGCTCTTACCGTTTACACGCTATAACGGTCAGCAAAGATGAAAAAGATGAATTTTCATGGAATTTTCCAGTTTAAACTCGGTAGCATCTACATTTCTAACTTCACAGAGATGGTTTATATATCAAAATGAAGAGTATTTCAGGGCCTACAAATTGAGGCTTAGGCACTTTTCTCTAGCTCTTATCGTTTACACGCTATAACGGTCAGCAAAGATGAAAAAGATGAATTTTCATGGAATTTTCCAGTTTAAACTCGGTAGCGCCTACATTTCTAACGCCACAGAGATGGTTTATATATCAAAATGAAGAGTATTTCAGGGCCTACAAATTGAGGCTTAGGCACTTTTCTCTAGCTCTTACCGTTTACACGCTATAACGGTCAGCAAAGATGAAAAAGATGAATTTTCATGGAATTTTCCAGTTTAAACTCGGTAGCATCTACATTTCTAACTTCACAGAGATGGTTTATATATCAAAATGAAGAGTATTTCAGGGCCTAGAAATTGAGGCTTAGGCACTTTTCTCTAGCTCTTACCGTTTACACGCTATAACCGTCAGCAAATATGAAAAACATGAATTTTCATGGATTTTTTCAGTTTAAACTCGGTAGCATCTACATTTCTAACTTCACAGAGATGGTTTATATATCAAAATGAAGAGTATTTCAGGGCCTACAAATTGAGGCTTAGGCACTTTTCTCTAGCTCTTACCGTTTACACGCTATAACCGTCAGCAAATATGAAAAACATGAATTTTCATGGATTTTTTCAGTTTAAACACGGTAGCGTCTATATTTCTAATGCTAGAGAGATGGTTTATATATCAAAATGAAGAGTATTTCAGGGCCTACAAATTGAGGCTTAGGCACTTTTCTCTAGCTCTTACCGTTTACACGCTATAACCGTCAGCAACTATGAAAACGATGAATTTTCATGGAATTTTCCAGTTTAAACTCGATAGCGTCTATATTTCTAACGCGACAGAGATGGTTTATATATCAAAGTGAAGAGTATTTCAGGATCTACAAATTGAGGCTTAGGCACTTTTCTCTAGCTCTTACCGTTTACACGCTATAACCGTCAGCAAATATGAAAAACATGAATTTTCATGGATTTTTTCAGTTTAAACTCGGTAGCATCTACATTTCTAATGCTAGAGAGATGGTTTATATATCAAAATGAAGAGTATTTCAGGGCCTACAAATTGAGGCTTAGGCACTTTTCTCTAGCTCTTACCGTTTACACGCTATAACCGTCAGCAAATATGAAAAACATGAATTTTCATGGATTTTTTCAGTTTAAACTCGGTAGCGTCTACATTTCTAATGCTAGAGAGATGGTTTATATATCAAAATGAAGAGTATTTCAGGGCCTAGAAATTGAGGCTTAGGCACTTTTCTCTAGCTCTTACCGTTTACACGCTATAACCGTCAGCAAATATGAAAAACATGAATTTTCATGGATTTTTTCAGTTTAAACTCGGTAGCATCTACATTTCTAACTTCACAGAGATGGTTTATATATCAAAATGAAGAGTATTTCAGGGCCTACAAATTGAGGCTTAGGCACTTTTCTCTAGCTCTTACCGTTTACACGCTATGACCGTCAGCAAATATGAAAAACATGAATTTTCATGGATTTTTTCAGTTTAAACTCGGTAGCGTCTACATTTCTAATGCTAGAGAGATGGTTTATATATCAAAATGAAGAGTATTTCAGGGCCTACAAATTGAGGCTTAGGCACTTTTCTCTAGCTCTTACCGTTTACACGCTATAACCGTCAGCAACTATGAAAACGTTGAATTTTCATGGAATTTTCCAGTTTAAACTCGATAGCGTCTATATTTCTAACGCGACAGAGATGGTTTATATATCAAAGTGAAGAGTATTTCAGGGCCTACAAATTGAGGCTTAGGCACTTTTCTCTAGCTCTTACCGTTTACACGCTATAACCGTCAGCAAATATGAAAAACATGAATTTTCATGGATTTTTTCAGTTTAAACTCGGTAGCGTCTACATTTCTAATGCTAGAGAGATGGTTTATATATCAAAATGAAGAGTATTTCAGGGCCTACAAATTGAGGCTTAGGCACTTTTCTCTAGCTCTTACCGTTTACACGCTATAACCGTCAGCAAATATGAAAAACATGAATTTTCATGGATTTTTTCAGTTTAAACTCGGTAGCGTCTATATTTCTAATGCTAGAGAGATGGTTTATATATCAAAATGAAGAGTATTTCAGGGCCTACAAATTGAGGCTTAGGCACTTTTCTCTAGCTCTTACCGTTTACACGCTATGACCGTCAGCAAATATGAAAAACATGAATTTTCATGGATTTTTTCAGTTTAAACTCGGTAGCGTCTACATTTCTAATGCTAGAGAGATGGTTTATATATCAAAATGAAGAGTATTTCAGGGCCTACAAATTGAGGCTTAGGCACTTTTCTCTAGCTCTTACCGTTTACACGCTATAACCGTCAGCAACTATGAAAACGTTGAATTTTCATGGAATTTTCCAGTTTAAACTCGATAGCGTCTATATTTCTAACGCGACAGAGATGGTTTATATATCAAAGTGAAGAGTATTTCAGGGCCTACAAATTGAGGCTTAGGCACTTTTCTCTAGCTCTTACCGTTTACACGCTATAACCGTCAGCAAATATGAAAAACATGAATTTTCATGGATTTTTTCAGTTTAAACTCGGTAGCGTCTACATTTCTAATGCTAGAGAGATGGTTTATATATCAAAATGAAGAGTATTTCAGGGCCTACAAATTGAGGCTTAGGCACTTTTCTCTAGCTCTTACCGTTTACACGCTATAACCGTCAGCAAATATGAAAAACATGAATTTTCATGGATTTTTTCAGTTTAAACTCGGTAGCGTCTACATTTCTAATGCTAGAGAGATGGTTTATATATCAAAATGAAGAGTATTTCAGGGCCTACAAATTGAGGCTTAGGCACTTTTCTCTAGCTCTTACCGTTTACACGCTATAACCGTCAGCAAATATGAAAAACATGAATTTTCATGGATTTTTCCAGTTTAAACTCGGTAGCGTCTACATTTCTAATGCTAGAGAGATGGTTGATATATCAAAATGAAGAGTATTTCAGGCCCTACAAATTGAGGCTGAGGCACTTTTCTCTGGCTCTTACCGTTTACACGCTATAACCGTCAGAAAAGATGAAAAAGATGAATTTTCATGGAATTTTCCAGTTTAAACTCGGTAGCATCTACATTTCTAACTTGACAGAGATGGTTTATATATCAAAATGAAGAGTATTTCAGGGCCTACAAATTGAGGCTTAGGCACTTTTCTCTATCTCTTATCGTTTACACGCTATAACGGTCAGCAAAGATGAAAAAGATGAATTTTCATGGAATTTTCCAGTTTAAACTCGGTAGCGTCTACATTTCTAACGCCACAGAGATGGTTTATATATCAAAATGAAGAGTATTTCAGGGCCTACAAATTGAGGCTTAGGCACTTTTCTCTAGCTCTTACCGTTTACACGCTATAACGGTCAGAGCAAAGATGAAAAAGATGAATTTTCATGGAATTTTCCAGTTTAAACTCGGTAGCATCTACATTTCTAACTTCACAGAGATGGTTTATATATCAAAATGAAGAGTATTTCAGGGCCTACAAATTGAGGCTTAGGCACTTTTCTATAGCTCTTATCGTTTACACGCTATAACGGTCAGCAAAGATGAAAAAGATGAATTTTCATGGAATTTTCCAGTTTAAACTCGGTAGCGTCTACATTTCTAACGCCACAGAGATGGTTTATATATCAAAATGAAGAGTATTTCAGGGCCTACAAATTGAGGCTTAGGCACTTTTCTCTAGCTCTTACCGTTTACACGCTATAACGGTCAGCAAAGATGAAAAAGATGAATTTTCATGGAATTTTCCAGTTTATACTCGGTAGCATCTACATTTCTAACTTCACAGAGATGGTTTATATATCAAAATGAAGAGTATTTCAGGGCCTACAAATTGAGGCTTAGGCACTTTTCTCTAGCTCTTACCGTTTACACGCTATAACCGTCAGAAAATATGAAAAACATGAATTTTCATGGATTTTTTCAGTTTAAACTCGGTAGCGTCTACATTTCTAATGCTAGAGAGATGGTTGATATATCAAAATGAAGAGTATTTCAGGCCCTACAAATTGAGGCTTAGGCACTTTTCTCTGGCTCTTACCGTTTACACGCTATAACCGTCAGCAAAGATGAAAAAGATGAATTTTCATGGAATTTTCCAGTTTAAACTCGGTAGCGTCTACATTTCTAACGCCACAGAGATGGTTTATATATCAAAATGAAGAGTATTTCAGGGCCTACAAATTCAGGCTTAGGCACTTTTCTCTAGCTCTTACCGTTTACACGCTATAACCGTCAGCAAATATGAAAACGTTGAATTTTCATGGAATTTTCCAGTTTAAACTCGGTAGCGTCTATATTTCTAACGCGACAGAGATGGTTTGTATATCAAAGTGAAGAGTATTTCAGGGCCTACAAATTGAGGCTTAGGCACTTTTCTCTAGCTCTTACCGTTTACACGCTATAACCGTCAGCAAATATGAAAACGTTGAATTTTCATGGAATTTTCCAGTTTAAACTCGATAGCGTCTATATTTCTAACGCGACAGAGATGGTTTATATATCAAAGTGAAGAGTATTTCAGGGCCTACAAATTGAGGCTTAGGCACTTTTCTCTAGCTCTTACCGTTTACACGCTATAACGGTCAGCAAAGATGAAAAAGATGAATTTTCATGGAATTTTCCAGTTTAAACTCGGTAGCATCTACATTTCTAACTTCACAGAGATGGTTTATATATCAAAATGAAGAGTATTTCAGGGCCTACAAATTGAGGCTTAGGCACTTTTCTCTAGCTCTTACCGTTTACACGCTATAACCGTCAGCAAATATGAAAAACATGAATTTTCATGGATTTTTTCAGTTTAAACTCGGTAGCGTCTATATTTCTAACGCTAGAGAGATGGTTTATATATCAAAATGAAGAGTATTTCAGGGCCTACAAATTGAGGCTTATGCACTTTTCTCTAGCTCTTACCGTTTACACGCTATAACCGTCAGCAAGTATGAAAACGTTGAATTTTCATGGAATTTTCCAGTTTAAACTCGATAGCGTCTATATTTCTAACGCGACAGAGATGGTTTATATATCAAAGTGAAGAGTATTTCAGGGCCTACTAGTTGAGGCTTAGGCACTTTTCTCTAGCTCTTACCGTTTACACGCTATAACGGTCAGCAAAGATGAAAAAGATGAATTTTCATGGAATTTTCCAGTTTAAACTCGGTAGCATCTACATTTCTAACTTCACAGAGATGGTTTATATATCAAAATGAAGAGTATTTCAGGGCCTACAAATTGAAGCTTAGGCACTTTTCTCTAGCTCTTACCGTTTACACGCTATAACCGTCAGCAAATATGAAAAACAATTTTCATGGATTTTTCCAGTTTAAACTCGGTAGCGTCTATATTTCTAATGCTAGAGAGATGGTTTATATATTAAAATGAAGAGTATTTCAGGCCCTACAAATTGAGGCTTAGGCACTTTTCTCTAGCTCTTACCGTTTACACGCTATAACCGTCAGCAAGTATGAAAACGTTGAATTTTCATGGAATTTTCCAGTTTAAACTCGGTAGCGTCTATATTTCTAACGCGACAGAGATGGTTTATATATCAAAGTGAAGAGTATTTCAGGGCCTACAAATTGAGGCTTAGGCACTTTTCTCTAGCTCTTACCGTTTACACGCTATAACCGTCAGCAACTATGAAAACGTTGAATTTTCATGGAATTTTCCAGTTTAAACTCGGTAGCGTCTATATTTCTAACGCGACAGAGATGGTTTGTATATCAAAGTGAAGAGTATTTCAGGGCCTACAAATTGAGGCTTAGGCACTTTTCTCTAGCTCTTACCGTTTACACGCTATAACCGTCAGCAAATATGAAAACGTTGAATTTTCATGGAATTTTCCAGTTTAAACTCGGTAGCATCTACATTTCTAACTTCACAGAGATGGTTTATATATCAAAATGAAGAGTATTTCAGGGCCTACAAATTGAGGCTTAGGCACTTTTCTCTAGCTCTTATCGTTTACACGCTATAACGGTCAGCAAAGATGAAAAAGATGAATTTTCATGGAATTTTCCAGTTTAAACTCGGTAGCGTCTACATTTCTAACGCCACAGAGATGGTTTATATATCAAAATGAAGAGTATTTCAGGCCCTACAAATTGAGGCTTAGGCACTTTTCTCTGGCTCTTACCGTTTACACGCTATAACGGTCAGCAAAGATGAAAAAGATGAATTTTCATGGAATTTTCCAGTTTATACTCGGTAGCATCTACATTTCTAACTTCACAGAGATGGTTTATATATCAAAATGAAGAGTATTTCAGGGCCTACAAATTCAGGCTTAGGCACTTTTCTCTAGCTCTTACCGTTTACACGCTATAACCGTCAGCAAATATGAAAAACATGAATTTTCATGGATTTTTTCAGTTTAAACTCGGTAGCGTCTATATTTCTAATGCTAGAGAGATGGTTTATATATCAAAATGAAGAGTATTTCAGGGCCTACAAATTGAGGCTTATGCACTTTTCTCTAGCTCTTACCGTTTACACGCTATAACCGTCAGCAACTATGAAAACGTTGAATTTTCATGGAATTTTCCAGTTTAAACTCGATAGCGTCTATATTTCTAACGCGACAGAGATGGTTTATATATCAAAATGAAGAGTATTTCAGGGCCTACAAATTGAGGCTTAGGCACTTTTCTCTAGCTCTTACCGTTTACACGCTATAACGGTCAGCAAAGATGAAAAAGATGAATTTTCATGGAATTTTCCAGTTTAAACTCGGTAGCATCTACATTTCTAACTTCACAGAGATGGTTTATATATCAAAATGAAGAGTATTTCAGGGCCTACAAATTGAGGCTTAGGCACTTTTCTCTAGCTCTTACCGTTTACACGCTATAACCGTCAGCAAATATGAAAAACATGAATTTTCATGGATTTTTTCAGTTTAAACTCGGTAGCGTCTATATTTCTAACGCTAGAGAGATGGTTTATATATCAAAATGAAGAGTATTTCAGGGCCTACAAATTGAGGCTTAGGCACTTTTCTCTAGCTCTTATCGTTTACACGCTATAACGGTCAGAAAAGATGAGAAAGATGAATTTTCATGAAATTTTCCGGTTTAAACTCGGTAGCGTCTACATTTCTAATGCTAGAGAGATGGTTGATATATCAAAATGAAGAGTATTTCAGGGCCTACAAATTGAGGCTTAGGCACTTTTCTCTAGCTCTTACCGTTTACACGCTATAACCGTCAGCAAAGATGAAAAAGATGAATTTTCATGGAATTTACCAGTTTAAACTCGGTAGCGTCTACATTTCTAACTTCACAGAGATCGTTTATATACCAAAATGAAGAGTATTTCAGGGCCTACAAATTGAGGCTTAGGCACTTTTCTCTAGCTCTTATCGTTTACACGCTATAACGGTCAGCAAATATGAAAAAGATGAATTTTCATGAAATTTTCCAGTTTAAACTCGGTAGCGTCTACATTTCTAATGCTAGAGAGATGGTATATATATTAAAATGAAGAGTATTTCAGGGCCTACAAATTGAGGCTTAGGCACTTTTCTCTAGCTCTTACCGTTTACACGCTATAACCGTCAGCAAATATGAAAAAGATGAATTTTTATGGATTCTTCCAGTTTAAACTCGGTAGCGTCTATATTTCTAATGCTAGAGAGATGGTTTATATATCAAAATTAAGAGTATTTCAGGGCCTACAAATTGAGGTTTAGGCACTTTTCTCTAGCTCTTATCGTTTACACGCTATAACGGTCAGCAAAGATGAAAAAGATGAATTTTCATGAAATTTTCCAGTTTAAACTCGGTAGCGTCTACATTTCTAATGCTAGAGAGATGGTTGATATATCAAAATGAAGAGTATTTCAGGGCCTACAAATTGAGGCTTAGGCACTTTTCTCTAGCTCTTACCGTTTACACGCTATAACGGTCAGGAAAGATGAGAAAGATGAATTTTCATGAAATTTTCCAGTTTAAACTCGGTAGCGTCTACATTTCTAATGCTAGAGAGATGGTTGATATATCAAAATGAAGAGTATTTCAGGGCCTACAAATTGAGGCTTAGGCACTTTTCTCTAGCTCTTACCGTTTACACGCTATAACCGTCAGCAAAGATGAAAAAGATGAATTTTCATGGAATTTACCAGTTTAAACTCGGTAGCGTCTACATTTCTAACTTCACAGAGATCGTTTATATATCAAAATGAAGAGTATTTCAGGGCCTACAAATTGAGGCTTAGGCACTTTTCTCTAGCTCTTATCGTTTACACGCTATAACGGTCAGCAAAGATGAAAAAGATGAATTTTCATGGATTTTTTCAGTTTAAACTCGGTAGCGTCTACAATTCTAATGCTAGAGAGATGGTTGATATATCAAAATGAAGAGTATTTCAGGCCCTACAAATTGAGGCTTAGGCACTTTTCTCTGGCTCTTACCGTTTACACGCTATAACCGTCAGAAAAGATGAAAAAGATGAATTTTCATGGAATTTTCCAGTTTAAACTCGGTAGCATCTACATTTCTAACTTCACAGAGATGGTTTATATATCAAAATGAAGAGTATTTCAGGGCCTACAAATTGAGGCTTAGGCACTTTTCTCTAGCTCTTATCGTTTACACGCTATAACGGTCAGCAAATATGAAAACGTTGAATTTTCTTGGAATTTTCCCGTTTAAATTCGGTAGCGTCTATATTTCTAATGCTAAAGAGATAATAATTGATGAATATTTTAAACTAAGCCCAGCTTTATTTATTTTTAGTGTGGGTGTTGTGTGAATGTGAATGTTATAAAAACTGTGTCACAAACGTCAAAATGACAAACTCGTTTCTATACTTCGCTTACGGAAGTAATTTACTTTCAAAACGCATCCATATAAATAATCCTACTGCAGTGAGATATGCTATCGGGAAATTGGAAAACTATAGATTGGATTTTACCACATACACAGATAGATGGAAAGGAGCTGCAGCCACAATAGTGCCCACCACAAATCTCCACGTATGGGGGGCAATTTGGAACATTGAGATGATAAATCTAGAGCATTTAGATATTCAAGAAGGTGTTCATACGAACTTTTATTTACCGTTAGAGGTGGAGGTGAAGTTACTGGATGGTAGTTTATGTGTTTGTAGGGTTTATCAACAGACAGTAGTGCCATCACATGTAAAAATGAGGAATCTTCCCTGTGAAAGACTGCCTTCAGCTCTGTATTTGGCTACAATTCGGACAGGGGCAGTCGAATCTAATTTGCCTGGCGAGTACATTACGTTTTTATCAAAGATTCCCCATAATGATTCTGAAGAGAGCTCGGAGATTCTATTTAATCTTAATGATTTGAAATAACTACAAGTATGATTATTTAAATAAAAGTGTAAAAATTCAAATATATATTTTATTAAAATCAATCTGTATGTATGTATCGTTATTCGTATTATATAAAATTTAAGAATTTTTAAGATTTATGGTCACCATGCTCCCCCTTCTTACCATAAATCTTAAAAATTCTTAAATTTTGAACCGATTTGCGTGAAATTTGCACTTTCTCATCTCGGGTTGAAATATATATCTTATTTAAATTTTAATTATTTTGTTTAATTAAAATAGCTATGTTTTGATAAATTAATTAAAATAGATCGACAACTTCTGTGTTTTGCATGTTTATGAAAGACACTATATATACAACGGATATAAGCATTACCTGTATATTCATAATATAATCGTACACAGTTATAATAATAATATTTCTCAATAAGGTTATTCAAATCAATTGATTGATAAATGATTTTGTCTGCTTACAGTAAACAATTTGCTATACAGTTAAATTCACAAGTGCAAACTAGACGCCAAGAATACATTTCCGGTATCTACATGAACTCATATGCCCCTGGTACATTAAAATTATCTTTAGCCTATAATTGTATTGCCGTTTAATTTTAGATTCAGACAAATTAAACCTAAGAATTGCACACCAGAATACATATTCAAACAATGCGGAACTGTTGTATTTGAGGTAACGATATTAAAAACGAGTACGAAGGGGAATTTCATTTAGTATTTAGTATTATATATGTTACAGTGTTAATTTTTTTCTTTCTCATTCATAATAAATACAAATTATTTGACAGCGCTCCTTTTATTGACAGAAAACAATTGGAAATGATAATTATTTAGAGGATGGAGGAAATTCCGCAAGTTAAACTGAAATACCGTAATTTGGGAAATGCAAAAAATGTTCTTGATAGAACGGGATTCGATTGCTAGATAGTTTTTATTCAATAGTGTAACAGCTATAGAAAACTACTATCGATGTTACAATTTATTCGATAATACCCATCATAATTCCTTATTACAGCTTTAATAATTTTGTATTGTTAAAAATGTTTTTAGACTGTCCAGTACCCATTTAAAATATGCATCGGAAGAAGCGTGTGCAAAACATCATACAAAACACAGATACCTCTATAAATAATCTCTATAATCATTTAATGTTTAATGCCCAATTCATTGAGTATTTAATGGCAATACACAATAATTTCCGCATAATAGCTATTTTGTTCTAAAAAAAGAATTTCATCTCTATTTATAGCTCCCGCCGAATGCATACCATGTGCACTAAATAAAT
The DNA here is from genome assembly GCA_963942505.1 of Lordithon lunulatus. NCBI lineage: Eukaryota > Metazoa > Arthropoda > Insecta > Coleoptera > Staphylinidae > Lordithon > Lordithon lunulatus. Next base: position 66,608,463 of record OZ012666.1, read on the forward strand.
CACGATTCGTAATAGAACAAGTCTTGTAAAATATAATTCCTACGTGTAGTTCAATATTATATTACTAATATTCAATTAGAGATAGTTATTATTAGATTGCTTATATAATTATGGAATTACCAATCAATCGAATTGTTATTTTTAAATTTTACAAGTAATATTAAAATAGTTGTGTATGTTATGTATTCTTAGTGCTCTTTTAAAAGAGCTACTTTTTAGCTCTACTTTTTACTAGTAGAAAGCGAGAGCGTATTTTTAGCTCTACTTTTTACTAGTAGAAATTCTCTAAAATAACACTTTGGAAGTTAAAGCTAAATAAATAATATGTTGAAAGGTGTTCGTGGTTCGAAGGTTCGCAAGCGCGAAAAAAATTGTTTCTTGATTCACCAATGAACCAAAAATATATAAAATGTCATATTTTTGGTTCATTGGTGAATCAAGAAATAATTTTTTAAATACATAAATACATTTTGGTAGCATATTTGTTAGATACGCATATTATTATATCACCAATTATTTTTAGTATTAATCGCATATTAAAATACTTAATGAGGAACAGATTATAATAATTAATTCAATTAGCAAATATATTCAAATTAACTAGACAAAAATGACATATTCTCTAAAGAGTATGTCTTGGGAGGTAATGAGACACCTTATCACCAGATTGATTTATAGAACAATATTGCGACTTGTAAACAGACGTACAAAGGTACTCGGGGCTATCAAAGTAATTACCAATTGTGACTACATATAATTTCGGACAATAGTTAACTGATCTTCATATAACTTAGCCTTAAATTCCGATTCCGTCTCCTATTAAGTGTATTCATAACTATTTCGCAATTTATGATAAAAATTAATTAAGTCATATCCATGAAGGTATCATCTGGATCTTGTTTTGCAGTGAAAATAGTAATAATTCTTATTTATTTATTGTCAGAAAACAACAAGCAAAAATGAACAGATATACAACATATCTCATATATATTTGCTTAAACAAAAAATATATGTTGTTTAAATTTAATATATGGTGGTAGATACTATAGATATTTCTTATTTCTTATTCATCTGATTGATTCAACTCGCTAAGACGAATAATAATGTAATAATAAAACAATAAGTTAGAAATACAATTTTAAATGTGACAAGCTGCTTATGACATCTAATGACAGATGTATAATGCAGTAATATGTAATATAATAGTCGAAAATACATTTTGGCAGCACATTTATAAGAAACTTTTTATACAACACCTATTTATTCAACCAGCCGACCAATTATTTGTTATTATTAACAGGACATTAAAAGGTGTAATGATTATACCGCTAGATGATGTTATCATACATAAATCTTTTAAGTCTCACATTTTATTTTTAAAACACTGAACATGTGCATGTGCATGCGTATGTCAATACAGCTAATTTGATTTAGTTGTTAATGCGATTATTGCGCATCAACGCGTAAAGTTAAGGTGTTTTAATAGAATTCATTTCATAATTGCGATGTATCCACTTGGCAGTAGCTGGGGAAATCGCTGTCGATCTGTTTAAAAATACAGATTTTTCGACCTTCGGCACAATAAAGCGGTGCGTGATTAATATTGTACGCGTGATTTGAATTTGATCAGCAGATTTTTTTGTGTGTGAGTGTGCGACTGACCTGATACTATTCGCATGTTGCCTAAATAAAACTCAGGTTCCCATTAGATTGACGGCACCACACGTACTACTGACCGAGCTTGTGCTAAAACAGGAGCTACGTCAACCGGCGTCGCGATGCTAAGCGTCCACGTACAATTCTTTTTGGAATATATAAATTTACCGCATTATACAAATATTTTTTAGAACGCGCGTTGAGTGTATGCAACTCGTTGCTCCTCGTGATGTAATAATTACGGTTGGGAAAGCTTGGCTTATTTATAGAATGGCAATGCGGGGCCGAAATTCACGCTACTATTTTATTGTAAACATTTTCATTAGATTTTTCCAGATGTTTCCATAATATTAACTCAATTCAGAACGTGTACTTCACACAGGACCGCATTAGAGTATGCACACGTACCAGGGACATTCATAACAACTCCCAAAATATTTATGCAAAATTACAGCATTGATAGTGTGCAAAAAAATGTTTTTTTTTGTAAAAAATTCACCTCTGGCCATAGGATCATTTCTCGTTTTTTCGCATGTGACGTTAAAAGTAATCCAAGCAGATTGGAGATGATGTTCTCGAATGGAAAGCCACCCCCTGAACCCAAAAACACAAACTATAAGTCAAACACGTACTGAGATATAGCTCGAAAAGAGCATTTCGAAATGGTAATTTCAAGCAATTTTTACCACTTTGATGCGTTGTGACGCGAAAACGGAAAGAGATATTCACAAACGGGTTTCGCATTTTTAATTAGTACTCTAAAGAGTATTGATTGGTAGAATAAAATGAATTTTTATTTTTTGTTTCTCTTTTCACCTCAAACCATAGGATCATTTCGTGGTGTATTAGCCTGTTACGTTAAAAGTAATCCAAGCACATTGGGTTTAATATTGTTCTCCTGTGGAAAGCCACCCCCTGAATTCATAAACTTAAACTAGAAGTCGGTATGTCAAATACTTACTGAGATACGTCTCGAAAAGAGCGTTTTTGAAATGATGATTTCAAGCAATTTGTATTGCTATTAATCATATATATCCAACAGACTTGTTCTTTTTAAAACAATGTGGCTTTTTAAATGTTTTTATAAATAAATTTTTTTGTGGCATCACATATACGTCTCGCCGTTTGTGCAACAATGTTTGCTTTTGCAGACCTCTTATACGACACGTTATGATATATTGATACCAATATAATGACTCATATCGTGTCGTCGTATAAACAAGACAAGACTTGCATCTGAGCACTTAAAACTCTTGCGCTAGTTTGTTTAGTGATGTACTCACCGTTTAAGTGAACGAATTTAGTAAGGCATCACAAATGAGTGCCACGCCGTCCCATACTTCCCTAATAACGTGCCATCCGGGGATTAACGTGAAGATGTGAAGTCCGCTATACATCAAAAGGCTAGAAGGGCATCCAAATCTGCTAGCCATGAGTTTATTGGACAACAGTAACACTATCGCATGAAACGGAACCCTATATTGGACTTACCATACATCTAAGCTAGCCAATCTAATTATGTGATAATAATAATTAGATATTTAGAGTCTTACTGTAGAATCTAACCCCAAGCTAATAATAATATAATAAACATTAGTTAAATGCCTGTAGTTAGATTCTATTTCACATGCATAAACTAGATAAAGTTGTTGAATAAAAAACGAACACATATACAAAGACATTTATTACTTAATAATATTTTCGATAATCCTGTGTAATTATCTTATTAATATAAACAACTATAACTATATACAATGCAACATGGTACAGTGATTTTTACGTACACCATTATTCCTTGGTATTTATTAATATAGTTTATTTTCCATCATTCTTTTTTTTTTAATAAATACATATTTAGTTTTTAGTTAATATACCAATTGAAAATAATCACCCTTATCACATTCGTAGGCGTGCGGAATCCCGACGCCCGGATACAGAGTTCAATTTTGATTTATTTATAAACAAAACCTGGCCGTTTATAAAAAGCGTGCGCAGAGTTTGGTTGTGAGATAATTTCGCTATATATTCTAGAACAGGACGCATACTGTCGAGTAATTGGACGTACCATAGGAGGGGTGCATTGCCGCATACCTTTTTTTAGTGCCGTGGACTATACACTACTCTGATTACGATTCCTATATTTATACAGATTAAAGATGGTGTTCTAGAGCTCACAGCATTCTCTATAACGTAATAATTAAAAAACCGATGCCTGCAATAATCTTTTTTTTTGTTTTAGGCCTACCATCATAATCTATTTTTATAATATTCTTGTAGTAACAAAATTATGATAACAAAACAAACCGCTAAGAATATTACGTATAACAAAAAAATAATAATTAATGGCAGATTTGTAACAAAAAATTGTCGATGGCACGATTATTATAAAATATGATTAAAACAAATTATAATGCAAAATATATTCAAAATCAAATAATCGTTCCGATCAACTATTTTTTATTGTGTCGCCCTGATACGCACTATACTTGGTTACGCTATATAATAATGCTTAAGCAACTGCCCTTTGGCACAATAGATAAATTATTGGTATAAGGAAAGAATTCATCAAATCAATTAAAAATTTCGATGTACTACAGTTTTTAAATATTATTCCTTATACCAACTACTAATTATATTTACTATCAGATTCAAATGATTTCAAAAAATAACTATAGTTATATTAATGTATAATATATACAAAGAAAATTATGGTAAAATATAAATAAAAATGTGTATAAAGTAAAAAAGTAAAATAAAAAACCACAATGATTTGAATCTGACAATAAGGGCTTCATTTATATGCACCGCTAAACTACGTAAAATACGTAACATTGTTTTTTTTTGGGAGGGGGCAAACAAAAATAATACGCACCTATAACGCAGGTGCCGCCTATAAATGCAAAATGATTACGATAAATTCCTCTACAAACAATAACTAGTTGTGCCGGCCGGACGCACCAGCCTCAGTCCACCACTCTATTATGCAGTGTTTACAGCCCATAAATGACCAGAGACTTAGCTAGTCTTTAGTTTTTTTTTGTTTTGTTTAATAGTATAATTGAGCACCATGGAAGGAATGGATCTATGTTTTTTTTAAACGACCCCACACAACGCCATCATTCAATAACCCAAATAATATATACATTTTTTGTTTACATAATAGTTTTTTTTCCTCTTTTTTATAATATATAAAATTCCTGCCCATGAGCAAAATCACAATTAGTTTAAAAATATGGTCCTGATTATACGTAAAATGAAAACACGTAAAAGGCGAAATGAAAAGTCCGCGGGAAATTTGATTTGTTATTGAATTGCTGTTTTATGAGTTCGCAGTGCGAAGCATGTGGGAAGGAGAGCCAGCTGTGTGGTCATTGCTTAAAGTAGTATGTTCCTGAGGGGGAATCACTGTTTAGGCCTCATTTTATTCCCAGGTAGTGCTCTGGGTATAAGTGCACACCTTCCACACTATATATTGACACATCTGAAAAATACAAACAAACACACGTTAGAATTTATTCACGATACATTTGAATGTATATGAATGTAATGTCCGTGCTCAACAACGTCCAATCCACGTATTACTAAAGCCCTGGTTTCCTAGGAAGCGGTGGCAATAAATACGGCCGTTTTGACGTCATTTACACATTACAAGATACGTGTTAAGTACATGTAATTGAAAAACTCACCAGATTCCAGTGTAATTCATGACATTTTCTAAATACTTTGAAGTATACCGCTCTCTGGATTACCAGATTTATTTAAATATACATAAAAGAAATGTGTGGCGTCAAATACGGCCGCTTTTGACAACACAGCATCCTAGGAAACCAAGACTTTAGTAAGTTAGTATGGTGTTGGGCATATATTTTTTTGACTGTGCAAAATTGGCATACACTGGCAACCATTCTAAAAGTAATACCTAAATTTACGGAACGTGGGTGGAAACGGACTTAAGTCAACTAGACTTCTCAGATATGATTAGGATTTTTTAATAAAACTGTTGTATTAGCAACCTTAGAATATAATAATAATTTAATTATATTATATTAATTTAATAAAAATTCTTAAAAAATCAGTAACCAAATTTGTTTTTAATGTAAAAACTTCAACAACAAATGTATTGTTTTTTTTTGTTATTATAAACAAAGAACTATTATATGTGTAGTTGTTAAAGTTTTTACATTAAAAATAAATTTATTTAGGCATACAATTTAAACAAAAAATATGTTTTTCCTGTATAACACACTCTCTTACTAGATTTTTTTACATACCATCAGGCAGTTCCAATAACTTTTTCGGCAGCCCATGGAAGTACGGATGCACCATAGCTTCATCAGCTCCTAATCTATTTTGGGGATCTAGCTGTAAAAGCGCCGTGGCCATATTTTCCCCTTGAACAACATCGTGCAGTCGCGGCCAATAAAGGCCGAGCTTTCGCAGTCTGTACGTGCCCAATTTATGCGGTTTGTATCCTGGTAGTCTTGTAACGCCTTCCCAGTCATCTTCATTAGGTGTTCCTAACACCTACGATAATAAAAATTAAAAAAAACAGTTACAAATAAAGAAAACTCAAAAAGCAGTCGATAGTAATACCTTGAAAATTTTATCCAGTTGATCATAAGTATCCCTAACACCTGGAAATATGGCCATACCGGTAATCATCTCCACGAAAATGCACCCTACACCCCACATATCCAATGAAGTGGAGTACTCAGTGCTACCCAAGAGCACGTCGGGCGGTCTGTACCACAGGGTGACCACCTCGTGTGAGTACGTGTGGCTAGGAACCGATTTCGCGCGGGCAAGACCAAAATCAGCAAGTTTCAATTCACCGATTTCGCTTATCAGTAGGTTCTGCGGTTTAACATCGCGATGCAGCACTCGTCGCTTATGGCAGTAATGCAGTCCCCTTAATAACTGAAAAAGGAACAGGCGCACGTTGCGGTGATCCAGGCCCCCGCTATGTCTCTCCAGGTACTGTGATAAGTCTGTATGCTGAAAAAATAAATTGGGACACTAAGTACCGCGAGCGTGTGCACTCTAAACCCAGCTACTTACAACATATTCAAACACAAAGGTAAGTGTTTCGCGTGTGTGAACAATGTCATGTAAAGTAACAATGTTAGCGTGTTTCAGTTCTTTCAGGAGGGAAGCTTCGCGTATTGCTGTGAACGGCGCGCCTTCTTCCTCTTGTAGTCTTATTTCTTTTAATGCTACTACTTGATTTTTTAAACTGAAATTTAGCACATATTAGGACAATTGCTCGAACAATCCGAGCGCGGTATTCGGTAACTCACTTGCTATATCCCTTATAAACTGTTGCATAAGATCCTTCACCTAATTGTTCTAATTTTATATAAGCCTCTGATTTTCCAAATGGCGAATCACCCTGCAATAGAAAATAAAAAGAAATTTTATAATTTATCTGATTAAATATGTTACTTAATAATGTAAAATACTTGATATAAGTAAATAACGCAGGACATAGAATGACTTTTCAGCACTAAGAACTTTGTTTCACGATTATAAATTGATACAAATTTAGAAACCACGATACCCCTCTTCGTCGTGGTTCATCGACGGCATTTATCTACTATGCGTTTCCACCCCAACGCTGAAAGAAAGTAATATTGCGCACCATTAAATAAGGGAGTCGCCGATGCACTGCGGATCATTATCGCTGAAGATTTTGTATGGGCAGCTTTTATCTATCAATCTCCCCCTGAGGGGATATAAGTGATATTTCCTTGTGATACCGCTGGCAACTGTTATCGGCGCACGTATAATTTATACGTGCAACTTTTTTTATGGACAATATAACTAAGTACTATCAGTAAATAAATCTATACTTGTTGTTTTAGAACGAAACGATGGCTAAGTTAAGACCACGGAATTTATATTATATCATGTGAGCTGATAATATATTACTATTTCAGCTATTATATATTCAAGTAAACTTAATTTAGTAAAATTAATCTAATATTAAAATATGGTTTGCTTACCCCGAACGCGGAAAACCTTTTCGTCCGACGGTGATCTGATTGGTCCTGGTTGAGTAGGACCTCCGATTTGGGCCTCGGAGGTTTCTTATTCCTAAGAATAACACGCGTCTCCTCCCTGATGTCGTCATCAAGCAGCTTGCTGTCCGACGAGACGGAAAGCTGCCGCTTCACCCTATCGTGCCCCGACATGTGGTTCCATTCTGCAAAGCACAAACAAAACGACTTGGAATCAATTTAAATCGGATTGACGTTTTAATTTATCCCGTACATTCGCATATGAATATTTGAAACGTAAATTGCACAAGGCCTTGTCGGATTGATTTTGAACGTGTGCAATTGAACACGAATTATATATTGCATTGCCGGCCCGCGCAAATCCTTCATTACTTGGCGAACAAATCCGGAGAATTCGTTCCAACTTGGCGGGCGGCGTATCCCAAGTAATCCTGCAGCGCTTCGAGCTACCCAGCAGGGACGGCAATAATTCATTGCGGCAAACTTTTGAATTACTTGCAATGTACACCTTTAATCTCTACGAATAACATGTCGGTTCGTATAAAATAAGTTTGGAGGGGGCTTGTTTATGGGGTCGTTTTCAATCAATAACGTAATAATAAAAGTCTGCGAGAAATATAGAGGAAGATGTGGGAAGGAGTACGAGCAGTATTTTATCAAAGGTTTAGTTTTCTAGGAAATAATTTTTGAACCATACATTTCCTAGTGGAAAAACGTCCTCAAAATAGTTTAAGCCTTAACCACCACAAGTACGGTCACTGAGATATGTTGTAAAATAGCAAATATATGTTAGATTTGTAAAACTAATTATTTTGTTACAAATAAAAAAAAACAATTTATGTGGTTTAATTACTCATACCAACTTCAATAAATAGTTTAAGCTACTTACAGCACATAAATAATAATTTAAACTTTAAACGTATATTTCTACAAGAAATGTTGCGGTATCAGTGACCGGTATCGGACACGAACGTCCGGATTTTGATACCTAGGCGGTTAAGGGTTAATAGTCATATAAAAATAATTTGATAACTTTATCACATCATCTTACAGTGCGATTAGTGACAATTGTTCAGAAAGTATACCCGCTCTTGTCAAATTTCAAAATACGGTTTATTTGTATTTTGTTACGAATTGACTTCGTAAAATGATGGATTGTCCGTATTTTGCGCATATATGTTAGAAACGACTAATTTACAGATATTTTTATCACACTTTCTTGTGGGACTTCATTATACATTATATGGAACTAATTGCTTCATTTAATTAATGTATTAACGCGTGAGTGATTTATTTCAGCACCGCAGTGTAAAAATCAGAAAAAATATATTTAAAATATAAGTATGTAGGAGCACTATTAAGATATTATTGAAAATGTCGAAAACGAATTGAAGAATAAATTCGGTTTCGACATTTTCAATAATAGTTTGTACATACTTATATTTTAAATATATTTTATTCTGATTTGTACACTGCGGTGCTTAAATAAATTAGATTAGCTCAGTATCAGACTGTAAATGGTGCAATGGTGATTTGAACATTTAACTTTTTATTGTTCAATTGAATATTATTTCGCGATTCGTGTTTTTATTCACTCTGACATTTGAAATCATTTTTCTCGGAAATTTCCTTACGTGACCTATATCGTAATATGCATACGTTGATCGCAGAAAAATGATCCCTTTCAGAATCCGCAATAAAAAATGGGGTTGTCATTTGAAAAAATTGTGGATGTCAATACACATCGAAAAAAATTTAAACTTTCATTAAAAATGGGCATTTTAAAATTAAAAAACAGTGTGTCCGAGAAGTTTTATGCAAAAATCATAATCAAAGGTTTTATAGAATTTATTCGATTCGACATATATCGAGATATTGAATATGTAAGTCGACCGCGTTAAAACTGTAGACAAGGATGTCATACAATGCAAGAGCGTGAAAAGTCTGCATTATTTTTTTCCTGCAGACAAACCCCTCTAGGAGGCGGAAACCTTGCCGTTCATAATACTAAAACGTAACGAGCAACCGGCACCATTAAAGGTGCACATTTCACCTCGTAACGTGCAGAGCATTGAGCAGCGAAGAGGTAGAGAGCGTATATCCGTCTAGTGGAAGTAACGTACCAATTAGTGCCTCTGCCGTGTTACTACCCCGCCGTCGCGTTATCGGAAGCGAAATGGGCTAATGCATTTACCGATGCATTAAATCCCCGAGTACATTATATAGAGACTGCGATTTTGATTGCGGCTTCAATAACGCGGTTTTAACCTCAGTCTTCAAATCTCCCCCCAGCTGCCAGTTTAATCCTCATAGAGGTCTGCTAAACGCGAAGAATACGCCGGTACGTTTCATGTTTTCAAAAGCCTCTTGGGGCTAATTAATTAGGGAAATTAGTCTTTGAGGGTTGAACAGCAAACGACACGAGACAACTACAAGGGCATTAGATGAAAAAGTGTGTACTATACACCATTCATAAATTTTCTATACAGAAATACAAGTTATTAACGTTATAGTTTTTAATATTTTAGGCGTAGCCAGTACTTAAGAAATGGACCAAAAATGTAACTTGGAATCCATAGTGCCTTTCGTTTATCACTCTGGGCTGGTACGGGCTTATTGTTTCTTATTTGCAGCTTTCGATGCGCATAATTCTAGCTCGGCCCTTACAACCGGCGGCGCACGACCGCAAGAACTGAGCGATAGATACTGCACGCCACGGGGGCGACTAGCAATGATAAACCATGCTAAACGAAAGCGCCTCATATGTGATATGTTTGTAACATATATGGATTCCATGTTTATTTAAAATATAAAGTTTTGCATTAACAAAAATTAACATTTAAAACACGACGATATTTCAAACTTGTAAACTAGAGAGTTGATCCAATAACTTAATTTTCAATTAATTGCACCTATTAGTTACGTATGTTTGCAATTTAAACCGGATTTACTTGTTTAAGTAGCTCACCACCCACCTGCAAATTTGGTTATATTTAATCATTATATCTCCCGGATTAAACAAGCAAATCCGATTTAAATTAAAAACGTACATATATAATAGATGCAGTTATATTAAAATTAAGAGATTGGATTGAACAATTTAAAATTAGTAGAATTTGATAATGTGTGGGCGCAAAAAATACATTTTTGCATTTCTCCATTTATTGCATCTCAATACATGGAGAAATGCAAAAATATATTTTATCTAAAGATTTTCACATAAAAATGTTTGGTACCACATTGCACTAATTTTGCAAAACCTGAAATCGTGGCAATCTTACGTGTTTCGCTAGAGAATTTGATATATGTCAAGAATTTCATATTTATTTTAAAATTTAGTATAATGATTAAATTTCGTCGCAGGATGTAATACATAAATAAAATAAACACGGGCTCCCATTTAATTTTCGCAAATCCGGGCGTCAGTTTATGTATTCAGCGCACACGCAAACTCTATTTAGTTTAAATGGTTTAAAGCAGCCCCGCGCCATTTATTTTCCCTAATTTAGCTTACAGAGTTTCTGCGTTCGTAAAATATAAATGCACCAAATTCAAGGGGGTCGCATATTAAACACTCGATTAACGAAATATGTCGCTTTTTATGGCAAGTGAGATTAATTTGTTATTTTGCTGCTGAAATTATTCTTAATTAGATTGGATATGGTCCTTATTTTGCTCTAATTATGAGCAAATCTTGCAATTTAAATTGAGAGTGGATATGGTCTGTATTTTGCTCTAATTGTGAACAAATTTTAATTTGCAATGATCCACTTAAAAATAAAATATAATAATAAACTTATGTAATGGTCGTTTTAGACAACACAATTTCTTAGCTCAAAAGTTGTTCAAGAAATGAATTCATATATTCTCCTCCCATAAAATTTGTCCTTGACAAATAGAACGCGTTATAATTTTCCATTCGATCTACCATCCAATTCAATATTTCAAAAAAATTGCTGTATGATACGAGACAATTTAGATTGTGTCGCATCTTGACTAACTTTTGAGTCAAGAAATTGTCTTGTCTAAAACGACCTTAAGACAAACCGCCACTTCTTAAAACAAACAGCCGCCTTAGAGAATGAGACGCGGCGCTGTTCTATTCCAATAGGTTTTTACCTACCGGGAAACTAGGAAATTTCCCGATATTACAGAGGCCCCTCCAAGGATAAAACATTATGACATTCGTTATTTGGATAGAATATCCAGAAACTTGCAGAATAACGCATTTCATTGTTGTTATCCTTAAAAAATTGATTATTTTTTCAGTTTTTTTCTATTTTGGGCGCTAATATTCTTTGAATAAACACATGATTAGATATAATAATAATAAATAAGCATAAAAATATATAAAATTGAGCAATCTCTGAAATTACAAGTTAACAAACCGCGATGATTAAGTAATTTCATGTTGGATGAATCAGACATTAAAGTCAATAACTGCAGCAAATTTGATCACCGTCAATGTAGGACTGGAGATTGTTCCATTCATTCATGTCGATATAAAACGGGCGCGTTCGTTATCGGACGAATAACAATTCGAGACTAAAATAAAAGTGGGTTTTAATCCCGCCATAAAAGTGAATGTTCGCGCAAAAATGTACTGCTCGGATGAGGAGGGGGTGTATTTGGCGAGTTGCACACGAATTGGCAATTATATTGAAAGCGCGCCGTTATGAATATAAAACCCAGCAGCGGGGAATGAATGAAAGTGGCTGGCTAATAAAAATGCTGAAACCGAAAGGTTTAAGAATTACGCAGATTAAAAAATATATAGAAAAAAATGGTTATTTATATATAGCAGGGGTATGAAATAGAATTTCAGTGAAATTGAAGATGTCTCTTGACAAATTTGGATTCATTGTTTGGATTTCAACCGTTAGATATTGATATGTTTTAGTCGTTTGTTAGTTTTTAGACCATAAGTGAAGAATTATATATTCGATAGTGCCCATCACTAATTATCATATCTACTATGGTACTTAAGTACTATGGTACATAGGCAAGAATGCAGTGAAGACGTGTGAGTGCTAGATAGTTTATAAAAACAAAAACATTAATTATAAAAAAGATGTATCCCTATCCTTACAATCCCTATAATATAAAAACGAAGATAATATTTTGTGTTGACCGACCTAATTTCATAGAGGGTATTTTTGATGCAATATTTAATTGGAGTATTAAGTAATTTGAATGAATAACAATCTTTTCATTACGGTTTTGGTTTATTACATATTATAAATTAATTTGTTCATTATCCATCGTAGTGAGCATTTTTTAAACTTTTTTACGGCCAATGCACTATATCAAGTTTGAAACTATTTTTTGAGAGAACAACTTGTTTTTTTTAATGGTTTTAATTTGAATATTATCCTACCAGGATTTTTATCTAGTATATATAATAATATAACCTAAACTATTTCGTGTTATCACCTCACCAAACTACATCCGCGTAATATCTTCTATTGTAATAAAAAATTGATACATTTCTCTTGCAAAACCCTGGCATAACATGTTGTTTCGCATTACCTTTTCTATTCCCGAATGTGTTATTTATACTTTATTATTTTGGTAACTTGACCGGCGAATTTCGTGCTAGCACGAATCCTCTTCAGCGCCCGGTAATTGAATGTGAAGTCGGTGGGGGCAGCAGTTGCGGTGCGAGTCTTTATATTTAATTCACCGAGTAGCAGGTCTTTTTATCTTTGGCTCGCATGTTGCGCACCTGTTCGTTTCCGTGTGGAGAGTAATTGCATCAATATCAATTTTCGTTGTTGTTCGCCTCTTTTGGGGGGCTCTGATTAAGTTAAATAACTCGTAGACTAACTGGTTTCGAAATTGTTGTATGTAATGATATTATGGCAAGAGAATATTTTTGTATAACATGCACTTAAAACCAGCTTAAATTATGATGTATGTTACTTAACGCTGGTTTAAGATTTATATTTGTTTATAATATATGAAATAATCATAATAATAAATTCATATATTTATTTCAGTTTAACAACGTATAATATAACAAATGTCTGAAATACATAATAAGTATATATGTATTTTGTGGTATCTTGCTAATAATAAATTAAATGATTAGGATAGTCGTATTTTCTCTAAGCTCTGTTAGCTTGTTGAGAAAATACATCTAATTGTGTACTCATAAACTTAATTACCATTGAAAACTGGATAAAGTATTTCTATACGTAACAGAGTACAGTATTATTTAACAAATATATTATATATATATATATATATATATATATATATATATATATATATATATATAAATATATATATATATATATATATATAAATATATATACGCTTACAGGTACCAGGAGGGGTTTGTTTGGTTCTAGTTTTGTAATGATGTTGATGATTAGGCTTTATGATTTTTGAAAAGGTAAATTGTTGTTCCCTTTTATTATCTCATGTAACTCTATAAATGAGCTGCATCTGTTGTATTATTTTTATTATTAGTCTTCTTAAATATTAAGATTGTTATTCCTTTGCATTTCCAAGAAAAATTAGTATACTCTAAACGATTCTGGCTATAAAAATATTTGTCCCGCCACAACATTTTCAACTCACTTCCATTTCCACTAGATTATCAACGCTCGACAATATTTTGCTTCACTAGGAATCAGACATCTCCCGTCTCTCGGCTGTTTACTCGTGCAATGGATGAATCGTGTCGTCAGTTTGTGTGTCTTGCCAAAGCTTCGAAAATGGGCAACTGCATGCGGCGTTTGTTTATAAATACAGTCGCGGCAAACTATTCCTGTACAAACAACTGTGCTCCCGTCGCGTTCTCCCTGCCCCCGCAGTACATAAGTAAATGTAAACATTTAATTACAATTTAGCTGTATGTGTGTCTGTATGTACTGTTCCCGCATCGCAACTTCTTAGGGGGCGGCGGCGTGTAATTCTTCGCTCCGCGTGTTCGGGACCGCGTTCCCAAATTGTTCGGGCGAGAGTTCTCTAACCGAAAACCGGATTATGGGCATATAATTTTGTTTGAGGAGACAAATCCTGAGTACACACCACCGCTATCAAGTTCTAGCACACTATTTAATTTAATCAATATTGTTTTTAAATAATTTATATACGGTTTGTTTCCTAATTAAGGTGAACTATTAAGGAGCATACATTCTTCATCAAAATAAGATACTTTTCTGTATAATTTTATTTTAAATGGTTTGAGAGTAGAATGAATTCATAAATAAGCTTTTTAAAAAGACATACGGACACTCAGTCCTAGGTTTCCATTGTATCTTTCATCAACAGACTTTATGCTCAAAATCGAGTGGAAATTGCTTCAATGCATAATTGATCAGTGTAACATTTAATTGAAATTGTTTTAATAATTGAATTTTACTAGTTATCAATCTTAATTAAGAACATATTTTTATCATTAATTAGCAGTACAAGTAGTTTATAATAAAACGTAACTAACATACATACAAATACAAATGCACAGTCATGAACTTTCAACAAATTAATGCTACATACAATATAATACACATTTAATAAACTAACTATTACAGCTAATGAATGATAAAAATATGTTCTTAATTAATATTGATAACTAATCAAATTTCTTTATGAAAACTAATCAAATTAAATCTGACGCTGTTCAATTATGCACAGCCTCCGGGGGCTTTGAATTGTTGATGGTCATTGGGATATGAGGTACGCGGGCGTATCGCTTGATAGATTGTTAATTCACGGTCTAATAACTGCAGTCATATGTGAGCGGACATAGGCGTGCAGTATCATTTGCGTACGGTTGCATAATGTAATAACATCAGATCAAAGAGCGCGGCCGGTTGTGTGGAAACTGCGCCGAATGAATGCTGCATTCAATGTTCACTTGTATGAAAAGTAAAAATTGACGACACATTGAACGAACTATGTGAATGGAAAAATTTTGAATTTATAGATAATACTGTTCTGTACTAAATATTTCATTCATACAGTTTTAGGTGCAAATTGAACTAATACCTATTTGCATATTTAAATGCGTTCCACTTAAATTCAACAGACATATTCAACAAGTGTGATCTCTGTTTCTCTTATAAAATTAAGTCACTATTATAACTACGGCGAAGATTACTCGTATATATTACGCAATATGTCTTAAAAAAATCAATTCTACAAAATAAGCACATTTCAATACTGATTGTTTCTGGGATATGTTCTGTATATTGAATTAAATAAAATAATTTTAAAAAAATGTTATACCTCTAACTTTTAGAAGATATGGTGTTTTTCGCATTCGCATCTCACATTAAAACTAACAGATTAATTAATATTAATTAATTGGGGTTAATACTATTCCCTGATAGAAATGCACCCTCAGAAAATGCAAAAATATAAACTAGAATCGGCACGACAGGCACTTAGTGAAGTAAAGCTCGAAAAAAGTGTTTTTTTAATGGTAATTACAAGTAATTTTTATGATTTTTGTGGGGTTGCAGAATGAACGGAAAGAGATATCAATAAACGGTTTTCGTGTTTTAATTAGGACTTTAAAGATTAATTAGTTGATTGGTAGCATAAAATGAGTTTTTATTTTCTTGTGATTTTGTTGTTTTCACATTTGTTTTCACCTTATAATTAATAGTCGCAGTTTGGGGTAAATACTGTTCCCTGATAGGAGTCAGATTATTTCATTAGTAATATCATCGAATATTCCTTTACGCGATCAGTAATGTGGTAATGATTAAACGTTCTTGCATGCGTCTAATTATATCTGCATGCTGTTTCTCGTAATCAATTACGCTGATTGCAAAAACGGAGTGACGCGCAGAGGGACTTACAGTTGTATGTAATAAATCGCATGCACTTAGCAATAACGCAAACTCAATAGCGATTGAAAGTACGCTAAAGAGAGATTGCAGAGCGCAGCAGGGTTTACTGTCACCAGTAACGACATGACACGAGTCAGGTTTAAATTGATTTCACTTTAGTGTATTACAATACCGTTTCATTATCTGAATTAGATTTACAGATTAATTTAATTGAGCTAATACTAACTACAGGAGAATATGTGATTTCGCAGAGAGACCTGTGATCATTTTATTCGCAAAAGTAGAAAATTATAAAACACAGGTATGAAGTAATAATAATAAAAAAAACATTAACACATTAGTCGTAACTGCGAGTATTTCTCAATACTAAGGCTTTGTCCGTTTGGCTACTACTAGTGACTAGTAGTGACACATGTTGATGTCACTCTCATGCTAATAGTATACGATGACATCGGATTTGTTACTACCAGTAGCCAAACGGACAGGGCCTAAATGTTTACACTTATTTCCAATATTATCTTAAATCTAAAACTGAAATTTAAATACATACATGAACCCCATTTTCATATAATTGAAGTCCCAAGCAAGTTCGCATAACTATTCAAATATTGCCTGCAGTAGCAATAAACGTGAGATATTACCTCTTCAACTTTGAGAACTCATTTTAGATAGGATAAGCCCGTGGATTTATCTGGTGCTTTCCGAATTCCGCGCAAAGTTCACGACCGTATCTGTCATGTATCCGCGAGGTGCTAACGATGGCAGACAGCCATGCACCGATCGCAATTAGCCCGATGGAAAATTATGTGATTGCCGTAATTATTGCGCTGATTGTTAAACGGGTTCCGCAAACGCTGTACGCATTTCAATATTTACTCGGCGTTCGTGTACTGAAATGTTTTACGGCTGTAAATTGAACAGATATGGGAATGCGTGTACTGACATGTTGTTGGATAAATATGTGGAATGTTATGATTTAATTGAACGTCGTGTTAAAACAACGTGAATTTGGTTTGTACTATGATTTAGTAATTTAAGCATCAATTAGACAGAAAGGAACTAACTCAAAAAATGTGTTTGTTTCTCTTACGTTTATACACAAGGTACACAATTTAACTTAACGAAATAAAAAAATATAGCTCTAAAAGGCACCAATCAAATTTCTGCAGAAAAGAATCTACCTGATGTTAAAGTTGAGAAAACAGATTTGTATAAAGATTTATACAAAGATTTATATAAATTAAAAATTCATCTCAGGTTAATTTTGAGTTTTAAAGGGTCTTACACGATCAATATTACTGTCAATATTTTAGAATAATGACAGTATTACTGTACGATAATATGTTTAAAATCTTCATTATTCTAAAATATTGCCAGTATTACTCATCGTGTAATGTATATAATGATATAATGAAGATAATACTGATCTTTATCCGGATAATTAATTACCTACTTAATAAATATAAAAAGAGGATTGAAGCAAATATTGACAGTACTAGGATTGACAGTATTATTGACCGTGTAAGGCCCTTTAAAGCTCAAAATTAACATGAGATGAATTTTTAATTTTAAAAAAACTTTGTAAAAATCTTTATACAATTTGTTTTCGCAACTTTAACATTAGGTAGATTCCTTTCTGCAGAAATGTTCCCACAATCAATTCTTGATTTATTAACAAATTGATTGTGATGAAAATAATAACTCATTTTATAATCGTATCATAAATTCGTTGCGTTACAAATACAATTAATTAAATAGACTGCTATGAATTAATTAGAAACAGTGCACATTTAATCAACTTGAAAGGTCTGTAATTCTATCAAATTTCTATTGTTGCGTTTTACATTGTCGTTTCATTAAAATACGCCCAATAACAAGATTATTAATATTGCACTCGAGTAGGCAATAAAGTGCATTTTGTGCTAATTCAATAATGCAAATATACGGCCATGGAACATGCGACAGTCTCGACTTGGAACTGATCTAATAAATTTATAGCAGCCACGCAAACGCGGATCGTTTGTGCACCAATTTCGGATTCAATTGGCCGGATCAATTAGTGAACGTGAACGGAGTTGAAATGCCGTTTGGGTATCATCTTGATACTATGCTAATTTTGTACGCATTACACAATTTCTATTCAATTCCTCAATGATATTAATATATACAATTATAGTTTTGTTATAATATTATTATTATTATTATCATAACAAAACTTAAATCGTATATATTAATATCATTGAGGAATTGAATAGAAATTGTGTAATGGTATCAATACTTATTATTAAGTATTGCTACAGCCAACCAAAAGATTTGGTACATGCAAAATATGTTAAAATAAATCATTAATTATTATTACAATAATAATTAAAGGGTTATTCCTTTACAAATTCAATTATCACAAAATTTATTAAATGTACGCCATGATAAATTACCGCATTCCGACTACAATTCATCATTTCAGACACTGAAATAGGTTAATTTTGTGTTTACAAAGTACGCACCTGTATTATTAAATTACTGGTAGTAAAATCGCCCCCTCGTAACTCATATTCCCCCCACAGCCCTTTCGTTGCAATATTAATAATGCGCATCGCGACGCATCTTCGTGACGTGCAAATAAGAACCGGCTATAACTCACAAGTGTAACAACCCTTTCTGGGTGGGATTCACACGTATTTACCTGTGTGTGATAAATTATTTCCCCAGCAACCTCCCCCGAGTATGTCATTTAGATTAATGGTAGGCTGTAGACGGACGGACGCCGCGGATTTGGGAGCGGTTAATTAGGTCACTGTGGGGAGCTCGAAAATGATTCTTATTACAAAATTGAGCGTTGTTAATTACCAACCGTATGATTATCATCCTTGTTATTTGCAGTCAATCAATGTATAGCACGTCATTAGTGGTAAATTATTTACTCTATAATGGATACGAATTGTTGCTATAAAAAAGCAGTTATTGCAAAAAAAAACTTGCAAAGGAATTCGCATTCCTACTAACGGTGCTTCGTTTCCACAATGGTTTATTTATAAGTGATAGCAATCAAAGGAGTATAGCTATTCTCTCTTTTTATTTTTCTTGGGAAGATTATGTACTAAAGAACGCAGGCTTGTGTGGATAGCTATTGCAGAGTAATTTTAATTACTGTGTATAGTTCTTTTTGTGAGTTATAATGAACTATTTGCAAACCAAACTGTTATACTGTCTAAACAAATACAATCAAACTAAATATTTATTGAATATCTTGGTTAAATTTTCATCAATATTTTTTAAAATTACTATACTATATAGCAGGGGTGGCTTGCAATCCACCGGTCACTGGCAATGTCTTAACTTAGAAAGTACTTGATAAACAGTGCACTAATGATAACAAATAGATCGCAACATATTTTTAAGATAAAAAGTTGATCTTATGTACATAAAAGTTCACCACTCCTGCTATATAGTATAGCTAAATAAAGGTCAAATTATTATATTCATAATTAGAAAACTCCTGATGTGAGCAATAGGTATTTCCAACTGGGAGGGTGCGTCACTGCTGAATAAATTAATTTAAAGCGTCGTACATCAGCGTAACGCACATTGTTTAGTGGGAAAATATTCAAGGGTTGTAAATTACACTGCGGTGCAAGCATGTGAGACTGGCAAAGAATGCAATATAAAAACACACGCCCTAAAGTATTACGTTTTTTTTAAGCGCTAATATAATTTCCGGATCGTCCGGCTACGAAATTAAGGCCATTTCCGTGTTAAATTAGCCCCGCGCAGATTCCATTAAAGTTCCTGATACAAAAGGATATTGCAATTTGCATTTATGTTGCGACGAACAAACGCTTTTGGACGCACTAACGGCTGTTTAATGTCGCGTTAGTTTAATCGGTGTGCTTTGGCCATGGATACTTGTTTGAGTGTAATCAATTAATTTATCTATTTATTCTGAAAATTGAATTCATACAAACATTTATATTACGGCATAGTGCCGTTATTGGGTAACTTAAACGTCAATAACGTTTCTTTCCATCTTGAAAAATTACAATAACGCTATTTTGTTCATCATGGCCCTGTCCATTTGGCTACTACTAGTGACTAGTAGTGACACATGCTGACGTCACGTTCATACTATAGTATAGCGTGACGTCAGCATTTGTCACTACTAGTCACTAGTAGTAACCAAGCGGACATGTTATTAACAAACGTATATTTTTAAAAAGTTACATAGTACGGTCAATGTGCAGAATTTTATTGTTGGTTTTATCGATTTTCTAGCCACGGTCTATTTAAAAATACGTGTACAAAACAATCTAGTCCAAATTTTTGAAATCCATGGCTGTTTTCGGATTTTGACGCCCCAGTGAAACGAACGAAGCCCTGGGAGACATTTAAAAAGGTCGTAGAAACTTAGCGCAAACAGCGCAGGACTGGGAAATAACTAGAAGAGGCCTATACTCAGGGGTGGACTTCTGAAGAAGATTCCGATACATTAACAAAATACAATCATACATTTACTTATCACAAGGGGCTAACGACCGAAGTCTTTCGGTAATTCTATTTTATATTATTATTCTATGATAATTGACAAAATTATAATTGTTATTTTGTGAACATAAACGTTCCAATTTATTTTCCGATTTGTATATTTGAGCTATTGCATACATCAATTTTACACAAATAATAGATTTATAATTATATTAGAATATCTACTATTTGTAATAATAACTTAGTCACTCATCAAGAATATTAGTTGTACCTTGCAAACAAGCAACTTGTACCCATAAAACGAATATTTAATATCGTTCACTTTAAGCTCTCACCAAATATATGACCCATAACAACCTAAATATTAAATAAAATTAGATATGTATGTCCTGTTCCTGCTCGACCGCGTAAAAACAGACTTTACGGCGTATAAAATTAGATGTAACCAAGCGTTTTGATGTCGCACATAACGGCGGAAGACGTCCCACAGTGTGTGAATAGTTTATAATGCCTAAAATTATATTTTAATGTGTGTCTCAAACACACACACACACACACATGACAACTCAATATTAACCAGATGAGTTTGTTACACCTGCAGCACAATGGGCACCGTCGGTGATTTATAAAAAAATTACAACCTCCGACACGCGATGTATAAAAAAACCGGACAAAGGAATAAAAAAACGAACGCAATGATAAACGAGCGTTTCTTATCACGTGAAATACTTCCTCACGCGATGCGATATTTAAGACGTATGGGATTAAGTGGATACATATTAATATTTGTTTATTTGTTTGTTGTTCAAATAAAGGATGTCAGGTGGCATATTAATATGGATAGTAATAATAATTAACGCTTTATTTTTACTTACTAGGGGACGAATTTAAAAAAAGGTCGTCCAAAATCGGTTGTTACGCCAGAAAACATTGATGCTGTATACAAACTGATAATGCAAGATTTTGATGACCTATCGTTAGGCATTAGTATGACCACATTCTAAATGTACTATAAAATGAATATGTCAAACCATTCACCAAAAACTCCCCTATTAATAAAGAAAAATGAATTTCAAACCCGTTAAATTAAAACCGATTTTAATCAACCGCGCCAATGCATACAAATTTTTGCAGGATTATAAAATTTCAAATTCCTAACGCGACCGCCCGGCCTTTTAGAACGTAATTAGCCCATTTCGGCTTAAATTAACATTAATTTCGGCGCGGCCGCGCATTAAATTGGAGGCGTTCTTAAGGCGAGGGTTGGAAATCCATCAACGCGCGCGATAAATACTTCATTAGCGGCCGTAATTACCAAATTAATTAGCCTACCGGCCGGCGACAGATACCACCGGATATTGAGCGAGGACACGCACTGTTTGTGCGCGCCGAAATGAATGAATACACAAAGGGGTGCGCTGGTAGGGGAAATTAATGGAAGCTGGGCGACTCAATGAAATGTGAGAGGTTGATGGATGGTGTGTTTTGGTAATACTTTTTTTCTGCTCGTGACCTATATTGACACAGTAATTTAATCGTCGCGGTATTAATTTGGGACGAAATACTAGTATTTAGTGTTTACAAGCCGTATTTAGCATACGTTACTCGGGAATTACCATATAGGTTTTAATGGACACTCCCGTTATTCAACTTTTAAAGGACAATTTCCTATTTTTTTATAAGCTTGATGACAACATCTATAATTGCGTAAAATTCTCTCCACATATTACAAAAGTCTGGTGTGGGAACCACAAGACTTTCCGAATGATAGAATTAATTAATAATTACATTTTCCAATTTCATGGCGTGTGCGGTTCATGCCTAATATACTTGTTACATCCATCTTTAGCTATATATGTTTTAATTAATGATTTTATTATCAGAATCAAATTATAGAAGGATTATAAATGTTTAAAATGTTCTTATAAATGGATCGTTATAAAGTTGTACGTAAAAGAAAAATAAAGTTTCAGATTTTGTCAGTTCCTCGGTCCATGCTGACGGTTTCCCGCATTTTTTTTTTCACAGACATATAAGGCGCTTTCGTTTATCATTGCTAATCGTCCCCGTGGCGTGCAGTATCGCTCAGGTCTTGCGGTCGTGCGGCGCCGTTTGTAAGGGCCGAGGTAGAATTATGCGCATCGGAAGCGGCAAATAGAACAAGAAACAATAATCCTGTACCAGCCCAGAGTGATAAACGAAAGGCACTATAAACATACACATATACGCAGAGACGCGCGCGCCCACACACAAGGCAGTTTTAACAATAGTCTATTTCGACTAAATTAGCCATGAAACTGAAAGAAAAATGAGCAAATTCTATATTTATTGCGATAACCATACTATCTTATTCAGGAATAAAATTAAATATATTTTATTAATCGAAGTGATTAGCTCTACTAAGTGTAACAATTCATAAACGATATTGGTGAACTGAATGAATGATACACAGACAGCACTCTGAAAATAAAAGTTGCTTCTAAAAGTGCCATCCTAAATCAACAAAGTTTGTATGGCAAAGTTTCGCGTTCTTCTCGCATTTTCATTCATTTATATCATTCCGTCCGCCAGTGTAAAAGCTTCTATTTTATTTTGTTAAGTAACTCTTAGTGCGTGGCAGCTATCTATAATGAATCCAGACTAGTACATATTGTCAGTAGAAGCCTGACTGTCTGGCAGTAACCCTTTTCTGTCTACTTCACCTTCCACTGTTGTTTACGATTGTCGTCGTTAACTTGTACCCCGCACTCATTAAATAACGTGATATAATTTAGGAGGGGATATTATTTAATGATTATATATGCTTAGATTTATATTACGCTTTTTTATATATTGTTTGACGGTGCTTCGTGTTGTAAAATAGGAATATCATGCTTCAATTTAAAACATAAAAATTACCACTTCAAAAAGTGTCTTGGGCAGCCTTAATGCGAGTAAATAAATAATATAAGTTTATATTTAATGTATTTGTATTATACTAAAAAAAATGGGGCTAGAACTTACCGTAACCCTTGCCTGCTGGAATATTTCCATTTGGCTCTAACCTATCGAGGAATTCATCGCTGAAACCGTTGTAAGGCAATTTTCCGTGATGATGTTCATCTGCTTCTTCCTTGGACACCGCTGCAAAAAAAGAAAAATACAAAGTTAATATGATGCAGAATTTTAAGTAATTATTCTTTGTACTCCACAGTAATACACAACTTATTCAAAATATCTTGAAATATTCTTTATACGTTTAATATCTAATAAAATAATCAGTAATTACTATTATTTAATTATTTTAATAATATTATTTATTATTTATTTCTTACTATAAAAGCTGAGCTCAATTAGCTTTTATAGTAAGAAATAAATAATAAATAATATTATTAAAATAGTACTATAGATAATTACTCTATATCTATAGAGGAAATCTATTCTTAATATCGTTTTAGACAAGACAATTTCTTGACTCAAAAGTTGGTAAGGAGGATATATGAATTCATTTCTTGAACAACTTTTGAGCTAAGAAATTGTCTTGTCTAAAACGACCTTTATTATGTATACGCTATACGAAGGCATAAGATTTTCTCAGTAGATTTTATAAGGTGTATCAATTATTATGTATTTAACAATTATATTTAATAGTACAAAACTTTAAATATATCAATATGAATGCTTGAAATTACGCACAAACTAGCAAATATCGCTCACTGGTTACTGCTAACAGAATTGAATTAGTTTATAAACAATTACTATCATCACGTAAATAATACGTCACTGCTGGTAAAAATACGCTAGCGTTAAAGTATAAAAGCCTCCAATCAAGCGTACTAACTAACGCAATAAACTACATCTACCCAACACTGTTGAAAATAATACACCCGTCAGCTGCACGTTCGTTTTTTAAACAAATCCGGTCACACAGCCATCAACCCTTTTCCACCGTAAAATTAAAACGCTGCAAATTTAAACCCGGCCCGGCACAAAATGACTCACTTAACGAGGCACCAATTTTCATTACCTCAGCTAAAACGCGCGCGGCGGCGGCTTATAACGATTCCCGTGTTATTTTTTACTGCCCCCGGGGCCGCCGTCACTCCCAATGATGAGGTGTATGATGAGGATTAGAGGGACGGTAATGCAGTGCAGTCGTGAAACTGCCCCGCGGCAAGGATCACCCGCACTGCGAGGGCGGGGGTGCGACGGCCGTGTAATGGACCATTATCCTTGCACGAGGATTAAGTTATTGGGGGGGGGCTCCTATCCTATTCAGGAACCCATTCGCAGCGCCGGACTTCAATGGCCCTTTTTCAATCATTCAGAATTTACAACGAAATTTGATCAAATTTGGGAGTGGAGAGCATTCGGGGTGAAATTGGCTTCTTGGAGACTTGTAGTTTAGTTCAACGACAGATTTTCTGTAGAAATAGTTTTGAGCTTGAATCTCAAAATTAGTATCAAATTTAATTTGACCTTATTAAGGCTTGTTTATCCCTGTTACGTAATAAAATACGTATTTGTTATATAAAAGAAACAGTATTCCCTAACAACTCTTTATATTTATCCATTAAAGTATGTTATTATGACGCATGAATACCTCATTTGTGTGAGAGCTTTTCATTACGAAAATGGATGTATAACAGTACACTTATCGCACGGCGCTCTCTATTTTTAGAGCTTTCCACGCAATTATGTAAATAAACATGATTAATACTTTCAACGATAAGCAAATGTTTGTTGTGGCTGGTTATGTAAGAGGGTCAATAGTCGTAAGAAAACGTGCGTATCGTTTTACGCGACTAGAACTTTCGGGACAGATCCAAGCGGATCTGCTTGGAAAATTTCCTGGGAGAGAGCGGTGCGGAATTGCGGTCGGAATCAATTGCTGTGGAATGGCTTGCAGTTTCCATTAGGCTTTGACAAATGCGGCGCTCTGCCGCCCTCAAAGCACACACAAAAGCGTGGGCCCACACACACGTCCAAATAAAATATATAAAGTACGGTTCGTGCATTACGGAGAAATTGCTTATTTATGAACGACACAAATAAAAAGAAATGCAGGAAAATTATTAAAGTTCCTTATTGTGTGCCGCACGTCTACATGAAGTCATATAAAGAATCGTCTGACATAATTGGATCCACATTATTATAATAATAATAAATGCTTTTTATTGTTTAATTTTTACATATTTTTACAATAATTACACAACTAGTTTTGGCCCTTCCAGGTCAGTTTTAAGTGACGTTAATTTCAAATTGAATACGACATTCCGATTGACTCAATTTATATTAAATCAAAATTTCGGTTCAACACGGTTCGATTCACGTTTTCCCCATTTACACATGCTCTCATATTTTTTTTCATATTTCCCCACATGTTACCACATTTTTTATAATTTTTTACATTTCCTGATATTTAAAAAGGTGGGTTCACATACCTCCCCAAATTCTTCACATTTGTTCACATTTTCTCACATTTTATCACATCTTTCAAATCTTCTCACGTTATCTTACGTTTTCTCACATTTCTTCGCATTTTCCCCACATTATGTCACATTATCACAAATTTTCTGATATTTTCTCACATTTTCTATTTTTTTTTTTCACATTTCCCCACATTTTACCTATTTTTATAATTTTCTTACATTTCCTGACATTTAAAAAGGTGGGTTCACATGTCTTCCCACATTTGTTCACATTTGTTCACCTTTTCTCACATTTTACCACATCTCAAATCTTCTCACGTTATCTTACGTTTTCTTATATTTCTTCTCATTTTCCCCACATTATCACAAATTTTCTGAAATATTCTCACATTTTCTCACATTTTTCCTCATTTTAACACAATTTTTAATGAAAAAAAATTAGCCTTTACAGAAACATGAACTGCATCCATTCCAAAGATATTTTGGTTCGACATGGTTTGCTTCACGTTTTCCCCGTTTACACATTTTCTCATATTTTCTCACATTTTTAATAATTTTTTTACATTTCCTAACATTTTCCCACCTTTTCACACATTTTCCCACCTTTCATCACATTATCTCACATTTTCTCACACTTTCCCTCATTTTAACAATTATAATTTTAATGAAAAAAATTAGCCATTACAAAAACACAAACATCAACTTCATCCATTCCAGGCCGAACCGCATTTCACGTCGTTTCTTATCTGCCGCCATAAATTGGTATCTCATTTTCAGCCATTTGTTCCGGCGTTACATCGCAGAGAAGCGATATTGTCCGGGCGTACACGCTTTAGCTAACCCGTAAAACAGATAGGGAGGCGCGCCCCTTTCATGCATCAAGGGAAAATAAAAATTGTTGCTTTTGTCTAAGGTTGTGTGTGCTCACGGACGGGCAGACAGTGCGACGCCGCCAGACGATGTATCAACAGAATCAAAGCCATAAAGCTGCTGCTTGGCTGCTGGGCCGAAAATATATACGGCGCAATTTTATAACACAAACATAAAACGTGGACGGAATCGAAATTTTTATTATGCGGACGCCAGCTACTTCGAGATTAAAATAAAGGCGAGATAGGGTTGAGTCTGCTAATTTTATTTAAATAATACGCCAGCATAAAGAAAATAAACGTTGAAAAGTAAGCGAGATCGTAAAAAGACAAATACGAGGGCGTTTTCTCATCATTATATCTGAAGCACAAAACTTCTGTAATTCGTTGTCATTACATTAAAAAAATCTACAAGCAAATTGGTGATTGAATTGTATATTCCAGGGATGGCCAAACTTTTGATCACTATGGGCATACATTATAGGCCGCGGTCTACATCGTATGTGTTAAGTCATCATAAGAAAAGTCAAAGTAAATTAAAGCCAATAATAAATTTAAACAGTAATATTAATACATATTCAATATCAAGTTATTTTAATTGAGATAAAATAATGATTTCTTCTCAAAAACTAATTAGCTTATTAATGAAACAATATGTAATATGTTTACATATCAGATAGACTGGCGAATAGGCATAGCTACGCGTTGACAATTTGGTGACCACCCCTGAAGTATACAATATGAATTATTAAATTACATTTAGATCGTATCAAAATTTTATAATTTATATGAGAAATTATATTATTATTATTATTATTTCTAGTTGTTTTTGTTGAATCATGTCATTTATAATGCATTTCAACAAATTAAAAAATGTATTACAAACTTTCTGTTGATTTTTTCTTTGGACAAAAAAGTTTTCACATCATAAGAAATTTTTTGTTGAATTTGGATTGAATGAATTAAAGTTCAGAATGCCTATGATAAAGTTATACCCTTTTATGTCTTTAATTTTAATAATCTCTTGTATGTTCTCAAATTACTATATTTTCCATTCCAAATTGACCATTTTTTCCCGCAGTTATAAAAAAAAGCTAGTGCCTGTATTATGTACATTAAGTGCTGTTCTCATTATTTTTAAAGAAAACAAGAAAAACGTGTTATATTCTAGCCCTGCTCGATTTAAATTCAGTCTGCAATGCCCTGAAATCAGCATTGGCAAGCATCAATTTCCTCCCCCGAAAAAAGCAACCATATGACTTTTATTGCGTAAATTAACATAACATTGGATTGCCAATATGTGTTTCGCAAGGGGTTTTCCACTGCACGCTTGAATTTTTCATAGGACAACAGTGGTGGGCGCGCCTCCTCCTGTCATGACCTATATATGAACGGATTCCGGGCGCCACAGTCCGGGTTTGGCTCAGGACTGTGACCCTGATATCGATCCGCCCCAGTAAGTGCTAACGACACACTGACTCCGTGAACAGCAAGAATTGCAATTGTAAATAAATTCAGGCGCGAGGGTGCCGAGGTTCATTCCGCGAGGAATTAACATTTAATAGCTACTCTGCTGCGAGCTTGAATCGAATTAATTAGAGGAAGCTGGCTGAGTGTTGTAACAGGGTCAAATATTTTTCACGTCGTGAATTTGGCCTCGGCTTGGAAGTTTGTAAACAAGTCGCTCATTGAAGGAAATGTAAGATTGATCGTGAAACGGCGTTGTAATTAATGCTTGCTAGTAAATATTTTTTGTTTTAGTAGTTTTAAGATGCACAAATGGTGTTACAATACAAGCACATTTCCCCCAATGTATAATTTGTATATTTTATTAATTTAAAAAGTTATATATATATATATATATATATATATATATATATATATATATAAATATATATATATTGTCTATTGCATTTGCTTTATGTATTTTATTTGTTATTGTATCATATTTTTATCTGTATATATTGGTAAATCACCCCTAAATTTGTTGGCGTTAATAATGCCCCTAAATTTACTGCATGGTCATCTTGCTCTCTTTATCATCAACCTCTATCAGCATCGCATCGTATCAACAAGATTCAATAAACATCAAAATTACAACAAATGTTGTTCTCCGATAAGATTTAACATAAGTATTTTTAGTTAATGTTAATTCTTTAAGTAAGAATTGATTTTGATTTGTAACTAGATTATACCAGTCGTACGACGGGTTTGACAAATTATGTCGCCAATTCTTCTGGCTCATGTGACAGCTATTTCTATACATCTAGGCTCGGTTGTATAAAAACCGAACCCAAATGTATACAAATAGTTGTTACATGAGCCAGAAGAAATAGTGAGATCATCCTACTCGTCGTACGACTGGTATCATCCAGTTACAAAATAAAAACCAATCCTTACTTGAAGAATTACCAGTAACCAAAAATACCAATGAAATTATAAATTTCTAAATATATAATGGTCCCCATTCTCGACGAGAATTCGAACCCACGACTCTCACATATGTAATAGCAATGCAAAAACATAAATGACAAGTCAGTTGGCTTCAAAACATTGAATTTCGTTTTATATATTAGGATATTTATATTATGTTTACTCAAATATCTACAAAACAATATAGTTGGTAATAAAGAAAGACTGATGCCCGTATTCATAAACGATGTTAAAAATCAAGCTCCCTTTGTAATGAAACAGGACACAATAAATAGAAATGTATATAACTCGTCTCTGGTTCAATTAAAAATGTAATAAGAAAAAATGAATTTCACGAATGACAATCTCGCATTCTTGGTCGTATATGTTGTGTAATTTAATACTCCGTGGACGAGGCAGGCTTTGTCTCGTTTCCATTATAAAATGAAGTTTTCTGCGGATGGTAATTTATGAATTCAAATGTGGAATTAAACGATCTACCCTTATAAAAAAAGGAGTGATCCGCTGTCATCATCAAGGACCCTGGAGACTGTACGCGGTTAATACACTACGAACAGAAATAGGGCCTGTTAAAAACATGACACTTGACTAAACAAAGCCATTCATTTTTGTTGCGCTTCGTACACACCCTTCTGCCCTGTGCTTGACACCTCACTCACCCCAAAATGAGGGATTATACGCGTTCGCAACCACTCGAATTGTAATCATAATTATTTAAGGTGTTTTTGTACAAACTAATCGTTTATGCTCAAGTTATATTCAATTATAGCAAAGTCAAATAATTTTTGAAGTAAACTACTGCACTGCTTTAGTACATATCAAATAAAAAATACAAATATTATTATGTTTCAGTGGCAATATGTCATGCAATTAAATTTATAAAACTAAGAATATATAATAATAATTTATATACTATTATTATTATATATTCTTAGTTTTATAAATTTAATTGCAATAATAATATATAATAATAATAATATATTAAATATATAATAATAATAATAGATAATAATAATAATATATTATAATAATAATAATATATAAAATAAGATTTAATATTATGAAACCTTCACTGATTGCTGCGATCCTAAATGAAAACACACTATAGTAATATCATACAATTTTTTGCATTGTACTTTTTGCCTTTTAGCTAGACCTATTCAATCACCCAACGCTTTCACCATTACACCCCCCTCACTTCCGCTTCTAACGTGCGTTACTTGAAACACACACCACTCGCGGCTATTACAAAACACCGTGCATATCCCGGCGCCGCCGCCATTTGCTGATGCTTTAATGATTAAGACCGCAGATGCGCGCCTCGCCCTCCCGCTTACATGTATAATTTTTTTCGGCATTGTTTTACGGTCCCTCCGTTTATAATACCTCGGCACCCCCGCAATTCGCACCCTCGCCCCAGTGTGTCCTACGGCGAATGTTAGTGACAAGTGTCGGCCCTAACTTTAGAGCATTAACTGTTGGGGGACGAGTGCGCTCTTCTTGAGAATTATGACATCCACTATTGTTATGATTGAGCGCGCAGTTTAGCCTCGTCGGGGTAGTACTTGAGACACCTCTGATGGGAACTTACGGGGCTGTTTGGGAGGTGATTTAGTGGCGGTCAAGACCAATTATTTTCGCAGAATAACCCTTCCAGAGAGACAATTATTTTACACCCTTACATGCCCCCGCAAGAAATGCAATTTATTTTGTAGTAGGTACTTGCAGATATGTCTTTACTTGGGCAGACAATTACAAAATTTATATTTTAATTTTATTATATATAAAGAGATTATATTTCTAGGTATTGTTATTGTATAATTAATAGAAGTGTAACGTTTTACATTATTTCTAATATTACACATTCCATGTCGTCTTTCTTTCTATATGAAAGACAATGCAAATAGAAATTATAGTACAGTTGAAAATTAAATATTAAACCTTTCTTTTACAGCAGCAAACATAAGTACAATAAGCGTTTTAATTTAATTCTTTATTATTTTTGTTACTAACCCCCTAGGAGGAAAGTTAAACCCCATCTGGCGACACCACATCAAGCTATGCACACCCAAGACGAGCTCTAATAAGATCGAAATCTAGATATATAGATTGCTAAGAGGTGGATTCACACTTATATATATATATATATTATTTTTGTTTTTTCTTATTGTAACAATCGTTGTTTGCAATGCAGAGAATATTTATATGTTTTGTTTTGTAGCCTTATAATGTTACAAGTCAATTAAATCTTTCTTTCTTGGTATTTATCCTCTTGAAAACATAATTAAATACGGTAATATTGGTAATATCATGTATTAATTAAACAGGAAAAGTAATAATATTTCTCTATTTTTCATACTGAACATTGGAGAGCGTGAGTTCAAACCGCATAAGGACGAATTTTCGTGAATCACTTTTCACAGTTTTTTGGGGTTTTCTGTGAAGTCAAGGTAAATACCTAGTGATTTATTTCCTCTGAGCTTCTACCTTTACCGGTGGAAAAGCCTCACGGCTGATAGCCCTATAAATATCGAAGCTTTTTATCCACTATCCTTTTAAAATATCCAGGGTTTTTAGAATATGCATAATGTTTGTACCACACTCATCATATACACAGATGTTTTCTCTATTCTAGAAAACTGTTATATTCTTTAATTAAACAAACGCATTTTTAACTTCAACAACTACCATACGCTTAGTTGAATTTATTAAATGGTATTAAGTTCAACTGAAATATTTGAATCAATTCCGGCTGCGCGTACACACAAGTAAGAGGAAGTAATTAAAACTTCGGCCCATTATTCCCTCGACAACCCGGTATTCCACAATTCCAAAGGTCAGGGCTGTGAACTCTAATGTAGGCAGACTACTCGGCTATTGAATTATTTATACATAGTAGTAATGCCTGTGTCCATTTAAATATTCATTATTGCATCAACAATCGGATGCATTAAATATATAAAAACGGAATAGCTATGTAACCGAAATAGAATCAACCTTTATACATATACAAATGTAT
This sequence comes from Lordithon lunulatus, assembly GCA_963942505.1. Taxonomy (NCBI): domain Eukaryota; kingdom Metazoa; phylum Arthropoda; class Insecta; order Coleoptera; family Staphylinidae; genus Lordithon; species Lordithon lunulatus. The sequence continues at coordinate 66,641,154 of OZ012666.1, forward strand.
TTTATGAATATGTGATGTGTTTACTTCGGACTATTTTTAGATACTAATAGCGTTTTTTAATTTGGTGCTGCTTGGTGACATTTTATAAAATGTAAGACATTAAATTTATAAGAGTGACCTCTTAGCACAGTATTATTTTGTTATTGTTATTGAACTTATCAGTGTATCAATGTTTTTAACGAATAGTTAAGGTCGTTTTAGATAAGACAATTTCTTAGCTCAAAAGTTGTTCAAGAAATGAATTCATATATCCTCCTCCCATACAATTTGTTCTTGACAAATAGAACGCGTTATATGTTTCCATACAATTCAATATTTCAAATAATTTGCTGTATGATACGAGACAATTTAGATTGTCTAGCATCTTGACTAACTTTTGAGTCAAGAAATTGTCTTGTCTAAAACGACCTTTAGTCAAAGAGTCTATCTAAATTGTTTAGTATCATTAGCAAATTGTTTGATGTATTGAAATGGATTGAATGGAAAAATATAACGCATTCTATTTTTAAGGCACAACTTTTAAGCGGACATGCGCAGAGCACTGCACCAAATATAACACCAGCAATTTTTTCGATTCCTACAGACTCATCAAGCAAACAATGCAATTTCTAAGTCAATGTACTAATTCACTTCTTGCAGAGCTTTTGATTTACGAAATTGTCTAAAACGAGCTTTATCTAGAGATATTAGGATACAATCTATTAAATATAAAATTGTTTAGCATTATGATTTGGTATGTTAAAAAACTCAATAAAAACTCAAAACTTATCTAGAGATATTAGGATACAATCTATTAAATATATAGTTGTTTAGCATTATGATTTGGTATGTTAAAAAAACTCAAATTTTCAAAAAGTATAAATGTAGTAGTAGTTGTTATTGTATTTGTTACAATTCTGTATTGACTTTCAGGTCCTTTTGTTGTCTTTTAGTATATGTGGGTGCAAGGACTTGCTACTTCAGAAAATCGTGCCCAATATTTATAGTGTCGTTAATAGTATCATTTACCGACTACAGGGTCTGATTTCAAACCAGGATGATTAACAATATATTTTGGGTAGTTTATGATACTAATAATTATTAACATAAAGTAGACATCAAATCAACTACATTTAACAGCGATTAATGGGCATTATGCTTGCTCAACTGTCCCTAGTAAGCAAGCTACTATATACCGCAAAAACTCGGCATTCATATTTAATAATGCTTGCTATAGCCCACAAACACCAAACACACAAATTTACACTCCAAACAACCACAGTTAAAAAAACCTCTCATGATCACCCCTACACCATAGCCCATACAACTTTAATCCTGAAACGCGCAGACATTTCAGTAATTTTACATAAAGCCCCACCAGGCTAATCCCATCGCAATTTATACCTGGTGAGCATTGGGCTCTAAACTGTCACAATGTTTTATCCCCCTCTCGCACACCCGTTTATCAATTTCGAATCCCGTTCATAAAACACGCTATGACAACGCAATGATGTTTTCAACTCCTGTAGATGGGGGGGTTATCGCACAATGTTTAATTAAAGCCCTCCGATCGGAATTAAAAAATTACATGTACATATCATGCGTCTTTGTTGTGGGGGTTTTACCGCGCAAACGAATTGGGATGTAATTAAACCGCTTAGTCGGCACTTGCTCAGCACTTTGACGGATATTGTGTTCGGGTGAAAATGGGATACGGTGTCTGTATGTGTGTATAAAGTTGAGAGGAGGTGTGAAGTGTGCTATGCATTCTACCCTTCTTTATGCGTGAGGGGCGTCGCGACGTTTGGTGTGATTGAAAGTGCTACATGTGTTTGTTCTGTAGATGTATATCTCCACTTGATGCGGATTTGATGACTTCAGTATATGAAAGGAACGGTTTATTTAGATTGTGACAAGATTAAAACGACTAAAACGATTTTGTTTATGATTTAAGTTTGTGACTATTGGGAATTCGAGTAGTACAATACACTGAAATCGTGAATAATACGGATATCAATAAAAGTGCATACTGGCATGCATGCTGCAATAGACTGGGAGCGTAGCGCACTCCTGTAATCCAGCGATTGGAATATCCATAGGTTTGTAGATTGGGGCGCGTGGTTGTATGGTTGTACCGCGTGTCACTGAGATAGAAACCATTTATGACGATTAAACTTGGGCCACAGTCTACCCTCTATGAGATTGCTCTACGTTTTCACAATTAAGCAAATGAGACACAAATAAATATGAAGCGACAATGCAGCAATAAATAAATAAATATGAGAAAGAAGACTGATCAATGGATGAAATTGACGAAGTATAGATAAGGCAGGAATAATAGGAGTGAAGTTATCCATAAACTTTACTCAGCCATAGAATCGCGAATACGCGTCAGATCGTTCCGGTTGTATACCAACCAATTGGTATAAACTAATGTATTATCTTCTTCAATAATCGTATACTATTTAAGATTAGTATCAATAGTTACTCAGATTTCAACAATAATATAGTTTAAACAAAAGTAGTTTTTTATTCCTGATTATGACAGTATTATTATGACCAATTTTTACTACTAAGAGATGTTATCACAAAATTCGAAAACTTATAACCCTTGGCTAACGTTACACTCTTATTACTTCGTAGGTAGTAGAGAATCAAACAAACCCATTTTCACAATTCACGTTCAAACGAGACATTGCGAAAGTTGTAATGAGATTCTCGAGCAAACCGGCGCTTGCTTCAAGCTGCTAAATCAGAAAAGGTGAAACCGCGCGCCCCGCCAAACGCGAATAGAAGTGATTAAGCCCGATCTATGCACGAGCATGAATGCGATGCCGAAATAATTGGCAAAGCGGAACTTCGTGGAGTAGTTCTTGGCAATTATGAGGGGTCTAGCTATCTAATGATACGCTTAAAGGTGTGTGGGAGGTGAATAGTTCGCAGACATACTTTGCGACATACTTGCTCGGAATATATTAATCAAAACTGAACTTTAACGTTACATAACAGGCACAGGATTTCTCAACTGTGCCTCACAAATAGTATGCAATCACAATACAACTAATACAGATAATTATTTACAGTATGAATACAAAATTATTGACGTTTTAAATGAATGAATAGACATTTGTTGGGTTGTATAAATCTAAATAACTGCATAAATAGATTGTGCAAAATAATTACAAACATCGCGATAAATAAAGCTTAAAATGTAATAAAACGTTTGGGGAGCTCACATAATTCAGCGTATAGAACTCTCTTATTTCCCCAAAGCATACAAGCGCTCTAAATAGCACGTCTCTATATTTATCGAGTGCAAATAAAAATAAAAACCAACCGCCCTTTTAGACGGTGGTGGGTTTTGTACATCACAGCTTGTTGGGTTCAACCGGCGTAACGTGAGATATTAATTAATATGCGGAAGATTAATTAAATGCCTTCCTTTTTGAACCCTCGCTCCCACTACGTAAGTGTTATGACGCTGTAAGGGAAAATCGGTCGTCCTTTATATATACAACCCGAGCGGAGAAGATATTGAATATAAAATCTGATATTACATTCCCCAACGGTCATTCTATGCACTACTTGCCTTGGAGCCTTGTAGGAGAGGAATGAATTATTTTGCTTTCATCCAGTCGAAAGCACAAAAGAGATATAAAAAAAACAGACGCTGGAGGAGGAGGCGGTAAGCGAAATTAATGGACGTTTTTAAATACATTATTCGGTTGCCAGTCACCGCACTTTTCTCAATTTACTCAGGATGTGATTTATGTGCCGCAGGAAACGTTTTATTACGTTAGGCTTTCGTGATTTTTTATCATTTCAGCGGAGGGTGTTCACATGAGGACTTTAAAGGCGTTTTGCTGTTGGGCGGCATAAATCAAAATTATTGCGCATAATAAGAAGCGTGGGCATTTCACTATACTAAATGGAACGCTCGTTTCGAGTAATTTGAAGCACCATTACGGTGTAATTGTTCAATTTGCGAATTACAATGATTGTGATAAGAAGAATGAGAATTGATGCAGATTTTTTTACTGCGCATTCAGTGTAAGTTAATAGGATAATCTGGTAATAAGAAATTTGTTTTAAGAATAGCACAATATATAAGACTTGGTTTTAAAATGCAGATAAATTTTGTAACTCTGATGCCCGTATTCACCAACATCCCATAATTTGCATTTTTTTGAGTGTGCAAAACAACATTTTCCGATTATAAGATCTAATATACCCAAAACATCTAATTATTTTATTAAATGTATTACACAAGCAAGCACCAGTTGCTCTTCGCTCGGTGTAATAATACAGACCTAAACTAACTGAAACTGGATTGCGCGGGGTCCCTCCAATATTAATTCCAGCACGTTTTATTATGCTACGATTAGTCGTAATCCCACGGAATGCAATATGCGGCACGATATCTTGCGCCTGCAAGTTTCTCTGTATGAGCCGGTTAACAGGCGCGAGCACTTCCACTAAGCTAAGCCCTTAATCCCTCTATTAAATCCGTCTCACCAAAATAGCACCCCCAGCGGCGTAGACTCGCACGACTTATAGGCTTCACACACACAGCCCGAGTTTATTCATTATTGTGCTACTCCCATAACAAATTGACTTTGCTTATTACCACATACTTCTCAATTAACACAACATTCAACTCGTTTGTTAACATCAGAATCAGCAATGAAAGCGGCTTTATTATATTGTACGGTATATTATAACGAGGAGCATATGTTGCATTGATAACTGTTTTGGGAGTATGATTTAATATGTTCGGCTAAAATTACAATGGATTAATTATTTCGTATGTGCATTCCAATTCAAAAGACTACATGCTATTCTAACATTATACAGTACATACCTTTTGTATATTCTATGAAAGACAATACAAATGGAAATTGCAGTACAGTCAATATTTTTAAAAATCTGAATAAATAGGAAACTTATTTTATTGCAGAAATTGTTGTTTTTAAAATTTATAAATATTGTTCTTTGTTTTGTTCTAATTCAAAATCTACTATTATTTAAATTGACCTTAATTTAATCCTTTCAGTCCTGCCGGTGGCATTTGCCACCATAACATTTGCAGGTCTCTATTTACTGTGCCTATCGATATGTTTGCTCTTAATCACTAGCTGTTTATGTACAAAACCATTATCTTAATCCAATAAATGTAAGTTACCATTATATTTTATTTTTTATATCTAAGACCTGCTGGCGGCATTTGCAAATAAAATTAAATTTAAAAATTCAGAGCTGAATATAAATATTCGATAACGATTCTACAGTAATCGTACTCTAATGATGAATATTTATATTTGAACCCTTTCAGCCCTGGATTTTTAAATTGAATTGTGTGTGCAAATGCCACCAGCAGGTCTTAGATATAAAAAAAACAAATAATGAAAACTTACATTTATTGGATAAACAAAGCATGATTTAAACTCAAATCATGATGATACTTATGCAAGCTTATTAAAGGACTAAAAATATGTAATTATGTAATTGAATATCTCAACGTAATCCACTGCAATTCATTACATTTACCCATTACTTTGAAGAATATTGTTCTGTGGGTTGCCATATTTATTTAAATACTCATAAAACTAGTTTTGTGATGTTAAAATAACGTCCAAAACGGCCGCTTTTATCGGCAAAGCTTCCTAGGAAACCAGGGCATTAGATGGTCAGTTTCTTACTGTCATCTTTAAGCAGTTGTGAATCTTTATATGTCAAATTTACAGGGATTTATCGAGCATTTATTCCACTATTGTTGAGCGTACTCAACACTATTCGAACAAGCTTTGGTACATATTATATATTATAGAGAAATAACGCCCGGTTTCTTCAACGAATGTTAAAGCTCGTCTTATACAAGCTAGTCTTATATATAACCACGTCTTAAATTTTTATTCTGTTGTACCAAACATATGTAGGATCTTACTACTACAGTTTTACAAAGTAAGATCGTCTTATCGTTTTAAGGTCCGATTTTTGTTTGGTGCAACGCTTTAAGACTTAAGTCTTACACTAATTAAGATTCGTTGGAGAAACCAGGCATAAATGGTGACTTATAGCGTCGCGTGTGAACTAAAAACTTATAAATTGTGCTATGGTTAATGTTTAATGTGTTTTAGCCGTTTTTAGCGAATTATTATTGAATTCACATATAAGAATAACTTCGTTCATGTGTGTGTTTCGAAGTGAATTTTTGGCTAGCTATAGTCGCGGTATGTTTACTTTATATGATAATTTGGTACTCGCAAACCGCCACCGTATGCGGCACCTTCAATCTTTTAAGTATATTGATAAGTATCAACACAATCGGTATGTCTTTATCATTATAAAACATTATCTAGTTCTAGTATATCAGTATATAATCTGCTATTATAAGATTATACCAATCGTTCAATACTACAAAGCCATTTCTAACAATTACGCCCGTCCTGCTGCATACGAGAACGTGCTGCAATTAATTTAAATTCCCAGACCGCCCCAAATACTGCAGATTTAGCGCTGTGAAGTTACAATGGTAACTTCGAACAGTATATTCATATAGTTTTAATTAAAATTCATCATGCCACAACGTCACTTGCTCTTATAATACACCCACGTACACGCATACAGCCACAAAAAAAATTCATTCCGACGGCTCGAAATCCAATTTTGCGTTCACGATTACTTTCATTATTTTATTTTTTTTTCCAGCCGATAAATCGTGCAAAGCTCCCGCCATATTTCCAAACACCCGTGCAACAAATCTAAAAACATATGGATGTGCACACGCCGCAACATCGAATGTGTTATTAATGCCTTATTGTTGTGAAATAAGCATTGAAATTTTAAATTTATTGTATGTGCGATAAATATAACGTACGTAGGAAAAGTTTTAAAATGGCTAGGATTTGAAATAAATTTATCGAGTTGATGTTTTTTTTTTACTAATATATCAAGATATTGTGTGAATTCATCCTTTCTAGAGCTCAGCTGCACTGATGAGATCTAACAAGATCGAAATCTAGATATGTAAAATGCTACCAGGTGAGTTCACACCACCTATTTATAAATATATTTTAGAATTTTAATAAGATTCTTCGATGGCTGATAAAATAGAAAAACGTTGTACAGTTTCGAATCGAGTGTATATTTTTCTTAAAATTAAATAGGTAGTCTCATTTCTATTAAGCCCGTATGACATTATCTAGTCTCTCTATCTAGTCAAGTGGAAAATTAACATTGTGTATTACGGTGCTGTTATTGTTAAGTGAATTTATTATTATTCGCTATATCATTTTCTACATGTGCGTATGACACTATGTAGTTTGTGTCTGCATCGAAAACGATATAAGAAACTAGATAATGTCATACGGGCTTTATAAATATATTTTTATAAATTATGAATGCCTTATAGTTATAATTTTATTTAAACTTGACGAGTTTTAATTCTATTCTAAACAAATTCAGTCCATTACAAAGTAAGTCTTTACCAACTATGAATTTTCTTGGAACAAACGTGCATGAAAATAATATAATTTGAATTCTTAGTGCAATTCCCGCTACATTCTGCATATTAATAGTCATAAAATTGCTGTAGACTGTTTCAAGATCACACCCACTCGTGTTGTTAAATAGAAACACATTTTAAGCACGAAACGCTGATACATATTTATAAGGGACGCCAGATTTTTCTGCTGTGCACACAAATAACCGTAATAGAAAACTCTCGCGCGGATGGGCGTACGTCAACATAACCAAATTAAAAATACTTTCCACACAAAATCCCCGCTTTTAATTGAATTACTAAGTTTTGGGCGAATTTTATCTATGTTTCTTTTTTATTTGTGTCGTGCACTTTTCTCCCCCTCAGCAACGGTGTCGGGCGTAATTAGGCTTCTTTTTAAGTCGACGCGCGTGCTTCGTCTGAGACATTTTTTTTTGTTATTATTCATTTGCCAAGTTGCTGCTAGCTGCATGCAATTTTAATGGGATTATAAATTTGTTAGGAGAAATTTATTAATCGAGAGACGAGCTTTTCCTTGGGTACAAGTTTACGAGACATCTCTAAGTATACAAGAGGATGTTTAGACACATTTACTGGTGGTAATAAAGGATGAAGTGCATGTTATGGGGAATCTAACGAAAATAAACAATTGTCTCTATTAACAAATACGATGTATTATTTCTGAATTGAGTTTGTCTAGGTATCCAATAGTTTAGACTAAAATGTTAAATTAAAAGCGCCTTATACTATCAATATTACTATCATTCCTAGTCGTGTCAGTATTTGCTTCAATATTTATCAATTACTCAATTATCTGGATTAATGTTAGTATTCTGTTCAATCCATCAATACTACACCTTACACAATCAGTAATATTGTCAATATTTTAGAAAACTGAAAGTGTAATATGCCTTTATAATATAAAAACTAAGATGATGTTTTGAAACCGACCGACCAGTCATTTATAACTTGTGCCTTCAGTGCATGTAGTGACAAATATTTGTAAAACTAAATTTTATTCGTAAAAAAAGCGATTGTGTGTGTGCGCCCTACTTCTTCTTCTAACTATGCAGTTGCAACTTCTAAGATAACAACAGACGTAACTATAAAGTCCGTATGACATTATCTAGTTTCTTGTTTTCGATGCAGACACAAACTACATAGTGTCATACACACATGTAGAAAATGATATAGCGACGGAATAATAATAAAATTCAATTAATAATAATAAATTCACTTAACAATAACATCACCGTAATACACAATGTTAATTTTCCATTTAGAAATAGTTATACAGTTTAATATATCAATTTTTATATATAAAATGATATGGGAAACTAGATAATGTCATACGGGCTTAACATTATCAACTTTCCCATATCGTTTTATATATAAGAATTGATATATTAAACCGTATAACTATTTATAAATGGAAAATTAACATTGTGTATTGCGGTGCTGTTATTGTTAAGTGAATTTATTATTATTAATTGAATTTTATTATTATTCCGCCGCTATATCATTTTCTACATGTGTGTATGACACTATGTAGTATATGTCTGCATCGAAAACGATATAAGAAACTAGATAATGTCATACGGACTTTATAGTTACGTCTGTTGTTATCTTAGAAATTACAACTGCATAGTTAGAAGAAGAAATAGGGTGCACACTGTACGATTTTGTAATATTTTGAGAGGAAAAGGCCTCAGAGGAGTTAATTGATGTCGGACGACGGTATATATCATCTAGATATTACATATCATTACATATTACATGTTTTTCTCTTAATCTATAACTGTATGAAGTCAAATAGGCTCGGATTATGTTATAAGAAAACGTAAATAAATGACTAATTAACTCTTGTTTGAAGAACCCAATGTCATTCTACCATGCTATATTATTGAGTATAATAAAATTGTAGTACTGCGAAAGAAAAAAACCAAGTGATTTTCCACAGGTTTTTTTTTATCAAGAAAATCAATTTTAAGTGCATTATAAATCAATCATTTACTGGACACCTGAAATGGCCACCTCATAATGGATACACGAGATTCTATGTGTTAGTGAAATTATCGCTCGTAAAAATCTATATTTAATTATCAGTTTTATTGCCAATTTTATTGCACGCACCCGTAAAAGCGAACTTATTTATAAATCTCTTCTATACGACCAATAAAATTATAGCTGTATAGTAACACACCGCACCGGAAGAATAATGTGTTTGCTACTTGGTTTTGTTAAAGCTTTATGGGGGTGTTTTGCGGGTTATGGGCATAATATTTATACGAGTGTGGGATTCTCACTAATGGCGGGACATTAATAAAATAAATAAAATTAATTGTATATTTTTATATGCCAGCCGATTATTGTGGGGGTGTAGTTATTATCCTCGCTACGCGCTTGTTATGTTCTACCAGCTGGAAATTATAGGAGAATTAAATAATAACAGGAGCTGTTGAGACAGTTTTAATTTGTTAATTGTTTTGTTTAATTGTGTAATTGTGCGTCAAATTAGTAGAACGAGCGTTATAACATGACAAATGAAATGTTAATTAATTAAAAAAATTAATAAAACGTTATGAATACAAATATAGTTTTCTGTGAAGTTAGTAAAACGATCATTGTCATATGACAAATGGACATTAAATAACAAAACAAAAATTAAAAAATATAGTTTGCACATTATTACCGTTTGTTTAGCCACATTAGATTATTTTTATCTTATAAATAAACGAATAGGCGGAGTATATAATATTTCTTTGACAAAATAATGTTGAAAAATATTTCCCTTATAATAATGTATTCCTTTATAATATAATGTTTATTTATTTAAGCCTAATGCCATTGTATCGTTAGATGTGTTTACTTTGATATTGTATACAATTCTCTAGATTTGTTTCTGTCCTGTAGTATTTATTTAATCTGGGAGAGAGACTAAACAATTTTATGTATTTTCTTTCCATAGCTTAATAATTTCATCAAAAACCGTGTGTCGCAAAGCTAAAGAGAATCTGGATACGGAGAGGACAAGAAAGCGTTACGACAGAAACCAACAGGAGGAAAGAAAAGGGAGCGAAGAAGCAAAACCTGGTTGGAAGCAGTGGATGATGATCTACATAGGCCCCAAGTGAAGAAATAGAGTAGCAGATATAGGCAAGCGTGGAACGAATGAAGCCCTAGGCCTACAAGAAGTTGGAATTGTTATCTTTTTAGTGTTAAAATATATAGACCCAGACTACACGTAACAGTATATAACAAAATTCGAACGGCACCAGGTTATGGTGTAACTAATTCGTTGTTTTACTTCACCAACAATACAATTAGGATTAGAATGCAATCATGTAGCCTCATGATTTGTTAATTTCAACAAATTTCTAAACTGTCCGCAGTTCTCAACAATATAATGTAGTTTGAATTATTTAGACATTATCGCAATTTATTTGTTTGCTAGAAGGGACATATATTTTGAAGATAAAATAATTATAATTAATTCTTTGTCACTCTAAAATAATAAATTATGTGCTCCTGTCAAATATATATTACATTTTTATTCTACGAGCGTATTCTTAAAAAGAACGAACGTGTTTATAATTTAATGAAAATTTTTCGCCGCGAACAAAGCGCGCATCGTCGATTTTTTTTAATACACTTCCCCATTCAAACAAAAGCCAGAGCTCCATTAATTTACCAGCAACATTTCTATTGTACCCAGCCAAATACATTTTAAAATTCACGAACAACTCTTTTACTAGAATTTATTTGCATCCGTGCAACATTTTCTCCCCCATTGGTCTACACTTCACCCTGCAGCATGTTTTATAAATCCGTGTCTAGTTCGCAGCGACTTCTCACACGTGCTCATTCAATAAATTCGCAATTCCTGCCGCGCATATGTAAGCAGATAGCTCGCTACTTGTGACAGACGTGGCGCAAATCGCGCCACACCCCCCAACGACGTTTTGCAAATTGCTGATAATTTGTAATAACAAGGGGTGGTGTGCGCGCAATGGCCTTTTGTATTCGCTACGTTGATGTTAATTTAACAGGTCCTCGTGGAGAGGCCGGAAGACACTCGAAATATGATTATGTTGTAGACGGAACTCTGCTACAAACAATAATAAGTGGAGGGCTTTTGTTACGTGCGTTGTTGGCCTCGGAGATGCAAATCTTGAGATTGCTTTCCTTTACGGCAATAGACTTGCGAAATTATGTTTTTAACTACTATTATAGTATCACAATGGAAAAATTAAATGAAACTGAGGAAATGATAATATTTTAAACTCACTGAAAAGTTGATTTCATGATAATTTTCGGAGAAATATCTCACTCGCTCTGAACTTGATTATTTTTTTCTCTTTATGTCAGCATTTTATTCTGTTTACTTTTAGCACTCTCGAGTATTGATCTTGTTATTAATCACTGTGTCTAAAGAAGAAGAGCGTAGACCCAATTAGTCGAAACATATTGTGCGAAGTTGCTGATACGAAAAAAGGGCGGAACTAATTCGGTTCATTGTGTTTTGCTACTCGCCATAAAAGTTTAACAACGACCTTTTCAGCAGTTACCACGTTTAATTTGCCAGGCTCTATTATTATTCAAAATCGCATTTGCATATTCATGTTAAATCTCCGCATGAACTCTTGGTACAAAATCCTCGCCGACAGTGACATATCCGCGTGCTTTTTCATTTCTTCCGTCTGCTGCCATGTAAGTTATCATGGTCTCCGTTGCCTCCTCAGGGATTTTCATATATGACGAGACCAATTTCACTGACGTATTACGGTTTAGTTTAGCGATCCTACTTTTTGTTTGTAATCGAATAAGAACTTCCAGAACTGAATTATATACGTCTATCTCACGTGTCTTTTATTCATCGTCGCACGCGGAATAAAATACAAGCGACGTCTGCAATATTTTTTTACGAGAACTACCGCCGGGAAAATTGTATTTATTGATTCGGCCCAGCCTGTTTTATTATGCGCGTATAAATTACGGCCGATATCATCTCCGGCTCTTTTGTTGTGCTGCCATAATTATGTAATAGTAACAGCCTCGTATATCAAGTAAATAACTTTTATTGCTGTATGTATTTCATAATACATATTTGTGTTTCATCTGATATATTGTATCAAGCTATAAATCTGGTCAATATTATGCTCTAGCTATGTTATTGTAGCAAATATTAATTATGTAAATGTTATTTTCATTCAAAAATACATTTTATATATCCGGGTTTAAAGCCAATTCAAAACCCGGCACCTTAAGTATATTTTGTCGCATAGTTGCAATCTATATAAAGCTTTCTGCCAGCAAGACTCATGGGCCATTCACGATAAGCGCGAGGGTAGCGTAGCGGTAAGCGAAATTGCACACATGTATAAAAATGCGAGCGTTTACAGCAGCGCAGTAAAACTATGACAGAACATGGGTAATTATCTCTACCATAATTATCGCATAGCATTACTGCTCAATTCTGAACGTCTGATTTTTTATAGCCATGCAAAATATTGCTTACCGCTACCTTACCACTACCACGATTATTGTGAATGGCCCATAATGTCTTATACTATGTAAAAATATAAATAAAGTCAGATTGTACCCTTTGATTTGTTTATTCTGGTACCTGATCGCAAACATATTAGATAATTAATCTAATACATATTATTACATCTACATCTACCACTGGTGGTACATAACGTCGTTACAGGGGGTACAAAAGGAATTTCTAGAAATTTCTTATGTAGAGCTTCACTATCTCCATCATGGCGATGCATCACGGTTGTGCATTCTGTCTTATTATATTATTTTTATTTTGTTTTTCTCTGAATATTCCGATATTCTTTGACATGTATTAAGTCCGAATTACAAAATATCATCTTGGGGGTACAGATTTTCTAGCAGTTTATTTAAGCGGGACCACATTTCCAAACTTTGAGAACCCCTGATCTACTATATGGGGTAATCTTAGATTCATGGCTGTATTCAAAAACGTCTGTTAAAAATTAAGCTCTGTTAAAGGTAAATGAACCTTTAAATTGTGACCCCTGATCTACTATATGGGGTAATCCATTAGATTCATGGCTGTATTCAAAAACGTTTGTTAAAAATTAAGCTCTGTTAAAAGCAAAATGAACCTTTAAATTGTGACAACTTATCTTAAGGTTATAAAGCAGTTTACGCCCGTTCTCACCTTGTTAAATGACTAATCACTGGTTATTTAGTTGCACCACTATTTTATTCATTAGTTAAAAAGTAATCCCCTGCTGATTTCGGTCGGTTAATCATTTAATTGGCGACATAACCTTAGTAAGTTTCAAAATATTTAGGCATTAAAGAAAATGATTTTTTTAAACTGATATTTATGAATATGAACACAAATCAATTTTACCATGTAGTATCACTGACTAATCGATACCATGCGCAACAATTTCTTAGTCAGAAAGCGCGCTTCCGCATTTCACTCAAACAAATTTGCATTATTCAGTTGCATCGTTCCTTTGATTTATTGTTGCAGCGCCCAGAGTTTCAGAGCTCTTCGAGCTGAATTAATAAGATATTGCAACCACAATATGTAGCTCTGCTCAACGAGCGTGCAAGATATTGAATACAGGACACATATTGAATTTCTATTTTATATAAAAGCGACTCAGCCGAAACTCGATATCAAATCACCCGAAATATGCAATTTCACGTTTAAATGCCAAATGATTGAACACAAAAAGTACATTGCATAAGCTATCAATATTTATAAAAGACAATGTACAATACCGAGTTTTTGGTTTAAGTCCATTTCAGTTACTTTAAAAAAAAATTAGTTCTGTATTCACAATTTAATATAATTATACAGTTTTATTTTTTTACTTTCCGAATATAGCGCTGCTGTCTAAAGATGCTATTGTTTTCGCGAAAAAAATTCAAATTTCCAATTTAGTTTCTCCACGTTTCATGAATTTTCTAGTCGAACTAGACTATTTTTGTGTATGTGCGTGTGTTATCTACGGCAAGTTTCTGAACGAAATATTCTACTAAAGGATGTCAAGATTTGGCATATTGATATTCATCAATATTATATATAAATTATATATTTTGCCTCTTTAAACATGTATTATTACATCTGAGGAAGATTATTTGTAAGAAGAAATAAATATGACTAAAATAATATTGTAGGTTGAACACCTATGAATTATAGATAAAATTAATCGTTCGACTAAAGGTATAACGATGCTCCACACCGACTTATATCCTTCTTAATGGTAGCTTAGCTGGCGATCAAATAATTCATAAACACCGCCCATCCCTGCAGAACACAAGGGAGGTTATAACGATGCCATTAAGATGCGCGAAACTTTCCCGCTCCATTCCAAAAGTATTAATTAATAGCACCAGCGCTAAATCTAACGGCCACAACAACAACAAAAGCATGATTTATAAATCCCAGCACAGAAGTTTGATTTATAAATTATAAATTACGGCATCCGGTGTGGAATTAAAAGTACTGGCCATACTTGGGTGTTTGTGTGTGTGTGTGGTTTGTTCGGAGGACACTTTTCCGGGTTTATGGTGTGCAAGACAAATCACCTTGGCTTTTATCGTTGCGACTTATGACAAATGTTCCGCCGGATGGCGGAATAGAATATAAATTTATCTAAGAGGAAACACTGCTGACTGAAAACGTGGAGCGACGACGCTTCCCATGCAGAAGCCATTTAATATTCTCAATGCTGTTCAAGCATAATTATGTGAAACTCTTGAGGGTATATAAGTTTTAAAACACGTGTGTGGAGAATTCATTTTAGAATTGAATAATAAAGACTTGACAATGGATTCTAGCTACAATTAAATTATATATAAATAAATCGTTTATTTAGCCGTAATTATACTATATATACTATAAATATTCTGAAATCTGTACGTCTAAAAGGCACCTTACACGGTGAATAATACTGACAGTATTCCAAGATATTAACAGTATTACTGGTCGTGTAAGGTGTAGTATTGATGGATTGAACAGAAAACTGACGTTAATCCGGATAATTGCTTGGTTGATAAATATTGAAGCAAATACTGACAGTACTAGTACAGTATTATATTATTATATATTATTATTATATTATTATATTAAGGTGCTTTGCAGTGCAATATATTCGTGTATATATCGAATCGTACCTTAAATGAAAGTTTCATAAAGAACATACCAAAATATATGTCACCTATATATAAAAAATGTCAAAAAATACAATTTTTGAAATTTTGTTTCTATATTTATATTTTTTAGTTGATGCATTTGTTTTGTATTATTTGTGTAAAATTTATAAAAATAAAACAACCACCTTGCAAAATATAGCAAATTTTTATTAAAAAACGTACCAAAGAAAAATACTTCTATATAAAAAATTGCGAAAAATTGAATTTTTGAAATTTTGTTTTTATATTCAAATTTATCAGCTGGTACATGTATTTTGTATTATTTGTCTAAATTTTATAAAAATAAAATAATCGCCTTGCTAATTATAGCAATTTTTCATAAAGAAAATATCAAAAAGCATGTACGCTATATAAAAAAACCCAAAAAATTAAATTTTTGAAATTTTGTTTTTATATTTAGTTTTATCAATTAGTTAATATGTTTTGTATTATTTGTACACAATTCATCAATATATAAAAGCCATCTTCTTAATTATAGCATTTTTGGTGCATATTTTTTAGTTGATGCATTTGTTTTGTATTATTTGTGTAAAATTTATAACAACCACCTTGCAAAATATAGCAAATTTTTATTAAAAAAACGTACCAAAGAAAAATACTTCTATATAAAAAATTGCGAAAAATAGAATTTTTGAAATTTTGTTTTTATATTCAGATTTATCAGCAGGTACATGTATTTTGTATTATTTGTCTAAATTTTATAAAAATAAAACAATCGCCTTGCTAATTATAGCAATTTTTCATAAAGAAAATATCAAAAAGCATGTACGCTATATAAAAAAATCCCAAAAAAATTAAATTTTTGAAATTTTGTTTTTATATTTAGTTTTATCAATTAGTAAATATGTTTTGTATTATTTGTGCAAAATCCATCAATATATAAAAGCCATCTTCTTAATTATAGCATTTTTTGTGCTTTTACATTATAACCGATCAACTTCTTATCTAAGATCATTTCTACTTAACCACACTATGTAGTTATTTTATTTTTAAACAAGATAAGTTTCACTTAAAACGTTCCTTCATCTTATACCCGCATTCATTCTCATTACAGCCCGAATTTAATTCCGCAAAACTCATTAAACCGCTGCACGTTACTTTTTACCTCGCCACCTAGTTAACCGCGAACCAGTTCAGCGGCTCCTCCTTGAAAACATGATAAAAATGTGGTCTCTCGCGGCGACTGACACATTTTAATTAAATTACCATCCCACCGCCCCTGGGTAGTGTATACGCCACCCTCGCGCGATTATAATTACTCCGACGGCGGTGCGGGCGTTTTTGTGATAATCAGGTTAAGCCTTAATTTCTTCGTTTAACACGAATGCCGGGGCGAGCCATGGCAGCATCCCCAGCGTCCTGCAAACGATGACACGTTGATACCAGGATTAATAATAAGGGCGCGCCGGAATCATGAGCGCAACCCCGGCGACGAGCTGTAGACGAAATTCAATTACATGCGTAGCAAATTATTTAGAAGATTGCTCATTAGCGAAGTGAGGTATTAATTGAATATAAACAGAATTAAAACGCGTTATTGCTGATAACTTTAAAGTGGGCTCAGTCAGTAGCTCAAATAGAATTATATTTTGGGGATGTACTTTAATTACAAATTAATCATGAATTCGCTACATACCATAGCTTCTTGCACTTTTAATTATTATTATATTACAATTTGTAAATATTTTTCAGGACTTGGAGTGTGATTCCTGACACCACAAGATCCGAACGTGTTCTCTTTCAGATCATGTGCTGTCATAATTGCATACTAGTTAGAAATATACAGAATTTGTCCTACAGTAAGAAGAAGAAAAAGATAGAATTTTGATTTAATAGCTTTTTAAAAATATCGAAAACATTAATTGCATAATCAATAATATCCGGAGTACTCAGTCCGGATATTATTGATTATACAGAAGAAATTGTAATTCCGTCAACATTTTATAAGTAGCCATAGTAAACATGTGATTTCTTAACAAAAATGGTCCGTATACTGGGGTGGATGCTCTGACAGGTCACTTACTGAACGAAAACAACTTTGTAAACGTGTGATGTCAGATATCACAATCCTTGAGTGCGATTCATAACGCTACGCGCATCGAAACGTGTCCTCGTTCGGAACTAGTGCTGTCAGAATCGCAGCCGAGTACTATTCTTGATTACGGTATATGCAATTAATAGTTTTGTCATTAATATAGCGAAATTATATCACTGAACGATCTGAAATCAAGAATTATCCATATTTTGCAGAACGCCTAACATCAAAATATGGATAATTTAGATTTTAGAGGAATCGCAGTTCTATATGCCTATAAATGCCTATTCTGTTAAATAGTTTCACATTTAATTCAACGACTTTTAAAATAACAGAACTGAATATTCAACTATTGTTAGCAACGTAATAATATGATAGTATTTAATAACTCATCTAGTTGTGATACACATGTAGAATTCGCCGCAGCTATATTTGTAAAAGCGCTTTGATTATAAAGCTTTGTTCCTATTGAAACTCGTTGAGCATGGCACGTTTAAAACTTTAAAACTCTGGAAAATGTACAATGCTCTATTCGTCGCGATTGTGCTATTTCAGCTCCATGAATTGCAACGCGGATTAGTGTTATCGAATTGTTATACAACCGGTAATCCCATTTGATCTATGGCGTGCTATTGTTATGTGTATACAGATCATTTATTTCGTATCGTTAAAATGATGTAATCGTGCTTTATAATTTTGTGCAATTTTTATTTTTATTGGGGTGCTGATAATTTTAAGACTATGTCTGTAAAAAGTCTGCCCGTTCGTCCGTCATATTGTCTATCAATGCAGGTAATGTGTGTTTCGTTGTTCAGTGTATTTAGGGACGAAATTATTAACAGTGTAAAAGAAACTGATCTAGCGTACTTACACTACTTTCACAGAAAGGCGATAGTATGCGATACCGCTATGATAAATATTATTTTACATCGGACACGAGTAAATACTCATATTGTCTACAATGTAAAAGTAGTATTTAGCATACACAGTATCGTATAGTAGCATCTTCGTGTGTAAGCAATCTTATTGCATATGATCCAAGACTGCAGTACGATTTTGTAGCAGGCTATTCCAGTGCCAACTATTGATAATAAGATAAGAATTAGTACGATTTTTTTTGGCTTAGTGCCTCTGCAATAGAATTTGAGTTTTATTTCAAATTTGATTAACCTATTTAACTGTCCAGACTATACCAGTATCTCATTTTCTGTTAGATAAGTATTTTGCAATTCTTCGCACCTGCGAAATTAATTTATGTACTCGTTCGAGCTTGGATTTTTTTTGCGTTGTAATATTAATGGCCCGTTTTTCCTAATTACGTTTCATCTGGTGTGTGTAATTTAAAGCACCGGCTACAGTTTTCCGCAGGCATTATCTGCAGGGCATAATTAGGATGTTCTTTTTTCCTTTTATCGTGCCCGCAGTTATATCTCCCTCAAGATTTGCTAACAGATTATTAAACTCTTTATATATTAATTTAAAATGATGACTGTATTTTAAAGTAAAATCTTTTCATCCTATGCGAAGTGAGACAAAGGCATATTTACATATGCGATATCACAATATTTAGAGTTATACGAAAATATGTATTTGACCATAAGCATCAAATGTTGCAAAATAAGAGATGTTTAGTGTCGAAAAAAAAATAAGAATGAGATCTCACCCACTTTAAAGAAGAACCATGGACACAGAAATGATGTACTCACCTGAAAACAAAAAAAAACACATAATTAAAAACACAATTATAATATCAATTAGATGAATAATTTATGGCTACTCTCCCTACCAATTATAATACACAGGTCAACATATTGGCTTCACTATAGGTATTTTTTTTAGGTAGATATTCATTTGGTATTTGTAATAAATACAATATGCTTTATATGAATTAAAATTCAACACAACGCAATTTCCATTATTAAACCTCCCCACTCACAGCATCTTCATCGAATTGTTAATAATATTCACAACTCCTATTTGCATTTATTCATCAACTAAAGCCACCAAATATTGTCACCATTACGGCCGCATAAACTTTGGGGAGAAACTCGAGACAGAGCTCACTTTCAATTAGTTGTTGCAGCCACACACTGCATCGAATTACACAGCCACCCCCGCCGATGCCAACCCTCTACTCGGTTCGTTAGAAAATATATGCAAAATGCGTCCCAGGAGCCGAAAGGGGTACGGATGCAATAATATTTACCCTGCGCTCGGTCCGGCCCTATTCCACTATTAATCAAAGACGAAAGGAGCCACCACCCTCATGCTAGACCACGTGATTTATTTTTCTAATTAAACGCGTATGATAATGCGCGCGATTGTGATAATTGAATGATTAAAATTTCAATTATAATGGCGCCCACGTGCGCCAACGAGAGGATTACCGGGGATTACAAATGCAATTGTTTGCGTACGCATAGTTATGATTAAAACGGCTGCGGGGGTGATGTGTATGTGTTTGTTAAAGTATTGACGGTGTAATTGGATGTAAATAATTCATAACTAGACGAGAAGTGCATTTGATTATGAAATGGATACAAAATATCAACTGGCCTAGCAAAGCTATGGGGCTATTTCAACTATGTAACATATAAAAGGCTTTTTTTTATCACATATGAAAAATATTATCTTTTTAAATCACTGATTACTACAGAAAATTGTGTGTAATTTCATTTCGCATAGTATTGGTTAATTAAGAAAAATGGCTAATTATTGTTTTATATAATTTACAACACGTCGATGTAGTGCAGTGGTTCGAATCCCAATCCCGATAGTTTATACCAGGGATGGCGAACTTTTTTTCTTGCGTGCCAAATGCTCAAAAAATAATAATTCCGAACCATTGAATGTGCTAATATTTTTTTTGCATAATTAAACAAACAACATTTAGTTTAACATTCTATTGGATATCAGTTAAAAGTAATGAAAGGAACTCTTGACCGTTGTTGCATTTTGAACGCCAATAGTTGCATATTTGGTTCATAGTTCGTAACTTTAAGTTGACGAGAAAATTGAGAACACATCTATAGAAGAAATTGATCGCGTGCCAACATGTTCATCATCCACTTATGGCATGCGTTCGCCATCCATGGACTATAACATTTGTCATTAGGATACAATTAACGACACTTTAGAAAACTCGGGGATGATTTTCTGATGAATACATACACCAAATTTACCAAGACTATGCCATGTGTTTATTTAATGTAAATATTTTCGAAATAACAATATGTAAATGATCTTGAATCAGGGCACATACAAGTACTTACGTACTTGGGTGCAATAATGAAATTATTATAAAAAAAATAGAATAACGACAAAGTGTATAAATGTTTAAATGTAAATACAAGTGAAACAAATGCAAATACAAATACAAATATTTTGAATAAATGATATTTGGATAGATAATATTTAATTCAAACTTAAGGTTAAGTAATCCTTTGTAATTCACTTTTACTTCGTAATATATTTTCAATAGATAAATACTAACGCACGGCGGAATGGCCTGAAGGTCTATAATCAGTTACAGAATTGTAACAAATACACTAACTACGACTATAATTTTACGGGCTACGATTACTACTACTACGAAAAATAAATAATCAATGTATGTATACTGAGAAACAGATTCTTTATAGGGAGAGATTTACGAACACGCTATATAAAAATTTAAATAATGATACAGAAATAAGAGTAACAATAAAATCTACAGTATACTTCAACCACTGATTTATTAATAATTTGCTGATGTTATTTCACTTGAAATTGCAAAACTCATTTTACGCGCCCTCACTTTATAGCTCAATAAACATTCAAATTGATCCATCTTCGAGCAGGTGGTCTTATTTTTGAGTTATATGCAAATGCCGCAATTCCATCCAGCAGTAAATATTTTTGCGAGCATCTTATTGCGCCGGTCGATGGAGCTCTTCGTCTATTTTAAACGATAATGCAATAAATTTGAGGAATCCAATAATGAAACTATACAATTTTAACCTCGCCACAAGACGCGGCAGGAGAAAGTTTAAAAAGTCCAGCCCTTGTTGCGATATATATTGTTTCCGCATCGTTACTAGAGAGGGTGGAGGAACATTTAATTTAATAAAAAAATGTTTTTGAGTAGGGTCCGGACAGCAACGAGGCGGAACGTCAAAAAGCAATGGGGAAAATCAAAACATGCGATTTTTTGACGTTTATGAATGCATAAAAGTTAAACGGGGCGATTTAAGACTTTATAAAAGGTGAATTAAATTAGGTTTTTATTTGACGTGCTATTTATTAGCTTGAGTGCCTATACTACTATACAATACGTTACACTAGTATAGTATAGAAATAGTATAAGACAACTGCAATGTAAGTAACATAGGTTTCGGAAATGGTGGTTTTCTAAATCATAGTTAAATTACTTAGAGAATTGGGAATGGGAAGGTGCCAGTAGTTCGCTTCCCATTCCTAATTGTCTGACTCCCGTATTCACCAACGTTCTATAAATCTATCAATAGCTATTGAACCCATAAGTATTCGTTATAGCAACAATAATTAAATTATCTAGGGAATGTAGTTACTTT
Organism: Lordithon lunulatus; assembly: GCA_963942505.1. Taxonomy (NCBI): domain Eukaryota; kingdom Metazoa; phylum Arthropoda; class Insecta; order Coleoptera; family Staphylinidae; genus Lordithon; species Lordithon lunulatus. Next base: position 66,663,448 of record OZ012666.1, read on the forward strand.
AGATTGGAAAGACTGAAAAATTAAAGAAAATGTGTCATCAAAGCTCCAATCACAAGGTGTTGACATTTATTTTGACCATTTCTGTCATAATTACATTTTCAATTTATACATTCAATAGCTTATGGGACCTATAAAGTTTATGGGATGTTTGTGAATAAGAGCATGAGTAATTTAACTATGATTTAGAAAACCACCATTTCCGAAACCTATTTTACTTACATTGCAGTTTTCTTTTTAAATAAACCTAACTGAACTAATTATACCAACAAACAGTAGATTTTATAATTAGTCCAATGTAAACAGCACCGCTCCAACAAGGAAGAAGGCTGTAGCGTCCGCAAACTGGCGTAGCAGGGCACTAAAAAGATCATTAGGATGACGATTATTTTTAGCTGCAGAAAACGCCTTTTAATTTTATTTGCCCATCGCCGCCCGGCTATCTGTAAACGTCTGCCGTTACATAAAGCTCAAACGAAAATCTTAAAACGAGACTAATTAAGCTTTTTTTCGCTCTCGCTTTCGAGTGGTGGATTTCTTTTACTACCCCCTTGGCAGAGTCCGGGCATTACACCGTATATAAGTGGATTACGGATCGGCTGGCCATTTGCACTGTCTCCTCGTTTGAGAATTATAATTACGTAATGGATCTGCCTGTGTTAAAAGAAGGCTGGATTCATTAGAAAGTAATTACGGGGAGTTGAGAGGTTTAATTTTATGTGTGTTGAAAGGATTTTTCTTGATTATGTACTTGATATTAAGAGTAGTTTAAAGAGTATATAGTATCGCCATCATAGGAATATTCGAATTGCTACTTACTCCCTAATAAAAATAATTTCACAGAGAAAATATTTAAAATTTAAAAAAATCAAATTTAGTGCCTGCTTAGTTTTTTTTGTCAATATTGACACCTATAATCAATACGGTCCCTCCTAAAGTGCCTAAAATGTCAATTACATGTCGCACTGTGAGATAGGTTGTTTCCACATATGTGAAATATTTTAACGGCTGAATAATTATGTCTAATAAGAGATATATAAATAAACCACTAATTTAACCGAAATAGGCTGTCTGTACTAAAAAAAAAAGATCATCCCCATAAATTAAATTTCTTTGCTCGCTCGTAGCCATAACAATCTGACTCCTTGCAATCTCAAGCCGTGCGCACCAATAAAGTATCCCGTTAAATTACTCTGAAGTGAAGGTACGCGATTATATATTCCACCATGGGAGAGAGTATTGGCTCGTGGGATTAGCACTAGTCGTCGTCACTTTGCCAAAGTGCTGCGGCTGATATGTCTGGCGAGTTCCCCCGTTGACCGCAACGTGTATAGGGGGGCGGCTGCCGTCCACTAAACCAGACGCGGGTGTTCGTAATTGTTCATTTGGACCGTTTACATGGTCAGTATGTCCGTATGATATTGCAATTTAATTAGCGAGAGAACGCGCCGAACAAAAACACACCATATGCAAGGGATGTTAGCATGTAGTAAGAATAATGTATGTCGTTTATTAAGGTAGATATATTGACTGGGGTTGCAAATGAGATTTTAAAAGAAAACAGATAGAAAGAGGGATTTTACAAACGAGTCGGAATTTTATAGGATTGAGTGTGTAATGTCAGCGCCCTGTGTGATATCATGTTCAATATTACAATATTAGGTTTTGAATCTTTATAGTAAAGCTCGTGGGTGAAATTTAAAAAAAAAACCCTCTAGGGTTAGCAGCAACGACTTTTCCAACAATAAAAATGGAAGCCCAGACGACTTTAATCAGCCAGTCTTTTAGACGATTTCTGACAAGTAAATTTTTAATTATCTTCACAGAATACCTCTGAGAGACTGTGTGTAAGGTATTTTGCAAGAATTCGCTCGACATGGGATTTGAACACGTTCAAATACCATGAATTCGGAATAATTTTGATTTGTACAAATGACCATGTTGCAAGGGTAGGACGGGTGTACGGGGGTGACGCCTCAGAGGTAGTAGTAGACATTTATTATCAAAGGTCACATCGAGAGTCGTAGATGGGAGATAGTTTGCGGTAACTGGTCCTGGGCACCCCTCGAGGACTCACGTATGGCTCTAAGCCACACTTCGGTAAACTGTATTGACCTACAGGTTGAACTAAGTGAGGGTAGTCAGATATGAAGAACACAAGTTTTTGAAGACATTTTCAAGGGATGGAATAAATAGTTTGACTTCCGCCGATCCTCTGGATGCAGCCGCCATTTGCAGCTGTCCTTCTAAGTCCAGACGCTGACCCTGATGGGCCGAAGTCAAACTATTTATTGCATCCCTTGAAAATGTCTTCAAAAAGCTAAACTGGGATGCAAAAGGCATAGAGATCGACCGAGTACATCTGAGCCACTTAGAATTCACGGACGATATAATTCTAACATGCAAAAGCATCGAAGAGCTCAATATCATGGTAGAAGAACTAAGCAACGCAATTCTAGGTATCACTAAAGTCCTGGTTTCCTAGCAAGCGGTATCGATAAAAACGGCCGATTTTGACGTCAGTTACAAATTACAAGATACGTTGTAAGTACATGTAATTAAATAACTCACCAGATCTCAGTGTAATACATGACATTTCCCCAATACTTTGAAGTATACCGCTCTCTGGATTACCAGAATTATTTCAATATACGAAAAAGAAATGTGTGATGTCAAAATGACGTGAAATATGGCCGTTTTTATCGACACCGCTTCCTAGGAAACCAAGGCTTAAAAGACAAAATACGAAATACTGATATCCGGGCAAAAATAAAAGTAATGGACGACATGCAGAGAACTGCGGACCTCAAGTGGCAATGGATAGTACAAGTGGTAATGGATAGTACAAGTGGCAATGGATAATACCAGTGGCAATGGAAAGTACAAGTGGCAATGGCTAGTACAGCGCAGATGAATGGACTACCTTCAGGAGACCACGAGAAACAACAAGGACTACCTTCAGGAGACCACGAGAAACAACAAGGACTACCTTCAGGAGACCACGAGAAACAACAAGGACTACCTTCAGGAGACCACGAGAAACAACAAGGATTACCTTCAGGAGACCACGAGAAACAACAAGGACTACCTTCAGGAGACCACGAGAACGACAAGGACTACAGGAAGACCCCAAGCAAGATGTATCGACAATATCAAGAGCATAGTGGGGGGTGTATGAAGACAGCAAACGACCGAAAACCATGGATACGTATGCAAGTCTATATCCAACAATGGAATTCGAAGGCGAAAGAGAGGGGTGGCTTTTGCATTTCAACAAATCGAATCAAGTTTTGGCAATTGTTGGAACAAAAATAGGTGTAAATCAATATAAACTAAACAAGATTTGCCATTCTCATTGAAGTTAGACGCAGTTGTATATAATTTTTAATCAAACATCCTTCGCCCATTATAGGATAATAAATAAACGAATGTCTATTTCCTTGAGAATACAAGCTTTATATTCAAGCGAATTCACTTAATCCAATGAATTCAAACACAATTAATTGTTGGCAATGAAAAACGTGTAAGGCCATATTTCATAGGCTTTTCTCAGGCAGGACACACAAGGTTTACAAATTGTAATAGATGCATACAATTAGTGGAAATAAGCGCGCCGAATTCCCGTCGTAATTTATATCCGCAAGCAACTAATGGTTAATTAAAGTTTTAAATGCTGCATTTATCTACTGCGGAAGTTGACATAAATTTCGGGCACCCCGACTGGAGCGAAACAATACAGGCGAAGTTTGGCGCGCGCGCGCGATTATCGGCGGTATAATTATAAATGATAACCAACAGATTGCTGTGATTGTGACAATTTATGGTTGCGTGTATTAATTATAATTGCTGGAATAATGTTAATTAAAAGAGATTTAGAAGATTGCCAGGTTGGATGAGCCCAAGGAGATATTATCTGTTCGGTGATGAGGGGATTTGATTGGAATTATTTTTAGCTACGTTATAAGGAAATTGCTTTTCATGTTGAGGATGTTATTACAACTTACAGATTTCCGTTAAAAGATGTATTTTGATTGAAAAAATAATTTTGTCAGTTATTGTTTCTGATGAAATTAAGATGATTTTAGGTTGGTTTGTACTAACATTCGAGGAAACCAGGACTAAACAAACAACAATATTTCAACAACAAAAATATTTCCTTTTGTATATATTAAATTGATATATTTCATTTAGATTGTATTTTTTTGTCTGATTATTAAATAAAATATTAAAATTAAAAAAAAATGGATTGTTAAGGCGTCTACTTTGTGATAATTCATTTTAAAGGATAAATGAAACGATTTTTTCCTTTGTTTTTTTTATCACATTTCAGTTACACTTTGCAACTAGTTTCGGCTAAGCTCTAGCCATTTTCGAGCTCCTCCGTAATTAGAAACGAGTCTTCGGAGGAGCTCGAAAATGACTAAGAGCTTAGCCGAAACTAGTGTGATAAAAAACAAAGTAAAAAATCATTTCATTTATCCTTTAAAAATATTTCAATTATAGTGAAAATAGTTTCTAACAGAAAACAAATATTATTAATCACAATTAAAAACGAATAAAAGTAAACAAGAAGTTAAGGTAAAAATTAAATATATCCAGCAATGGAGACTCTCTTTAAGCTAAGTATGCAATTAACTACAAGTATAGTTTATTTTATAAATGTGTATTGTGATTGCATGAATTTAATGTGTTCATTAAATGACAATAATAGTTAATTTTATAGAGAGCTCGTTTACATTAGTAACTCCTTTTAAACCAAAGTGAACTGTAAGTAAAATCCGTCTCGCAGCGCACTACACAATTACCCCCCTGCATTTATCCATGTCATTTCGTGCGCACAAAAAACTTAAAAGCTCTTAAAAACCCTGCACGAATAAAGTTTGCCCCGTCCCTGCTGTAAGGATACAAGGCGACATTTTATTAACTTTCAGGAGATGGCGGAAAGAGTTTACGGCATTCTTAAAAGTCGCATTTGCACTTCAAAGGGTCCGTTTTGTTCTTGTGTATATGTATGTGTGTGCTAATTATAATAATCATTAAAGAGTGGAGCCGTAAATTTTGCCTCCGGTCTAGACGCAATCGTATAAGCTACGGAATTATTTGGTTAGGGCAGGGGGGATTAGAACTTAATTGCGTTTTCCGCACACGAAAAGAACGCTACGGAAGTGTCCGGTTGGCCGGACAAAGACGATACAAATACCGGAAACAACTCACGTAGGTTCGGTTTCGGGCATTTACATCTACACCTTAAGCATTTTAATAGGTTTTAATTGGCTTAATTAGTTTTAGGGCGAGGGGCTTGATTTTATTTATCGAGGCGGCAGAAAGAAATGCAATTTATAAAATAAATAACAGCCGCTTTATTTTGGTGGAAATGAAACGGAAAATTTATCGGTATTGCGATTGAATCAGTGTATCATAATGATAAATATAGAAAGAGAAAATAAGTTTATTGATAACAATGTATCAAATCGCTACCGAACAATGTTTGTCCTTTCAGCAAACATAATGACTATAAATCTTTATTTGTCGTAAATGTAATGTTGTAATTCTTATTCGATAAATTGAATGAAAATAATAAAGCTATACAATCGATTATAAAAATTCCAATCTTTGTTGGACCGAAGGCTATTATTTTCAACGTAGAATATAAAATGTTAAGTTACAAGAGCAACAATTATAGAAAAAATATCATTTAGGGTAAGAAGTATAACAGAAAACAGCGTATCTCTCTCACAGACTAGTTTATTTTTGCGTTAATTATAAATAAATAATAAACACGGTCAATAATACTGTCAATATTTTTGAATAATGACAGTATTACTGTACGATAATATATTTAAAATTTTCATTATTCTAAGATATTGACAGTATTACTGATCGTGTAAAGTATAGTAATGATGGAATGAAGAGAATATTGATGTTAATCAATTAACATCAATATTCTCTAACTTGATAAGTATTGAAGGAGGATTTAAGCAAATACTGACATTACTAGGATTGACAGTATTATTGAGCGTGTAAGGTGCTTTTATATTGACGGTTATATAAGTATTTCGATCATAAAGTTTAAAATTAATTTCCCTCGATTAATTAAAAACATCTTAATTCATCCACCTCCTTACAACTAATGCCATGTCTTCTACGGTAATTAATTAAACAATATCGAAGTTCCTAATTAGGCTTCAAGCGTCGTACGTTCGCTCAGGTGCGTTCTCATCTTACTTTCCCTGTCAAATTAATTAACAACAGCGCGTGATTGAACATTTCAATCATTATTTTGCGAGGGCTGTAATATCCATATTTATATTCCACCTCCGTGCAGCATAATAAACCCATTACGCGCCATCAGGGGGATGATAACTACCGCGACAACAGCGCGCATATGTTGCACATCGATATTGGTCAAGTTGCACACATGCCGGGGGCGCCAACCCCACTTGATGGATCACCATCCCGTACCTTCTTGATAATTAAAAAGATTTAGCGACGCCATTTGTACACAGTCGCGCTGTTTTTGGGGAGCGTCTGATTTATGGGGAGCACACGAGGGGTGACTTCCAAAACTTTGACGGACGATTGAGCGCGCGATTTGAATAAATGGTCGGCAGTAATAAGCGAGCCACAGAATTCCGCTAGACGTTGCAATTAAGCGGAACTAAGATTGCGGTCGGTGTCAAGGGTTTCCAGTTTCCCCCTTCTGCGACTGCATTATTTCAGCTCCCTTCGTTAAACCAATCGGCCACAAAGGGCGGCGAGACGGACGCACGTGCGTCTATATGCCTGACTGGGGAATACATCCATATTCATTTCGGTTATTGCTTAAATGCGCCCTTTTTGAGTGTAATTGAGCGCAGACACGATTATATTAGTGTACTCGGAAAAATACGTAGAACTTTGATGGGGGTTAGAGCTTCAAGGTTAGCAAATTGTTTGCTATAAAGCTTGATTGCCTGATTAATGAAGATTGGCTACTTATCAGGCAAATTACGAAAAAAATATTATATTTGAATAATAATATGTCGGAAATTGTAATAATTTTTTATATTAGAGAGGAATCAATCTTTATTAGGCTATCGATCCTGGGTCCTTCCGTCTTATTATATTATTATGTGATACTTTAGAATTAATTATCCCACTATAACTACTGTGATGTAATATATACTAGTTGGTTATATACATCCATGAGGACAATAGTCAGTCATTATTGTTCAATTGAACCAAGACCTATGGTTTCCAGATGTATTTGTATGAATTAACATGCATATGTAAATATTTAATTCTTTGTTTAATTCATAAAAAAAGTTTTGGTGGAAGATTGAGAATATTATTGTATACTTGTTAATAAAAGCTCGTCCATTTTCTCTTGAATGCTAATATAAAAGTGTATTGTGTAACCATATGTACTATGTAAATTTGAGGAAATAAAGCAAAGTATTATTATTATTGTATATGTTATTTTTTCAACAACCGAAATTCTATTGGTGTATACATATATGCCTAATAACATACCAGGTTCTATAAACTTTATTTCAAACAAGTCACAGTACGTACAGAGAAAATGTAACATACAAGTTATAATGGAAGAAACTGCCTCTAACTCTAACTTCCTCTAACACGATACGACATGTATTATACAGTTATAAAATCCTAACTGGATTATATAAGTTATATTTGAAAAAGTTCTACAATAAAAGAGTCAATATGTTGAAAAATGCGTATTTATATTTTGTAATACCGATTTAGAGATGAAAAACGAGTCGATATATCATAACGTATATCGCCTTTACGCTCGGGGTCTAGACGAAGAAATAATAAGGGCGCGTTTGGAGATTATTGGAGATTTTCCATTATAGAGACGGGAGGGTCGCGCCTGAATGGAAGGCTCAAGTGACCACATACACAATACCTGAGTGCGGAATATGCGATTACTGGGGGCGATCAAAAGAAAACGCTTACACAACCAGAGGTCTTTTTTATTCAGCATGAAAATATCCGAGTTATATCGTGTATTAATATCTCTGCGACAAACGGGACGTAAGTGGATTTCGTGTTGCTTGTGCAGGAAGTATTAAGACGACTACCGACAGTTTTTGGACAGCGTTATAGAGTAGAAATTAGGTACACAATTTCGGAATTCATTTAATATGCAACAGGACCCAACCTAGTCAACTAGTGAGTACGCTCCATCCGTCTGATATTAAGCCTTAAGGAGCGAGGGCTCCATCATGAGCAAATTTTCGCGAATTAACGTTCATAGTTTTTATAACTTAAGGTAGACATCAGGTGATTCAACTCATTTTCGTCCTTTACGTTGTAGGGGAACGTTTATAGAGCCAGACAAAAATTGTAAAAAAATCATAATCTTCAACATATCTAGATAAGATAACAGGTAAAATTGGAAATTTAATTTACTTGTTTACTTAAATTTTTTAACAGTTACATTTCGTTGATTATTTCCAATAGAAAAACGTGCAACAATTATTTTATTTCCTTTTTATTTTAATTTATAAAAACTACTACCACTACTACTATCAACGTGCTGTAAAAACTGATATGACATGAAGTTTTCATTAAAAAAATGTCTCTATAATACGGTCAATAATACTGTGATTCATAGTACTGTCAGTATTTGCGTGAAACTCCTTCAATATTTATCAATTATTCGGATAAACATTAGTAGCAGCCTTATAAAGGCAACTTACACGGTCAATAATACTGTCAATATTTTCGAATAATGACAGTATTAGTATACGATAATATGTATAAAATTTTAATTATTCTAAAATATTGATAGTATTACTGATCGTGTAAGGTATAGTAATGATGGAATGAATAGAATACTGATGTTTACCCGGATAATTGATTACTTGATAAATATTGAAGGAGGATTCAAGCAAATACTGACTACTAGGATTGATAGTATTATAGACAACTTTAACGTTAAGGTCGTTTTAGACAAGACTTAGCTCAAAAGTTGAAAAATGAATTTATATATCCTCCTCCAATACAATTTGTCCTTAACAAATAGAACGCGTTATATTTTTCCATTCGACCTACCATACAATATTTCAAATAATTTGCTGTATGATGCGAGACAATTTAGATCGTCTCGCATCTTGACTAACTTTTGAGTCAAGAAATTGTCTTGTCTAAAGGTCGTTTTAGACAAGACAATTTCTTAGCTCAAAAGTTGTTCAAGAAATGAAATCATATATCCTCCCCCATACAATTTGTCCTTGACAAATAGAACGCGTTATATTTTTCCATTTGATCTACCATCCAATTCGATATTTATAATAATTTGCTGTATGATATGAGATAATTTAGATTGTGTCGCATCTTGACCAACTTTTGAGTCAAGAAATTGTCTTGTCTAAAACGACCTTTAATATAGTTGGAACAAATATCAGTTTATTTCTATTCTATTCTTAAAACGTCAACCCATGTGAAAATGCCGTTTTTAGGGTCGTAGGAAAAATAGTGCACGTAACTCGCTGGAAAGTGACTAATATTATATTTATTTGTTAATAAACTGGCACCACCTTTTGTTTTTGGCCATTCACTAAATATTTAGGATACATGAATTTTGTCCACTCTATGTATTTATATTATTATATTTTATTTATTCCCCTACAACGCACTGAAAAGTAAATGAGCCATTTTCTACCCACCATGAATAAGGTTGTTGCTCTACTCTACTAAAATTTGTGCTTGTAATTTGCCAAGGATGCAACCTTGTAACATTTAGCATAATTATTGTTATTACGTGTTTAATATAATTGTTCAGAATAAACCGCAATGTATTTTTTAATATCCTTACAGTATTTCGTGCAGCATGTGACAAGGTCTCTGTCACGTTCGAAAATTAGCAATGATTAGGACTATAATTATCTTTAGCTGTTAAACATCTCTCTATTACGAACAACAATGAAATTATGTAAAAATCTCGCATATAAAAACAACGACCCCTATACGGTGTCAATTCACGCCATCCAAAATAATCGGCGTGTAAACAAGTCGCAGCCACTGAGCATATTTCATTTTCGATTCAGTTTCGCGTGCGTATTTTTTCCTCTCATGAATTTTTCATCGAGTTCCCCCGCAAGTTTCTTAAATATTGCGAATCGCACGGCGGCGGGAGAGCAAAAAAAAAAAATGACGAACGATCTCATCTTGTTTTTATATCCCGTTCGTGCTCGTTATTTGCCCGTTTTAGTGGTCACGAGATGTTGTTGCTGCCCGTCCGCAGCATATTTCTTCAGGGCATCAATTCCTATCTAAATTGTTTATCTAATAATATATGTGTGGCGCGGTTGGCCTCGGGGGGTGTCTCATCATTCTTGCTGGGGGGATGATTTTATCAAATACAACACCGTGGAAAGGGCAGCACATGCGGAAAACTGGGTCTTCGGGATTTACTGTTTGAAACTGCAGAATTCAGTGTAATACTAGCACACATATCGATTGTCAAACAAGAATTTAAGATTATTATATAAGTCTTTAGTGAATGCTAAAACTAAATTATTTTCAACAAATAAGTTATATAATTATTGCAAACATCTCTCTAGAGCATATGCTCCCAAACTTATTAGCTTACTACGAAGTGTTAGAGATACCACTACTAAACAGGTAGGAGGTTAGTTCTGCTTTGATCGTATTTGTTTAGTTGCTAATATGCTAATCCTAGTCCAATCATAATGAAACAATGTTTTATAGCGTATAGTATCGATAGCTCAAAAATCACACCCCAGGGCTACAATTGAAGATATTTTCGCTATTTTTATACTAAAATAGGTAACACTAACTTTATTTTGTGCATAATAAATTATTAATTTCAAGTAAATTTTTGTATATTCTTGGTTAGTTAATATTTAAGACGATGCTAGGAATAACTTAATAATTCGCGTAAACCGCAGGCGTATTAGCTCTTGTGCGGTGTGTTCATAACTGTAGTTATGATAAACACACAAACTGGTAAGATAAACACTTTATCTCGCTCGTTGCGCTTGTTGGTTCTGCTTGAAAAGCACACAGCGTAGGGCGTCGTGTATCACATCCATTTCTGCTTCGGCTAATGAAATATTTGTAATTATTTTAGCTCAACCGAATGAAATGCTTCAAACACATCTAATCAACGTAATATATTAATACAGATTTTTTTTTCGAAAGAAGCGTCGAATTTACATTTTCTGTTTGCTTAGATTTATAGTTCAAGCGTCATAATCCAAGTTAAGTCTTTAATAATTTTATAAATGGTCTTCAATAGTAGGTTGTTTGTTGCACGAACACATTACATTTTTCAAATACATTTTTTATACGTCCACATAAGCGTTAAAACGTACAAATTGCAGGTAATTTCTGCCCATATGTTCTGAAATGGCTTTCTACTTTCATGGCTATCATTATACGTTCGAATTTGTACATAAATTGGTGCTTTCTTTATATTTTATGGGTATATGTCATTCGTAATGTGCTCCTGTTTCAAAGCATAATTATTTAAACTCATGCAAAAGTTGATTATTACCTAGGTTACACATAATACATTGGATTCCTTGATTACTTGATAATGCCTAGAGCTTAGGCGAAACTAGTTGTTTTAAACAATTAAATAAGTGGTAAAATACATAGTAGTTTTATTCATCTCCTTTATTGAAAATGAATTACCACGTAGTAGACGCCAAAACCATTCAATATCCACATAAATATCATTTAAAATTGAATAAGATCATACATTCTGAATCTTAAATACAACGGTATAGTTCGACCCAATTGGATTTGTGATTGCATTTTACTTTATTGGTCAGAGGAGATTGGTTGAATAAGCGAATGTATAATTTTCAATTATTATCCGCACGTTTTAATCTGGAAGCGCCTGCGGCTGAGCATTTCTTCCGCCGCCTCCATTGTGCGTCCGCGAAGACAATGGAAAAGGGGGTACACGGTGCCCTAACGCTAATCACCAACCGCCGCCAAGCAGAGCGAATTAACTGCTTCTGACACTTCTTAATAGAATAACGACCGGTGTAGTGCAATTTACAAAACAATTACGCGATAATAAATCATGATTGTAAAATGAATTTATATTGTTATTTTCTGATACTCTCTATAAAAGATAGTCTAAATGAAATGACATTTTATTTGAGAAACAAATATTATCGGATTTGTAATTGGATAATCCTTAAAAATTAAAGAAAATCGACAGGAAAGTTTCGGTTGTAGTTGATTTTAGTTACAAATGAGATAATAAAATATCTTTATTTATAGATTAATGCAACTTTCTCTCTAGAATCTGGCGTAACCAACAGAATTAACAATGCACATCCATATGGTAATATCCATCAGTATAGTCATGCCATCCGGCTCACCGAGTGGTGCCCTCTATTGGAATAATATTTCAACTGAGTTTTCAAGATATCATGACAGTCTATCTTGAAAAAAAAAATAGTGCGGATTCACCTCTAACAATCTACATATATAAATTTCGATTTTGTTAGATCTTCATTAGTATTTTTTTATATAGCTATTTAGAAAGAAATCTAAAACAACTTAAGGAAAGATATATGTGTGAATTATCCTCTTCTCCCTTTCAAAACAACTTAAATGTGACTTAAGGCCGGTTCTACAATTGACATTTAACCGGAGAATAAGGCTATTCGTGGAATAAATTTGAGATATTGACGCCAATATGTCAAACTTATTCCACGAATAGCCTTATTGTTCAATTAAATGTCAATTGTAGAACTGGCCCTTATGCGACTTTCATTCACACAGGCTCATAAGTAGATCCCTAAGAGGTGAATTCACACATGTATCTTTATGTTGTTCTAGATGTCTTCCTTAAAAACAGTAGAATATTGTTTAACTTTTTGATCCCTGATTAATTAAGATTGGCATTGTATATATTGCTGACACCGCACTTACTAAGAGTATTAGTAAATACAACTGAAATTCACGTCCGCTAGTCTAAAATGCTTTTTGCAAGATAATATTTCATCAATAATTCCGCGTGGATATGTCGCAATCTAATCTGCGCCGCAATAAATTAGGGCCGACACGATACAAATCTCTGCAGCTCCATCGTCATATATAGTAATGACGTATGGAATCGCTGTGTAGGGAAGACGGTTAGTGTAAGTGGCGATTTAGAGTCTCCCCCAAGCGAACGGGGGGGACCAGCAATCCAGGCCCTTTCCCCACGATTGCCTCCCTCGGATTAATAATTAACAATTAATCCCACGGCCGTGCTAAAAACGACAGCTGAGTAAACGAGGTTTTAATTGCATTTGCGCTCCCTCTAGTGCGAAGCACACGTCTGTGAAATTTTCAACATGCAAAATTGTCATAGCGACTGAAATAGATTAATTTTTTGTAGGCAGTACAGCACAAACTGAATGTTTGTACTTTTTTGAAAAATAATTAGTGGCTTTATTTAAAATACAGTAATTTATTTTGTGGTGTTCATCAAGGTATATCTTTCTTTTTCCTATTTTCCATGGTCACTTGGACACCGAAGCCATGTTAAAACGTCTAAATGCATTTGAAATGTGGAAGTAAGGCGTTTGCTTAAGGCCGTTTTAGACAAGACAATTTCTTGAATCATAAGTTGTTCAAGAAATGAATTAATATATTGACAAAGATTTTGTCTTGTTTATGTGATAAATATATATGAAACGAAACAATTTCTGGAATAAGTGTGGGTCCGCGATCATGCAGCTCCGCATAAAATATGTCCTTGAAGAATAGAACTAATTTTATTTTCCATTCAATCTACAATACAATTCAATATTTTAAACAATTTTCTGTATGATACTAGACAATTTAGATGGACTTATATCTTGGCTACCGTTTGGTTCAAGAAATTGTCTTGTCTAAAGCGAGCTTTAGAATCAATTGGAGGGATAGTGATCAAGGAAGAGGTCCTGCAATGAATGAACAAAGCAACTGAAGTTACTGAATTAATAAAACGATGTAATCTGGAATATTTTGCTCATATTATGATATTATTATTATACATATTATGACACCGCTATAAATATGAGTTATTGAACCTCATGACACAGGGAAAGCAGGCGAAGGCAGAGGAGAAGACGCACGTCTTGGTTGAAGTATTTAAGGCAGTGATTTGGACAAAGAACATTGGACCTTTTCAGAACAGCCGTAGACAAAACTATAATATATTCAGAAATAGTATGTATTATAGAGTGGGGTATTTGGTATTGTGTAATTGTATATATTTATTGTACGCAGTCTATATTCAATTTTTGAAGAATAAAGAACCTAGTTAAATATAAATATCTTTAAATACACAACAAATACGAACATGCCAACATGTTCCCCAACGACCGTTAAACGGTCATGGCACACCAAGAAGAAGTGTTCATCTGCAATACAATACAGCATCTACAATAGAACGTCTGGACAAATATTTTTCGTGCACCGCATGAAATATTAGTGGTGTGAAGCCAGTTTCGTGGTATACTTAATAATTTTAACAAATACATATTTATACCACAAATTAAGGCCAATTACATCTCACTGATGATAGTGAGCAGGCAGAACGATGTAGATAAATGGAAAAAAAACAATCGAACTATTGATAGACATATTAGACTATCATCGAAAAACTGGACTGGAATAAGAAACTTGGGAGAACTATGCCAAGCAGCAATAAACAGATTCATAACTATTATAAAATAAACCAGTGTTTCTTAAACATCATGGTCCACAACCCTATTTTGCACTTAAAAATTTCAAAGAACACCCTGAAGAATGGGTATGTGTAGAAAAACATCCCTAATGATCTATAATCAAACCACCAGTTCAGAGAATCACTGCAATAAACGATATTTCGCCAAAGCACATGGGTTTAGAGCAACAGAAGGAGTAGAAGTTAAATAAAAAATGTTAACATTTGTTTCGCAAACTGTCCAGCTGCAGTCCACGGAGAAACTCCACGCGGCCCATTTAAGGACTTCCATGACTCACTCGTGTGCACCGGCTGCCTCTGGAAACCAATTTCAGAAATATCTATTACCGAACGCCACGATTTAAATGTTTGCACGTATTTAATCGGCTCTCGCATGCCACTGCCGCGAATAAAACGCTTTATTGTCGCCAGTGGAAGACTCACGGCGGGGGCCCACGCATTCCATCTTTGGCCGATGCTCATTTTTGTGCCCGATAAAATCTATATAAGTCGCGCGCGAACAAATAACATTGCACACACACACAAGCGTGTATAGAATTGTCGCGCACAAACCAGACCTTTTGTTGGGGGGAGAGGGCCGCCTTTGTGCGCCTTCCGCAGACGTGCATATTATATTATTTGCCAAGAATGTATAATAAAATGATAGAGTGCACGCTTGGAATTCAAGATGTGAAATACTTGCATGGCCAACAAGTCGAATGGATAGATAAATTTAACGCAACGCAAAATATATTAATTTCTAGTGAGTAATGTAAAATGCATGGACCGAACAATGCATTTGAGTTCTTGTAAATTTAACCACTCTAGCTGAGCTATGTAGATCTCAAGTCAAGACTAAATGTGTAGAATAATAAAAGGTGATTTAACACTTCTATAGATAAAAGTACCAGAAAACTGAGGTATTTATAATAAATCAAGTAATCTAAACAAGGTATCAAACCAATAATGTTAGAGTTTTCCAATACAGAATTGATGGGCTGGTAGTTTTGTCATAGGACATTCAGAAGTAACAAACTCTATGAGAGTAATATTTATTACATATTAACAGATTATTTCAATAGTTTTTCAGATGTTTTTTGTTGGTATGCAATAGATCGACGAATTTTCGTATATACATATAACTATTTTTCCCTACACTACCCTATCGCGCCACACTATACGGATGTAGATAATTTGCATTTGAAGATAGATTTTGCAAACACCTTACAAATCAATTGACAGTTGTCTTAAATTAATATCAGAGTATTGTAGCGAGAAAACGAGAAAATCAAAGACAATAGAAAATGTCACGACATTCAACGAAGATAAAAAACATGACACACAGCATGAATTTACATGATAATACAGCGACTCTTATAAATTTGTTACTATTATTAATGCACTCAGAACCATCCACGATTACAAGTATAAAAAAAATAAGATTCTTCCAGCTTGCAGCAAAATTGGACACAATCCATAATACGATTATATAACATAACGACCAGCCCTATAATTACAAAATAGTATACATAAAATAAATTTATGTATAATAAACTGAGAATGTATTCACGTATTACTAATTGTTACAAACCCATTCCAAACTTTTTGTGTGTGTGAAAAAAACGTAACTATTTGTAACAATTTATTCCACTGTTGTTGCTTTCGAAACGTTTTTCCGTCGATTCAATAAAGATTTATACGGTTCGCCTACGATTGTGTGGTAAATCCATATTGATCGCTGTAATGTTTCTTTTTCCTGCGACGCGCTAAAATTTATCATTTTCTAAATTGGAGCACACTGACGCTTTCCTTTCTGTGTCATGAAGATTGATGCCGGCTGGAAGCGAGGAAATGAAATAAACATAAAAACGCGCGGTAAATTGAATTTCGTTGCGATAATCGCGACGGTAATGAAGTTGCAAGTTTAATCGTCCTTCCTTTCTACTGCCGCTTTCCGCGGTTTTTACGAGGGGGGCGGCCGATCGTCCGTATTAGCGAATTAAGCCGCGCCGAGGGGGTATGCGACTCGGGAGCGGTTTTATCGTTTACATACATTCTGCGTTTACGTGCACTTGTCCCGGCTATAAATAGCGGGCTATTCCCAGTAGACTGTTTTATGGTTTATTGTTTATTTCTTGTGCATGGGTCTATAATTATTTTAAAACACCCCATGCACATTATTCATTCGTGGAAGTGAAACGCGCGCGAGATGGAACTTTTGTGTCAAAAAGTTATTTATACTGTCCATTTTGTGTGTTAAGTTGCACATTCGTCAAGTTCTGTTTTGCTGACAGTCGTTGAAGTTTATAAATTATTTGCTGAAGACTGAGAAATATTCTATATATAAACTTTATGCATGCAATATATTACTACTTAACTAATATATTCCAAGAGAGAAAATACTGTCATTAGTTATAACATTTTGTAGTTGTGCAGGTGTAGTACCTGGGGTGCGATTCTTGAAACCATTCGTTTCGAACGTATTTGTGTAACTGTCAAAAGTCACTCCTCAAAATAAGGACAATTCACGATTTCAGTTCGTTCAATCATGGAATTTTGGTTTATTACTATTTTTTAAGACTAGTAAACCGAAATTCCATAATTTTAAGAGCTCACATCAAGAATTATCCGTATTTTGCCTAGCGACTTCGACAGTTAAACGAATACGTTCGAACCGAGTAGTTTCAAGAATCGCACCCCTTAAGTTCAGGAGCAGGCCAAAGCAACACAAGGCATAATTCTAGGAAAAAGTAAGAAGGCTAAACTAAGAACTCTTTGGCCAGGACTTAGAACTCACTAATGCTGACCCGTAACCATGTAAATGATTATAATCTTGGCTAGGTATTTTTTTTTGTACATTTATTTCATTTTAATTTGAATAACTTTTATTATACATTCCTGTTTTTACGTATTTTTATTGTGTAAATGTGTATTTTGTTTTAATACTCATATTGTATTGACTTGTGCAAACTTCTTGAAGTGATAACACTAATAAACGATTATTATTATTATTAAAAGTTGACTTGGATAAGAAGACGCTTAAATTTACAGATTAATGAACTGCATGTATTGAAATGAAATGTATGAAAGTATTTCTGGAATGCCTAATGAAAGAAGAAAAGCCATAGGAATAAAACAAAACAAGATAAGAAAGATACAATGAAAGAAATGGGTATGATAGCGAGGTAATTATAAGAGAATGATGGCAGATGAGCTGACTATGAGGGACCAAGCCATTGACAAACAAGATAGAAGTGTATCAACCTATTTCACGCCACTGCACGCGTATTGGCTTCTCCTCTGTCTATAGTGCTAGCAACTAACACTACAGGTGGACCTACAGTTTAACGTGGATTCCGAACCACTGGAATACGTAGTTGAGAATATCTACTACTGCGAACCAGAGAAGTGTATTAGCCGTGAAACCCCACGCTGGCCATTGTGTGTTGAGGAGCTGGAAGAGCGTATAAGCTGAAAAGTGTTTTGCTCTGTGAGAAGAAATACAGGTGTAAATAATGGGAAATGATTTTATTTATGTTGAATTATGTGTATACTAAACTAGAGTAGATGAATAATTGTAGATGTTTTGTACAAACAAATGCCAACAAAAAAGTATTTCTATTAAAATTTCCTAGTAACTATCTTTAAAAACAATCTTACACCATCATTCTTTCAGTAAATCACGTGTAAATGAGATAAACGCCAAAGTATGCAGCATCACTTCGTGTACCGCGCGATACATCAAAGCCAATCAATCGGAAAGTGCGCAATCAATCATACCGCCAGGGATAAATAAGATTTTTGGATGAGTAGGGGGGCGGCGGGGAAACATATCCCATCAACAACGGAACCGATATGCGCTAGCACCGCTCGCCGCCGGCGGCACATCCAATCCCACCCCCATCCTCTCTAACAAACGACAGTTTGAGAAATCGGAAAAGCGCTGCCACTGAAAGTCGCACGGGTATGTTTTCTATATACTTTACGCAAGATAAACCCCCTAGCACGGGAAGTGCAAAGTTCCCAAAACAAGGGGTGGGTGGAAAAAGCTCACAACGAGCGACACACAACTAATGTTAAATAAGACGAAAACAAGAGGCAGCCCGCGGGACATGCAAATGAATCCAGTTGAGCAAATGGAATAATAATTTCGGCGGATTTTTACAATGCGAACGCGGGGGCCACTTTCCCCAGCGGTAAAAAATTAATCTGCATCCAAATTATCTTCGTGAAATACTGGAATTACACGCAGAAGGTAATTAATGTAAATAATTCCGAGCATTTTTATATATTCAAAATAAGCGGAGCGCGTTTATTAAATTCGCTGCGCTGAATAAATTTTTGCTTGTTATGCAAATTGCAATGTAAAAATCGTCTGTTGGTAAAGGGGCAAATATCATGAACTGAGAGGACTGTTATAGAAGTTATATTCTTGGTAGTGCTTGTTAGGATCTACATAGAAAAGATTTTTAGTGCTTTAAACTATTATTATTGAGAAATTGAATGGCTCACACTTCAACAATGTGATATTTTTAGAATCATATGCCATTTGTTTTGGTGTCGGTTTGGTAGATGACTTTAAAAACGGCACTCTGCAAATTTGCATTTTGATCCATGGCATTAGACGACACAAGAATCATTAAATTGTATCGGTTGCCACTAATTGGTTGTAGTGGATTTCGCTGTTAATTGTCACACGCATACAGGTATAATGAATATTGATTCGGCGCTTCCGCACATCGGTGATTAAATGCGTTTCGCAATATCCCATCAATAAACAGTCCAGAATGTTTGTTTTAAAATTATTAATCTCGCGTAAATTTCGCTTTTGGAATATGAACGTTATTAGATACTGTTATTAATTATGTTGGATGTAATTAATTACTGATAGCTTTAGCATGTACGTCTTTGGTTATAAAACTGATTTCGTTAATAATATACACATTTTTTTACTATCCGAATACAGCACTGCTGTAAAAGGATGGGATATTCATCTTGAAAACGTCTCCCCGTTTTCTAAATAATATAAGATTACTTTCCAAGGAAGAAGAAAAAACTGCTGTATAAGGAATATATCGCACACTAAGATGACAAATGTGGTAACTTCGAAAAAGAAATAGAGCTAGATGCATTTTAAATAGTTCTAGTAGTTGTACCATTGAGTATAATGTTGTGTATTTTTTACAAAATTCCGGGAATACGGCTCAACGGATCCCGACCCAATTTAGAAATTGGCTGAGAAAGAGCTGGTATGATCGCGTGAAAATGCACAGTCGAGCGCAATCGGTCCACCGACACAAGAAAACTCGATAAAACCGATGTCCTGGGCACATAACACAGGGTCGCTCCAAGAAATGAACACTGGACTGCTGCGAGGAAATACCGAAAATGGTCGCATGTTAAATGTAGTAATGAAAATGAGAAAATGTGAGAAAATGTGAAAACGTGAAAAAACGTCAAAGGCCATGAAAAACGGGAAAAGGGAAAACGTCAACAGCCGTGAAACAGGAAAAGGGAAAACGAGAAAATGTGAAGCCGTAAAAATGTGAATCGAACCGAGTCGAAAAGAAATATCAAACATTTTGATTTAATATTAATTCATACATTCGGAAAGTGGTGTGGTCCCATACCAGATATTTTATTGGGAGATTTGAAAATTTATCTGCATTTTCAAATCTCCCAATAAAATATCTGGTATGGGACCACACCACTTTCTGAACAGGACTGCATAACTCGAGGACAAAAATGACATGTCATATACATCATCTTAGGATCCAATGCTGTATATAAGTTGTATTTATTTCCTTACAGTTTTGTATCATCATGTTTATTAATGACTATCAAGAAAATATAATATTTCAGTTGTACCTGTCAATAGATTTTATTTTACATCTATTTTTATTTCAAATTGACAATAATTAACATTAAAATGGATTTTGATTTGAAGCATGAGATCACAACCAGACATGAACGGGTAACTTTCTGAATCGGACTATTGTATGAAACGTTATCAAGATATGGCATATTGGTATTTATTAATATTACATCAATTTCGGTATTGTATTAATTATATCAACCATCAAATACTGAAGAGCTACTTTAAACAAAGTTACATACCAATATAATCCGTACACATTCCTGCAAACTTTATTACATTACCGCCTTGAGTTACCAAGTGCATTCATTTTACGCTTCGTATAATTTTTGAGTGCTAATATTCCTGCAGCACCGTTGCGGAGAAAATGTGTTCCACTTGTCGTGTCAACTCTCTACAAATACAAGGATTTCTAGGCGGCTAGAAAACTCTCGATACATCACGTAGCGTCTAATAAAAATGCAACGACCTATAAATTTAAACGCGAGTGAAATAATTGTTTAATTTGATGGCGAATCAATACGCCACGGCTGAAGTTGAAGTGATTTATCGGGTACAAATATTTCCCCGCCCGCAGTAGCGTAATAGTGTGGGGACGAAAGTGGGTAAAACGACTTGATTAGAGTCGTTTATCGTTGATTGCTGCTGGAATAGTTGCAGTTTGTCTATGTCGGGGATGGTATTGATAAAATTGGAGAAGTTTTGCAGACTACACGATACATATTATGAAGAGTTAATGGTTGTTGTGTCCTCCAAATTTTAGCGACAATTAAACCACTGCTCCTAATAGTAGTGATTCTTTGTTTTTTTTTGTCCTGTCTTCAAGTTGAGGGACAAAAAACGAAGAATCACTACTATTAGGGGCAGCGGTTTAATTGTCGGTTAAATTCAAGAACTGTATATGGTTGTTGTGTCCTCCAAATCTTCAACTGGAAGACAGAACAAAAAACGAACAATGACTACCATTAGGGGCAGTGGTTTAATAGTCGGTTAAATTCAAGGACTGTATATAAGAGGACGTCGCATGTTCCATGAACCAATCCGATCAAGGAAAATATGTGTTGTCATCTGATATGAATATTTGGTAGTAAATTTAATTATCATTGTGATCGGGCTTGTATAGCAAGCGAACTTTTAAGGTCGTTTTAGACAAGACAATTTCTTAGCTCAAAAGTTGTTCAAGAAATGAATTCATATATCCTCCTCCCATACAATGTGTCCTTGACAATTAGAACGCGTTATATATTTTTCCATTTCATCTACCATCCAATTCGATATTTCAAATAATTTGCTGTATGATACGAGACAATTTAGATTGTTTCGCATCTTGACTAACTTTTGAGTCACGAAATTGTCTTGTCTAAAACGACCTTTAGACAAGACAATTTCTTGACTCAAAAGTTAGTCAAGATGCGAGACAATCTAAATTGTCTCGTATCATACAGCAAATTATTTGAAATATCGAATTGGATGGTAGATCGAATAGAAAAATATAACGCGTTCTATTTGTCAAGGACAAATTGTATGGGAGGAGGATATATGAATTCATTTCTTGAACAACTTTTGAGCTAAGAAATTGTCTTGTCTAAAAAGACCTTTAAACAACCTGTAAACTCTGTTTAAATTTTTAAAAATTGTATAGGACCCCAAACTTAATCAGATTTGTTTGTATATTTATTTAGTTTTAATAACATTTTTTATAATTCTGTATTTTCCTGTTTTCGCGTATTTTCCTTGTATAAACGTGTATTTTGTGTTTTTATTCTCATATTGTATTTACTTGTGTAAACTTCAATAAATGATTATTATTATCATTTTGTACTAGGAAATTATAAAAAAAATGTGCAAAAAATGCTGCACAAGAAAAACAATTATACAGCGCAAACAGATTTTACCATTTAAGGCCATATATAATTGCTAAAAAATATTCCACGATGAATATCAATTAGTACAATCAGCAGCAATTAACTATGGGAAAGTTTTTAATAAATTATTTGTTTGCTGATTTAGTCTCGGCTGTTTGCACACGTGATAAATAATTCATAGTGAAGTAAAATTTGCAACAACCTATTTTTCCAGTGTTAAATTAAAAACAGTGGTTTCATATTTATTCTATAAATATTTAATAGGTCTAGAAATTTATTTTTATTATTTTATTATTTTATTATTTTATTATTTTATTATTTTATTATTTTATTATTTTATTATTTTATTATTTTAATTTTATTTCGTATTTGATTAGAAATTTAAAAAAAATTACACTGTACCTGTATAAATTTCTCAAAATTCTCAAAAATATACATTTAATTTGGGTAAAGTGCAATTAATGTATGAGTCGTTTCTAATGACAGTCATCGGAGGAGCTCGAAAATGGCTAGAGCTTAGCCGAAACTAGTTGCAAAGTGTAACTGATGTGTGATAAAAAAAAACCAAGTAAAAAATCGTTTTATTTATCCTTTAAAATGAATTATCACAAAGTAGATGCCTTAACAATCCAATAATTGTAATATTGTTTTGTCTATTTAGATTATATTCTGTTACAAAGTTGCTCTATTAAGTTATTAGTTTTTATTGATTATAAATAGACTTTTATTGTATTTCCAGAATATACATGAAAATAATAAATTTCATGTATATTCTGGAAATAGTCTATTTACAATCAATAAAAACTATGTATTATAACTTCGTTCAGCAAATCAAATATTATGATATGAACACAATTAATTAGTTCCGAATAACATCACTGCGATTCACCATTGACTATCCACAAACAGGACGTTATTACGAGCCATTTCAGCACCACCCCCCCCCCCCCCCCTCATATAGATTTAATTACATCACCCTGCGGTCCATAAAATTACAGAAGCTAGCACTTGTATATTATGCGCGATTGAAGTGGCTGCTCGATCGATCTTGCCAGCCCTTACGTGCACTTTTTCCACCCTTGGTTTATAAGAATTTGCAACGGATCACATAATAATCCCAGCAAGTTGGGGAAACTCCAAAAAATTTATTAATTAGTATCGGCGGGTGCGTTCGAAGCTCTCAGCCTGTTTTGTTGAGGATAAATTCACGAGTAAATTAGAGGGACGGACGGGTAATGATTTTTAATCATTTAAAGATTTGCGTCTCAGGGTGGAGGGATGATCTAATTTTGACGTAAGCTGCTTTGATGTTTTATTATGGGGAGAAAAATAAGGTAATCTGTTGTTTGTAAAGGATTTAATGATGTTTAAAATAATTATAATAATGTTACGGTATTTCATTAATCTTTAAGGTTTAGAAAATGAAATTTATTTTAAAATCAATTATTCGGATTAAATTCATATATATATATATATATATATATATATATATATATATACATATATATATATATACATATATATATACATATATATATATATATATATATATATATATATATATATATATATATACATATATATATATATATATATATATATATATATATATATATATTATCAATTGCCTTTTACCTTTCGGTGTAGGCTAGCTTAAATTCATAGCACTGTAAATTGAAGTGTATTTCATATATAAGTGTGAATCCACCTCTTAGCAATCTACATATCTAGATTTCTATGTTATTAGATCTTATCAGTGTAGCTCAGCTAGTGAGGATGAATTCACATAATATCTCGAGTGGTTATATACAAAAAATATACAACTAACCCCCTAGGAGGAAAGTTAATGTAGTGTTTAAGTTGTATAATTTTTAAAGTGTATTTGTTTTTGTCCATACAAATTGCTGGAAAATATGTTCCGTACAAACTCTATCACGATGCCCCATAAAAATCGTGAGTAATTCATGACACGTAGCAACTTTTAACAGGCGCACAATTCCGCACAGGAAATTGAATTTGTTTCAAAACATACGAGGAGGGTGCCGAAGGGGCGCGGCTATAATAATTATTTCCGCAATGCAAATGACTCACTCTATAAACGTTTTTTATTTATATAATGCACGGAAATTACGCTACTAAAACTATATATTGCATGTGTTTGTATATCGCGGGCACCAAAAGTTATGGCAGTTATTAAATAGCGGATATGGTAATTAAAAACGCAGTGGAGAGGCATCGATACGTTTTCGGCCTCATTGTCTGGCAATTTAATTTACCCAGCAGATGCCCAACAATTAGAGCGCATCTGAAACGAAAGGCAGAAGGCGTGTGGTCTAATAAAAATAGTTTACTTTCAAAAATAATGGACGCAGAACAAAACGGTAAAGAACATGAGCAAAATTCTAACACTTAAACGGTGTTTTCATACTTAATTCTTCAAACGACAAAGCACATAAAACATACGTCGTATGAATAAAACGTTGCTGATACTTCTAGTGTATAAAAACAAAGATAATATTGCATTGTTAAGGCGTCTACTTTGTTTCAATATTAGGCCTAATATAATTATTTAGGTATACCCACTACAATTGTCCCCAAAGGATTTTGTGGCAGTGCACAATTTAAAGTGAAAAAGCACGCGGATATCTTAACTTCGGCGAGGATTTTGTACCAAGAGGTCACACAGATATTTAACATGAATATGCAAATGTGAATTTGAATAATAATAGAGACTGAAGCTGGCAAATTAAACGTGGTATCTACTGAAAAAGTCTTTTAAATCTAAAGATTTTAGATATAAAAATTAACAAATAATAAATTTACAATTGTTTGTTATTATATCGTATTAGTCGGGCATTTATTTGTGCAAACGGTTACACCCAATAACTTAAGAGAAAATTATAGTTGCTATAATAAGATAAGTGTGTAAAGAGAATTCTGACAAACAAGAGCTACTAGTGTAGAGAAAATATAATTAGAAACCAGAAAGCACCATAAACTAAAATTATCAATTAATAATGCGTAAATTCTGCTGAGTAGGGCAGTATTATTGCTTCAAACACGCCACTGCGGATATGAAAACAATAAATTTAATTAATATCTGCGGTTACAAACTCCTCCCGTAATTATTTTAATATTCTACAAGCAAGTCAAGCGGAAATGCTAATTGAATTAGTTTGCGCCGCATTTAACTAGCCGCTTGAAATTCGCAATTGCTGCTGCTGTTTGCCCGGGTCAACTTGGGAAATGACTTGTGAAGTGTTCATTCAGCAACTTTAGTTTGCAGGACACTGTAGCTCTATTCGAAATTATCGACATAATAACTTTGCAAGTATTGTGGGCAGTTTCCTGTTTGTTACTAATAGAAATATATTAAACTGTATGCATGTATTGGAGTTCACAGCAATAGGCAGAGACGAAAGGCATATACGCAAGTTAAATTAACTGGAAAATATACTATAATATAACTAATAGTATGTAATTTTGGTGGCTCTAAATACTATTGCATTTTCATCGTTAAATGTATCATATGCGACTTCTTCTTAGGACGCCGTCATCCTCAGACTGGTCATGATGGTACGTGAGGCTGTAGCTCTAAATATTTCGATAGATATCCATTCAGAAATTGAATGGTTTTGGCGTCTACTACGTGGTAATTCATTTTCAATAAAGGAGATGAATAACACTACTATGTTTTTTACCACTTATTTACAATTTAAATAAGTGGTAAAAAACATAGTAATTTTATTCATCTCCTTTATTAGATATCCATTCGTACTATTGACGTCTATTTTAAGTCGATATGTGTCGATCTGAGCACCGCATATAGCAAAGGTTCAAAAGGACAAACAAGTTGTCACCATTTCGGTGGATTTTGAAAAGTGAAACACTATATATTCCTAACCAATGGAATATGTAGGGAAATTAGTAAACCGAAAATAATATATGGGTTAGATGGCTAACTAATATTGCTGCGAGATCAACATTGATATTTTTAAATTTTACAGGATGAGTTGTTCAATAGTCGGTTACACAAGCTTAACCCGAACTCTAACACTCAGTTTAAACCGTCACGTGTCTATGTGCAACAAGCTTGAAATGTTTCTCTGAACAAAATGAACAAAACATATTTGAACGACTATGTGCAACAAGCTTAAAATATTTCTCTAAACAAAATGAACAAAACATATTTGAACGACAACTCTAAAGGTGTGAAGATAAATACAACGGAGTTTATGAAATATAGCGAGAATTTGATCACTATTATTCACTTATATCTTCAAATGTTTTTAATGGAAAAGGTGTATTTTCATCTATACTGACGAAAAATTATTTTCATCAATACTACTACGGATATAAATAATTCTCAACAATAAATTCCCTCTATTTGTTTAGCCTCATCGCGGCGCAAACTCAATTTTTTTTCAAATACCTCCCTACATAGTCGATAATGCCTATTTAGGGCTGTGATTTCTGCTCGCTCGGCCCCCTCGTTGCGCGCTGTTTAGGAAGCGAACATTGCGGACGTAATTCGTGTAATAAAAGGGAGCCGACGTTTCCTGCGCGAGGGCAGTAAGATGCTCTTAAAAAAGTTATATAGAATTTTCCCGTCGTCCCTTTTCATTGAAAACTTTGCCACGCGAGCGGTTTATTTATTTTTATTAAACGGAGGGGCCCGCATTAATGCGGCCGGTGAATGATCAAACCTCATAATGGACGAGAGCTTTCAGCTTGGAAAAATGCTTTTTAAAAGTTGATGAGGGATTCAAAATTAGTTGATTAGGGTCATAAAGGAAGAAATTGATTGCATAAATTTAAAGGATTTGTATAAGGAACGTCATGACGAATATAAGATTACGGGATGAATATAAAGTAACTAATCTCAGCATTACTTTGCCTACGTTGCATCTTGAGATGTTTTCCAATCTGAATTTTCAGGTATTATTTTTTGTTGATGATTCTTATGTTTATATCGCACCTTGATATGACAACTGTCGTAACTCCAAAACAATTTTTCGGTAAATGCATTTTGAAGATTGCAGTAGTTTTAATATTGAATATAATGTTATTTATTTTTTTGTTTAAATAATAATTTGGTTTATTCTAAAGATATTTTTGCGTTTAGAATAAACCAGATTATTATTTAAACAAAAAAATAAATAACATTATATTCAATATTAAAACTACTGCTATCTTCAAAATGCATTTACCGAAAAACTGTTTTGAAGGTTACGACAGTTGTCGTCTTAAAGTGGACGAAACTAGTCGCAAAATGTAACTAAAGTGTAAATAAAAATCGTTTTATTTATCTTTTAAGTCAAAATATTGTGTGTAGAGCATCCCCAGAAACAAAAAAATATAAGATAAGAAACCCCCAAAATAGCCATGTTATTGTAATAATATGCATAAGTATTGTATCAAACAGATTTAAAAAAAAATATTAAATTATATATTTGATTATGTATAAAATATCCAATTTAATTTTTTTTTTAATCTGTTTGATAGAATACTTATGCATATTATTACAATAACATGGCTATTTTGGGGGTTTCTTATATTATGGCTAATGCAAATTTTTAGCAAAATTTAATCTCAAATTTTATGGATATGACACAGCAACATTCAAATTTCATTAAGTAAAATTAGGGTAGGTTGAAAATGTGGGCTTAATTTAAATTTAAAAAGTATACTCGATAATATGTTCTACTATAATACCAATTGTAGTATAAAATCAATTGGTATTATAGTAGAACACATTATCAAGTATACTTTTTAAATTTAAATTAAGCCCACATTTTTAACCTACCCTAATTATACTTAATGAAATTTGAATGTTGCTGTATAAATTATGTAGAAACAGTATTCATCACTATGACTCACACAACTCACACCCGCATGCAATAAAAAGAAAGCAATTGATAAAATGTAATCATTAACACCGCATTAATTAAGCCAGTGGGCAATTAACAAATTAGCGATGAAAAAAAAATACTGCTCTCTTTCACAGTCGCAGTTGTGTCGGCGTTTGTGTGTGTTTACGTGGGAATATAAATAAAACCGTGTAATATATTACACTTAATGCACAGCATAAATTATTCACGTGAATATAAACAGACTATTGTATTTACTAGGAATGACATAACATTCCTCCCAAGGTCTGGTTTAGATCGATCGAAAGCGCGAGGATAGGAGTAAATATAGATTGTATTTATTTCATGAGTCATTAGATTATTCGATACACATTGTATTAAAATATATAAAGAAACCATTGGGGTGGATTAATGCGAGGTGAAATGACCAAACATGTTAAGTGTTATGAAAATTATAGTAATTATAAAAGTAATCAATCAAAAAGCATGTTTTTATATGAACTATATTGCTTTAATTTAATTGCTATAGTATGGTATTATTAATATTTATAATTATAGTATTTCTACAATATTAAACGAAAAATACGTACTATAGCCAATCACATATGTATGTAGCTATGCAGATGATATGATTTTAGCAAAAAAAAAGTAAAAAATATCTGGTGTGGGCACCAGACGACTTTCCAAATTACATGACCTATTTAATTGATTTTTTTCGTCATTTTCAACTTTTTTAATATTCTTGATGTTTTTTTTTTTAGAAAACTCGACATTTTAACATTTTGGCATTTTGATATTTTGGCATTTTGCCATTTTAACATTTTAACATTTTCATACATAACTCCATATGGTCCCAAATTTTTCCACATTGTCCCAAATATGTCCACATTGTCGAAAATATTTCCACATTGTCCAAAATATTTCCACATTGTCCAAAATATTTCCACATTGTCCCAAATGTTTCCACATTTTCTCCAGTTTTCCAACATTTTGTAGTATGTTCACACGTTTTCCCACATTTTTTTAGTATTTTCACACGTTTTCCCACATTTTTTAGTATATTCATACGTTTTACCACATTTTTTAGTATTTTCCCACGTTTTCCCACATTTTTTAGTATATTGACACGTTTGTCCACATTTTTTAGTATATTCATACATTTTACCACATTTTTTAGTATTTTCACACGTTTTCCCACATTTTTTAGTAGTTCCACACGTTTTCCAACATTTTATCACATGCTCCCGTATTTGCCCAAATGGTCTCTCATTTTCATTTTCATTACTGCATTTAACATTTTACCATTTTCACTAATTCCCCGCGCGATTTACATATAGTCCATTAAACAACTGTGAACAGAATTCCGGGAAAACAGCACAACGGATTGCGACCAAATTTCGACATTATCTAACAACCCTACCGAGACGTTCCCATGAGAGAGTGAATTTGAACAAAATCGGTCCACTATAAGGCACCTTACACGATCAATATTACTGTCAATATTTTAGAATAATGACAATATTACTGTAGGATAAAATATTTAATATGTTCATTATTCTAAAATATTGTCAGTGTTATTAATCGTGTAAAGTATAGTAAAGATGTAATGAAGAGAATACTGTTCTTTATCCGGATAATTGATTACTTGATAAATATAAAAGGAGGATTGAAGCAAATATTGACAGTACTAGGATTGACAGTATTATTGAACGTGTAAGGTGCCTTTATCAGAGAAGAAAACTCAATAAAACCGATTTGTTGGGCACAATTAGGCGCGATTGCAGCAAAAAAGGAACGATCGCGAAGCAACAACAATCCTTGACTTGACTTGTTCCTGCACAATCGTTTTTTTTTTGCTGCAATCGCGACCAAATTGTGCGCAGAAAATCTATTTTATTGAGTTTTCTTCTCTGTTTTTGCCCAAATTCATTCTCTAACTGAAACGTTCAGGTAGGGCTCTCAGATAATTTCCAAATTTGGTCGCAATCGTTGTGCCGTTTTCCCGGAATTCTGTTCACAGACAGAGATCCAGAGGGACATACATACTAACGCACAGACATCGCCAAAATAGGGTTTATTTCGGCTATTTTAGGCATAAAACATAAAGAAAATTGTTTTTTTTTCGAAATTGTTCGCGCCAACATACCTTCCTTCTAAAAATGTAGTTTTTTTACCGGGAAGTTATTGCATATTTCCAAAATCTTAGTTAGAAAACGTGAGGACGTTTTTACGATCCCATAACTTTCCTTTACAAACGTGGCGAGCATCAGCCAAATCTTCAAGGAATAATAATTACTTAATGTTTTCGCCTCATAATTCGGTATAATAGGTTCAGTTGCTTATAATATTGAGAACGTAGTCAAGAAATTGCGAGATAATTTATGTTACTGCTAATATTCCTTAATTAAAAAAACATATAAACCCTATCTACTCAAAATGTTTTACATTTTTGTCTAGCCGATTTATCACTTCAAGAACACAACAGTGACATTGATTTTTCCCTTTTTATTCCCCATTCTCATTTGCCTGCTGTCCATCGGAGCGTGAAACGCTACGTCGCGTCTTCTTTTTGTACATGCCACCCACCTACCACTGGGGGATGCATTTTACAACCACATACATGAAACCTAAAACTGAATAAAACGGTACTTACATAATCGTCCGAAGGAGTGCGACAGCCTTTTCCTGAGCTTCTGCATCTTGGAGGACAAAGCGCCACTTTTCTTCTCCCTCATCGTGACTCCTGAGGGAAGGCCGACTGCAACAAGAAGAAAAAAACATGCGTTTAAAAGAGCACATCGACGGGCGGCGCCCCACACATAAAACATATTCAAATTTCCCTGCATATATGTATGGGGGGTCTGAAATGGACAGGCGGTGTTTGACTTTTGTAAATGACGGAAACGCAAATGACAGCACCGCCGCGGCGGTTCCGGGGAGCGCGACTGCTAAAGAAAGGGAGCTGTCATTTGGTGAGATAAAAACCGCGGTGAGTGTTTTTATGTCTAAAAAATACACACACATAAAAAACGCAGAGAAATCAATAATGAATAGGTGTCGTGCTGCATAATATAACATGTAGTTTAGGGTAAATATTTACTTTAATAATCAATTTGAACTGCCACATATGATAATTTACCTTTACCAACCTTGATAAAAAATTATAATTTAGTTATAAATTGAAAGAATTAATTACTTTCGGTTGTAAATTGTTTTAGCAATATTGAACGGAAATCTGATAAGAATTTTACTGCTTGCCTATTAGTTAATTGGGGTTCAGTTCAGCGTTATTAGAGACCTACTTATAGAATATGGTACCATCTAGACAAAAATGATTGTACATTATCGTACAACTGGTAAATTTATAGAAATAATAAAATAATAGTTAGGTAAAATTTTCTTATAATTAATTATTGTTATTACTATTCATCGAGAAACGTACAGATCATGATTACACAGCACATATGCAAAAGCAAAGAAATATAATTTTTTTTCTTAAATTAAGTTTAAAATTTAAAAATCTATTTGAATCACTTGAAGGAACAAACATAAATATATAAATGGAGTAATATATTAAATTTCTAGAAATAATAAAATAATAGTTAGATAAAATTTTCTTATAATTAATTATTGTTATTACTATTAATCGAGAAACGTACAGTACATGATTACACACCACATATGCAAAAGCAAAGAAATATAAAAATTTTCAAAATTAAGTTTAAAATTTAAAAATGTATTTGAATCACTTGAAGGAACAAATATAAATATATAAATGAAGTAATATATTAAATTTATAGAAATAATAAAATAATAGTTAGATAAAATATTCTTATAATTAATTATTGTTATTACTATTAATCGAGAAACGTACAGTACATGATTACACAGCACATATGCAAAAGCATAGAAATATAAAAAAATTCAAAATTAAGTTTAAAATTACATTAAATTTTAAAATTTATTTGAATCAGTTGAAGGAACAAACATAAATATATAAATGGAGTAATATATTAAATTTATAGAAATAGTATAATAATAGTTAGATAAAATGTTCTTATAATTAATTATTGTTATTACTATTAATCGAGAAACGTAGAGCACATATGCAAAAGCATAGAAATATAAAATAAGTATTTTATTAAAATAAAATTAACTAATAGGACACGACACTTATGTTTTAGAATATAATTTTTGTTTGATGTATTAATCTATATAAAATAAAAAAAATTTCTAAATATGAATAGAAAATGTTAATATGTCCAAATATTAAAATGTTAACTGGTTAAATGTTAAAAATGTTTCAAAAACGTTTTAAAAAGATCAATAGGTCATGCAATTCGGAAAATCGTATGGTGCCCACGCCAGATATTTTTTAGAATTTTCTCCAAGTTTCTCCAACGAATCTTAAAGCTCGTCTGATGTAAACTCGTCTTATATATAATCACATCTTAAAATTTTATTCTTTTGCACCAACCATATGTAGATCTTACTTCGTCTTACAATGTAAGACCGTCTTACCTTTCTAAGATACGATTTTTGTTTGGTGTAAGGCTTTAAGACTGTCTTATTATTAAGACGGTCTTAAACTAGTTAAGAATCGTTGGAGAAACCGGGCGTAAGTGAAATAAAACGCTTATTCCTAGCTATTTGATCGTTACCTTGAAAAATCTGCAATAATAACGCACTACAAACGCATAAAAAGCATTCCACATCTGCACAGCATTTATGAGTAACTGCAATAAAATTTAAGAGTCATCATTAGGCTTTTCCCGGAAGCAGTATAAATCGTTCAAATAATGACAGCACCGTGCACAATCAAATCAAATCACGCGACCTTTATACCAGCCACAATGTGAAGCATTTTAATTCTCTTTAAAAGCACTACTCGCGAATTTAAACATAATTACCTCACCAACACATGAACGTTTCATTGCCTATTAAAACTAGCGGAGGTTCGCACACGGCGATGGGAGGCTTGAATTAAATCATGCATCATTGAAAACGTTGCTTTTGTAATTAAAGCAGCGCGCGATTGTTGCGGGGTTTGTAGGAATGCGTTATTGTAATGTGTATGAATCATCTCGCCGCGTTGGTTAATTGATGAAGTCATTCTGGCATGTGTGGATGTGGGCCCTAAATGGCGGATGGACGCACGCAGATATGATTATTAATGTGGAGTGCAGATGGTCGTTAACGTGCTGCATCTTGCATTATTTTCGTGCTCTTATGAGGGAAAGGGCAGGAGAGTGGTTTTTATTTTAAGCAACGTAATTAGATAATATTTAAGTGAAATGGAAGATAGTGGTGGGAATTATTCACTAAATAAACAAACATCTGCTCTAAATTTGATACACAAGACATTTCCATTAAATAATTTTTATTGAAGTATTATTGTAATTTTCTTGAATGATTTATTTTATATATATATATATATATATATATATATATATATATATATATATATATATATATATTTATATTATAAAAACATATTTATTTTATTTTTATGTATTTTTGTTGTTGTTCATGTTGAAGAGAAGTTTTTTTGTGAGGGAAATGCCAAATAAAGGTCTTGTTTTGTATTATAAAAACATAGTTTTGGAATTCTAAAGCATTTTGGTATGAAAATCGTTATCACGTAATCTAGTTTTTATAATTTCTTTAAAAGAGTTAAATAAAATGCGCAATATAATTGACATACCACCTTCTGAATTTTGCCCTCATCAATAGTTGAGTTATTTATTGCATTATTCACATTTTCACTCACTATGTCTGTCATATAATTAGACGCATCGCTTAGATTTAGACTGTTAAAAATAGATACTAATATTGTTGTTTTTTTTTCTCTCGCGCGACATGAAAATATTTTCATGGCAGGCTTCCGATTACTGCCCATTATTTTAGAACGTCCTCAATTATGAGCTCGTTTTCTACACTCATCTGCATTTAAAGGTGAGAAAAACATGTCTGAAGATAATTCCAAAACAAATAAAAACGTCACTTTTTACAAAAATACGGCTGTATATATTTAACCTCTGTATTTATTTTTGGGACGCTACATGGGAGGAGAGGAGGTATTTTATATTTTGAAAACTATAAATGATTTTTCTTTTATAATAAAATTCCCAACTGAAAACTATAACTATTAGGAAAATATTTATCACCAAATTAAAATCAATTCGTCCACACTATAAAAAAACATTCTTTAATAATGTTTTTTTATAGTGTGGACGAATTTGTAAATGGAGTAATATATTAAATTTATAGAAATAATAAAATAATAGTTAGTAGTTAGTATTTATCACCCCAAACTAAAATCAATTCGTCCACACTATAAAAATTCATTATTCAATAATGTTTTTTATAGTGTGGACGAATTTGTGAAATTTTAAGTTGTTAACTTATTAGTTTTAGCTATTATTTGTTTTATCTAGTATTTTAATAATTATTGCAATTTTATAAATGTTGTATTTAAAATTATGAATATTTCTGTTATGTTCATGTATGATATACTGAGACTAAATGTATGCGAAGTATTATATAAATCTATCTATCTATCTAACTGGTATACCGCAAAATTAAATATACCTCTGACTAATAATAGCAGGCTCTTCAAAAAGCGCTTTCGATTAATAGTCCCGTGGCATGCTGTATCGCCCAAGTCTATAGGTCGTGCACCGCCGGTTATAAGAGCCTAGGTGTGCATCGGAAGAGGCAAATAGAACAAGAAACAGTAAGCCCGTACCAGCCCAGAGTGATAAACGAAAGCCACTCATATGTACTATGTAAATTTGAGGAAATAAAGCAAAGTATTATTATTATTGTATATATTATTTTTTCAACAACCAAAATTCTATTGGTGTATACACATATTTCATTTATTTATTTGTTTCGGGCGCATAACAGGTATGGGATAGACATACCCCAACCCTATGACAATGCACCACAGACATGCGTTTTACATTACATTTGGAGTATGTTATATACTATACAAGAAATAAAATATGCCGTGACTAATAACAGAGTAGGTTCTATAATATATTTATTTCAAACAAATCACAGTACGTACAGAGAAAATGTAACATACAAGTTAGAATGGAAGAAACTGCCTCTAACTCTAACTTCCTGTAACACTATACGACATATAGGGAGCGTCAAATAGAACAAGAGACAATAAGTCCGTAGCAGTACAGAGTGATAAACGAAAACAGCTATAGCAGTAGTAATTAGTACACGTAATGTCCAACAAACTAGATACATTTTCATGATACTGCTTCGCTTGTTATCGCTGGCAACATTGCGCTTCCGGAACAAGCCAGTAAATTTGTCGAGTGCTATGCAAATAATCTCGACTACTGATAGGGAGGGCACGGCCGACGGGAATGCAAACACATTTTTCATACTCAAAAGGAATGACAATATGTGATTGATGTCTCCCCTACTCTCGCTCGCAGTTATAATTTACGTCGCAAAAAAAAACTGATATTGTAGTAGCCGCAGGGCATGACACAAACAATTGTAATTGGTTTTCCCATAATTGCGGAAAGGAAATGCAATCGCGTAATTGCTTTTAATTTCAAAACATAAATGTTTTGTAAAACATGCGTTATTAATTTGTGACGATGTTTTTATGAATTGATAAAATTAAAAATCGCTACATTCCAGATGAAAATTTCTCAATAATCAACGCATTTCGTTTTTTATTGGTTGTCTGCAGAATATAAATAAATACCGTATAATTTATATAAGTTAATAAAATCAACGTTAGACATATGTGTTTGGTACATGTATTAAAGTTTTCAAAATTAACGTTTGAATCCCGTATTGGAAATTAACTCGGAGAGTTATCTGTTGTATACAAAAGAGCCTTAAGGTCGTTTTAGACAAGACAATTTCTTAGCTCAAAAGTTCAAGAAATTAATTCATATATCCTCGTCCCATACAATTTGTCATTGACAAATAGAACGCATTATAATTTTCCATTCGATCTACCATCCAATTCAATATTTCAAATAATTTGCTGTATGATACGAGACAATTTAGATTGTGTCGCATCTTGACTAACTTTTGAGTCAAGAAATTGTCTTGTCCAAAGCGATCTTTAGGCTCGGTTGTAAATAGGCGAGTTAACTATAACCTGTGATTATATTGTTGTTGTTTTTTTTAATTGTAAATTTCCATTACATATCCTCTTGTTCTTCTGTTTATATATAGCAACGTCGCAGTATGTGATAAAGTTCTCAACAGTGACTTTTTAATCACGGATTAAAACTCGAAGTTATCTGCTTTATACAACCGGCCCTAAATATTAACTATAAAAAGTAGTAGCTATAATAACTTAGGCTAAGTAGAAAATAACGTGCTGGTATTACATTAAGCCTCATCTAATAGTAACAGCCTGGAATCAATCCCATAATGATCCTGGGGGTAGTAAATAGGTAATCTGTTGGCTGACCGCGGTTCAAAGTATTTAAGCAAATGTCAGTTGGGGCCCATTAATCATTTGTTCAGGCTGCGCACATAATGTCACTATCATGTCGACTGTCATTTATACCTTTATGGATGATCTTTGGTCTGCAAACACTTCAGCGACAGTAATTGGACTAAATAAAATAAATTCTAGCCCCCTCCAAATAGAATCCATTAAATGGATACGAATCAATAAAGCGTTAGTGGAAGGGAACAATGAACGCGCAGCAGAGCTCATTTTAGAGTCCAATTAGTATTCAATTTAGAAGTATGTATGAAAATAGCAAATAACCTATTACGTATTCATTGTTTTTTTTTACAAACTGTTATATAATTGAATAAAATAATCATCATTATTAATGTATGATGATGATTATTTTGTTGTTGCTTGTAATCAAGTAGAATTACTGAGATTTGTCTATAATTAAATTTGTATATGGTATGTTTATATTGAAATAAAATTACAATAAAGAATTAATTTTAAAGGAATATTATACATTACATTGCTTATTTTGACATAGCAATACTTACAGTCCGAGGAGGAATTAAAACCACAAACTTTGCGGCAAGGGCGGAGGTAACTAGCAAAGTATCTGTTTTTTTTTGTAAATACACTAAATGTAATTTTAATTTTAAAATATTTTTTTCTTTAAGATGGTTTGTGAGGACTAAAGAAGCATGGTACAACATTTTTGGAGAAATATTTCAAGTGATATTAAGCAGGAAAGCTATTTATGTTAGCTTATTTTTAATTCTTTATTCGAAGGTAATAAATGTAGACATTGAAGCAAAAGACATTACCATTAAACCTGAATAATTCTTTTAAAATATAATTATTTGAAATGATTAGTTATGAGTAAAATCATGTAGCTTTTAAAAATGCTTTCCACTTTTTGTTAACAACATCAGTATTCAACTGGCTTTAGTCGGGGCACATTGAAATCCGACCTTGCCGATTCGTGATTGTATAAAGGAGGAAATTGAAGTGATCTTTAAGCTTTTAACATTTACACTTGACTATATTTGCAATGCGCACGCCCAATCGCGTTTCGCTTTCGATATTTTCCAATCCGCTCTTATAAACGGCGCCATAAATCGGGCAACAAATCGCGCCCGTTCGTTTTATTTACGCGGCCAAAACAATGCATTCCAAATTCTGTTTATGGATGGGTTTACGGCTGGTTTATTTATTCAATCCACAATAGCGCTGGTTGATAATGTCTAGACTTTATCGGACGTTTGAGTGATTATTTTGAACTCTCATGTATTATTGTTGAGAAATATACATAAAAAAGTAAAAAAGTTTTCAAATGCACAACGAAATTTGATGCAGCCAAACATAACGCAACTAATAAAAACAATTTTACAAACGACATTGCATGGGGAGGCAGATATTGGCAAACTTTTTTAAATTAAAACTTGTGCATTTAAATTACATCAAATCGCTTTGATCTACTTCCCCGGGGTGACTGGTTATTAAGTGTGCAAACAGCAGGCTGATCAGGTGGTTTAAGGGCCAGTTTCATATTTGTAAAGGTCGTTTTAGACAAGACAATTTCTTAGCTCAAAAGTTATTCAAGAAATAAATTCATATATCCGCCTCCCATACAATTTGTCCATGACAAATAGAACGCGTTATATTTTTCCATTCGATCTACCATCCAATTCAATATTTCAAATAATTTGCTCTATGATACGAGACAATTTAAAATGTCTCGCATCTTGACTAACTTTTGAGTCAAGAAATTATCTTGTCTAAAACTAAGGTCGTTTTAGAGTGCTTTTTTTTGTCTAAAAGGGATCGCATTCAGTTAGTTTTCAATTTTATGTCACTAGTGTTTACGCAAAAGGGCTTAAAGCCTGCATGACAGTATCTAGTTTCATATATCGTTTTCGAAGCAGACAAAAACTACATAGTATCATAAACACATGTAGAAAATGATATAGTGGCGGAATAATAATAAATTCACTTAACAATAACAACACCGTAATACACAATGTTAATTTTCCATTTAGAAATAGTTATACAGTTTAATATATAAATTCTTATATATAAAACGATATAGGAAACTAGATAATGTCATACGGGCTTTAGTCAGGAAATGCAAAGTTTATAAGCCGTTGGAAAGGGCAGATTTTTTTGGATAGAAATCTTATTTTCGTAAAAATTTTGACATATGTCCTTTTGTCCAAACATCAGTCATATATAAACATAGTAATGAACCTATTATATATAATTATAGAAACTAGAATACATCCAGATTGACGCAAACAGCAGATAAATTTAGTATATAACCCCAGACATATGAATATGTTTTCACGTGTATTTGCCACACAATTCATTAATTTCAATTACCACCGTTACGTGCTCGCCGAGCATCTGCATGAAAATAGACTTGTGTGTTGCAAGGGTTAAATAGGCGCGACCCCTGTTCGTCCATTTGCATGCCGCCGCCGGGGGGGTGGTGGACGTTTTAGGGTGTAACAACGTCAATACTCGTCAATCCGGCGGACGAAACCGCGAGCACGCCACTCCCGTCAGATTCGCCACTTGTCACACGAGCTGACTGATGCACATCCCCTAACCACCCTGCACGAACGTGCGTCTATCACGGATCGAATATTGAGGCTCCCAAAAAGAAAATGAAAAAGAGGCGACGTTAAAGATGATTGCATTTCGAAATGATGGCCACAAAAGTTAATTTATGGCAGGGGCTGAATGTTGCTTCTAACTTTGCCGATGATGGAGCGGCAACACGTGTATCCTCAGGACGTGCATCTTGTAAAAGGATCTGGGGTTTTATGGGTGCTATTCTTAAATGATATCTGGGTCAGATGTTATCGTCCCCTTATCGTGTTTTATTTTGTGTAAACCAACACGTACGTACACCAGATGCATTCGTGCTGGAATGAGAAATGCATTTTTTTTCCAGCACACAATGTACACTTTGTGTTCGCGTTCCCGTCACTAAAAGTAATATAAAAAAAACCTTACGAGACTGTTCGGTCTGTTTACCTAATAGCTGCAGCAGGTATTGTTCCATTGATGGAAACACTGTATGCGAGGCGTTGCCACTTCACATTTCTCAAATATTCCAGCGCATGTGAGTGAAAAATTAAACAATGCTGGCGGGAAAGTGTTGCCTGTGTTAATGTTTTGTAAATCTTTTAAGCTTATTTACATGTCTCGACAGAAGCTTATTTGCTCGGATTCTGACTGGTGGAATAAATTGTTTTGTACAGGCTATATTTTGTTCAGCAGAACTGGTGGAAAGAAATTTATAACGCAAGCGGATTTAAAAATAATGTTTGAACAAAATAATTCCATTTGTATTATCGGTGAATAATAAGACAGAAAAATCTGTTTTGTAAATTGTATTCAAATCCAAAAACAACAATGTGTGATGGTCGTAGCTTATCTGACTAATTGCTTGGACATTCGAGGTCGACTATAACGTACTAATCAAAAAATATTGAAGCTCTTAAAGGCACCTTAAACAGTCAGTAATATTGCCATTATTATAAAAATATAAAATATTGACTATATAAAGGTCGTTTTAGACAAAACAATTTCTTAGCTCAAAAGTTGTCCAAGAAATAAATTCATATATCCTCCTCCCATACAATTTGTACTTGACAAAAACAACGCGTTATATTTTTCCATTCGATCTACTATCCAATTCAATATTTCAAATAATTTGCTGTGTGATACGAGACAATTTAGATTGTCTCGCATCTTAACTAACTTTTGAGTCAAGAAGTTGTCTTGTCTAAAACTACCTAAGTATATAATCGTATAAGGTATAGTAATGATAGAATGAAGAGAATGCTGACGTTTATCCGATAATTTGTAATGCAAGCATTATTACTTCAATATCTCATTCCACGCCCTCAAAATGTTGGGGATACTGACAGTACTGATAGTGTTTGATAGTCATTTCACATTAGTACCTCGAAACATACGAAACAAGTGATCTCAAGAATCACACTGAATAATTCTGATATTACAAAATTGACACCCACAATTCTATAGGAACTATATTTGTTATTATTATTCTTCTTGTGGTGCCGTCTCCTATCGGAGATTAGAAATCATCATGGCGATTCTAATCTTTCACGCTGCAGCGACCGATGTTTGTCCGTACCATTCTCTTAGGTTATTTAACCATGATGTTCTGCGACTTCTTCCTTGTATTTTTCCTTGCATGATCAGTTGGAGAATAGAGTATCTCTCTCCCCGTGTGATGTGTCCCAAGTATTCCAGCTTTCGTGTTTTAACCGTAAGGATCAGTTCCTTTTCTTTATGCATTACGCATATCGCATGACTTCTTCATTGTTTATAGGTCCTTCCAGGATATCTTGAGCATGCGGCGATATATCCACATCTCAAACGACTCTAGTTTGTTATGTTATGTTTCTTTAATGTCCATGCTTCCATCCCATACAGTAGTGTTGAAAAATTGTAACAGCGAATTATTCGGACTCTCAAGGCTAGATAGATTGAGATTTCTATTTGAGAAAAGATTTTTCATTTTGACGAAAATTGCTATTGCTATTTCTATACGTTTGTTCACTTGTTATTATTACTTATCAATAACTACTGATAATAATGGAACGAAAGTTCCAGCTAGTAGATTTTAATACTAATATTCATTAGTGGGTCATAGTTGCTCGCTATTGTTTGTCCTTCGGGGTATAACTCTTTTTCTATAACCTAACACTAATTTATTTCTAAACAGATATCTCAAAAGCTAATTCCATACCAAATGACTCATATATTACATAATAAAACAAATTAATATCATATTATACAATCTGTAATAGTCCTAATAACAGTCATAAATAAACTACTACCACCCGATAATACCACGAGCCTTAATAATATCGCTCTCCCTATACGGCCGCAAATAACAGTCATCGCATGAATAAATTGTTCGCGTACGCCGGCCGCGGTTTTTTTTGTCAAGGCATTCGATAGACAAAGATCAATACCAAGGTTGTTGCCTTGATAGTGTGGTTTTTTAAATGCCGAAAACAAAAATAAAGCAGCTTCGTGTTTGCGCGCTGTTCCGAAATGATTTCATTATACGGCAGATGAAACGCGCGCGGCGTATAATTATCAATCTACACTTATAAAAATAGCCCGCGGGCCCTTTATCGCGTTATAATGGCCGGTTTGCGTAAAAATAGTTCCGGGTTTTAATTAAAATATGCCTGACAACACCAATTCTCAAATAATATTAATAGATATTACCCCTTCGACTAATGCGACTGAAATAATTGAATTTGTGACTGACTATATAAAATTGTAAGCTTAGTATAAAGGATCAACGTATGTAGATGTTGTCCATGCAAAATGTTGGATTTCTAGGAGTTTCTACGAGTTGCAGTATAAGTGCTTTTGTTTAAAGTGACTTTGATATGATTCGGAGGAGGAGATGGAGATGGAAGTGGAGGAGAAGGTTGAGGGTATACACCACCTTGGAGCTCGGAAAAAGAGGTACAAATTCAAAAAAATAGTGTGGTCATAAATCAGAAAAGTCAAAGAAACATGGTTATTATTAGATATCTTCAAATAAAAAATCGTACAAAATCAAGAGGTTTGAAACCTGTAAATCTTACATACCTATTTTAGAGGATAATACACTAATCAATTGTTTTGTAGAAAAGATATATAAGATTTATAGAGTTGAAACTTCTGATTTTTTATAAATTTTATTAGTAGGATACATTTAATAATAACTACGTTTTTGAACTTTTCTGATTTATGGCCACACCAATTATTGAAAATGAATAAATCTTCAAAAATAGATATAATTTATAAATTTTTAACAATTAGTATGGTCATATATTCAAGAAACGTCGTTATTATTTTATATCTTCAGATAATAAAATTTGTACAAAATCAGAGATTCGAATTCTCTAAATATTACATACCTTTCCTGGAGGACAATATACTCAACTTCAAAAAAATATATAATTATTAATTTTCAACAATTAGTGTGGTCATAAATCAGAAAAGTTCCAGAAACGTGGTTATTATTAAATATTTCCAACTAATAAAATCCGTGAAAAATCAGGGGTTTGAATTCTGTAAATCTTACACATCATTTCTGAAGGATAATAATATGAATCTTCAAAAGGAGATATAATTTATTAATATTCACAAAAAAACAATTAGTGTGGTCATAAATCAGAAAAGTTCAAAACGTCGTTATTAGTAAATATCTTCAAATTAAAAAAATTGAAAAAAAATTAGAGGTTTGAAATCAGTGAAAACTTCCATATCTTTTTTAGCGGATTATATAGTATATTCAAAAAGAGATATAATTTATTCATTTTCAATCATTGGTGTGGCCATAAATCAGAAAAATTCAAAAACGTAGTTATTATTAACTTCTACTATTAAAATTTATAAAAAATCAGAGGTTTCAACTCTATAAATCTTATATAACTTTTCTAGAGGACAATTTATTAGTCTTCTAAAAGAGATATAACTTATTAACCTTCAATAATTACTGTGGTCACAAATTAGAAAATATCAAGAAACGTTGTTATTATTAAATATCTTCAACTACTAAAATACGTGAAAGGTCAGAGGTTTGAATTCTCTAAATCTTACAAATATTTTCTAGAGGACAATATATTAATCTTAAAAAAGAGATATAATTTAATAATTATCAACAATTAGTGGGTCATAAATCAGAAAAGTTTAAAAAACGGGGTTATTATTAAATATCTCCAACTAATAAAATTCGTAAAAAATCAGGGGTATGAGTTTTTTTAATCTTACATATCATTTCTAAAGGATAATATATAAATCTTCAAAAGCAGATATAATTTATTAATATTTAACAATTAGTGTGATTATAAAAATACTGTATGTCCTAGTACTGTCAGTATTTACTTCAATCCTCGTTTTATATTTATCAAGTAATCAATTATCTGGATAAACATCAGTATTCACTTCATTCCATCATTACTATACCTTACACTATATGTAATACTGGCAATATTTTAGAATAATGAATATTTTCTACATGTTATCGTACAGTAATACTGTCATTATTCTAAAATATTGACAGTATTATTGATCGTGTAAGGTGCCTTATAGAAAACAAAGTAGTTTCGAGATAAACGCAAAAGAAAATGTACTACCCACCCCAGCCGCGCTCACTTCTAATTGCTATAACTTTGAATTGTGAAATGATTAAACGTTATTTAACTTCATAAGAAATATATTCGTAAAGATTACAATAGTTACATTTATGAATCAACTTATTACGAAAATATTTGCTTGAATTGTGAATTGTTTAAGCGTTTAAAATATTCTTAAAAGATAGGAATTTATTTAGCAAAAAAAAAACGATATTCTAGGTGGTGTAACCCTTTAAGAGAAAGTTCTTTTAAAACTCCCATAGTCGTGCAAAATATCCCAATATTTAATTTCATAAGAAATATATTCGTAAAGATTAGATTAGTGATATTTATGAATCAACTTATTACGAAAATATTTGCTCTGTTTAAAAATAATTGCAACGTTATACATTTGCTATTATATAGGCATCTGTAAGTTTAGCGCGAGTGAGCGGTTACTCACGCTAAACTTACAGATGCCTATATAATAGCAAATGTATAACGTAATTCATTATGGTAATAGCAAATATTTGATAGCATTACACCGCTGAATTAAAGACTACACTGTTTTAATTATTATATTGCGGCGGCGAGTAAATATGCGGAGCTGTTTGCACTGGCCGTTTAGATACAACGAAAACAAACAGC
Organism: Lordithon lunulatus; assembly: GCA_963942505.1. Taxonomy (NCBI): domain Eukaryota; kingdom Metazoa; phylum Arthropoda; class Insecta; order Coleoptera; family Staphylinidae; genus Lordithon; species Lordithon lunulatus. The sequence goes on from OZ012666.1 coordinate 66,708,001, forward strand.
TGCAAACATAAAAGATCATAACCGACATACAAACGAGGCCGAACTAATTAAAATGTAGTAATTCTGGCGAGATAGTCGATGCACTAATTTAAATGGACTAACCTCTGACACGGCAATTAGAACAAACAAATTTATAATTCATCGAGTGATGGCCGTATAATATAATAAATTAATTACATACAGTAATTGTATGTCGTTTTTTATGACACTATAGCAATTGTAATGTAATGTAGAGGTACAAAATATATCATGAGTTACCATAACTAGAACTACCTGTCAGAATTATAATGTGATTATAATTGTTATATTCAGCTAATTTGTTAATTAAATAATTTAATAAAAAAAGTTGTATCATTTTTGTATATAACTACTCGAAATATTGTGTGAAATCATTCTCACTAGGTGAGCAACACTGATCTAATAAGATTGAAATCTAGATATGTAGATTACTAAGAGGTGGGTTCACACTTATATATGATAAATAATTTAATGTTTTCTGTATAGCTCAGACCATAATATGTGATAGAAATTGTTTCCAGTAATGTAGGGTTTATTCATTAACCTGTTTTACAAAAACAAAATGAAATTATGACTGGTCTAAGGTCTAACGAAAAATTTATCTAGAATTTTAAATTCTAAATTTATGTTTTTAATAGTCGTCTCGTATACTCTTCACTTTACACTGCTTTTACACTATACCAACTCGAAATGTTTGACCCTTCTGAATCAACTTGTTAAATCAGAGTTATCCAATAATTTGATAGCTTCAATGTTTACATGCTGTTGCAGCCGCATATCGTATCGTTTAGCAATCTTCTTTATGTCATCTTTACTCCTAGGTCTCTATTGTCCACAACATTCTATTTTAAACATAATTCTAGCTTACAAAAAATATATTATCGACTCATGATTAGATTAAACAAAGAAGGTCGTTTTTTTCTTTCTGTTTCTAATATTATGCTATTATGATGTATTCTATTGTCCACAACATTCTATTTTATCCACAATTCTAGCTTTAAAAAAAAATATTATCGACTCGTGATTAGATTACAACAGCATAGGCAGAGCATTTATTATTTTCCTAAAGCTTTATCGGTGGCTCTTTGGTTCCGTTTTCAGCGCGTAATACAAATATTAATCACCAACAATTCGAGATAGTGGCGCATAATCTACATATGAACGACGCAGATATACATAGCTAACAGATAGCAGCCATTAAAAGTACAGATAGATGCACCTAGATAAAAGCCCACGTAACATTTCAAACAAACAATGCAAGCAAATCATAACCGCAATTGTCATCAATATGAAATTAAATACGAAATGAAATATATTACGACATGAAGAACTTTAAAGCAACACTCGGTGTATGTTGATTTATTCCTGCTATAGAAGTCATTGTTACAGTTTTAGATACGCGATAAAATGTTGCTGACAATTGAGCTTGTATTTGATTACTACCCGTATTCTGAAACGTAAACTTCAAGTATTGGTTTGATGCATTTTCTATTTCTATCATAAACATTGTTTAATAAGGCTGGTTTATTCTACCAAATGTTGTTTTTGTTTATAATTAAAAACGATTACTAACTCTCATTATAAAAATTTAATTAAAAAAGTAACAACAATAATTGACGCCTATTTTGCCCTGTACCTCAATAACTTTTTTTGAAAACGTCTATTTTGTGCTGTATCTCTATAACAAATAAAGATAATGGTTGCAATTTATTGCATTCGCTTATATAAGGAGAGCAACTTCTTTATACAGGACGAGGCAAAAAGATAATAACACTGTATGGGAGACTATTTTTTTTTGCAGATTAAAACATGTCGTCCCGATATTTCATTGAGGAACGAAGGAAGATAGAATTTTAGGAGGAGTAAAGCCATACGACTTACATATTGTATAGCACTCACACGTGCTTGCTTTTCCTCGTTTGTGAGCTGCTGCTATGTTAACATATTTTCGCCTCACTCTGTATGTTAGATGCTGTTAATTATTAATTTCATAGCCATACGTTCCCCTGTTTATGGCAACGTAGGATGTGTCAACATTAACAGTAAGGTTACAATCACGGATTAGTAATTAACTCGAGAGTTATCTGCTTTATACAACCGAGCCTAAAGTGTTTTAAAAACAATAGACAATATTCCTCGAAAATTTATTCGTTGTTTTTATTTTATTTTAGTCAACATAATATAGCTTTATTTATATGAAATAAATTAGTACTACATATCTATTCCGTTGAGTGACAATAATAAATACATATGAAACCTATTATAAATATATTATTATGTATAATATAAATTATAAATGATTTAATTACGTTTAAATATAACATGCAATAGTTCCACAAAAAAAAACAATAATAAACATATATAAAACACAAGTATTATCTACTAAAGTAAATAAAAACAGTGTAATCATGACCTTCCAACCAAACCGCAATTACGCACACGTGTTATTCAAAGAACACACCAAACGATTCTTGAATCACATGCCTATTAATGCGAAAAGTATGAATATGCAGAATCTAACTTCCAAGAATTTAAAATAACAAAGGAATGGAGCGGCGACGTGCAGTGCACAAAAAAAACATTAAAATCCTAGCCTTACCTGTTTGAATCTTGAGGGCCGGATTGAGCACTGGTAACAAGTCTTTCACTGCTTTTTCTAGCACAACAACGGCACGGCACTTAGATGTGGTGTGTATTAATTATTAATTATGAACACGAAACCGTTAGGAAATCACAGCGTAAAGGCGTGCGTACGAACGTGTGAAACTACGACAGATCAGCACAGTTCGTTACGAAACTATCACTGGCACTCTGGAGGAAACGCATGATATCTTCACCTCGCACAATTGATAACAACGATAACAGTAGAAAAAAAGCACTACTCGGCAGTACGCGGTCACTATAAAACTGAGCGGTCGTTGCGATTGTCGCGCTCCCACCTCTACAGCTCGAGTGAATGAATCATGATGAAGTAATGGCAGAGCTATGAGCGGCCGAGCGGTGGTGGGACATAAACAAACCCGTGTGTACGGCGGCGGGATTCCTGGGATTCACGCGCATGCCTTATTGCGGGGGCTGCGATTTCAACCCCTCCGCCGAACGAACCGAAAAAAAGGACACGGGTTTTCCTTTTGTCGGGCCCAAACGGGCAGATTAAAATATTATGTTACCGGCTGCCGGAATGGGCCCTGTGCTTATTAGTTTTGCTGGTAAATTAATACTTCCGGCGTGGGAGACTCATTTCATTCAGAGCAGTGTGTTTGTAAATGATTTTAAGTTATTCATATTCGGTGCGACAGATAGTTGGAGCGTGAGTCATTGCGGCATTAGTAATCATATCAATTCGTGTTGCGTACATACATATGATTGGCGAGTTCATGTTTATGTTTTGTAAATATCATTTATTGTGAAGCTTATCTAAAGCTTTAGTGAGGATATTATGATATATAATGCGATTCATAACAAGGACATAAATTAACAGCTATGCACTCACAATTGATAAATAAAGAATGGTGTGTGTAGTAGTTATTTTTATCTATATTTGCATAGGAATTCTTTAATTATTTGAATTTCTAGCGGTTACATAGTTATATTAAAATGATAGGAAACTGAATGTTTACGTTTATACAGATAGTCGAAATGCTGTTGGCCGTTTTACAAAACGACTGAAAACTTTACTCACATTATAAAACTGATTTATCGTCTACGATAGAAATATCAAGTCACAGTTATTTCAAGCCCGTTTTTCTATGTACTCATTTACTTTGTAATTGATAAACAAAGGTAACTATTTATATTATAAACAAGTAAAGGGTAACCTGCAGCGCCGTATGTAGAATCTAGAATCGAATACACTGTGCTTTGTTTTTGAATATATTCGTTTGTGTTTTAGCCCTTTTTGGTGGACAATTAAATTCTTGTAATAATTCAACTATCTTTGGTCAGTTTGTTCACGGTCTACACATTATAGATGGTATTGATATAGGTGGCGCGTGAACTACCAAATGATCACAAATGTAAACAATGTGATCATTTGGTAGCACGCGTCACCTATGCCAATATCAATACCATCTATAATGTGTAGACACAGGGTGAATATTCTTTAAAATAATACTCGGCTTACAACCTACCCTGTATTGTAATTAATTATTAAGTTTAAATGTTCATAATCTCATATATTTTCTTCATTTTTCCAGTATGTGGTAGTATTTGGTAGTTCAGGCGCCACTATACCAATATTAATACCATATATAATTTGTAGACACCGGGTGAATATTCTTTGAAGTAATACTCGGCTTACAACCAGGGTACGTTGTAAGCCGAGTATTATTTCAAAGAATATTCACCCGGTGTCTACACATTATAGATGGTATTGATATTGGCATAGGTGACGCGTGCCACCAAAGAATATATTGGTGGCGCATGAACTACCAAATTCTACTACATACTGGAAAAATGAAGAAAATATATGAGATTATGAACACTTAAAATTTAATAATTAATTACAATACAGAGTACGTTGTAAACCGAGTATTGTAATTAATTATTCAGTTTTAAGTGTTCATAATCTCATATATTTTCTTAATTTTCCCAGTATATATTAATACACTCATTCTAGAACTACAACCTTCTTTTGCTATCGGCCCGGGGTCCCAGCAAGTACCCTATTTTTGCATACAATAGGTGTAAATTCGTTTTACCCTTACGCGATACGGTTGGTGAAAAAATTAACACCATATAATTTTCACATGGTTAAATATTTTTATGTCTAATTATCAAACCAATTAGTGTTTCTCTAGACATATTAATAAATAAAGCAATAGCACTCTCATCTGAAACAGGTGCAAAATATTTATTATTTCCCAGAACTACGTAAATTCGCTAGTCTTAATCCCAAAAAGGTCTGCGCGTAAACCCCTGTAAATATTGAATCGATGCAATCTGATACATCCTAGGGAGCATCTATATGTATTTAATATAAAGTTACATTTTAAACATCCCATAGCAATTTAAATTAGCTGATGCAAACAGATGTTCAATTTCATCCACCGGCGTTTTAGGGGGGGATTACGTTTAAGTGCACAATGAGTCGTCGTGGGAGTAGAATTTTGGGGGGTATCATATTTACAAGGATTTAAAGAAAATTCCCAACGTGGCGGAATTGTCAGTCGAGCACGTTTCTGTATCGTCCCTTTTTATGCTCGGATGATGTTTCTAGATTTAGCAAACTGCACAAAGCAGGTGGGCAGAGATGGAGCACTATGTACACGATTCCTAATGGTGCGCCTCAAGATTTACTGTTCTAACTTTCAAGAGTCGCATATAGACATTGTTGCGAGATATGGCACGCGTACAACTAAACTAGCTTAAAGGTTTCTAACATATTTTTAGATATGTAACTGAACAAGTTGCTAGTTTATTAAGAGCTACTATAAAAACTTTACTATAATAATTATAAACATAGGAAAAGGAAACTGATTTGTTTCTAGACTTCAATAATGTTTTTTTGTTTAATAAAATAGTTAAACAACTATTTTTTTCCTTACATTTAATGACTTTGATCTATGGATCATGTAGTCAACCACTATGTATATTTTAAGGCGCTTTCGTTTAGCATGGTTTATCTATCATTGCTAGTCGCCCTCGTGGCGTACAATAGGGGGTAAGTTGTATCATTTTTGTATATAACCACTCCAGATATTGTGTGAATTCATCCTTACTAGCTGAGCTACACTGATGAGATATAATAAGATCGAAATCTAGATATGTAGATTGCTAAGAGGTGGATTCACACTATTATATATATATATATATATATATATATATATATATATATATATATATATATATATATATATATATATATATATATATATATATATATATATAGATTTTTATAATTTCCAAGTTAGTCCACCTTTGCACTCAATGCTTCAAATTTGAGTGTTATAAAAACAAAGTTTCCTTTTCCTAGTTTATAATAAAATTAGTAAAAGTAAGGGTAGCAAAATAACTACTGTTATGATAACTATGTTTACTGATTACACACAGCCAGCACGTGTATAAATCGCGCGCGAAATATTCCCATTCACGCCATGAATGCCATATTATGTATGTTTTGGCATCGCACGCAATTAAAAAAAAATCTCCCATTTATTTTGAATATTGCATACCCGGGGATCGATTGGCTCGCACCCGGCGGTGTGCGCATTTCAATATGTGCCACCGGGAAATGAAATCACTCCACTCAACGGTGAAATTCGAATTATTTCTCGTGGCGACGAAAAGAAATCGAAGTTATTTACGGCGAAATAAATGAGCGCTTTTCATTGCGAGCGAACTATTTCAACGGAGTGTCGAGGAGATTTTCGACATGTGCGTTTAGTTAACGCCGCTTGGATGTTATTACGTGATTACGCGTGTTGTTGGGTGTCATTGACATAACGGAAACTTGGAAATGGACCAAAAAATGCGACGTTATTTATAAAGTGGCAGTCAAGAAGATTCCAGTTGAATACAAATAATTGATGGGTGCTATTTACTTATGATAACATGATAAAATATTATATAATTAAAATAAGAAGCTAACAAGACTGAAGAAAATTAAAGAAAATTAACATCTCTTCAAAGGAGTGGACTTTCTAGTTTCTACACTTTCTAGTGGTACACTCTTCTGAAGCCCTGCAGACTTTGAAGGGAAACTGTTAACAAGTGAGTGAAACATTTTCAAAACCACGATTTCTATGCAAACGATTAGCGTGTTTTCTTTAATAATTGTCTATTCCAAATATTGCAATCGAATCTCTTCATTTTCAAATAGTCGTCGTATCTATTAGCTACTTATTTTAGTATATTATATCAAACTGAATTTACTTGTTTAATTTGGGAGATATGTTTTATAGGTTTCTAGCTGTAAAACTAGGTGCGGGCACATTTACAAATTATTCGATTGGGACATTTTTCAGAGAGAGTGTGAAGTCATGGGAAAATCCAGATGAACGTACAACCAGATCTTAAGACATTAACAAATAACAGAGAAGAGCAAACATAACTGAATTAAGTATTTTTGTCGAACATTTAATCATAGATAATATGAATGTAAACATGAGTACACAAAGATTCTGTACCGCGCAATGAGAAACCGTCAATGAAGTAATAGGCCCAAATTGATAACCGTAAAGAATCTATTAATACCGGATTCGAACCGGTCACCGCATGTATACAGTGACCACAGACCAGCATTAGAGAAATATTGAACGACAAGATGAAAATCCCTTCGTCCTACAGCGTATGATGAATCAACCATTTTTCCAACTCCTTGAACCAAAAGTTAGTCAAGATATGAGTCTATATAAATTGTCTAGTATCATATAGCAAATTGTTTCAAATATTGAATTGTATTGTAGAATGAATGAAAAAAAAATACGTTCTATTTTTCTAGGAAACATTTTATGCATGATCGCGAACCCAATCTTATTCCAGAAATTGTTTCGTTTCGTACAGATTCGTCAAGTAAACAAGACAACTTCTTGGTTATATATTATTTAATTTCTTGATTCAATAAATTGTCTTGTCTAAAATGACCTTAAAGTAAGTTTAATTGATTCTACAAATTATTATTAGCATTTATTCACTTTATTCTTAAATTAATTTCGTGTTTAAGTAGTTCTTCTATTTATTTCGAAAGTTTAGCACTTTACTCTCTCGAAGAACTACTTAAAAACAAATGTAAGTTACGGGTAAAGTGAATAAAATTTATAAATATTTTGTAAAATCAATTAAACTTACTTTAATTACGGTCTGTTTTATTCGAGTCTTGCTTGTACGCCGTATCTCATTACTAGGTATAGAATCTTACTTGTATAATGGTGTTTACGTAGATACGAGCATTTATTATTCACGCAGCCAGAACTAATTTCAATGATAGATGTGTTCGGGCGTCTTATCAAACAGTGGAACTCCGCGCCTCGGCTTACCATACATATTGATTATCGATTTTATTTTCATAGCACACAAAGCATGTCTCTGTATTGATACTAAGGCAAACACATATTTGTTTATGTCCAGGCGAATGGTTCTCTATGCCTGAATTACTCATCGAATACACTGAATAATTTATATAGTTATATATGATTGGGAAGAAATGTATGTCAATTTAGGTAGCAAAAATAATAGTTATGTAAATGTTTTTTATGCATTACTACCATATAACGATGCAAGCTTAAATTCAGTAGATTTTTATGTCAAATTTAAATAGAGTTGTGTAATTTTGAAAAAAGTCGGAGATTTTTATGGAAACGAGAAAAAGTGCTGGGAATTTAGATTATAATAAATTGGGATTTTTTTTTAGTAGGGGGAGTTACTAATGTTATTAGACTTTGAAAAAAGATAAATTGAAATTTTTAATTGTTGAGTTGCGGAAAGTTGGATTAGGATATCAATTAATAAAGTTGTATAAAAAATAAATTGGTGGTTTAATCTTTTTTTTATTATTTAATCATATGCCTCATATATAGTGTAATATATATATATATATATATATATATATATATATATATTACACTATGGTGTAGGCGTAGGTCTTTTAATATTACGTAACTATATTGTTAACTTCTCATATGCAAAATTTTATGGACTATATAATATTCACGAGCATATTACGTTTACGAGTGAGTTAAATTCCCGATCTAGGGAGAAAAAGTCATAATTTCACCGAGCCATCAGGAACATAATAAGAAATATTTAATCTTTAGGGTAAAACCTATATTCGTTCAAAAAATATATATTAAAAAAATATTATGGGCAAATACACAGTACTGTACAACTGAATAAACAAATTCAAAAATATAAAAAAAACACACCGACCGTTTTTAGTCATCCCCATCCATCGGACGATGGGCATTTAACGTAGGTATATGTGAGGAATAAATTATGTATAAATAATGGAATAGATAAATAAATAAATATCTTAGTTCTTCTTTTATATCGATCTATAAACGTTTTTTTTAAATAATCTTGCAATTAATATTATAATTAATGAGAGTGCAAATTATGATTAATAAGGATATAATAATTAAAATTATTTATTATTATTATTATTTATACTAAGTAGTATAAATCACTCTACCTCATCAATAAATTGAGATATAAAGGAATAATCATACTACTTAGTATAAATAATACTAATAATAAATAATTGTAATTTTAATATCCTTACCAATCATAACTTTTGCACTCATTATTAATTATAATATTAATTGCAAGATTAATTTAAAAAAAAACATTTATAGATGGATAAAAAAATTTGTCGCTCTTAAAAGTTTTTTATTCAAATTAATCTGATTGATAAGGATATAATAATAAAAATTATTTATTATTATATATAATACAAAAACAGATATTGTCAGCATTATTTAAAGTTCTGTACATAATACGCATTTCAATTACGTTCTCTCCCCCATTACACAGAAGTATTTACAATACAAAAGCTTTGATCATGCCCATACACATCTAATTGAAGCACCCACCTATACCTTTGTTAAATTCACAATGTCGGAAGCGCTGACGTAGAATTTGCATAATAGGATTGCGCATTACAGCGGCGGGGCAACCCCAAACATAGTGGCCGGTTTTTCAGATGCAGTCCACCCCTTCAATCGCGTTATTTTCGAAGGGGGGCGGCGTGAATTAATCAATACCACGCGCCCAACACATCGCCTAACAAAGAAAATACAATCGATACGTCAATTTATTAAGTGCCAATGGGGATATACCTGCCCACCACGACCATTGCAACATAAATTCGGTCCAGGAAAAAAGTTCCAGTTTAAGCCTCAATCGTGGGGATCTATGGGGAATTTATGATGTACAAAATACGCTATAAATATAGAGAAGTTTTGCAATTCTTGTCACGTTATGTGGCAAGTTTATCTGGAGCGAGCACTTAAAAGGGATGTAACGAGCATATATCAGGAATTTATTGTGGAAAATATATGTACAATTTACCCGTTCTGTCGTTTTATAACTTGTGGTTGTGGGTCATCAATAATAATAATTGCTTTTATAATGGAAAATATGTACCAAATTAGTCTTTTTCTAGCAAGGTTAATATTTTAGCGTGCAGGGGAAACACGCAAGTTGTACAATTTAAAAACTACTCCTGAATACGGCTGTCTAACATTTTGCATTCTTTAATTAGTTTACGCATGAATTTGCACTTTTACATACTGATACGAGGGTTGTAAATATAGTAATGGCAACTTAAAGGCACCTTACACGATCAATATATATATATATATATATATATATATATATATATATATATATATATATCAATATATTTTAGAATAATGACAGTATTACCATACGATAACATGTTTAAAATGTTCGCTATTCTAAAATATTGACAGTACTACTTATCGTATAAGTTATAGTAATGATGGAATGAAGATAATACTGATGTTGATTCGGATAATTAATTACTTAATAAATATAAAAGGAGGATTGAAGCAAATACAAACATTACTAGGACTGACAGTATTATTGACCGTGTATAGAAATCAATGTATTATATTGAAGTAAAAAGGAATGTAATCCCTCAATATAATCACCAGCAAAGTTTATTACTTTTAAAACAGTCGATTCATTTAGATGTTTTAGTTATTTTAATTGTTGTAACATTTTGATTGATTGCTTTTATCGTTCTCGGTCTGTTTGCAACCTTCATCAATGAAACAAGTCATTTTATGTCCGGGGCGGCCGGCCCTGCCCTGAATTTGTATTCAACACCCTTCTCCCGAAGTGGTGTCTACATCCGGAATTAATTCGCGAGTCAAATGACCAATTCCAATCTTGTTACCCAATACTGCAGCGACGGCGTTAATGAACCTTGCGGAATCGATGTGAACACAGGTGGTTCGCAAAACAGGCTCTTGCTGGAGGCTTACTGCCACATTCAGATTCTTGAGAATTTATTTATTCTGTGCGAAATTCACACACGCGAATGCCAGTTGAATTTAAATGTAATGAGATTTTCAATAAGATGTATATTTGCTGGGTGTCGGTAGGAAGAGGAATGGCGACATCGAATATGAATGTATAAAATTGTATCGGAGTAAATTCATTTATTTATTATTCTTCAATTTTGGGATTATAATAAAACTAGTAAAGTACTTAAAAAGATGCTATAAGATTTCTGAATGAATTATATGAATAACATTTAAAAAAAATTACTTCTTAGTTGATATCATCATAAACCTAACTTTACTTGTGACAAATCGTGTTTTATCACTGTTTTATTAATTATTTACATTTGTTATATATCAATTAATTTCATGTTCCGTGCACATTTGGCCAACAGGATCTACAATTTTAACTTTAAGCACACAAAGCGAGATTATTATTAAACCCACATTCTGTTAGAGTGAGATTTCACATTTCCTACGTCGGTTTTTTTGGGTACTTAAAGTCGTTTTAGACAAGACAATTTCTTAGCTCAAACGTTGTTCAAGAAATGAATTCATATATCCTTCTCCCATACAATTTGTCCTTGACAAATAGAACGCGTTATATTTTTCCATTCGATCTACCATCCAATTAAATGTTTCAAATAATTTGCTGTATGATACGAGACAATTTAGATTGTCTCGCATCTTGACTAAAGATCGTTTTAGACAAGACAATTTCTTAGCTCAAAAGTTGTTCAAGAAATGAATTCATATATCCTTCTCCCATACAATTTGTCCTTGACAAATAGAACGCGTTATATTTTTCCATTCGATCTACCATCCATTTAAATGTTTCAAATAATTTGCTGTATGATACGAGACAATTTAGATTGTCTCGCATCTTGACTAAAGATCGTTTTAGACAAGACAATTTCTTGACTCAAAAGTTAGTCAAGATGCGAGACAATCTAAATTGTCTCGTATCATATAGCAAATTATTTGAAATATTGAATTGGATGGTAAATCTAATGGAAAAATATAACGCGTTCTATTTGTGAAGGACAAATGGTATGAGAGGAGGATATATGAATTCATTTCTTGAACAACTTTTGAACTGAGAAATTGTCTTGTCTAAAACGACCTTAACTTTTGAGTCAAGAAATTGTCTTGTCTAAAACGACCTTTATGTTGCAGGAAACCTAATGAAGAGTAGAACGTTACTAGAAACGTTAAAAACACTACACAAGTATCAATTGTTGATATTTATATAGTGCAGTTATGTCCCGTGAGTTATTTTCAAACAGGGGATTGCATGCCACTATACTAGCTAATAATCAACATATTATGATAAATATTAGTGACGGTCACTATGGAATAAAAACACTATCAAAACATGGAGAAATTCTATCTCTAATCCATTTGTGTTTGATAACCATGCCATTGTCAATTAAATTTGCTATTTCAAAACGGTCAATTTTAGTCATCAAATCAGCGTGCATCCGTTAAATTTAAGAACAGCGTCCTTCATCCGGCGGCGGGAACATTGACACGATTTCGTTTATTTATATCGCATCCTATCAACACGCCGTCAAATGTCAAATGTTTATTCGGTCTAAATTGAGCACTCACTTTATTTACTCTCGATTAAATAACCTATCCGTGTCTGCCCACATGCAAGATTCATAGTCCACGCTTGCATAGGAAATTACCGGCCGCGTGCTAATTATTGCAAATGATATCCGGCTAGATTAAAAGCGGCGACGGTTTCACATAACGGGCAAATTGACTTATTTGGGATAATGTATTCATTTTGAGATTTATAATATTTGCCTATAAAAGGTTTAGTTTAATTGGTAATTATCGTTCGAGAACATGATTTATGTACATGAGAGAATTTATAGTATTAAGGTACATTGATAAATAATCAAAAGTTTCATTACTTGATGTAGAATATAATATAATTGTAGAACATAAGGAAATTGTTGCACTATAATATTTATTTTTATATTGTTACCAGTTTTGGTATATTTTTGTGCATTTTTGGATATGAATTTATATACCATAATGCCATAAATGAAAGAATAATTGCAAGAACATTCCACACAATAACGATTGCATCCAGAAAATATCACTGTCTTGCTACACCCTTGACGTTTGAAAAACTGAAAACAAATGTATTCAATTCCCAACTAATTTTCAAATTAATTTATAAACGCCCTGAATGAATATTGTCTTTTAATTTTGAACGCGCCGTGCTTAAAGTTCACCGCTGAAAATCTCTCGCGCGCGCGCCCGTCGCCCACTAAAAAGTTTTAATGACAAAATTATGCAAACCCCAAACGTCTTCCTCTTGCAGCGTTCCCGCCATATATACGGGCGAGCTGTGAATTTTCTAATTAATCAAAGTTTCCAAGAATGGCAGTGGAGCCCGCGCCCGCCTTTGATACAGCAACTGTTAAATGCACTCAGGCAATTTACTCGGAAACGCTAATTATATTACAGTGTACATCATTAACCGTCAAACTTGCTATTGGGTTAAACACCTCTCGCGTGCCGAGGCGTTCATCTATATTGGAGGCGCTAATAAATCTGAAGGTGAGCATTTTCATATATGTATCTATATATTGCCAGCGGTGCTGTTGTTGGTTAAGTTAACAAGAGAATATCTTCAGGCGCACCCAAAGGGCAACGGGCGAAATTGCGAAAGCTGAAGGAAAACCAATAAAAGTCACTATGTGTGCGTGTATTGCTGCCACAATGCGCAGGTACATACAATATTGGGGATGTTTAAAGGAATGGGGACTCGTCCCTTCTTGTTGAATTTCAATTCCCATCAACGAGCTTGTTGCTGGTTTGATGTGTTTTTAACAGTATTAAATAAGGAGGGAGCGTAAATATGCAATTTATACTGTATGATTAGTAAGCCATATAGATATCTTTCATAAGACCTGCGTTCAACATCATGGCCCCATTAATAATGTATTATTTAAAGAGAAAAAAAACTTATCTTTAAAGCTATCAGCCCGAGGACTTTTACGCTGGTAAAGGACGAAACCCAGAGGAGTGTATTTACCTTAACTTCCCAGAAAAAGCTGTGATTTGCCTACAACGGGGTATGAACTCTCGCTCACCAATGCTCAATACGAGACGGACGGCGTCTTTTAAGGCTTCCTAATCAACACCATTTAGGCCACTCGATTGTATAATTTTAGTACTTCTTCCAATGATATTTTGTTTTACTTGTTATATCCCATTGAAGTTGTTTATACATATACAATTACCCATAACTTTTTATGAGTCAATTAATATCATTTATTAATTTAGACTTAATTTTAAAAGGAAAGTAAGGAATAATGTAGTGTAGAGTTCAAGTCATTTGAAATAGTGAATGTGTATAGGTTGATTGGTAGGGACCACCCCACCTTCGCTTGCATACTTTTTTCATAGGATTGCACACTTTTCAAGTAGTTTAACCAATTAAACCATGCTGCGCATTATATTTTCATGGGATAACGCCCTTGTTGGAATTGTTTAAACATTGTAAAACGTCTGTATCCAATGAAAAAACTATGCAAGCAAAGGTAGGGTGGGCGGGTGTCCCTTACCAACCAAACTATGCCCATTCACTATTTCAAATGGCTTGAACTCTGCACTACACAATTATCCAACTTTTTATGAGTCAATTAATATCATTTATTAATTTAGACTTAATTTTAAAAGGAAAGTAGGGAATAATGTAGTGTAGAGTTCAAGTCATTTGAAATAGTGAATGTGTATAGTTTGATTGGTAGGGACCACCCACCCACCCCATCATCGCTTGCATACTTTTTTCATGGGATTACACACTTTTCAAGTAGTTTAACCAATTAAACCATGCTGCGCATTATATTTTCATGGGATAACGCTCTTGTTGGAATTGTTTAAACATTGTAAAACGTCTGTATCCAATGAAAAAACTATGCAAGCAAAGGTAGGGTGGGCGGGTGGCCCTTACCAACCAAACTATGCCCATTCACTATTTCAAATGGCTTGAACTCTGCACTACACAATTATCCAACTTTTTATGAGTCAATTAATATCATTTACACAATTTAGACTTAATTTTAAAAGGAAAGTAAGGAATAATGTAGTGTAGAGTTCAAGTCACTTGAAATAGTGAATGGGCATAGTTTGGTTGGTAGGGATCACCCACCCACCCCACCTTCGCTTGCATACTTTTTTCATGGGATTACACACTTTTCAGGTAGTTTAACCAATTTAACCATGCTGCGCATTATATTTTCATGGGGTAACGCTCTTGCTGGAATTGTTTAAATATTGTAAAACGTCTGTATCGAATGAAAAAAAACTATGCGAGCAAAGGTGGGGTGGGTGGGTGTTGCCTTCCAACCAAACTATGCACATTTACTATCTCAAATGACTCTACATTACATTGTTCCCTATATATTTAAAAAATGAAACTGAATTAATAAATGAAATTAATTGAATCATAAAAAGTTATGGATAATTGTGTAGTGCAATAGACTTAATTTTAAAAGAAAAGAAAGGAACAATATAGTGTAGAGTTCAAGCCATTTGCAATAGTGAATATACACATTCATTTGGTTGTTAGGACCCACCCACCCCACCTTCGCTCACATACTTTATTCATGGGTTTACACACTTTCCAGGTAGTTTAATCAATTTAACCTTTAATTCTATTTTATCAATTATGTGATGATTAATCAATGACACTAGCCTTCGCAGAGTGAAGCATACCAACTCTGAAACAGTTGTTTATTTGGTTGCCAGTGGTGACAGACCAGTCAGATTT
The DNA here is from genome assembly GCA_963942505.1 of Lordithon lunulatus. Lineage (NCBI taxonomy): Eukaryota > Metazoa > Arthropoda > Insecta > Coleoptera > Staphylinidae > Lordithon > Lordithon lunulatus. The sequence continues at coordinate 66,723,778 of OZ012666.1, forward strand.
TTCTACAGACCAACTTATAGAATAGAACCCCAGGCCTTTAGTAAGTGAATAAGTAAAACATTCATGATAATTCTATTATGACATTAACTACACTTATACAACTAATTCAAGATGTTTTAAATATATCACTAGAAACGAAAAAAACTTGCAATATTCATTCTTTGTATATATCAAAAATTATACATACTAGCGTGCTAAACAGTACTCTAATACAAGCTCTATATATCACGACCCGTATCGCATTGCGAAGCCATCTAAATCATAGTAAGCTCCATCATGCCGCAGCTCCGTGTAAAAACTCTTAATTAGATTAGAAAAGGTGGGAGCTGAGCCAGCAGCATCCGATCGCTGACGACGGGGTGGGTGAGAGTTGGCGGTGCCCTCAAGGTGTTGAAATATTAAGGGTCGTTCACATAAACTTAATTGGACGTAAAGCAATTACGGGGGACACGCGTTATTTGTGCCCGGGGGGGTGGTGGTGGCAAAATATTGAGTCTGCAAATATTGATTTCAGCAGTAAATAAAGACTGCGAGACAAAACACGAGTTAACTCACTTGGAAACTCGCGAATATAAAAACTTTCGAGGGGTGACGACTTATAAATATTCAGCCGACGCAATTATTGATTGACAGGAAGTAAGGACTGTCGCAAATTGAAGATTACGCAGGATTTATAATAATAAAACGATAAAGATGTTATTACGATACATTTTGAGTAAAGTCTATGTGATAGAATTAGATATTATATTCATATGAAAACATTGATTGACAGGAAGTAAGGACTGTCACTAATTCAAGATTACGCAGGCTTTATAATAATGAAACGATAAAGATGTTATGACCTTACAATTTTGCGTAAATTCTATGTGATAGAATTAGATAATATTATATTCATATGAAAACATTGATTGACAGGAAGTAAGGACTGTCACAAATTGGAGATTATGCAGGCTTTATAATAATGAAAGGATAAAGATGTTATGACCTTACAATTTCGCTTAAAGTCTATTTGATAGAATTAGATAATATTATATTCATATGAAAACATTGACTGACAGGAAGTAAGGACTGTCACAAATTAGAGATTACGCAGGCTTTATAATATTGAAAGGATAAAGATGTTATGACGATACAATTTCGCTTAAAGTCTATTTGATAGAATTAGATAATATTATATTCATACAAAAACATCAAGGCTCGGGTATATAAAGGTGTAATTGGACGCCTTTCTGCAGAAAGGAACCGACCTACAAAATATGTTTGTTTCTCTTACCTTTATACTCAAGGTAAACAATTTAAGTTAACGAAATAAAAGAATATAGCTTTAAAACTCTAGAAGTCCAAAATTAACCGGAGATGAGATAATAATAATAATAATATAATAGATAATTTTTAATTTATATAAATCTTTGTATAAATCTGTTTTATCAACTTTAGGTGGATTGGTTCCTTTCTGCAGAAAGGCGTCCAATTAGCCACTGGTCCATAAATTGTGGTTAAAGTTGGATAATATTACCATATGATTTCAAATCATTTAACGTACAATTGTCTTACCATTACTAGAAGCCACCGTATAAACAGCATAGTGAACAGCGTTCGGAAACTTACCTGAAAAAGAAAGAAAAACTTAATAGTACAAGAAATTATTAAAATAAATTTAACTTTAACGAAACATATCGAACTGCGCTATGACTACAAACAACATAATGTTATGTATAAAATTCGCGTAAAGAACATGTACACTATTCGTAGTGACAATTTAAAATAGAAACTGCATGCTCTCTATTATTATAAAAAGCTTAAAATGTGCCAGCATTAAATTTATATACAAAACAATCGCATGTTCAAAACATGTGCATTAAATAAGTTACCATCTGAAACGCTTTATATTTATAATCCACTGCTCTTGTTTCCACTGTACTGAGAATTGTTATTAACAATTAATTATATCTAAAGCAAGCAAACACTACAAACAAGCGATAATAACGCAATTGCAATCTTAATGCATTAATAATTACAATTATATGATTGCTGCATGCAAATCGATTTTGCGAACACAATAAAACGTAAATTTGGTGTAAACCCATTTACGTGTGACTCACACGGGCAACAGACTGCAATTATTGCGTTCGCATTTCCACTTTCACCTAATGGAAAAATATTGAATGCACTCGCGTCTCTATTCAATCGGGCGATATTTCCCATTTGATATTTAAATGAGGGGACGAGACTCGCGCAATCGCTATTTCTAGTGAATGCAGAGAAATCTCGGAAGGGTTCAAGATACAAACTACAAATTGATTATGGAAATATATTTAGCGCTTATGTAAAAACTTGGGGTTTCATAAATATGTGTTGTATATATAGAGGACTACAACCACCTATTTATAAATAGATTTTAGAATTTCTATAAGATTCTTCGATGACTGATAAAATAGAAAAACGTTGTACAGTTTCGAATCGTGTGTATATTTTTGAAGAATTGAAATAGGTAAAGTGTCATTTCTATTAGAGAGATTTTTTGTTTTATTTCTAAGAAAATAGTCGAAATAATAAATAAGAATTTTGTACACAATTACATAAATGTAGTGCCTGTTGCCCGCACTATTGGCAGAGAAAGAGACCCATAGTGCCAGGAGTGAAAGAGGTCAGAAACATCAGGAACATGATGAATTCCCTATGATAAACTAAAGATCGTTTTAGACAAGACAATTTCTTGACTCAAAAGTTAGTCAATATGCGAGACAATCTAAATTGTCTCGTACCATACAGCAAATTATTTGAAATATTGAATTGGATGGTAGATTGAATGAAAAAAAATAACACGTTGTATTTGTCAAGGACAATTGTATGGGAGGAGGATATATGAATTCATTTCTTGAACAACTTGTGAGCTAAGAAATTGTTTTGTCTAAAACGACCTTTACAATATAGGTTCGCACAAATTGCAGACTCGGAATTTTTTTTGAAACCACATAATACTTATTAGGTCTGCAATCTACATCAACAATCATTTTATTTTACAACACAACCCCCTAATTTGCAAATTTAGTTTATAAAATAAACATTTTCACCTCAAACAATTTTTTCTGTATATAACTAATGACATTTTAAATCATAATTAATGCATCTCGACCAACCCGCCCTCAATAATATTCACCACAACGCAAAAAAAACTAACTAGGTCAGCCTGATGTGCATTTCGGTAACCCTGAATAAATACGAATCACGAAGGTTGCACGCGATCACTCGGTTCCCTGTGGCATTTCAAATAATTATGCAAACAAAGAGCCTGCACTAATGCACAAATATTGATGGACACAGAACTACTATAAAACGCAATCATCACCTGCATTCATGATAAAACAATGCGCAACGAACAGGAAATATTTTTTGAACACAATGAAAACGCTGAGTGTATTTTAATGAAGGACAATCACATCCCCTTACCAACTTTCCAAGAACTATCGAAATTAATTCACACGCGCACAATGGATCGATCGAGGGTCACTCAACTGAGTGAAAGTGAAAAATTAATAAATTTTCACCTTCGCGTGTTTAAAAGGATATCCTTTATGAATTTTTTGCAGACGATTAATTAGCGCCTGCGTTCGGTCTGCTAGGGGGAGAACAAATGCAATTTAGTTAATAGCACTGTATAATAATACACTACCACTATAACAATTGAAATTAGGCATACATGGCACACATAACTTGATTAATTAGTGCAATGCAAAATCTGCATGCGCGCCAAAGTAAGTAGTTAACACAGCTATGCCCGAGTTTAATTGAAGGTAATTTAGGTAATTGTGGCATTTCGATGGACAATAAATCAAATATCTGTGTGTTGCTGGTGCGTCTGTGTATGTAGCCGCCACATCAGCTAATATTGATTCTGTGAGTGAATTGTTCAAATATATATTCTAATTTGATTTACTAATTTGTAGATGGAAATGTACAATTGCGTATACAGGGTGTTCCATTGGCATATCATCGCTTAAGCAGCTACACTAAAATACATCTAAAATTTTATTTGAAGTTGACAGGAGAGAGAAAAACTAATTATAAAATATGATAAATAAAACGATTTTTTACTTTGTTTTTTTTATCACACTTCACTTACACTTTGCAACTAGTTTCGGTTAAGCTCTAGCCATTTTCGAGCTCCACCGATGATTATAAAATGTTTATTGGAGTTATTTTAGTGTGACAAATTATCATTTTTTTAAATTTTATTGATTATATTTTATTTATTTTAATCGGGAGCAATTTAATTAATCCAATAAACATTTTTCGCTAGTTGGTAAGTAACCGGCATTAAATGTTCTATAACCAGAACTATTTCCATTTTGCTGATATTTTAACGGGTTTAAAATATACTAAAAATAATAAACGACCTGCCTTAAGTTTTCATGCTCCAAAACTAGCATAATTATACATTTTTTAGTGTTATATTGAATTTAATTCTAAAGTTTAAAATTCAATTCATTCAAGTAGTTCTATTTAAATCTCTCATTATTTATCAGTTGACAACTCGATAGAATAAAAATAAGTTGTTATATTTACAGCTCTCAAGGGTGTTCATAATAGATAACCCACACAGTGTGTAACTTTAAAAAAAACGCAAAGCACGTCATTTAAATGAATATACGCGACCTGTAATATTGATTGAAGCCATAAATCAAACGTTGTGACCCTTCTGGGTCTTTCTAAATTCTCTTTAAGGCGAGATTTATTCCGTTTCAAGTGTAATTTCTGTCCCGAGGATATCCTCGCGGGCGTGATCCTTTACTATTTTTAAGCGCATATTCATAGGGCATTACCGAGCGCCAGAAGCCCCGTTGTTGGCACACTGCGAGATAAAATGCACTTCACGGGTCGATTCGGGTTTTAAACGACGCGGATTATGAATACTGCGAGGGGTGACCTTTGGAGATTTGTGTTTTTATTTCCGTGTTTATCCAACTGGGAATTCGGAATGGCGCAGCAGGTTTGATAGATTTTATTGCCACTTCGGTGAGGTGTATAGTACGCAAGGTTAATATTTATAGCTATGAGAATGTTATGATTGAAGTATTTATATAGGTGAACTATATAGAGATCAAAAATTTAACGCAATTAATTTTATTATGCTAAACTAGTACTCAAATATTTATAATATAGCTGCATATTATAAATATTGGATTTTCTTTAGCCGAAATGATATAAATTGACCAAGAGCAAAGAAGATTAATTTTAATATATTTTTTTAACCAAACAGCCTAAACAAATTTACTACCATACCAAAAGACTGGCAAACAGCACTAATCGTACCGATACACAAGAAAGGGGAGAAGACGAAATGCTCAAATTATAGAGGCATAACACTAATAAATATAGGGATGAAATAATAAAACAATAAATAAAACAGGTATGGGAAGCAAGAACTGGAAATAAAAGAAGAGGTAGCCAAGAAAAGGGTGGGACTACAGAATAGAGGAAATAATAATCAAGAAAGGAAAGACAGTTAGACAAGCAAGAGAATTGGCGAAGAACAGAAAAGAGTGGAAAGAATTTACAAATGTATGAACAACAATAATAATTGTAAAGAATAATGTTAAGTAATATAAATGTAATAGCCTACACCGAAAGGTAAATAGATCCAGGTATCATACGTTTTAAATACTGAAATACCGGTATTCATCCCGGCAGCACTAGATTTAAATACCAAAATTTCGGTATTGAAATTTGCTTGGCTATAAACTCATCATGCCTTTTAATTATTACTCAGGATATAATATTTTATGTTTTTGGTTACACAATACACCCACACAAAATACTGTATTATATATGGAACACATACAATCCATACAATGTAATAAAGTGCGAATAATGCAAACCGCAAACACACAAAAGCGACTGCATTGTGGTATTCGCAGAGAAAACAATTTGAGCTAACAATGGATTGTTGGGGTGGAATTACTTTGTAAATTAAATTCCCAGTTAAAAAGTATTTTCAATTGCCCGTTTTATTCTGGTCCACGTCCTCCGTCAACAACAACATAATAACCACAAAGAAAGTGCGCATATTTGTCTGGCTGGATATTAAATAGTTTAGCTCGGGCCACAGGTTCAAACTGAAATATCGACAGCAGCCATTCAACGTACTATCGATTGATTCAAAATATAATATTACCAACTACGCATTTTATTTTATTCTTCTTATGGACTCTTAAGAAGAATCACTTAGACAAACTAAATGCCTTCGAAATGTGGTGTTACCGGAGAATGTGGCGTATTCCATGAACAGATAAAGTAACTAACACTGAAGTCTTAAATAAAATGCAAAAAGAACTGGAAATAATTCACACCATAAACAAGAGACAAGTTACAATACCTAGGCAACATAATGAGAGGACCCAAATACGCGCTGCTACAATTGATAGTACAAGGAAAGATCAGCTTCAATCCCATACAGTAATGTAGAAAACACATAGCACCGTAGCATTCTTGTTCTAAGTTCTAGGCTTATATCCCTACTAGTGAAGAGCTTTTTCATTTTCACAAATATTGATCTCGTTATTTCAATCCTTGTTTTAATTTCTTTTGTTTGGTTACCCGGTTGATCTATCCAGGTTCCAAGGTATACGTCTGCACATTTTCTATGGCGGTGTTCGCTACGCATAATATTCAAAATAATCCTTATTTCTACTGAGTTCTCATTAATTATTTTATGTCAGAATAAACCCATCTTTATGTATTATGTTAAAAGATATGAGACAAGACAACCCCCGAATATGCTCGAACATAGTTATAATGAATAAAATAAGTAAAGGCAGTATAATACGATGCTAAAAAAAACTAGTCTACATATTTGTCTGGCTTGATATTAAATAATTCAGCCAGTGTTGCAGGTTTAATTAAAATAGTTTCCCACCAAAAAAACAACAACTATGATGCATCTAACACGTTATTGATTGATTTCGGGTGGCGATTATAATTTAATATCGTGCGAGCAACTGCTGGTGATCCAACAAATTCTGTAACCTATAACGCGCTACTCAGCATAATGGGCGCATAGGTTATGGATAAATTATACACGAATTATTTATGGATGAGTTAATTCAATAACAAACATATTATAATTAAATTGTGGGGAGGCATACTAATAGGGATTTTATTAATGAGGCTGTATTTTAAAATACAAAGTTCTGATTAAATAATGCGATAAATACAAATAAAAATACATTAATAAGTCTATTTCTAGAATCGCATACATACATTTAAAAAAACTTCTATCTTCATAGGGCTATCAGCCATGAGGCTTTTCCGCCGGTCATAAATTGAACATTTTAAATAAAAACGAAAAATTATTAACACCCGAACAAGTATCTTTATGAAATATAATAAAACTTGATTTGATTTGTGTGTGTGTCAATATAATCTCTGTTGTTTATTGATCGGGAAGAGGTGAAGTGATTTGACTGGCCAGACCTGTTCTGGCGCTCACACCGAATGGTGCTCACGTTGATCTTCCGCTTTGTCGAGAGTGATGAACTCTTTTGTCTCTGTTAATTGCAAATAATTTAATTACCGCGAGGATAATCAATCTTGCGCGCAGATGCTGTAAACTTTGGTCAGCCTCGCATCAATCTGGTTTCTTTTTTGCAGGCAGTCTACATTCTATTCATGTTATTTTTCATCGTGTCAATTTTGTTTAATTGATTAATTTTGCTGCAATTTTTATTATACCGTGTTTCATTTATATTTACTCAGGAATTTGAAATGGCTACTCAATTTTTTACAGAGGTATGCTTTCAGCTATAACCAGCAGCACATAAATCAATAATGGCATGTGTAGTAAGCTTCAGCTTTCTGAGTAATACCCATAATTACAGGCACGTTGAATAAAATACTATTTTCTACTTCCCGTTTGCAGTGGCTACTTTATGATAGTATTTTCATACACACAAAACAGTGTTCTGATTATGATATTTTATACGTTGCTTTTTTGGGAACTTTCTCATGGTCCCCTAAAAGAACCTAACGCCCGGTTTCTCCAACGAATCTTAACTAGTTTAAGACCGTCTTAATGGTGCAACTCTTTAAGACCGTCTTATTATAAGAATAAAGATCGGAGCTTAAAACGATAAGATGGTCTTACATTGTAAGACTAAGTAAAGGTCGTTTTAGACAAGACAATTTCTTAGCTCAAAAGTTGTTCAAGAAATGAATTCATATATCCTCCTCTCATACAATTTGTCCTTGACAAATAGAATGCGTTATATTTTTCCATTCGATCTACCTTCCAATTCAATATTTCAAATAATTTGATGTATGATACTAGACAATTTAGATTGTCTCGCATCTTGACTAACTTTTGAGTCAAGAAATTGTCTTGTCTAAAACGACCTTAAGATCTACATATGTTTGGTGCAGCAGAATAAAAATTTAAGACGTGGTTATATATAAGACGAGCATATATAAGACGAGATTATATAAGACGAGCTTTAAGATTCGTTGGAGCAACGAGCGCAAGAAATAAAATAAATAAAATCGCAGAATTTGGTAGTTACAATTTACTTCTTAGATACAGATATATTTACTGAAAATAAAAACGGTATAATCGTAAACTATTAACACAGCTATACAATTGGTAATTATTATTTCAACAACAATGTACCATTTGATAAATCTCCAAATCCCAGGCGATGATAAAATCGCGTACTTAATGAATTAATCAAGTTTAAGATGAAAGTAATTAAACGCAGGAATCAGAATATAATCATCAAGCGCTTAATGCAGCCTCGAACGAACGGAAGATCGTAGCGATATTAGCTAATTTCTAGATTAATGACTAGCGATCTCTCGAGAGTACGACGTTCGTGGCATTTGCACGGTGCGAGGTTGAAAGCAGCTATTCCACAAAACAGCATAAATCAGTGGCAACTATTTCGTGTGCAATTTGTCAGGCACACATAAACACGTAACTAATTTTACGCACAGTATTTTCAGCGAACTTTGATCTTAAGTTTCAATTGTAGTGCTAGTGACACCATTTATTAAAGCCCTTTTAGGTATCAAGTATTCAGCTTAAATGTTTATAAATGTAACAAAATATTCAGTTACCTTACACAATCAATATTACTGTCAATATTTTAGAATAATGACCTTACTGTAGAATAATGTTCATTATTCTAAAATATTAATAGTATTACTTATCAAGTAAGGTATAGCAATGATGGTATGAAGGGAATACTGATGTTTATCCAGATAATTGATTACTTGGTAAATATAAAAACCGGACAGTATTAGGACTGACAGTATTATTGACTGTGTAAGGTGCCTTATAAAGGTCAATAATACTGTCAATATTTTAGAATAATGACAGTATTACTGTATGATAGTATGTTTAAAATTTTCATTATTCTGAAATATTGACAATATTACTGATCGTCTAAGGTATAGAAATAATGGAATGAAGAGAATACTGATGTTTATCAGGTTAATTGATTACTTAATAAATATAAAAGGAGCATTGAAGCAAATACTGACAGTACTAGGACTGACAGTATTATTGATCGTGTAAGGTGCCTTATTGAGTTGCTAATAAGGGATGTTGCGTTTATCAAAGTTTGACTGTACTAACAATTAAAAATCCCCCCCTCGCTCAAAGTGTATAAGGCACCTTACACGGTCAATAATACTGTCAATCCTAGTACGGTCAATATTTGCTTCAATCCTCCTTTTATATTTATCAAGTAATCAATTATCCGGATAAAGATCAGTATTCTCTTCATTACATCATTACTATACCTTACACGATAAGTAATACGATCAATATTTTAGAATAAGGAACATATTATCGTACAGTAATACTGTCATTATTCTAAAATATTAACAGTAATATTGATCGTGTAAGATGCCTTTATGAGTAAACTGTCTATTTAAAAATCAGATATCTTTTAGTTTTACATAACAATATGTTTTGTGCTAATAAATTATTAATTATTTAATTATTAAATATTCTGAATAAATAACAAAAGTAAGACGAAATTAAAACTATCCTAAATCGTTTAATGAGACTCATTAATAGTTAATGTGCAATATGCCATTTCGGTTTACTTTATGATGAGTTAAGCGCCCAACTTCCATAACTGTAATTGGAAACGTTGGTGGTGGATTAAGTTGCTCATATAAGCAAATGCGTATTTCACAGTAATTAGTCTAGTAAGGCAGCCACAATGGATTAAAATGAGCATAATCTAGGAGGACTAGGATTGCTAGCTTGTCGGAAGGCAACATTAAAATAATTAACATTGCTGGTGTTACTAGACAAATATTAATATAATGCTACTGATATCCTTCGGCCGTTATTTTTTAAAGTCATTTTAAATTCGACATATCGAAAACTGATACTAATTTTTAAAAAAAGCTTCTATTTTTGTCTCGTATCATACAGCAAATTATTTTAAATGTTGAATTGGATGGTAGATCTAAAAATATAACGCGTTCTATTTGTCAAGGACCAATTGTATGAGAGGAGGATATATCAATTCATTTATTCAACAACTTTTGAGCTAAGAAATTGTCTTGTCTAAAACGACCTTTAGGACACTGTTTTACAATTCACAATGTAATAAAAGTCTAGTCGTATTTCAGTACGACTGAATTTATATTTCACCTACGACACATATATTACCAACATATCTTTTTTAATATTTGTGTAATCCTAAATATCTCTATCCAGTATTACACATACTTATTTATTTATTCGTTTATACAACGATTATATACAACATAAGTTGTAATACAATGCAATGTTTAAAGAGGCAAACTAAAAATTAAATTGAAGTGGAGTTTCAAATATTGAAGTGCTCTATTAATTTTGTCTTCAAACAAATATCATAATATTTAAAACACTTCAAACTCTTGTTTATAGACTCATATATTTTATATGTCATCACGTACACGTTGTTATCGGCAAAAAGGATATCCGCTATAAACAAAGCCAAGTCTCTTTCTTCGTGGCGAATAAAGGAGAGCACGCGGTGTCCGTGTGGGACGTTTGAAGGCCGCAGTCGCCCGTGCCGTTGGGTTTGTTGACCGTCTCTCTAACACTCTAAACACCATCAGCTGCTCACTTCGCAGCCACTGCGATACACCATTTAGATTGCCTCCCATCCGCGCAATATATACAGTCTGAGACACACACACATCTCGTATAAATAAGCCATTAAAAGTGGTTGTGAGAAAGCGCGCAGGAATGTGTGCGTTGTGGGTGTAATTCACTGCGGTGGCGTGTAATCTAATTAAAAATAATCAAGAAAAGTTTGAAATTTTCCTGGTGAATTTATTATTCCTCTTTTATTATTCCCGCCGGCGACTGGGCGAGAGAGACTAACAATGGGAGCTCGGGACAGCACGTCGTTAGCCTGTGGTCGCAGGATAGAAGCTCAATTTGGACCTCTATCAGGACAATGCGGTAACGTTTGGGGGGGCAGCCGGGTGGCCAACCACCACGACGTCCTTGTATAGCTCATTCGCTTTTATAACGCGATTTACATAATCGCGAACGCAAATGAGGCGAGGCTGATTTGTTCTAGTAACATTACTAACTTGGCTGTCTTTTATTTGACTAAATTCATTCACAATTTACGTATTAACGTTTTGTGACTTCAACAAAGGTTTCAGAAAACAGGTGCACTATAAAGGTACTGTAGTAATACAGAAAGTCAATTATATTGTAGGAGAAAAATAAAAGTATATTGCATTGAATTCTAAGCTGAAAATTTGAAATATAATATATATATATATATATATATATATATATATAAAAAACAGGTGCACTATAAAGGTACTGTAGTAATATAGAAACTCAATTATATTAGAGGAGAAAAATAAAAGAATACTAAGCTGAAAATTCGAACATATATACATATATACATATAAAGGGACACTCTGGCCAGGACACACGACACCTTGAATGATCAATCGGATCACTCACTTGAAATCAAGTGTAGAATCGAAAAAGTCAGATCAGAATTTTTACGAATGGTGATAACATTCAAACATTCAATAGTTACGACTTGAATAAGACCTAGGCTTCTCAAATTCTACGTCTTCTCAATAATTTTCTATGAGGTATAATTATGGACAGTCACTGAAGCTTCGATCAAATACTCGAAGCATTTGTAATTTGGATCCATAGGGAAATGTTTAAAATATCATGGGAGGAACTCGTAACAAAGTAAGAAGTGAGTGTTGAGAAAAGCGAAAATACATCGAGAACTACTTACATGATAAAGCGCAGGAAAATGGCATATCTTAAGAGGAAATAGATACCGAATCCTAAAAATAATTATGAATAGTAGGGTCGAGGGAAGATGTATAGAAAGAAAACAAGCTTCTTGTTTAAAGAACTGAGACTGGACATACAAAGAGACAAAAAGTACAAAGGTTTTCCTGATGTGTATATCAAGAAAACCTTTGTACCAAAACATTAAAATGCACACACGTATTGCAGATAGTTGTTTCATGTGTAAATGTCATTAAATCAAGAGGTTTGAATCATCGTCAGTTCCAGCAATTCCTACATGGCTTGGAAACAGAACACGCAGACGTAATTTTCAGTAAAAACTGTTCAGTTTTCCGAAAAACCAAAAATCATTTACTGCAGTGATCGTCAACGTTCAGGAGACCTTATACCAGGGACTTATACGAATAAGAAGTATGTTTGTTTGTTTTCCAACTCAATAATACAAAATATAATTATTAAGATGGTTGTTAATATTTTTTTGTGTGTAAAATAAAAAATATTAGATATATATATATATATATATATATATATATATATATTATCAATTGCCTTTTACCTTTCGGTGTAGGCTATTACATTAACATTATTAACATTATTATAGTTTACAATTACTGTTGTTTATACATTTGTAAATTCTTTCCACTCCTTTCTGTTATTAAAATATTAGATATTACAACAAAATGACAAGGGGACAAGTACTATCAGTATTTGCTTCAATCCTCCTACTTATCAAGTACCAATTATCCGGATAAACATGAATATTCTCTTCATTCCATCATTACTATACCTTACATGATAAATAATACTGGCAATATTTTATAATAATAAAGATTTTAGGCATGTAATACTCTCATTATTTCAAAATATTGATAGTATTATTGATCGTGTAAGGTGCCTTATTAGGACCATGTATATTACATTTTCTGTCAAATTAATTGGCTATTATTGAACATAATCAAAATTTGTATGCGCCCACAAAATTGTATTGTCACTTTATATTATTTATGCGGACGAACGATTATGTAATTTTGAATTAAATTAAATGCATGCATGCAAATTGCTATGCGCATTGTTCAGAAAACAGTAATTAAGTTCCCTATTATTTCATTGTATACGAATTTGCGGTTATAAATAAATCTAAAATTATCGGCGTGCATTTTGAAAACAATATAAACAGTAATTCCAATAAAAGTAGCCATTAAAAAAAACATCCAAGGTGAGTTTTTGTTATTGCATTTCAGTGATAAGCAGTCGTGATGGCACAATACGACATGCACTACAATAATGGGTATAGATTATGTTTTAATACTTTTCTGTTTATTTTATAGAATGCAGCAAACTTTTTATTATAAACGGCTGGTGTGTATAGAAGGCAGCCAAATATATTTTTGAATATATAGTTTGCACAAATCTATGCCAGACTTGTATGTAAAGGTCGTTTTAGACAAGACAATTTCTTAGCTCAAAAGTTGTTCAAGAAATGAATATATCCTCCTCCCATACAATTTGTCCTTGACAAATAGAATGCGTTATAGTTTCCCATTCAATCTACCATCCAATTCAATATTTCAAATAATTTGCTATATGATACGAGACAATTTAGATTGTCTCGCATCTTGACTCACTTTTGAGTCAAGAAATGAATTCATATATCCTCCTCCCATACAATTTGTCCTTGACAAATACAACACGTTATATTTTTCCATTCGATCTACCATCCAATTCAATATTTCAAATAATTTGCTGTATGATACGAGAAAATTTAGATTGTCTCGCATCTTGACCAACTTTTGAGTCAAGATGCGAGACAATCTAAATTGTCTCGTATCATACAGCAAATTATTTGAAATATTGAATGGTAGATCGTAGATCGTTCTATTTGTCAAGGACAAATTGTATGGGAAGAGGATATATGAATTCATTTATTGAACAACTTTTTAGCTAAGAAATTGTCTTGACTAAAACGACCTTAAGGATTTCTATGGATTTAATAATAATAATTAAATATATTGCATGACAACAACGAAAAAAAATATTACTATAATTATAACACTGGCCAACCAGCCAGTAGGTAGGTAGATTATTAGTCACTGATTGCATGACATATGTTTGTTTTATATATATATATATATATATATATATATATATATATATATATATATATATATATATATATATCAAACGTTAATAATTACATTCACATATAATAAAATTTTATTAACCATACCAATTCATTAACTGCATAAAACACGCAAAACTTTAGTACAATCAACTAATAGTAAATGACCATAATCCTTTATTAAAAGTCAAGGTGTATTGTACTTAGGAAGTTCATTAAAATTACACTGCGGACATTTAGTTTTATTGGAGTTTTATTTGTGTGTATTCGTAATGGTCTCTAATATCGTAATTTTCTCCAGTGGGTGAGTGATACATATTTAATGCAAGACTGGGTGTACCACAAATTTTAGTACGTCTAAAAACGAGGTGCATGAATGATTAATGAAGGCCGCAGAGCGCCCACCGCCGCTCAAATATTAAAGTGGAAGCATTGAAATGGCAACATATGAATACAACCTAAATAGACCTACTAAATTATGCGATGATGATAAATAAATAAAACGTTGTTCTTCCTAACGAAGTATAATTATTTGAACATGTTTTTTTTACTTGAATCCACTGCACAGTTCTCAAACAGCAAACGCTAAGGTGGATTTATACGGACAGAATAAAATAATAAGTAGAAGAAAAACTATAGAAGTAAAAATTATTTTAAATATATAAAACTTTGTTCTTCCTAACGAAATATAATTATTTGAACATATGTTTTTTACTTGAATCCAGTGGACAGTTCTCAAACAGCAAACGCAAAGGTGGATTTATGAGGACAGAATAAAATAATAAATAGAAAAAAAACTATAGAAGTAAAGATTATTTTACTTTGCGGCGTTGTCTATTCTGTAGCTTTATTTTTATAAATATAAGCATTAGAATATTTAAGACTGTTTCGGGATTATCAATTTATTAGAAAATATAAGACTATTTTGGGGTTATCAATTTATTAGAATATTTAAGACTGCTTTGGGATTATCAATTTATAAATCAAAACAGTAAGAATACTGATTATTTTTTTTTCGAAACATTGAATGTTGAAACTAAGCAAAATGATGAGTAAACGCGTCTGAAAATTAACTAAACAGTTATAAATATACGCATTAGAATATTTAAGACTGTTTAGGGATTATCAATGTATTAGAATATTTAAGACTATTTTGGGATTATTAATATATTAGAACATTTAGGACTGCTTTGGGATTATCAATTTATAAGTCAAAACAGTAAGAATTCTGAGTTGTTTTTTTTTCGAAACATTGAATGTTGAAACTAAGCAAAATGATGAGTAAACCCGTCTGAAATTTAACTAAACAGTTATAAATATAAGCATTAGAATATTTAAGACTGTTTAGGGATTATCAATGTATTAGAATATTTAAGACTATTTTGGGATTATTAATGATTTAGAAGATTTAAGACTGCTTTGGGATTATCAATTTATAAGTCAAAACATTAAGAATGCGGAGTTGTTTTTTTTTTCCTCGAAACATTGAATGTTGAAACTAAGCAAAATGATGAGTAAACGCGTCTGAAATTTAACTAAACAGTTATAAATATAAGCATTAGAATATTTAAGACTGTTTATGGATTATCAATTTATTAGAATATTTAAGACTATTTTGGGATTATCAACGTATTAGAACATTTAAGACTACTTTGGGATTATCAATTTATAAGTCAAACCAGTAAGAATCCTGAGTTGTTCTTTTTCTCGAAACATTGAATGTTGAAACTAAGCAAAATGATGAGTAAACGCGTCTGAAATTTAACTAAACAGTTATAAATATAAGCATTAGAATATTTAAGACTGTTTAGGGATTATCAATGTATTAGAATATTTAAGACTATTTTGGGATTATTAATGTATTAGAACATTTAAGACTGCTTTGGGATTATCAATTTATAAGTCAAAACAGTAAGAATGCTGAGTTGTTTTTTTTTTCTCGAAACATTGAATGTTGAAACTAAGCAAAACGATGAGTAAACGCGTCTGAAATTTAACTAAACAGTTATAAATATAAGCATTAGAATATTTAAGACTGTTTAGGGATTATCAATTTGTTAGACTATTTAAGACTATTTTGAGATTATTAATGTATTAGAACATTTAAGACTGCTTTGGGATTATCAATTTATAAGTCAAAACATTAAGAATGCGGAGTTGTTTTTTTTTTCTCGAAACATTGAATGTTGAAACTAAGCAAAGTGATGAGTAAACGCGTCTGAAATATAACTAAACAGTTATAAATATAAGCATTAGAATATTTAAGACTGTTTCGGGATTATCAATGTATTAGAATATTTAAGACTATTTTGGGATTATTAATATATTAGCACATTTATGACTGTTTTGGGATTATGAATTTATAAGTCAAAACAGCAAGAATGCTGAGTTGATTTTTTTCTCGAAACATTGAATGTTGAAACTAAGTAAAGTGATGAGAAAACGCGTCTGAAATTTACCTTTAACAGTTTCGGTTTCGACGAAACTAAGAAATTCGGATTCGGCTAAAAAAAAAAAACTAGGACTGTAATAAAATTGATGACGTAATCATGTAAATAATACTGAAATACGTAATCAGCCCAGATAAAAGCGTCATGGGTGGAAATTATATAATTCATTCTACTATTGCCTTGCGACACAATGGGCTCCACCTGCGCACATATTTTGGCATGGCATTTCGACAAGCAGGTAGGTAGGTAGAATAGAATTCAACGAGCGACAGGTAGGGGGAATGCCGCATTTAAAAGAGAAATCACAGCTGTGCTGAAAGGAAAGAATTATGTGGGCACAACGATAGTGACTAGGAATATTTATTAATAAATATATAATTCTGTTTTAAATAATCCTAATTAACATCATAATACGCCGGTTGTCCATAGCACCGTCTGAGTTCAATAAACAGCAATATTTAGATTTGACTAATTTCATGGCGGCATCGTCATTATTGTATGTCTTATTGTCCCATATTGGATGCACTTAATGTTAGTTATAATATAGTTACTACTACTAGATGCAATGCCCTTTGCCCGATAGGAGTTGAAATTATAGAAAATAAGAAGTTTTTTAGTGGAAGACCATTCCAACATTTTTAAATAGCAGCCCCTGCCGAGATTCACCTTATTTTAAAGGTAAAAAATAAACACATCCTCATAAACCAAAACCAGAATTATTTCAAGAATTATGAGGGGTTGATTACCAAATGGTAACCTTCGGGTCCTTCTGTCGTGTGTTTTTGTATGTGTAGTGAAATAACTGTAAAAAATATTGTAACTACTACTACTACTAGTATGACTTTTGTAATTAGATTCTCATTGAATTAATTTAACACCTGTAATATTAAATTAATTATTTCGGAATTGTATGCTCCTTCTGAGAGGGAATTTCACTTCTCCCGTTTACACCGTACCAAAGACATAAGACTCTGTTGATTGTTAATATTATAATTTATTTCTTATTTTATTAATGTTTATCCTAAAACTCGACCTGCAACATTGTACGCTTATACTATGGTCAATAGTTTCATTCTTAAGAGCTAATATTGTAAATATTAACAACAGAAAATGAGAATTTAATGACTATTATATTTCAATTGATTAATCCTTTATATTATCCAAATTTTTATAGCCACCTTCGTTATGGCATAATTCTCTGGGGAAGCTCATCTGAAATAGATAGTCTTTATCGTACAAAAAAAACAAATAGTTCGCATATTGTATGGACTAGATTATAGACATTCATGCCGTAACATTTTTAAAAGAAAGAATAAGGTGACGGGTAACGCTATTTACTACGTATACGGGAATTTAATATTTCTCTTCAAACATACAACGAAGCTAAACACCTTTAAAAGTAAACACAACTATCACAAGGACATCGAATATGGACTATAATTATCCAATACAAACCCTAATCATGCTTGAAACAGGACCAATATACAGTAGTCTAAAATGTTGCCAAATCACATCAAAATTATAAATAATTTTAAAAGATTCAAAAATGTAGTATTCAAAATACTTAAGGTCGTTTTAGACAAGACAATTTCTTGACTCAAAAGTTAGTCAAGATGCGAGACAATCTAAATTGTCTCGTATCATACAGAAAATTATTTGAAATATTGAATTTGATGGTAGATCGAATGAAAAAATATAACTCGTTCTATTTGTCAAGGACAAATTGTATGGGAGAAGGATATATGAATTCATTTCTTGAACAACTTTTGAGCTAAGAAATTGTCTTGTCTAAAACGACCTTTAGATAGAATGTGAACCATATTTACTAGAGGAATACTTTAATGAAGTTAAAAATATGATGTAATCACCACCTTTTTATTGTTGACAATATTTCAATGTATGATATATAATGTACTATTGTATATGTATTGTATGCATCTGAATTAAATAAATTGCTATTTCTATTTCTACATAATGATTCACGAGTGTGGCACATATAAATAATATAGTATACATTTAATTCACCTAATTATTTGCCAATTTGTGACGAGGATTGAAACTGCTCGAATTTTATAGCCCCAACATTTTTTTGTCACGTTTCCAACCTTCCCAACCCATTGTCCCACATAAAATTGTTTATAAAAACAAAGAGCCACCGTCGCAAACGCCACTTGTTATTTACAAACAAACCCGGCGGGTTTGATGCAATAAACAAACTACAATCGGGAAGTCGCATTTACAAAATCCAGCCCGTCAATTAATTTGCATTACAACTGGGTCAAACGCGAATATCTCTCCCCACAGCCTGCACTTATCTCAAACCAAAAGTGTACTCCACACGCATTATCGCATTCAGCAAACACTTTTTATCTAGCAAAAACCGGTGCCGACAAGCCCACTTACTGTTTGTTTATTACCGGGGCCCCCCTCGTCACAATAACCTAAGATTACTCGTGTGTTTTTTTTATTATTTATTGTCTATGGCGACGGGCACGGTACGAATTATAAATAGCCGGCCGCGGATAATAAAAGCGTCGGGGGGTATATATAAATAAATAAATAAAATGTATCCCACACTCACCATCCTTCATACTTTTGGACTGCGTGGCCGGGGCCCCGCTGCTGTGACTCTTGTCAACCGTGCAGTACATTCTCACACACGCTATCACAACGCTATCAGTCACTTTCACCGAATTAATTCGACCATAATTTTCGCTTAATTCTACGATTTTAACGCGGACACCGTTTAGCACACTAACAACACACTACCAAAACTCGGCCATTACTATTTTTAGCCTGCTACCGCGGAGAGGAGATAGATGGCCGCACCGTCACCTGACCTTCATTCGAAATTATAATTTTTGTGATTACTCCATACAATTTACAAAAAAACTAGTTACGCGTGTAATTTAATGATTGTGATTGCAATTAGTTACGGGTTTTTGTTTGATGCGATTGTTATGCAATTGCACAGTTGGTATTGTTGTGACAGAAAACATATGATCGAAATGTCAACGTCAACATGTCTTTAGGTTAATTTTTTGGGTGTTGTGGGTTGTTTTTAAAATATGTAAATTTAAATAACTAAAATGTCTGTCAATATTAAGGTTAATACTGTTGAATCTCAGGATAAAGTGCGACTTAAGTTGTTGTATTATGATATTACTAAATACTCCCAGTCTACACAGTTCTTGTTATGCAGTGTGGCTGTTTTTGTGTTCTTTCTACTTTATGGGTACATGCAGGAGTTGATTTTTACTATTGATGGGTTTCATCCATTCGGATGGTACTTGACTTTGGTGCAGTTTGGGTTCTACAGTCTTTTTGGAGTTGTTGAATCTTATGCTAATGGGGTTACACACAGAAAGTATGTTGAATTGTTATACACTTAATTTATATTATTCGTTTTATTTATAAATAGTATTGTTGCTATCCTTACTTATATGTTTTTCCCAAAGACTTCTTTGTTTTTATACCACTAACAATGTAAATGTAATTGTTAGTGTGGTATAAAAACAAAGAATACTATTATATCTGTACCTCTGAGATATAGAACACTGTCATTTTCTCTAACTTTGCAAGAAAACAGTTTGAACAGATTTTGTATTGAATTTTGGAACAATATTTTATTTATTTATATATATATATATATATATATATATATATATATATAGTGAAGTACTTCTTGCCATTGTCAGCTATCTGAATGAAGAATCACCAGATGTATCAATGTTAATTAATAATGGGTTAAAGTCCCACCGGAGAAAATTTTTGAGAAATTATATATATATATATAATAACTTTCCCTTTAAACAACAAGAAAATGTAAATTAATTTTACTCAATATTTACAGTTCTGATTAAAATAACATAATAATTATGTATACAGCTAGAACTTGATTATTTCATTTAAGAATTCACTCTGAAAATAGGGTGTGTATACAGTAGTAGTAGCTTTTAACATAAAATACTATCATGTATAATAGAGGTCATTATGCCACTTGGGCCTGTAACATGACTTTTTCTGATCTATAACTAGAAGTAGTAACAAAAAATTAATCAGTATCACTTTGATTGTATATTTTTTAGGTATAAGTATAAATTTAGATAGTTGGCTTGAGGGTAGTACAGATTTAAACACTGATACCTCCCTTTAAGGCCACTCACTCATTTCATTAATCAACATTGAAGCTATATAAACTTTCCATAAGGTAGTGTTTTATTATTTATTGGTAAAATTTCCAAAATATATTTGTGACCACTGTAGTTCATTTACTGAAGACAACTTCAAATAAAAAATCCTAATATTATAGAACAAAAGACAATAATAATTTATAGACATACAAACATGATTTTTTCTCCTTTTAATCCTATAATTAATTATTTTGCAGAATACCAATGCGAACATATTTCCTGCTAGCCCTTCTAACTCTAGGCACCATGGGCTTCTCAAATGCATCCCTAGGCTACTTAAACTACCCAACTCAAGTGATATTTAAGTGTTGCAAACTAATACCAGTGATGGCAGGCAGTATTTTGATACAAGGCAAACGGTATGGCCCTCTAGATTTTCTAGCTGCCTCTTTAATGTGTGTTGGACTAACACTTTTCACTCTTGGTTTGTAACTTATGCCTTTTCCATGCATTAAAAATGTGTGTTTAAGAATAATTAATTATTCTAGCTGACTCTGAGGTGTCTCCAAATTTCAACACCAGTGGTATTATTATGATCTCCATGGCACTGCTCTGTGATGCTATAATTGGAAATGTGCAGGAGAAAGCTATGAAAAGCTCGAATGCTAGTAATGTGGAGGTGGTGCTGTATTCATACTCAATTGGGTTTATGTATTTGCTTGTTGTGATGATTTGTACTGGAGAGTTCTTTCATGGATTGAGCTTTTTTGCTAGGGTAAGTTGTTTTCAGATAAAATTCTAGTATTACCAAAGTTTTACATCATCAAAATGATATTAATTTCTTTGTTGCTTTGTATTTCAATCCACTACCTTAACAACTGAGTGTTTACTCAGTGTAAACAGTTCAACAACAATTCAACACATATTTGGTTTCCACATTCTAAACTTTTGGTAGTGATTTCAATTGATATAAGATATTCAGGGATTATTTGCTTTTCTTGGGTGACATAATTGGTAGCAGGCTTATTAGGCATATAAAATATATCTTTGAAAAGCATTATTTTTTCTCATTTTGGAAATATTACAATTGCCTTAAATACTCCTGACTTCTTAAGATAAATAAAAATAATTCACTCCACAACCTACAAGGTACTATTACAAAATTGGTTTCAATATACCTACTACTGTTGAAAACTACTCTTTGTATCTTCATACATATATTAATAATTAATAAATGTGTGTGATCACATTTTCAATTCCATTGGAATTTCTCTATAGAAACTGTGAAAATTCTGCTATACTGATTATATATTATATTGTACCCAACTCAGTGGCCGAGTGGTTAGAGGCTTTGTCCATCTCGTACTGAGCATTGGGGAGCCTGAGTTCCATCCACAGCAGGGAGCGAATTTTCGCGAATCACCTTTCACAGTTTTTCAGATGTTTTCTGTGAAGTTAAGATAAATACCGGGCGATTAAACTCCTCTGAGCTTCTCCCTTGACCGGCGGAAAAGCCCCACGGCTGATAGCCTTATAAAGATAGAAGGTTTTTTATTATATTGTAATCTTATGCAATTACTTTTTAGAATCCCCAGCAAACATATGGGTATGCATTTATATTCTCCCTAACCGGATATTTAGGCATTCAAATTGTCCTGACTTTGGTGCGAACATGTGGTGCATTTGTAGCAGTTACCGTCACCACTTGCAGGAAGGCTGTGACTATAATAGTCTCGTTTATATTCTTCAGCAAACCATTTGTTTTCCAGTAAGTATCCCTTTTTTATGTTATTTATTAAATATATTAAGGTCCATTAAGAAAGCAAATGTTGGTGTAGGATACCGTGATGAGATGCAAAATTATTAAAGTATGTTGGGCATATCAAACTATTAAACCATGCCTATAACAAAATTGATTGTAGATTAATACAGCCTTCAATGAAAATGTTATTTTTTTTCTATCCCTAAAAACCTTAAAAATTATGATAAATTTATGTTTTATTAGTGATGGACTCTTATCTTATCAAATATAACTATTAATTGTTGAAAAACAATTGAATGAAATTTGTTTTGTAAAATTATTTCTTTTAGCACCTAACTATCCTCCCCTAAATGATGAAAATCCCAACTTTTGGAAGATCCTGTATATAAAGCAATGCCTAATCACAAAATTTCATACACACAAAATAAATCACACTCTTTATATTCTAGGTACCTAACATCAGGCCTATTAGTAATCCTAGGCATATACCTAAACCTATACAGCAAGAAAAACCCAATGACCTGCAAAGAGATGAGCCAAAAACTGCGCAAAATCAAGCTGAAACCGCATTCCAAAAAACAAGGACGGTATTTAACGAACGTTTAATCTAATGTACCCACCTTTGAAAATTTTATACATACAAGACCAGTAAATAATAAAGTATTAATTAATTAGAATAGCACAATATTTATTTTATTTTGAAATCCTATATGTACAAAAGTTGTGAAGGGTACGAAAGTCTATATAAAATTTGTATCCTAAACTATGGCATTCGTTAAGTACACAACAAACAGAAAGAAAAGAGTCCAAATAAATATTTAAAAAATAAACAGTGTGTCTCTCTACTTTACCCTTGTGTTCTGGACGAAGTTATAGCAGATATATAAATGCTAAGAATGCAATCACATACACATTTTGCACACCACAGTATAGTATAAATATAACATATCAAATTTTTTTTGATACTATCACTAAATAAATCATACAATTGAGAGATTATTGCACCAAAAACAAATTTCATCATCCTAACACGAGCACATAATCAGAATAAACATTGAGGCTTACTTATAAAAAGCAATATACAATTAAACTATAGTTTCACATCACATACAATATACAAAAGTTCACTACTACACTCTGTAGGAACGCATGTTTGTTATATCGTCTCACTTGCAACTACAACGGTTTTTTCTTGGTTGTATAAAAAAAGTTGTGGATATCAAAAAATTTTGTTGGTCCGTACTGACACTGGCTTCCTAATTGTACTATTTTGGCCCGATTTCGGTTTTTAAATCAAAATATTTAGAGAGTCATATATAAAATAAGTACTTGACACAAGAAAGGCTTCATTTCAAACCAGTTTAGATTAATCGGGCACTTCTCTGTAGGGTATTTCGGAAGTAACATTAAATCCTTCAAAGTAGTGCGTTAGGAATTCGAATGTTGGTCTATTTTCGGGTTTCGAATCCCATGTGTTTATCATGATTTTGTAAATGTCGTCCGGTAGGTAGTGTGATGTTGGTTTTGGCATCCTGTAGCCTTTATCAACTTGCTCGATGACTTCTCTTCCATGCATTCCAGGATACGGTACTTGTCCGAATGTGAAGAGTTCCATTAGGAGGATACCGTACGACCACACGTCGGATTTTATGCTGAACCTACCGTATACAATAGCCTCTGGTGCGGTCCACTTAACGGGGAACCTCGAGCCCTGTTTAGGACAATACTCGTTGTCCTCAATAACCCTGGCTAAACCAAAATCACAAATCTTCGCGATGTTATTTTCGCCAATCAACACGTTTCTAGCGGCGAGATCTCTATGAATTAATTGTTTAGATTCTAAATACTCCATACCGGACGCAACTTGGAATGCGACGTAGATCAAGTCTTCAAATCCTAAAGTCTTACCCTCGTCTTTCCGTAAGAAGTCCAATAAACTACCCTTTGACATGTACTCCTGCACTATGTAAATGGGCTCCTCTTTGCTGCACACAGCGAACAACGCCACTAATCGTTTATGCCGTAATTTTTTCATGATGGCCGCCTCCTGCAGGAACGCTGCTGTCGACATGGTGCCTTCTCGTAGGGTTTTCACGGCTACCTCCACAGAGTCTTTATATTTGCCGTAGTACACTTCCCCGAAGTTGCCGCGACCCAAACGTCGCACGAGCTTGATTTGGTCCCGCGGGATCTCCCAGTCGTCCCGGAAGGTGGGACCGAGGTCCCACATCTGTGGCTGAGGCTTCGGGCATGGCTTGGAGAGGACGTGACATAAACCAAACGCATTTTCTAAAAGAAATTGAAATTCGTATTATAATGTTAACATCAAGTGATGTTAATCGACTTACTGGAGTATGCCGTTACGAGTTCCGTGAGCGTGAGGAATGTTTTGTTGGTCGAAATGTAGAAGCCGCCGTTGTCCAGCGGCTTAATTTTGTAGTGTTTCACGTGGTACCCCCGCATTTCCTCCCAGTCTTTCACCGATAATGAATATCCGTGCGGATTGTGCTCGGACGGACGAACCAAAAACGTACCCCGTACGTTATCTTCCGATAACAGTAGTTTGTCAGCCTCTTTTCTCGAAACATTTTCGAAAAACCAGCTGAAAGAGAAAATTGTGATGTTTGTAGACACAAATAGCTTCTTATATATATAAGTAGTAATAACTTTTTATATAAGTAGTTCATGATCTACGACTTTATTGGACGTTTCATACTTTATGGTAGAGTTTTACAAAACTCCACCATAAAGTACGAGACGTCCAATAAAGTCGTAGATCATGAAGTACATATATACAAGTAGCAATAACTTTTTATGTAAGTAGTTCATGATCTACGACTTTATTGAACGTCTCATACTTTATGGTAGAGTTTTACAAAACTCTACCATAAAGTACGAGACGCCCAATAAAGTCGTAGATCATGAAGTACATATATAAAAAGTTATAACTACTTATATAAATATGAATTAGTGTAGTTTCTTTTCCGAAAACTAGTTGAGAGTGGTGCAATTCTTAGTTACCGGTGGAGTGAAAACTTTTTCATAGAAAAATATTTCGCTTATTTATTCTAAGAATCCTTAGGATCCTCAAGATGTAGATATAATTGTATTCTCTCTGCGACTTGAACTATGCCTTTTTTTAATAATTATTTTTTCATATTCCCAAAACTAACACGTATATGTGTAAAATAAAAAATATTTTATATATTGGCTGCGTCAATTTTATTTTTTTAAATTATACCTTTTTTCTTATTTAGAGCGGTAATAATAAGCTACTTATCTAAAATTTTAGAAAAGTAACTATTCATCAGACTGTAGTTATTACTTTTTTTCGAGCGCCAAAATTTTAGAAAAGTAACTCTTCATCAGACTCTAGTTATTACTTTTTTCCGAGCGCCAAAATTTTAGAAAAGTAACTCTTCATCAGACTGTAGTTACTACTTTTTTCCGAGCGCCAAGGTGGTGTATCCCTTAAGACAACGAAAATCACGGTTTATTTTATACCGGCTACGCAAAAATAATTGTTCCCCAAAAAATCTATGGGTCATTCAATTGTAGGAATTTTTAGTTTTTTTTTCGAAAGAAATAACAACTCTAAAATTTGGTCCATGCTATAACATTATAGGACCATCAGTTGGTTACTTACTCTTCACTTTCAACACTTTGTTCTTGTGCGACAAAATTGCCGGGTATAAGGCCCTTCTGCCCTGTCGTCAGGTGGACAACGGTGATCCAGTCGCCATCAGAGTCGTCGATAACTTCCATGCGGTCACCCTTGAGGAAGGGCACGTCGGTGATGTCGCGCGTGTCGTAGTTGTAGACGGCGACGACGATCCGGCCCCGGGTGATATTAGTTCGGGTCGGGGTGGGTCGCGTTCTGATGATGTCGACATGGCTGCGCTGCGGGTCCGGCGTGTAGCGGGTGTTTGCTTCAAGGATATTCGATAGTTTTCCTGAAGCCAATGAAATTAAAATGAGTATGGTCCAATTCGACAATTTACAATCTGTTAAAATCTAAAATATCAAAAAAAAGGGGTGTATAGTCTAAATAAAACGGGTTTAAAGTCTTTGTATCATATATTTAAAAAAAATTCTATTGCCTCAATTTTTTTTTATTGCAAATATTATTTAACAATAGCTAACAAAATTAACTGAAAATCGTTTTTTTCGTTTGGTTACGAAGACATGAGTAAACAATTATAGAAAAAAATCTTTTTGCAAACTCCGTTTATTAACATTGCAGTAAACTGCCACGCGAGCCCACGTGGCTGCAGGAAAAGGAAAACCCGTAAAATATAGGAAAATATGATTAATGATTCTTATTAAATTCTAAACAAAATATGAAGAGATGCCACACCGCTGCCGGAATTGACGATTGTTGTTAAACTCTAAACAATTATGAAAGTTTAAAAAAAATGTGGGCGATGCTTTAATAAAAATTGCAATCTGTTTTATTGCAAATAATATTCAATAAGAGGCTTATAAAAAATACTTGCTGTCAACATTTTTAACTGTACTTTTTTAAAACTACTAAAGTAATGTCTTATAAACACAATGGTCAAATAAAAACATTGGTGTATGGGCACATACATTTGTTATAATTAAAAAATGATTTTACAGATATTTTACCACGCCGTTTACTTACTGGTTATGTTTAAAATTAATTTAAAAAAAGTAAAGCCCGTAAAAATATAGGAAAATATGTCTAATGATTGTTGTTAAATTCTAAAGAAAATATGAAAGTTTAAAAAAAAAATCGGCGGTACATTATTATAAATTGAAATTTGTTTTATTGCAAATATTATTTAATAAAAGCTAACAAAATTAACTTAAACTCGTTTTTTCTTCTTATATTATGGTTACCAAAATATGAGTAAACAATTCTAGAAAAAATAATGTTTTTTGCAAACTCCATTTAGTCACTATGCTCCGAGAAAACAGACCGCGCCGCACGATACCACGCGAATTGGAAAAGTAAGGCCCGTAAAAATATATATCTAATATCTCAAGGACTCTGCTGGAATATTATTCCATAGAGGGCATTACTCGGTGATCTTGATGGCATGACCATGTTGACGGTTATTAGTACATATGGGTGTGCATTGCTAATTGAAGTGGTGCCGCCAGATGGTGTTTAACTTTCCTCCTAGGGGGTTAGTTGTATCATTTTTGAATAAATAAATGCTTTAAAACCCAACTCGTCAATCTAACTTTTTACTTGTAGATTAACGCGTGCAACCAATGTGCAGTAGGTTGATTTTGAAAACCTACACTCAAAATCATTACAAATATTCCCATTGCTGTTAGGGAACAAAATTATAAATGTCACATTACACTTAACTAATAAAAAAACGTGTACATTTTACGACGAGTAAGTACACAGCGTGCACTAATAACACGGTGCACGCCAATTGAACATTCGTTCCACAAAATGCTAAGCTTGTTTCAAAATTTATAAACACCTAATAACACATTATCGGGCGCATTTGGCGCAGCCCGTCTACCATAACGTTCTTACAAATACACTTTTAATGACACGCCGCGCATCCTGCGATCCACCTCTTTGTTTCATCGCAATTTGGATTTAATTTGCCGTCCTTGAGAGATCACAGAATGTTAATAATACACGCAAATTATAGCTTTAGATATTAAACAGCGAAGTAAGACAACAATCTTTAGTTAGTTATTGGTGGTGGTGTTTTTTTTTTTGGTATAAAAAAAATATTATTATGAGTTATGAGTACAATTATGATTTTTTTAGATATCATTTATTAATTTTGAATACATACAAATGTTTCATTAAATAACATATTAATTTCTGAAAATTATGCTCCCTCTCAAATCCACTGACCTAGACAGCCTGGTGTGAAGGAGTTCTTGTTTTAAGGTGGGTTTATGCTGATGTAAAATAAGAAACAAAATAAGAAATTGGATTGTTAAGGCGTTTACTTTGTGATAATTCAAATACATATATAATCTACATCAGGGGTTTTCAAACTTTACATGTGCTGTACCACTTAAATAAATAGCTAAAAATTATGTAAATCGGAAAAAGATAACGTATAGACAGTTTTCAAATTAACAATATAATGTAAAATATCGGTAACCAATTAATTTCTTATTTAAAGGATAAATAAAACCATTTTTACTTTGTATTTTTATCACATTTCAGTTACACTTTGCAACTAGTTTCGGCTAAGTTCTTAGCCATTTTCGAGCTCCGCCGATGACTCGAAAATGGCTAGAGCTTAGCCGAAACTCGTTGCAAAGTGTAACTGAAGTGTGATAAAAAAACAAAGTAAAAAATCGCTTTATTTATCCTTTAAATAAGAAATTAATTGGTTAGCGATATTTTACATTATATTGTTAATTTGAAAACTGTGTATACGTTATCTTTTCCGATTTACATAATTTTTAGCTATTTATTTAAGTGGAACCGCACATCTAAAGTTTGAAAACCACTGATGTAGATTATATATGTATTTCATTATAATTACAATTACTTTTGTATTTCCTCTTCGTATTTTATTTGACTATGCAAGTAGATTTAAAATAAAACGCGCGTGTAAAACAAAAAATAACTCGTATCAAAATATTGCGCCTGCATTTTCAAACATCCTGCCACGATAAAAGTGCTATATTCATCTCATAGTCACGTTTTTGTATTATCGCAATCTCCCAACACAAATAAATGATAATCGGCGAGTGGTAAATGCGTTGCTTGTTTTCGGGTCACATTCAAATGGATAGATAAAAATGCCGTAGGTAGGCCAAGAGGATTATTTTGTTAGTACCGTTGGGAATTCATAAGTAAATAGTGTTGAGTAGTCAACTCTGTGACACATGTCAACTATTCGCTATTTAGGAATGTGAATTAATTACATTGCAAAAACCGCAAGAGCAAAGGTTGATAAATATTAAATGTGATGTATGAAAACTCAAAATAAATACGTCTAAAACTCGAAGACATATTTTATTCATGATAAGGCTGAATATAATATATAAAATTCACGTTCAAAGTATCGCAGGGTAAAAACGTTTTTTGTTGTATTTTCTCTCATAAATATACATACAGGGTATATGTTTCTCGGAAATTTTCTTATATGACCCTATGATATAATTTATAACTAGTGATGGGGGATTTCGAGAACTGAGAACAGCTGTTCTCGATTCTTATCAAGAGTCTATGTTCTCGATTCTTAACCCTCCGGCACTTGCACCCAGTTTCATATATATGCTCCGGGTCTATGAGACTGGGCGCGAGTGCCGGAAGATTAAAAGTTCTCGAGAACTTGAACGAGAACAGAAAATGGAGAACTTGAGCGAGAACCGAGAATAGAAAATTGGGAACTCGAATTAACCGAGAACCTAGAACTTGAGCGAAAATCGAGAACAGAAAATCGAGAACTTTAACTAACCGAGAATTTTAAATGTTTATAATTAATCGTACTTGTACAGGTATCTGTTAAGGTCGTTTTAGACAAGACAATTTCTTGGCTCAAAAGTTGTTCAAGAAATGAATTCATATATCCTCCTCCTATACAATTTGTCCTTGACAAATACAACGCGTTATATTTTTCCATTAGATCTACCATCCAATACAATATTTCAAATAATTTCCTGCTTGTCTACGAGACAATTTAGATTGTCTCGCATCTTGACTAACTTATGAGTCAAGAAATTGTCTTGTCTAAAACGACCTTTAAAGTACGCCGACTAGGCAACACATACCTTGAATTTAATGTCTTTGTATGCTCACGAAAGGTGTCGGTTCTTGATACCGTAGAGAACTTTTCTAGGTTCTCGTTTTTTAGTACTCGATTCCTGAATTTTCTCCAAAAAGATGTTCTCTATTCTCAAAATTTCTCGATTGTTTACATTTAAGAGCTGGGTTTATACCAGTGATGGGGAGTAGTATAAACAATAGTATACTACTCCCCATCACTAGTATAAACCCAGCTGTTAAATGTAATCATAGTGATTTGCTATCTAGGTATAATTTTCACTCAGTACAATAAATAAACATTATAAAATCTATTGCTTTCCTATTTAAGCTGCTGAGTAATAAAATAAACTCCTCAAAGCCTCTTAAGGGGTTAGATACCTTTTTGTGCAGAAAAATTGAGGAAAGTTTGAATTTTTGTAAAGGTATGTAGCAATAATTTTTTTACATCAAAATTATAATTTATTAATAGTACGTATTTTAGTGAAAAAAATAAGAATTAGTTTATAAAAAAAAATTCATAATTGGCGGAGTTATGGCCCTTTCCCCGAAACCCTCTTTTTTTGATGAGCCGTGCGGTGATCATCATGAAAGTCAAGCAGGTCAATTGAAATCATAAAACCCAAACAATTTCACTAGTATAGGGACCTTCCTAGTACTTGAACGATTATTTAAATAAATATTTTGTTTTTTCAGCATACGGGAACGTTTTTCCCAAAAACTCAATGTTTTGAGCTCTAAAAATTTTATTAAAAAATTCGTATTTGCAAAATAAAAATTTATGCATAAAAAAGGAATCGTTCAAGTACTGACAACATTAATTACAAACAATTCAAAAAAAAAATGAAGAAGTACGGTCAAATAGTTTTTCGGCAATCGTGATCACGGCAAACGCTCGTTTGGAAAACTCCATATCGAGATAATCGAGTTTAGCGTGTAATTTTGTTTCGGGAATTCATACTGATTTTATGAAAAGACGGCAAAACAAGCAGCAGAGAAAAAAATTCGATAATCGATGCTAACGCTTCGGAAGCTCGTATACAACTGATTATAAGGGATTTGTCACAAAACATACGCGATTTGTATGGTTGAGAATGGAGTAGATGTTCCAGGAAACATCGCACCCCGCTTCCAAACGCTGTAACTTTCGATCTATTGCTCGGATCTCCATGAAAATTTCGTAAAATGTTCTCAAAGAGTTTTACTTTCAGATAAAAAAAATCGATTTTTTTGAAGAAAATAAAGGTATATAACCCCTTAAAATAATTTAAATATTTAACTATGAAAAGGACTTACCATCTTTAACCGAATTGAGTCCTATAAACGCTTGCGGTTGGTGGTGCCGGGGCTGCTTCTGGGCACAGCAGTTACCCATGACGACGTCCTTTTAGGTCAGCAAAGGTGGTGCCTCGGGTTCATCTGCAAGCAACACCCACCTCAATTAGCGACGCTTCCTCATTTCAGAATGGCGCAAAAATCTATCGCGCAAAATAAATGAGTTAATGCGTGACGGGGGCCCGTTTTAAAAACGCTACAAACAGGATATGTAGATGCACCTTAACTGGCCGCAATTACAGCACAGTCCGCAATAATTGAGTGCGAAACGCTAATGCGAGTCGCGGGATTTAACCCCACGGAGAAAAAAAACGACACCGCCGTTGCGATGAGATTATACGTAAACCCGATGATTTTATAAAACACGACGAGGCGGAGGTAAATATTTTGTAAATAATTACTTCCGTATTACTCTGAAATCATAGCAGGCGAAACGATTCGGATTCAATATTGGCAAATTGTAGTTTCTTGCGCACACATGGGAATATTCGGTTCAGCCTCTTTTGTGTGTGATTTAATTTATAACTATATTATATATTATCTATTGCCTTCTACCTTTCGGTGTAGGCTATCAAGACATATAATTTATAACTAATCATTACGAATTAGTAAGTGGTGAATTATAATAAAATTATGAATAATAATAATTACTTTATCAAATACATAATGTGGATTAGTGTAGAAATAATTTACTTACCTAAAATATGCTTATTTAAAATTTAAAATTGATACAAATAGGAGTCCATATTCCTATTTGTATCAATTTTAAATTTTAAATAAGCATATTTTAGGTAAACAAATTTTCTCTACACTATTTACTACTGCACATTACGCATTCATATGTGTTGTTCTTGTCTCTAATTCTTGTCTTTTGTTCTTTGTCGTTTATTGAGGTTAGTAATTCTTCAAAATATTCTTTCCACCTTTCTAATATTTCTTCGTTTTCCTTTAGCATTCTTCCTTGTTTGTCTTGTATGTATTTATAAACATACCTATTGCAAAGTTGAATGTGATTTTACCGAATCAATTTCAAGCTGTTTCAAGCTGTCACAAACCCATTACAAAATTCATCCTTTAAAATTCTAACATAACAGTAACCTAGTTCTGAAGATATTTTATATGAATCCAAATAAATAAATAAAAAGTTCTATACTTAATATGACACACTTTTGTGTTGATTAATTAATATTTGTCATACGAATATTATTAATAATAACCAAATACACCCACTATAAATCCATTCTAACTGTTTCACTAACATAACTGTTTACAATTTTTTTGTTAGGTACAAACTAAACCACATTCCAGTATATTAAATCATTAATAACCGTGTTGGCCCGAAATTGCGGTCTTATCGCAAATATAACACGTGTGTATGTGTGCAAATAATGATAGCATCGGTAAACACCAAAAAGTCAGACGAATATATCAAGGCTGGGATGCTGCAGAAATTGAATCGACATTAAAAAAGGGTGGCGTGGTTATAATGGATATATAAGGTGGACGGCTCTGGGCGTAACCAGCGCGCTATTATCAAACAAATAAATATAATTTTATGGACGGAGCTCTCCAACATGCGAATTACTTCTCGTTTAACAGGTTTAACATTTTTATTTCCAACGGGCACCGTGTAATTTTTCTGTTATTTATGGAACGCGCGCGAGCGCTCTCGGAAGGTCAATAATTCATATATGGAGGTTTATAACACTTTTGATACGTTCGCGGAGTGCTCGGGTTCGGTTCATTAAGAATGTGCGTATGTTTATGTAATTAAGGTGGTGTTAGGACAATACTGGATTATATAAGACTACTTCCTGGATGTCTTAGTTTTTATATTATAGGGATATATAAATAAATAACAAATACATATATAGAAGTTTGAAATTGAAACGAAATATTGTCGCAAGAAATAAAATTACAGAATTTAACTTTTGGCTAAAGGCGCTTTCGTTTTAACACGGTTTAGCATTGTTAGTCGCGTTCAGTTCGTAAGGGCCGAGGTAAAATTGTGCGCAACGGAAGCGGCAAATAAGACAAGAGACAATAAGCCCGTATTAGCCCAGAGTGATAAACGAAAACGGCTTAAGCTCTAGCCATAGTCGAGCATCTCAGATGATTACCTCATCGGTCATCGGAGATGAATTACTAAATCTTAGCCGAATTTTGAGCGAAACTAGTTGTAATGTGTAACTAAGTGTGATAAAAATATTTGGTGTGGCACTACAGGACTTTTCGTATTCGCAAAAATCGGGTTTATTTTAGGCATAAAACGAATATTGATTTTTTCTTACAAAATTTACAACAATACCGATGTTTTCGGTAAAACAATACCTTCCTTACATCCGTGATGTATTCGGAAAGCAAAATAACAAAACAAAAATCGTTTTATTTATCCTTTAGTATTTATATCTTCACTTATTAATTTCTCTCATTTACCATTCGTAATAAAACTCCTGTCACAAGTACCCCCTATCTGTAATAAACATCTTAATTCACCGTTTTATTTATTTACTGCCTTCACATTCGGGCCTTGTGTGTTTTATAGTTATGGAGCCATTGTGGGGAAATGACACACGCGTATGATAAGCAATTTATTTTCTCAAATCGCAGATGGGATCTTTGTGCTACAAAATAACCAGCACGATCGATATCAAATGCATAACTTTTCGCGCGAATTACCAGCCCGTATAAATAAATGTCGCGCGAAGCATATACATTGTGCGCGAAATGATATACTTAATGTTAAAAGTACTAAAACGAGCTGATAACATATGGTTGGTGTCGTGTAAAGTATGCCTTTTTGATAATAAAATTAT
Source organism: Lordithon lunulatus (assembly GCA_963942505.1). Lineage (NCBI taxonomy): Eukaryota > Metazoa > Arthropoda > Insecta > Coleoptera > Staphylinidae > Lordithon > Lordithon lunulatus. The sequence continues at coordinate 66,758,414 of OZ012666.1, forward strand.
ATTATTACTTTATCATCTGTAGGATGGATCAAATGAAATAGAATTTGTTTAATTAATATGTACGGTAATACGTGAGATAAAATATAATTAAACTATGGCTACATTAGAATGGTATTAATGTACTCGGTAATAATTAATTGGTAAGGATGAGATTAACAGGAGAAATCCTTAAAGGTGTAGGAAAAATATTACACTAACATATATATGAGATTCTAACTAAATACGGAGGTATAAAGAAATATCATAGAGCTGGAAAATAGGAATAATAGTGCCGATACACAAAAAAAGAGTCAAATAATGTATATTGTTATATAACTATATATAATTAATATATAGTTATATAACTATATAATATTATTAAAAAATAACTTTTATTTATAAATTGCGCGAACACGAAATTTAATTGAAAGATACGTTGTTGGAGTTCATTTTATGGAAATTATTAGGTTTGATACTTTATATGTAATTGTTAGAGGAGTGGGGTCTGTGACTGTGACTGAAATCTTATGATTTTAATGCAATCAGCTGATCAAACAATAACAAAGATCAGCTGTTTACCTACTACTTTGAAGAAAACCGTTAACGTTTGAATCGCGAATAAAGATATAATTTGTTTGTCATGAAACAGGAATAGAAACACATATACTGTTCTATTTGCATAGGTACTTTAAAACTGCGTTTGACACAGTGAACAGATACAAAAATTCTAGAGGAGGTGAAAACATACCATAAAATGATCGTAGGTAGAGAATATAAATATTAAGGGATTCTAAATTTAAAATGATCCCTCATTAAAAAATTGGACGAAATTAATGTTAACTTTAGTAGTTTGACGTTAGTAAGAATATAGATTAAATTAACAATTCTGGTCATCACCAAGTAAATAAACTAAATAGTATCTGCTGCCTTGTTTTCGCTAATAAAATTCGTCACATTCCGTTTACTACCGCGCAGACGGTCGTCGGACGGCGCGGCAAATTGCCTCGCTCATAATTTAAACATGAAAAATGCTTAAAACATGAATTTACTACAACCGGTAAGCAACAGGTGATTATCAACCTCGGAAAAATTAGATGCCGCTGGCCACTTCGTGCGAAATTACATTTGCTGCCATATGCCTTCAATCTTAAAAAAACGTTTAAATATATAGCGCGCTTGCTGAGAGATTCTAAGATTTACAACATTTTTGAATTCTATATTTACTTTACTGTGCTTATACAGTCTACAATTACAATCCACTACTTGCTTGTCATATATAGTTGGGTGTAATTATTTGGGCTAGGTGGAAGAACGAAATTAGTACCATATACATATATAAATATTTAAAGTTTAACTCCCGAGTATTTAGCCAGAGGTTAGTGGAGCAGGGAGGACAAAGTGTGCAGGCAAGAGCAAGGTGTGGGTCAGACGAGAGAGGAAGGAAAGTTTGGATGGGTCTGGGGTACACCGCGTGTGCGCTGTGTAGTAAGGGAAGCGACACGTGGTGGCACCTTAGGAAAGAATCTGAGGGTATCAAAGCAGAGTGGGTTGGAGACTGCAGAAAGTGGATGAATGGTTGGGAGAGGATGGGAAAATCTGCAGCAGGCTGTCGTGGGAGAGGAAAGTGGCAAGGGCAGAGTGGGTTTAGGGCGAATATGTATATTCCTTTATTCTTATATTCTCTTAATTTGTATTGTGAGTGTGTTACTTTTTATTTTTATTTTTATGTATTTTTTTGTTTCTTCCTCTAGATGTATGAGCATTGTGTATTGGGGGAGGAGTGTATTTTTTGAGCAGTATGCCAAATAAAGGTCCTTTTTTTTTAAGTTTACACTAATTTAATCACAAATTATGTGATATCTAAGTTTTTTAAACTGAACTGTAAACTATATATATAAATATATAAACTAATCTATCAATATGTAATTTAATTAAATAAATTTAACCAAAAATAAATATATATTTAAAGTTTATACTAAATTAATCACAAATTATGTGATATCTATTTTTTTAAACTGAACTCTATAAATAAACTATAAATATAAATATATAAACTAATCTATCAATATGTAATTTAATTAAATAAATTTAACCAAAAATAAATATATATTTAAAGTTTATACTAAATTAATCACAAATTATGTTTTTTTTTTGACTGGACTTACACCACTTTTAAAGTAAAATTAATAAAATAAATATAGTCTATATAATATTAATAAATCACATTTCAAATTTTAAAAACTTTTTAAATATTTTTATTATAACTAGGAATGCTGTTCATGTTTTTTTCTAGGTTGATTTAATGGGTTTTTGTCTCGTGTGTTTTGTATCTATTTGTTTGTAAACATACTATAATTTTACATAGAAATTTCAAATAATAAAATAATATTTATTATATTCACTAATTTATTTATAATGTTATTGTTTTGAAAGAACGTAAATTCCTTACAGTCTTTATAATGTCAAGATTATTTATAATAGTTAAAATATTTATCGCCCTTGTTGTGTTTTCGCCTATTAATATTCCTAGTACGGCCTCTAAGTGCATGTGTTTTTGTCTGCAGTCTAGACAATGCATTATATACCTGAGCGTTCTGTGAAATATTAATTGCCGGATGATGTTCGATGAAAAACAAAAATAAACATCAGGAAGTGCTACCTGCTGTTCTAGTCAGAATCTCAATTTTGTTATACTATTGATAAAATCTCTGCAAGAGTTATGTTGTGCATATTAATTTCTACATGTTCACATAAGTAGTTTTGTTCAAAGCTAGCATTTTCAACAATTGTTATTTTGTCATATGATGTATGGATTAAATTCTGTAGTAGTACAAAGAAATTTGTTTGTCGCAAATGTTATTTAACTCGTTTGAGCTCCTAACTTTACCAGTAAAAAATCCTTTCGGCGTTTTTAAATGTTTTGGATTTAACACCATAAAACTTATTTTCAATTTGTTATTGTTTTAACCCTTTTGGCCCTGCCCATGGCAGTTGTCACTATAAAATTTACAGGCCTCTACTTATAAGCCATTCACAATAAACGAGTGGTAAGGTAGCGGCAAGCAATATTTTGCATGGCTATAAAAAAATCAAACATTCAGAATTGGGCAGTAATGCTATGCGATAATTATGGTAGAGATAATTACCCATGTTCTGTCATAGTTTTACTGCGATGCACAATTAACAATTAACAATAGTTATTGGTTTGTCGTGGGATCCATTCCATTTCAAAAATTAATTGCTTTATTTATACTATCTATGACAAATGAAAAAGAAACTGTTGCTATTTTAAACCTTCCTGTTATAATAACACCTTTACTAATACATTCAATCTCTTCACAGTCGCTATAATCTCCAATAATAGATATTTTATAATGATATTTATGATTATACTTTCTACCAGTTTGCAAGTAAATGCTCTCATTTATCGGTATGTATTTGCCGATATTACTGTTTCCTTTCATTGGCGAACTTGTTTATATCATTTTCACATATAGCTGGTGAAGGTGAACGATTGGAATGCATTAAATCGCGGAAATAAATTTATAATAAAAACTGAAAATGAAATTGTAGAATTATTATAATATATACTTATTTAAAAAAAATTAAATTTATATTTACATGTTATCTTTTAACATACTACTCACGTACAAACCTTTTATTGGTATATTCTCCCTTTAAAATACAATAAAATACAATACAATACAATACAATACAATACAGTACAATACAATACAATACAATACAGTACAGTACAGTATAATACAATACAATATACAATACCGGGTGAGTTTTTTAAAATAAAATTTTCAAATATCTCAAAAAATACGCACACATCAAAATTGAATCATTCCGACTGGGAATTACTTTAAAATTAGTTCCCCACCCCCAGGGACTAGGGATGGATTAAAATCTCAAATGGAAACTCACATTTTATATTGCTGATTCAGATTATATGGCTAAAAGTACGAAGTATTTGTCTGAAACCTTTCTTTCAATTCATAATATATGGCGCTGTAATCGACAAAATTAAAATTTACTTCTATTTTTCTACTTTCAATTAAGAAATAATTGAATGAGATGAATAGATAATTTTTAATTTATATAAATCTGTTTTTTCAATTTTACCATTAGGTGGATTGGTTCATTTCTGCAGAAAGGCGTCTATTTATGCCATTAAAATTACAAAATTCGTAAGTATTTTTTTTATGAATATCAATGCGACAAAATTAATGTGCTGGATTGATCCGTAAAAGTGCACACTGATAACAGTTTGATAAATACGTATTTCCAACACAGCCACAGAAAAAAATCGAATAAAAGATATCCAAACGTCAACATTATTAATCTAATTCATCTCCTCAAAAGACTACTAGAAAATATCCATCTATTATTCATTAAACGAACTCAATTATTCGACTCTCATAACCCACGCCATCAATTTTCCTTCTCATTCATTCCCGCCGCCAGACATCAACTTTAATCCCCGCATTTCTGGTTACAAACGCCGAGTTTGACTAGTGCAGCATATAAACAATAGCGGGGCCTGTCATATGCAAACGCGACGGGGTATTTTAAGCACATAGCGTTTTAAATCTCCAAACTGGAAATCGAACGGGGGAGGAGGAGGAGGAGGCAGTGTGTGTGACTCGTTTTCCGTAATTGAATCGAACGTTTCTGGGTTGACCGGATCCGTTGAATGGCCCATACGCCCGACTCAAAGTAATCACAAAGACATTTTTTTTCGGCCATAAATATTGACGTGCAAGTCTACGTGTCGGATTAGTGTGAAGTGAACAAAGGGCTTCATTTATGAATGCATAGTTACCAATATTCTAGATTATAGATGCATAGTTATAATTTATCAAATAAGTAGCAAGTAATTGTGCAATCATATAGAAGCTGAAAATCACGGGCGGACTAATTTTATAAAAAAATTGGGTAGTCAATTCAAGTCATTAACTATTGTTAATGACATAAATTGATTACACAAACTTTTTTATAACAAATTATCAAAATTGATTATACATTTTTTTATACTTAATACATACGATATTGGTAGACCGCCACTTATAATATAAGAAACAGGTTGCTCAATGATATCAAAAGTTTGGCCAACGTTGATACAATATGAATTATTAAATTACATGTAGATCGTATCAAAATTTTATAATTTAAATTAGATGTGTCTACACGAGAAATGATATTATTGGTAAAGTTATGAGGAATATAATTTGGAGGTATTTAAAATTCCGTGTCTATACCAAACCCCTCACAGACATGAACGACTGTACGACATGAAAATAAACATTCAGGACGAAACGGCCAACATTAATATGTTGCAGAGAGTGATAAGAAACAGCAGAATTCGGTTCAACCAGTGCATCGACAATGGGGGGCATCACTTACCCAATATGATTTTTAAAACGATGTAAACCACAACTTTAAATGTTTAACTTGTCATAAAAAGAAAATTGAGAATATATTTTTATTACTTTATGTTGTATTGCAGTATGAAATAAGGAAGTTGTCTTGCCGCACCCTCTACAATATGTTACATCAGACTTTGATAGGCTTTGGCCGCCCGATGGTATACATTAATGGAAAATAAAATAATAATAATTATTATTAATCACTATAATTAATTCATTAACTTATATTAATATTTATAAACATTATTAATATTGTATTTAGTGAAAATAACATTTCTGATCAATTTATCTTGAAATATAGAATATAAATCATAAGCACGTATGGCATTACAACTTTACACCGTGATTACTCTCAAAGTGTAGCATGAATCCGCAGGCACCCCGTGTCGGACTGGTTTGTTTATACCAACCAGACAGGGTAATTATAATCTCACCCACCAGGGGGTTTCCCGAAGTTGTCCACGTCAGAACTTCCAATAACCCCCTAATGAGTTTTATTAAACGAACGATCCCTTAGCGTTAATTTATGCCCGAATGTCACTCATGAGTTTCCGTTCGAATATACAAGAGAATATATTACGCTAATCAAATATCACAACTCAACTCAAAATGTTAAATATTGTAATGATATTCCTTCTACAATTGGTTTATAATCTATATAATGTAAACAATAGTTTGACATTATATATTAAGGTGAATCTCGGAAGACGAAATACGGTTCAATATTGACCTAATCGCGTTCTAGTCAACATTTTATAATTTTCTGAAAATATGTTGGAATATTTCACAAGTCTAAGGATGATTTGATACTTTGTTAGGGTGTAAAAAGTTTATTTTTTGTCTCGAAATAGTTGTAAAAAATATACAAAAGTACCTAGTCAATGTTTACTTCAGAAAAGTATATATTTACTCCGATTTGTAATCAAAATTTAAAAGAAAATCCTCTAATAGATTGTAGTTTCATATTTCAAGTTTTGATAAATACAATTTGATAATTGGCGGCACCACATTAATTAGCAATGCACACCCAGATGGCGTTTAACTTTCTTCCTAGGGGGTTAGTTTTATAATTTTTGTATATAACCACTCGAGATATTGTGTGAATTCATCCTCACTAGTTGAGCTACACTGATGAGATCTAATAAGATCGAAATATAGATATGTAGATTGCAAACAGATGGATTCACACTTATAATATTGGCTTTGTGCTGATAACTCAAGCACTCTGCTGGAATATTATTCCATAGAGGGCACTACCCGGTGATCCTGATGGCATGAGCATGTTGACGGTTATTACAATATGGGTGTGCATTGCTAATTGATGTGGTGCTGCCAGATGGCGTTTAGCTTTCCTCCTAGGGGGTTAGTTGTATAATTTTAGTTTAAGACTGTCCTAAAACGTTGCACCAAACAAAAATCGGATCTAAAACATTAAGACGGTCTTACATTGTAAGACTAAGTAAGATACATATGTTTGGTGCAACAGAATAAAAATTTAAGACGTGGTTATATATAAGAGGAATTTATAGGAAGAGCTTATATAAGACGAGCTTTAAGATTCGTTGGAGAAACCGGGCGTAACAGCTACAGAAAAAAAGTCTAGTCTCAATCTGTAGGACTAGAAATACTCCACATTTTCACATATAAGCCATCTCTAGCATTTGAAATAGAGATGCTACAAACTTCAAACTGGAAAAGAACATGAAATTTCATCATATTTACATGTGATCACCACCAGAGATCGCAATACTGGCGCTCCTTATATTTAATGAAATTTAATATTACTATTAATATCATTACTCGTTTATAATTTGAAGTAAAAGCATTTACTTCCGCAATTCACGATGATGTTACGATACTCGTACGAGTATATAGAATAGTATTACTTTTTCCATTTCGCACACTTTCTACCTTACATACAACCAACGCGTAAATATCACAGGTCACTCCATATAGGAAAAATATAGCACACACACGCACACAAACACAGATACAGTGCGATACCGACCTCGCATAAATTCTATAACAGTAAATCAAATTCGGTCGCGTTTGAAATAAATAATTACCGCCGTCCGCGAGACAAAGGCCGTAAATCAATAATTAGAACCCCGCGGAACTCACCGGATGTGCCCGCGAAGGAAGTCACGACACGGCAATAAAACACGTTTTCAGATTTAACAGGTGGATGATGGATGCACAATGGCCGGTACCCGAAGAAGCGCCACGATTTATATATTAATTGCCGATTTAATTAAGTCACACAGTTAAATGTGATAACGTGTGTGTATATGTGATTAACTCGAACCGGGCCTGATAACAACTCGCGAGGAAACAACGAGAAACGGGTTTTAACTGCAATGATTTAATAATGAAAAAGTTTAAAAAAAATGTTTATATTGTTGTTTTGCTCATAGCGTAACAACTGTAAAACCGTGGCGTGAAGTAATTCGCACGTTTATATTGCGCAATATTTGTACATTATTAGTTTGGGAACGTGTTTGTTATAATAGCCATCATTTGCTTGATGAGTTTTCGGGAAAGAGTGGCGATATGAGTTTTTAGGAATGTGGTTGTGATAATTTAACAGTTACGATTTGTGTTGAATTGTCCAAAGGGGCGTCACACTAAATAAATACAGGTACTAATTTTAATTTGAGAATATTAATATTGTTTTTTTATTATTAGTAACAATAACAATATTAATATTCTCAAATAAAAATTCATTTTCACAGACTCATTTGTTGTGTGTGTTTTAACTAGGTTTTGTAATAAATAAATTTTTAAAGCTGATTTAGAATATTTAGACAGCCGATACCCGAGCCAGGATTCAAATCCGGAAGCTTTTCAGTGAATAACTCCGGCGTACATCAAAGTAAAATTAGCAAATAATAATAAAAATCAGAAATTTCAAACTAAATTCATCCACCCGTCGACAACTGTATATAAAGAGCGAATCTTGTTTTCTTTTTATTATCTCCGCATAGCTTGTACAACACGACAAGCCACATACAAGTTGTGCGCACAATAAAAGGCTCTATTAGGAAGTTGTTACCTCTAATGCAGTTACGGCAAATAAACACACCGGCCTTAACGACACGTAAATACCAATATATCCTATCTACGTCCCATACAACAAACATGCATTTTGTAAGACGATATGACCGCTCGCACAACGCGAATCCTTTCGCAGTTCGCGGGTCTTATAAGGGCACGCGAAATGTACACTCTCCAACAGCGGTGTGTTTATTAACGTTTTCCGCGGTTGTTGCCGTCTGCAATTGATTCCCAGTCGGGATTAATTTATTTATTCACAGTTGGAGATCTTATTCGATTATAATAAACGCAGCGGTTCGCAAAGCGGAATGCATGGAAAAAGTGCGGATTGAAATTTGCTGCGAGTCGTTTCAACAGTGCCGGCAATTCATTAAAATCTACTTTAAATGTTTAGGGGAGTTCTTAATTATCTAGCAACGTTGATACGTGTGTTTTTTTAATCCAAATTTATGAACTGCGTACAGTTATAGCGGCTATTTTATGGATAGGGGCGCATCCCTCCCTTGGCTGTCGTTGCAGGATTAAATGATGCTGGCAGACGTTTCTATTTTTAGCAATATAGCTGTTTCCAGTTTATAAATAATATATGAGGTGGTGGTTAACGGAAAAACGCCACAACACTCATACATATATCGTCAATATTTATTAAGATATATAAAATAATAATATTTTAACTATATAGCACGTATTTTAATTAAATTTATTATATTGGCAAGCTGTTCTATAGTCAGTTAACTAGCTTAATCTGAATTTATCGTTTAACTTAATATAATATAATATGAATTTGAGCTAGTTTTGCGCGATCGTTCCGTTTTTGCTGCTACCCAGCCAATTGTCCGCAGGAAATCGGTTTTATTGAGTTTTCTTCTCTGTTAGTGGACCGATTTTGCTCAAATTTTTACCAGATAGGGGCTGAGTACCCTATCTGGTGAAAATGTCCAAATTAGGTCGTAATCGGTTGTGCCATTTTCACCTAATCAATTTTCAATTGGGGTATTTTGGTTCCTGCACTTTTACATGTATTTTGTTCGCAGATAGACGGATATCCAGACGCACATACACACATATACAGATATCGTAAAAATCGGGGTTTATTTCGACTATTTTAGGCATAGAATGTAAAGAAAATTTTTTTTTTTCTAAATTGTTCGTAACAACCATCTAGTGAAGTTTTTACCCCGGAAAGTTATCGCATATTTCCACAATCTAAGTTAGAAAACGTTTTCGCTAAAACAATACCTTCCGAATACATGATGTATTCGAAAAATAAGAGCTGTTCTCGATTCTTATCAAGAATCGATGTTCTCGATTCTTATCAAGAATCGATGTTCTCGATTCTTAAATGTTCTCGAGAACAAAAACCGAGGACTTGAGCGAGAACCGAGAAAAGAAAATTAAAAACTCGAATTATCCGAGAATTTGAGCGAGAAGCGAGCACAGAAAATCGAAAACTTAACCGAGAACCGACGTCCGAAAATTTTAAACGTTCAATCGTACTTGGAATAAACGTATTTGTGAATACACATATTGTGAATTTAATGTTGACAAGACAATAAAAACTGATCGGGCCAACCATTGTGTCACCTATTGTTTCCATTTGCAAAAACGAACTAATTTTAGAACAATATTTAACAATAACAATAATGAGAAAGTTATAGTTGTCACTCCTATCAGCAAAAAAAAACGGCAGAGCTCAAATCATCCGATAGGAAACGACTGATCGACCCGATTCCCATCATGTGCAAATTTATTCAATAGCTCACACACAGTCACACATACAAGAGCATTGATAAAACCTTTTATAAACCGTGATTTCTCCGCTATATATGTCACGACATTTAGCATACATCACACCCATCTCACATGTTCCCCCGGTGTATCGATCACTCATAATTAATTTCGTCCACCTTATTAATCGTTCGCGACCGACCCCGCCGGCTGCTGTCACGACTACAGTTAATTTCGAACAATTTGTTGCTGAAAGTGCGATGACAATGGGTGGCTGCGGAGAGGAAGTATAAATTAAATAGCCTAGTTCGCTGCACGATTTCAAACGGGGCTTTTGAAAGCAGCGACGGATTTGTTTAAAGTGGCCTTAGCGAGCGAACGAGCGAAAAAATTCACCGGCAATGCGTTAATTGCAGCTATGGAATATTGGATTTGTATTGTGCGATCGCATGAATGGTGCTAATTGTATTCGGTTGGAGTTATGGGGGGTTTAATTGAAATTGCTTGGATATAAGAAAGCCAGCATCACAATAATAATCATTATACCTTGTAATATAAAATTATACCCTGCGCGGGTACGTTCAAATATATGTATGTGTTACTATTGTGAGCATTAAATATTAACACATTAATTATACTACTATAGCCGTATTCGTTTATCGCGCTGTAAGTTCAAACCGGCCTGTTATCATTATAGAAGAACATATTTATATGTAGCTGATAGAAATTGAATGGTTGTGGCGTCTACTACTTGGTAATTAATTTTCAATGAAGTAGATGAATAAAACTACCATGTATTTTTAAAACAAGTGGTAAAAAACATAATAGTTTTAAAGGATAAATAAAACGATTTTTTACTTTGTTTTTTATCACACTTCAGTTACACTTTGCAACTAGTTTCGGCGAAGCTCTAGCCATTTTCGAGCTCCTCCGATCACTGGAGGAGCTCGAAAATGGCTAGAGCCGAAACTAGTTGCAAAGTGTAACTGAAGTGTGATAAGAAAACAAAGTAAAAAATCGTTTTATTTATCCTTTAAAATGAATTATCACAAAGTAGATGCCTTAACAATCCAATAATAGTTTTATTCATCTCCTTCATGTAGCTGATAAATATATTTTGTTTAATCGTTTCGAATAAAATAAATGACTGGTCTCATGAGCACATAAGTGTTTGTTTATCAGTAAGTTATAGAACACCCCGTATATGATTGTATTTGAGGGTGACATTTAAAAATAAAACGAGCAAGGCTTTTAATGTCCCTAGTTTTGTACATATTGCTGCTATTATAAAATAAATGCGTTTCAGACAAACTGAAAACAATATAAATTCATCAATTTTCAACAACATACTTGTTGTTGTAATAATAGCCCGAGCCATACATCCACTATCTCTATAACAATCAAGGAAAATAATAATTACATTATTGTTTATCATCGGTTTAAATTGTGAATTATTACGAGCAACACGTGGGGACGACGTTACGTCACGAGCGGAGATTTTTCCATTATTTTCCAGTCGACTGGAGCTGTAATTATATTTTTATAGAGGCACTTTTTTATTTCCGTACATTGCGCGGCGCCAAATAATTGCGGTAACAAGGTAAACCAATAAATGAAATACGTGTTTAGTACAATTAACGTGGGATAGATTTTATGGTGTGAAACAATTAAGTAAACTATCATGCTACAAGCTACATAAAGGTAAAAATATATTCGTAATAATAAAGTATTGTTAAAAATAAAGCTACTTTAAGGCTGGTATGAAGTGCGAATTATAAAATTGATTAGCTTTTTACTAGATGATAAAACTGCGTTTTTGTTGGCTACGAAACTTATTTTGTAAAATAGATGACTATAATCCTAAAGGTCGTTTTAGACAAGACAATTTCTTAGCTCAAAAGTTGTTCAAGAAATAAATTCATATATCCTCCTCCCATACAATTTGTCATTGACAAATAGAACGCGTTATATATTTAATATCCAATTCAATATTTCAAATAATTTGCTGTATGATACGAGACAATTTAGATTGTCTCGCATCTTGACTAACTTTAGAGTCAAGAAATTATCTTGTCTAAAACGACCTTTACGCCGAGTTACTCCAACGAATCTAACACCCGGTTTCTCCAACGAATATTAACTAGTTTAAGACCGTAATTTTTTTTTTGCATGCATACATAGGTTTCATATAAATAACATATTAATTTCGGAAAATTGTGCTCCCTCTCAGTGCTCACCAATCCACTGACCTGGACAGCCTGGTGTGACGGAGTACTTGTTGTTCTTGTTTTTGTTGTTGTTGTTGATGGCGGTGTTGTATTTTGTTTAGTTTTCTTGTTTTTCTTGGTTCTGAATTAAGAGGTCTTTTAATTTTTGCTTAAATGTTTTTAAGGTGGTATTGTTTTTTATGTCTTTAGGTAAATTATATTAAGACGGTCTTAAAGCGTTGCACCAAACAAAAATCGGATTTTTAAACGATAAGACGGTTTTACATTGTAAGACTAAAGGTCGTTTTAGACAAGACAATTTCTTGACTCAAAAGTTAGTCAAGATGCGAGATAATCTAAATTGTCTCGTATTATACAGCAAATTATTTGAAATATTGAATTGGATATTAAATATATAACGCGTTCTATTTGTCAATGACAATTGTATGGGAGGAGGATATATGAATTTATTTCTTGAACAACTTTTGAGCTAAGAAATTGTCTTGTCTAAAACGACCTTAAGTAAGATCTACATATGTTTGCAACAGAATAAAAATTTAAAACGTGGCTATATATAAGACGACCTTATATAAGACGAGCTTGAAGATTCGTTGGAGAAACCGGGTGTTAACTAGTTTAAGACCGTCTTAATAATAAGACGGTCTTAAAGCGTTGCACCAAGCAAAACTCGGATCTTAAAACGATAAGACGGTCTTACAGATCTAAGTAAGATCTATATATGGTGCAACAGAATAAAAATTTAAGACGTGGTTATATATGTGACGAGTTTATATAAGACGAGCTTTAAGATTCGTTGGAGAAACCGGGCGTTAAATATATAACGTAGAAAATTTTATAAATGGAGTTTAAGTTTCTTTCCAAGACAATCATCTCCATAGATATTGCTAAAACCTCAATACAATTACATAATTACTGTCATAAGAACAGTATAAATGTGATCACATCCTTAAAAGTGGACCCTCACATTTTGACACTGATTTTAGAGTTATATCGCCGATTATATATTTAACCGGCCGAAATTGCCAGATACTATCATTTTAATCAATGATTAAAATAATGGAACAACTAAATTATCAGCGATTAGTACTTTAGCAGGACATGCTGATAACATTCGTAATAAATTTTTGGAACATATTCTCAAAATCAAAACTTGCATTTAACAGAGCTTTATTATTAAGAGACGTTTATGAAACGAGCATAAATCACATAAATTACAGCAATTACTGCATCTAATTCAAATTACAATGAGAAAATTTCATAAAGAGTTAATTTTCCACATAATGAAATATTTCAACACGTTTATATAATAGCAGTAGTTTATTACGACCGAAACAAAAAAAAATTAGTACATCAATTCGAGCCAGTGCCAAGTATTCTGAAACATCAAACGTCCGCTTATGGTTTGACGTAACCTAAATGTCACCTTTCGCATCAAGATGCCACTCTTTCTTGACTTGTTTTCAGTAAGGCTATTTCATTCTATCAGACGTTATTTCCAAAACGTAGATTTTTTTGTTCTGAACAAACAGAATATACCCCCTGGATTCTAACTACATCGGCGTGTGAATAATTTGAAATGTCGTTATTTATTTCTAACAAACTTTATTTCCAAACGTCTGTAGTGACCGCAATACTTACTAGCTACAATCCTCTCATAAAATATGTATGAAAATAATACTTTGATAATTATAACAATAATTACATGAAATTGTGCATAAATTACGCCCGTAGAGGTAGGTATTTTCGGATAATACATCAAACAACAAAGGACCGAACTTTCCCTTCCCCATGCGCATACAGTAAGCCGACAGACAGGGGATATTTAACCACAAATCAAAACATAATTTACAACGACAATAGCACAATATTATAGTAAATCCAAGCGCCCTGAAGGGCTGAAATCGCATTAATTATAAATCATCATTATTTTTAATTGCAGTGCATCAAATTAGGCCGATAACAACGTACTACATACCTAATAGAATGATTTATTCATGCGCATTTTTTTTATTAATGGTTATGTGGAACGTACGAAAGAATGCCAGATACTCACTTTCCCCGACGCCGACCAATAACTCACAGTTATGTGGATGAAATGGATCGCTCACCTGAAACAAGAATAATATAATAAGCACGCCAGTTATTTCATTGTAATTAATTTACTGCGAAGGGGGGCGCAAATATTACACTCGTTAGGGCTAAAAATATCATATCCTAATGACATTTTGTGATTTTAATTAGCCAGTAATTGGCTTGAATAATACTTCACGTGCATGTTTCGTGAATAACATGCCGTAGAAATTTAGAATGCATTAGGCGGAATAAACCGAATTGTAATGGATGTGACATAATAATTACACATAATACACCTTTAAGCGGATATAAAGTACAGGCGCAAGGACGCGAGGATGTTTGATTGCGGTGTTAATTATGGATAAGTATAGAAGCCCGGGGATTATCACACGTTGATTAATTTATTTATTGTGTTATTTTTGTTTGTTTTGTTTTAAGGAAATACACGAACTGGATTAATGGATGTACGTGCTAAAACGAAAACAAATTAGGTGTTTTTGCGAATTGATAAAGTTTTTATGAGATTATTTTTGTGAGAATTAGTTTTATATTACTTAATTCTTTAATATTAACATCATGATATACACCAAAGTAAATAATTTTAGTACAGAAATGAGGAAAAGACGTTTGAGGTATTTTGATCACTAGTAGGTAATAGTAAGTATTTACCCACTTTTATTTCAAACCTAAAACGAACAATATATAAACTGCAAGAAGTACAAACATGCAATATTCAACCAGAGGATGTACAAATTAGGAATTGTTGTTAGTTTATTTTTCTCCGCTTAGAAATATGCGTACATTAAGCGGGACGTCTCAACCCTGAGGTTTTAGAAGTATTTGGCATACAGTATTGGGTGGCTTACTACCAATTACAGCTGCTTTCGTTATATATATATATATATATATATATATATATATATATATATAGATATATAGATATATATATATAGATATATATATATATAGATATATATATATATATATATATATATATATATATATAGATATATATATATAGATATATATATATAGATATATATATATATATATATATATATATATATAATTTTTTTTGGAAAGTAAAAGTGCACCCTTAAAAATAAAATTACTATAGTACAAGTAGAGTTAGGACGATTTTAGTAACACATGCTTATGAAAAAAAGTCAAGTCCCACTTTGAAAATTCGTCAAAAATTCAATTTATAAAATAATAATCCCAAATTGTACGAAGTGTTTAATGAACATGTTATTGATATATGTTCCAAATTTTATAAAAATGTATGTATTACAAGTAGAGTTAGGACGATTTTAGTAACACATGTTTCTGAAAAAATGTCAAGTCGCAGTTTGAAAATTCGTCAAAAATTCAATATATAAAATAATAATCCCAAATCGTACATGGTTATTAATGAACATGTTATTAATATATGCTCGAAATTTTATAAAATTCATGTATTACAAGTTGAGTTAGGACGATTTTAGTAACACATGTTTATGAAAAAAAGTCAAGTCGCTCTTTGAACATTCGTCAAAAATTCAATTTATAAAATAATAATCCCAAATCGTACATAGTGATTAATGAACATGTTATTGTTATATGTTCGAAATTTTATAAACAATCATGTATTACTAATAGAGTTAGGACAATTTTAGTAAGACATGTTTATGAAAAAATGTCAAGTCGCTCTTTGAAAATTCGTCAAAAATTCAATTTATAAAATAATAATCGCAAATCGTACATAGTGATTAATGAACATGTTATTGATATATGTTCGAAATTTTATGAAAATTCATGCATAACAAGTAGAGTAGGACGATTTTAGTAACACATGTTTATGAAAAATGTGAAGTCGCTCTTTGAAAATTCGTCAAAAATTCAATTTATAAAATAATAATCCCAAATCGTACATAGTGATTAATGAACATGTTATTGATATATGTTCGAAATTTTATAAAAATTCATGTATTACACGTAGAGTTAGGACGATTTTAGTAACAAATGTTTATGAAAAAATGTCAAGTCGCACTTTGAAAACTCGTCAAAAATTCAATTTATAAAATAAGAATCCCAAATCGTACATAGTGATTAATGAACATGTTTTTGATATATGTTCGAAATTTTATAAAAATTCATGGTTTACAAGTAGAGTTAGGACGATTTTAATAAGACATGTTTATGAAAAAATGTCAAGTCGCTCTTTAAAAATTCGTCAAAAATTCAATTTATAAGATAATAATCCCAAATTGTACGAGGTGTTTAATGAACATGTTATTGATATATGTTCCAAATTTTATAAAAATTCATGTATTACAAGTAGAGTTAGAACGATTTTAGTAAAACATGTTTATGAAAAAATGTCAAGTCGCACTTTGAAAATTCGTCAAAAATTCAATTTATAAAATAACGATCCCAAATCGTACATAGTGATTAATGAACATGTTATTGATATATCTTCCAAATTTTATAAAAATGTATGTATTACAAGTAGGGTTAGGACGATTTTAGTAACACATGTCTATGAAAAAATGTCAAGTCGCACTTTGAAAATTCGTCAAAAATTCAATTTATAAAATAATAATCCCAAATCGTACATAGTAATTAATGAACATGTTATTGATATATGTCCCAAATTTTATAAAAATGTATGTATTACAAGTAGAGTTAGGACGATTTTAGTAAGACACGTTAATGAAAAAATGTCAAGTCGCACTTTGAAAATTCGTCAAAAATTCAATTTATAAAATAATAATCCCAAATCGTACATAGTGATTAATGAACATGTTATTGATATATGTTCGAAATTTTATAAAAATTCATGGTTTACAAGTAGAGTTAGGACGATTTTAACAAGACATGTTTATGAAAAAATGTCAAGTCGCTCTTTAAAAATTCGTCAAAAATTCAATTTATAAGATAATAATCCCAAATTGTACGAGGTGTTTAATGAACATGTTATTGATATATGTTCCAAATTTTATAAAAATTCATGTATTACAAGTAGAGTTAGGACGATTTTAGTAAAACATGTTTATGAAAAAATGTCAAGTCGCACTTTGAAAATTCGTCAAAAATTCAATTTATAAAATAACGATCCCAAATCGTACATAGTGATTAATGAACATGTTATTGATATATGTTCGAAATTTTATAAAAATGCATGTATTACACGTAGAGTTAGGACGATTTTAGTAACACATGTTTATGAAAAAATGTCAAGTCGCACTTTGAAAATTCGTCAAAAATTCAATTTATAAAATAATAATCCTTCAATATTAATCAGGTAATCAATTATCCGGATAAACATCAGTACTCTCTTCATTCAATCATTAACTATACTTCACACGATCAGTAATACTATCAATATTTTAAAATAATGAAAATGTATAATAGGTTATCGTACAGTAATTGGTAATAATGTCATTCTTCTAAAATATTGACAGTATTATTGACCGTGTAAGGTACCTTATTTGAGTTGAGACACAAACAATTACATTTTGCAACATTACACACATATCCTTTTTAATATACACTTGATTAATTAGATAATTGTTTGATTGCGGAACAGGTAGCAACAACGTGCTGTGGTTGACTGGCGTTAAATAATCTAAGTTGGAACTGTGGCCTTTTAATTGGCGCCATTATGGACCGTCGTCTGCGTGTGTCCCCCTCGGTAATAGCAATAAAGGTAAGTAATACTGGTAATACTATAATTATCATGCTGTGGGTGTTTATTAGGCAATGAAGTAACATTGCGTTGCCACATAATGATGGAAGGTCCTCGCGTCCTACGGAATTAACGCAATTTCTTTGTGTGATAGTTACGATCGTGGATAGAATCAATATTAGCGTATAATTAAGATGGTATAGGGCGTTTAAATATGTTAAAATCACGCTTAATTATAATTTCATCATGGAAGCAGTAATTAGGAGTAGAGGACATATTAGAATAGCTCTAAGTCCAATGTTTTCCCTTGTTTTTTGTTTGCATGTTTAAGTTGTTTTCAAGAAAAGGAGTTTTACATAAATAATGATTACAAAATCTGCAGAAGGCTGACATGGGCTAGGAAATTGGCGAGGACAGAAGGGAGAAAACGGCATACCAATACAATAGACGAGCGTTTTCTTGGACTATCCACTCTAAGAAACAGGATAACGACTAATATTTTAAAAATAGAGCTTGTAACAGCTCACACTCTTCTTGTATATTTTTTATTTCAAGTGTGGAGAAAGAAGGTGTATAAGCGAATATGTATTTTATTTCTATTTGTATTATTTCTTTTAACTTTTTCTTTGTTACTTCTGTTATTTATGTTTTGTTTATTTATGTATTGTTTATTAGTGGAATTTTGTAGAAGAGAATTTTTGTGTGGTTATTTCAAATAAAGTCAATTTTTAAATTAGAAATAACACCATGTTTCCCTCATTTCATTTACAACCTACTATACAGTACCTACCAATAAGCTTTCATGAAAATTTTAGTGGAATATTAGTTTCAGTATCGTAATTACGGTTTAATTTCGTGGTGCGATAACTTTGTCAAAGAGTTTATATTGACTTCAAATTTAGATACAACAAATTTCGAGAAGTCGTACTATTGAGGAGCTAATAGAAAATAATATATCTTTGTATATATTTTTTAGCCGTGAGGACTTCGTCTTAATCCAATGTATCCAGTACAATTTCTATGAACTATTTTTTAATTGCTATGCTTCTAAGATTTAGTACACGATGATTCTGAAATGGTACATTTTCTATATATTACGAGCCCCCTACAACGTAATGTAAAGAAAATGTGCCATTTTAGAATCACCGTGTGATTTTTAATTGCTAGGCTTCTAGGATTCAGTATAGCAATTAAAAAACTTATTCCTAAAATATTTAAAAACTTTATAATTTAACCGTGTTATCTATAAACTATGTTTTTGTTTTGCTGAGGAATCATTATTATGTTATTTGTTTTTTTATCAATTTAAATATGTATTTTAACCACTTTAATTGAAAAAACTTGATAATGCCTAGAGCTTAGGCGAAACTAGTTGTTTTAAACAATTAAACAAGTGGTAAAAAACATAGTAGTTTTATTCATCTCCTTTATTTAATTGTATGTATATATGTATATTTCATATATATTTATATACGTCTATTTTGTTTGTATTTCATCTCTATTATAAGGACGTGAAATTTCAAAAAAAAATACTGATAATTCATATAAAACATATAAGTGTGAATTCGCCTCTTAACAATCTACATCTAGATTTCGATCTTATTAGATCTCATCAGTATAGCTCAGTTAGTGAGGATGAATTCACACAATAACTAACCCCCTAGCACGTGGTGCCGCCAGATGGCGTTTAACTTTCCTTCTAGGGGGTTCTGGATAGTTGCCTGGGGGGTAGCATAGCTACAGACACTTAGGCCTCAAAATGGGCCCATGGGGGTTAGTTATAAAACTTTTGATAATTCATTGTTCGGGACAACGCAATTAAAAATCATCTCGAGTCGAAGGAAATGAATTTTACTTAGTAATTATATAAATAAAGAAAATTCTCGTTCGTTTTACAGTAAATAATATCACGGTCAGAATTAAAATAGATTGTAGCAAATACTCCCTGAAAACATTTACAAACAATCCCACCCCTGGTTATTTTGTTCTGTTTGGTGTTAGCGCCAATTATTATCATCCTCATAAACGAATGCCGCCTACTTGATTTGGGCCCTTTTCCTCACCCTTAATATATTCATCAAACAAATTTCAAGACGCCAAGAAATATATCCATTATAATATATACAATCTTATCCCACCCTCAATTTCATAAAGATGCAGTTATGAGAACAGACAAAATACCTAATAAATTCCAACGAACCACCCCATTCAATTCCGCACAAAATTTAACCCTTTCGGCCGCCTAGGGAGGCGTAATTTATTCGACAGCTCCGTAATTAAATCTGGCCGTGATAACGACCTACCCGAACGTGCAAAAAAGGACCGTTGTTCATTTGAAAACGAGATTAAAAACGCAACGCGAAAATTATTTAGTGAATTCATTAAAAAACATCATTATTATTATCAGGATGAATTTCATCCATTATATTGCCAATTAGAGCTAGTACATTAATTGCTCTTCTAAGGATAGTTATTACCAAACAAATCAACAAAAAACTCGTACCGGAACGGAGATATTTCACGTTTAATTAAAGACTATATATTATGGGATTATTTTATTTATCGAAATTGCCTGGCTGCACTGAATGCTGCCGCATACATTAAGTGGTTTATGTTGATTTGTTAATTAAAAGTGCAGTCTAGATTATCGATTTAAAGTTTTAATTTAAGACGCTATTAAATAATATAAAAATGTTGCTATTTAATTGTTAATGAATCTATAGCGACTACACATATTAAATTCGCATTGTCTTCGATCATTTGTATTTATTATATTAGTATATAAGAAAATGTTTATTGTTATTTAGTTTAAAAACCGCTTTACGGAATTTTGTTTAGAAACAATTCCACCAATTATAAATACAGGACGTAACATTACGGAAAAATATTGGTTTTCTTCAATAGAACTTATGATTACTGAATAAAGTCAATATAACATACACGAACTATACAAAAGGACAAATGCGATATACTACCTGAATAAAAGCTTTATAAGGATCGCCCTGCCTTATCTTCAATAGACTTAACCATTTTATCGTACGTGTCAAAAAGGCGTAAAGCAGTGATAATGTTATCATCACTACATCATACTAATGCGATTGAGGATGGACCAAAAAGGTCCACAGCTTATCTATGGTAAAAAATGACTAAAATTATGATGAGACAAAATACTTTTGGAAAGAACTATAGTTTATCTTTTTCTTTAAGATATGATGACTTGGGGTGTTAGCAATTAGAATTAAACCAGAGTGCAATATTTTTTAGAAACAAATGTTTATTTTTATATTTATCACATAATAAGTGCCAAATATTGGAGTTGTCTTATTTCTGTGATTTTTACTTTAACATACATAATTTCACTAATAATGCTTAATTAATACCCTAAAGAAATAATCATCACCCACAAATATTTACCGACAAAACCTTAGAAATAAAAAAATCATAGTGTGACCCACCATACCATAAGCGGCTGAAGTAGTAACCATACCAACTGAGGGTTAATATTAGAGCATAATATTCATGCCTTTTAACACGATATTTTTCATACATTCTGCTTCCACAGTCAGAATACGCCCACACAATTCCTTCATTAAACCGTTTTCACTCTGGAGGCTTTATCCCTCGTTAATAAATTTATTTAATGCCACGAGACGTACGTGTTCACGCACGTAACTGCATAATTTTATACAAACACACACACAGTGCAATGTATATGTAACTCACCTTATTGTAGGTCACCAACATTTGTGTCTGGCCATACACCCACCACGCATTGCGCCCGCATGAATATTCATTTTATAGCGATCGAATCTTTTCCTGGTTCTTTTATATAAATTAATTAAAAATCATCCGTTACGTCAACTTAACATTTTATATCCCCTCTATTTTAGTTCACTGATAAGATCATTACACGCCGTACAAGTGTTATATTGTTTATTTATCACGAGTCCCTATTAAAACGTGTTTTGTGTTAAACAAGACATGTAATAAGAGTGCTGTTTCCTTATAAGACATGTTGTAAATTGAAAGCAAATATTACGGGCTGCATTGTTCATCTTCGGATTACATTTTTATCTCGACAGCAGCCAAGTGATCTTGACATAACATTTAAGAGACTTAAATTAGAAAGATCTATTTGCAGTGATTGAAGTGCGACGCAACAACAGCATTGTTTGATTGGAGGTGTTATTGAACTAGACGCGTTATTCAATAAGAGGTTATTATATTCTTGGAACGACATTTAAATTGGAATTTTGTCTGCAGAAAGGAATCTACCCACAAAATATGTTTGTTTCTCTTAGCTTTATACTCTAGGTAAACAATATAATTTAACGAAATAAAAAAATATCGCTCTAAATATCTAGAAGTCAAACATTAATCTGAGATGACTGGATAATATTTTAATTTATATAATATAATAATGAATAAATCTTTATATAAATCTGCTTTCTCAACTTTAACTTTAGGTGGATTAGTTCCTTTCTGCAGAAATGGGTACAATTGTTACCAAATTAATTATTCAGGTTTTTTTTAATCTGAGAAATATTTTACATTAATAATAATCATAATACGTTTATTGTACCAAAAGGAACACAATGCATAGAATAAATATAAATATATACATGTTTGTAGGTTCTGGATAGTTGATTGGAGGATAGCATAGCTACAGACACTTAGGCCTCAAAATGGGCCGATTGTGAAACCTCCCTTAAGGCCACTCACTCGTCCCACCAGTCAATTTTGCGTACGAGCTGCAAAACTCTGGTGGGTGAGGAGTTGACAATGCTGGTCATACTAGGCCAGCACTCCCCTAGTATTACATGCCTAGTGTTTACTAGAGCTGAGCAGAGGCACATTACGTGCTGTGCTGTTTCTAGTTCTTCATTGCACCCTCTACATAACGGGCTGTCTACCAGACCCATCGTGTGTAGGTGTTTGTTTAGCCGGCAGTGGCCAGTTAGGATATTGGTCAGTAATTTCAGATTAGTTCTAGATAAGTTAAGGCGGGCCATGGCTGCATATTTGTAGGTAAAGTCAAGATAAGTCTTAAGAGGATAGGGGAATTCAAGACTCTATGAATTCCTGTACGCTGTAGAATGCGTTATTAGTGAGGTATTCTTTGAGTTCTACTTTAAAGATTTTTGGTTCCATGGTTCTCAATTTTGGTGGCAACTTATTATATAATTCCAGGTGTTGGTGTTGGGCTTCTGTAGATTATATTGATTATTATAAGAAAATAAACAATAAGGAAGAAACTTCAAATATATTTTTTCTTATTTTGTGTCCAAAAATAATCCTTATTTCCACTATTATGGTTGGTCATACAATTAATATTATTATTATTACGTATTAAGATTCAAAAGGACAGTAAACAATAATGAGGTTAATAATAATAAATTATTTAATTTATTATTATTATTTGTATAAATACTTCGAATTTCAAAAGAATAAACATGAACACAGGAAAACCTGTCACATTCCTAAAGTATACTGCTATAAAATCACAAAATGTTTTACGCGTAAAGACGAAAAACCCAAATAATTGAAAATATATTTTATAGCTATTAGTATATATATTTTTGAAGTTGAGATTATCCGCGGAAGTATCAAAATGTAAAAACCTGTTGGACGCGTCCCAATGTGAGACTGTGGGTTGCTCCTGCTACGTGCGGATTAAGAAAGTGCTAAAGATAGTATCGTCTAATTATTGCTATGAACTAGTTTTGATGCGGACTGCAGTTATGGCTTTTATTAGGCAATATATTATTACGTGGATACATGGCAATGGTGCAATAATATATGAGCCGATTATATATCTTCAATTGGAGCCCCACAGACTAATTTATGAGCAGCAGGGGAAATTAATTTATGATTTATTAGAAGTAGTAAATCACGCGATGCATTTCAAAGATTTCCAAATGGTTGCTGTTGCTGCTCAATGGTATCTTATTTACAAAAATATATCATTCTAATCTGACATTTCAATTGATAAATAATTAAATATAGCTGTGCGGGAGATTGTGCTCGGGGTGTGCCTTTAAAAAAAAAAAAATATTTGACCTTATTGTAGTGACGATTGTCAACAAACTCGGCCCGCCAACAGTGTTAATTTTTTCCGCTAAATGAATGACTTTTAGGACTGCTATGACTGGAAACACATGTCCTGTATGAATGCAACGATTTGATAAGACGCAATGTGTCTTCATTAAGTGGCATGCTCACTCGAAATTTGGGGCACGTTTGTGGCAAGCAATTTTTAAGAATCTTGAAGGGATGTGACGCGAAATCGGAAAGAGATATCCACAAACTGTTTTTCATTTTTAATTAGCATTCTAAGGAATTTTTATTGGTAGCATACAATGAATTCTAAAATTTTTAATATTAATTGTAAAAATTTGATCTCTACCCCTTTGACCGTTTCTCAGTTTTTCGCATATTACGTTGAAAGTAATAGAGGCAGCTTGGGATAATTGAGTTCTCATATGGCAAGCCACCCCCTAAATCCAAAAACACAAACTAGAAGTCGGTACGACAAACACTTACTGAGATACAGCTCGAAAAAATCGTTTCTGAAATAGTAATTTCAAACAATTTTCTTGAATTTTGAGGGACGTGAAAAGGGAAAGAGATTTCC
The DNA here is from genome assembly GCA_963942505.1 of Lordithon lunulatus. Classification (NCBI taxonomy): domain Eukaryota; kingdom Metazoa; phylum Arthropoda; class Insecta; order Coleoptera; family Staphylinidae; genus Lordithon; species Lordithon lunulatus. Next base: position 66,783,209 of record OZ012666.1, read on the forward strand.
ACAAACGGTTTTGTATTTTTAATTAGCTTTCTAAGGAGTATTTATTGGGAGCATAAAATGAATTTTTAAATTTTTAATTTGAATTGTAAAAATTTGATCTCTATCCCTATGATCATTTCTCGGTTTTCGCATTTCAGGTTAAAGTAATAAAGGTAGCTTGGGGATAATATAGTTCTCGTATGGAAAGCCACCCCCTGAATCCAAAAACACAAAGTAGAAGTCGATACGATAAACACTTACTGAGATACAACTAGAAAAAGGCGTTTCGGAAATGATAATTTCAAGCAATTTTTACGAATTTTGAAGGGTCGTGACGCGAAAAGGCAAAGAGATATCCACCAAACGGTTTCGCATTTTTAATTTGCATCTTAAGAAGTATTGATTGGTAGTATAAAATTAATTTTAAATTTTTTTATTTTTATTGTAATAGTTTTATCTCTACCCCTCTGACCATTTCTCGGTTTTTCGCATTTCATGTTAAAAGTAATAGAGGTAAATTGGGGACAATAGATTTCTCGTATGGAAAGCCACCCTCTAAATCCAAAAACAGAAACTAGAAGTTGGTACGACAAACACTTACTGAGATACAGCTCGAAAAGAGAAGTTTCTGGAATTTCAAGTAATTTTTACGAACGTGCTAGTACATTCTCAGAAATTAAATTTATATACTCCCGATTTTTGGAGAGGTGTTTTTCTTATAATATAATACAAGTGTGTTTTTTTATAATATAATACAAATTTAGTGCAAAAAAAAACAGGATTAGGGAATAATCTTTTAAAATCAAGTAGATAAATTAGTAATGTCGCTAAAATTAATAGGTAGTACCGTTGTTTGAGAAGTCTTAGAACATTTTAGTCAATGGTAGTATAGTATCATGTCTGTACGTATGTAACCACAATTCCTTAAAACAATTTATATATTTTACTTGAAATAAGTAGAAAATAACCGACAACAAGTGGCTGCTATTCGAGTTTTATTGAACATGTTCATGCACTGAAAAGCTGCATTTATTGTGCTTTGTAAACAGTTTTATTCGTGTACAAACCGTATTATTGGAAATCGAGAGACAAACACGATGCTGCTTAAAGTTGAATTACTCCGTCTGCCTTGGACGGCAACTAGGTAAAAATTTATGACACGGAAACGTTTTCAAACTTAAACGAGTCGTCATAAAATACTGGACATTTAATATTAGTGTTAAAAATGCCCGTTTTCATTAACGTCCATGTAATTTTAGATAAGTATCAAGTAGAAAACAAATAATTAATAAAATATACTATTCAAACCAATATATATCCGTCAATACTAGTGATGATTTCGAACTGCTGTTCTCAATTCTAAAAACATCTCGAGAACTTGACCGAGAACCGAAAATCAAAAATTCTAAAAAGCAAAGTCGCCTAAATTAAGTACCTCTTGCATTTTAAAAATGTGATTCGGATGGAATTAAAAGTATTCATCTAAGTACTTAGTATGAGTTTCCACTTATAATTTTCGACGTTGGTGGAAACCAAATGCAGTATATATGATTTGTGGACGACAGTTTCTACGTCCAACTGCCATCCAGAACTCCGGAGGCGGCAACAGCAAAACGTCATGAAAAGCGGTCTAATTTAACTGGACTATCTGTATCTCCCGTTATTCCCGCAGTTAAGGTAATAACGTTTGATAGAACGAAATAGTTTTATTGAAAACTGTTTTGGTTAGAAAAAGATCCAGCTAAACAACTACCGACGTTCAATTTAAAAAATACAGGATACTAGGATTCGTCTATACTTTCGAGCTTCTGAATATTTAAAAAACATATATATACATATACATATATGTTCTTGCTATAATATGTAACAAAAAATGATGGTAGCCGTTTTTTCTTTAAACTTTCGACGTCCACACAAAAGCAATAAAAAAAATTACGTTCCCACTGCGGGTAATTTCCAAAACACAAAGAAGCAAGAGGGAAAAGCACGCATATTGAATGATCGCAGCACACGCAACGCAACTTAACTCGGGAGCACATCCCCCTCATTCCGCATCTAACTTAAATAATATAACGACCCCGCGTGCACAACACGCACCCCCACGTTTCGGCCAACATCGATCGCTTAATTTTCGGTTGGGGTCCTTACAATTATCTCGGCGCGGCATCTCTCGGTTTCATGTCGCCCCCTAAATGAACAAGAGCGGGGAACAAATCGAGAAGTTGGATGTTTCGAAAAATGTTTTACCACGAGAATTTGTTTAGAAATAACAAGTTTTCCAGGAAACATCCACGTATAAACATATGTTTTCTGTAATCACAGGTGGTCGTAACGCTTCTAGTTCTTGTAATTGTTATACAAATCAAAGCAAAGGCTATAATCCTAACATAAAAGCACTATAATAAATCTGTTGAATAAGCCACCTTACACGGTCAATAATACTGTCAGTATTTTATAATATTGATAAAATTACTGATCGTGTAAGGTGCAGTATTGATGGATTGAACAAAATACTGACGGAATCCGAATATCAGTATATCAATCTCAATCTCAATGACAGTTGTGTGACAGTGTGTTTTGCGTACTCATATGTTATTATTTATTTCTACAATAATGGATGATGAGACACCCTTTTTGTCACAAACATCCTATGAAGAAGTTCCTGATGATAATGAGGAATTAAAAGACCCTAAACAATTTATATTGAAGCAGTAATATTTCATCCACAGCTTGATTTACTACTGCTGGTCACATGATTGCGGAAAACTTCAAGTACTCAAAGTATCTTCCCGTAGCGAGTTATCTTAAAGTAACTACTAATCTTTCATCAGTCGAAATGCAATTTTTCATGGTTGTTTCTTGCCATGAAATGTTTTAAGATTATTAACAACTTTTAGTATGTAACATCCGTCATGAGAATTTCTTTTAATAAACCATGTGCGAGTACTGTTCACACTTATTTAACCATTCATTCATCCATCTTTTGCATACAGTAGTACGTTTTATAGAAAATGCCAGAATGATTGCGAGGAACGCTTTTTTCGATTATCCATATTAACAGTCTGGGACGATATTGAATAAAAAACTGAATATATGGATTGACCGTGTAAGGTCGATAAATATTGACGGTGGATTGACGTAAATACTGACAGTAATATTGACCGTGTAAGGTGACTTTATAAGGCACCTTACACGGTCAATAATACTGCCAATCCTAGTACTGTCAGTATATTCAATCCTCCTTTTATATTTATCAAGTAATCAATTATCCGGATAAAGATCAGTATTCTCTTCATTACATCATTATTATACCTTACACCATGAGCAATACTGGCAATATTTTAGAATAATGAACATTTTAAACATATTATCATACAGTAGTACTGTCATTATTCTAAAATATTGACAGTATTATTGATCGTGTAAGGTGCCTTTATGAAAGCGTAAGCAACAAAAATAACATTGCGCTATTTAAATTCAATGCTTACTGTCAACAGACAAAAAAGTCGAATATTGGCTTGATATCATAGTTTATCGACCTGACTAGGTGGAAGGTTAACCCACAAGTTTTATCCAGTACGGACGACACTATTTCAGATTTAAACAATTAAAATAATAAAACATTATTAAATAACATATACATTCTTTACATATGATTAACATTCGACTTGAATTTCAACATTCATGGCACGCGTTTCAAATACTTTTTCTTCATTAAATCATGTTAAACACGGCGTTTTGACGCACGGGTTGTTTAAATTGATCGCTGCGTTTGTAGTTTTAGTATGCAATTAATATTAGCATACTTTCTGCATCATAAAAAATTGATATATTGCCAGAATGTCGATGTGCGTTATTGACCTCTGCTCGTGATGGCATAATATACGCGAATTAAATCTAGCGACCTTGTTTTTTTTATAGAGTGTGCTAATATAGTCTTCCTGAAGAAGAAATGATGGGAAGATACATGCATTCCTAAGAGTGGAATTTAAAATATATTTCCATACTACTACAATAAAAAATTATTGGTGATATAACGTTGATTTCAAAATATTATCTTGAGCTAATTTTATGGAAGAAGCAATTTTATTCCACAATACTGACAATACGGTCGGCATATACAAAATTCACATATAACTAAATAATGATACGTTAAGTATTGGATATTTCCTCGTAAATATTTTTTGAATACATAAGTGAATGATTCTTGGATTTAATATCCTGTAACATCGTGTTAAACAGCACTGCTGTTTTATAATTCGTTGTCTGTAGCCTTTTATTATTCTTGGTGGTAAAAGTAAAGTGTGTAAAAGTGTTTAAAAGTGCTGATTGTTTCTTGTATGATACGAAAATCCATTTTTGATTGTATATATGTCTTTGCAAGTTAAATTTTATAATAAATTTCCATACGTATATTTGATATACCAAGTCGTTTTGAAATTCTTTAAGCATCCTGTACAGCAGGAATTCATATTTTCCCTTTCGGAATGATGTTGCTCCACACGGATTATGGTATAATCATACTTTCGGGAATGCAATAAGTAGGGCCGCAAAATATTGTTGGAACGTGTTACGTCACAAATTTGTTCTTTTCGTCGTCTTATTTGATAACAGCTTTATTTGCGGCCTCTCATTTCAGTACCGTAATGTATACATTAAAATTACATTCCTACATGAGCTCGTAAATTAACGGAAGTGCTTTTGCCTGTTTTGGAGGCGCGCATATAGTGCGGTTTAAAAGTGCGACGGTTTCATTTAGGGGGAAGCTTCTTCGATTAATTGGAATTTATAATTGATTAGTGCGATTTTCTACGCAATGAATGGCGTGAAATTCATAAAAACGCGTTTTTTGATTACTATATTTCGTAATAACTTGATGATGGATGTTGTTTGAGGCACAACAGGTCCGTGATAGGCCGCACTTGTAGTGTAATATTATATTACACTATGGCCGCAGTGCACACAGTCTAAGGGCAGAATTTGTACTCACCGTTAATAAAATAAAACTAAATAACAAGCACAGTTTTAGAGACAAATATAGCTATGTTGTTGTCTCTAAAACTTGTATATATTTTATGACCTTTTTCCTTCTTTCTAAATTCTTTCTCAATTTCACAATTATAAATGACATAGACAAGTATATATGTACAAATTATCTTTATAGAGAATTGTGTAGTGTAATAAGTTTTACTATTAGTATTGCCAAGACAAAATCAATGGTATTTTCCAAAACACCACGAAATATCACTCGAGTAAACGGGGCCATCGTCGAACAAGTAACTTCATATATGGCACCACAGTAAGCAGTAAATTTTCTGTGAGGTAAGGTGATACTTCTCTGAGGTTCTCTATTGACCGGCAGAAAAGCATTCTTGTAAGCCGGGATATTATTATTTATCATATACATGGATGAAATAATTAAGAGCATGAAACCAGAAATCAAAAAAGCAAATATAGGGTACAAAAACATGCAAGTGGTAAAAATATCGGAAGGAGCATTCGCTGATGATATCGTAGTGATAGCAGAAAATGAAGATAATCTGCAGCACAACCTGAGTGTATGGAACATACATCTAGAAAAGTAGAATATGAAAATGAATTATAACAAAACAAAAGTGATGGTAATAGGAAACTGGAAAGAACAAATAAATATAAAGATAGAACAACACAAAATAGAGCAAGTAGAAAAATTCAAATACCTAGGAGTAGCACTGACGGAAAAATGGAAGGTGACCTAGTAAGAGAATAAACAACACAGTTAAAACATACCACGCATTGTGCAATATACTGATTAACAAAAAAGAGATCAGCAGAAGGACAATAATAAATATTTACAAAAGCATATTTAGACCAATACTGCCATATGAGAGTGAGACGTGGAAACTAACGAAGAGGGACAAAAGAAGAATACAGGCAATGGAAATGAAATATCTCAAGAGGAGTTAAAACAAGTTACGCGAAGATACAGAATAAGAAATGATGACATCAGAGAAGAATTGGGAATTGAAGCTATAGAAAAGTATATAGAAAAGAAACAACCAAACTGGTGGGGACATTTAATTAGGACGGACAACAAGTATCAAATAAAACAGATATGGAAAGCAAGAACTGGAAATAAAAGAAGAAGAGGTAGACCAAGAAAAGAGTGGGACAACAATAGAGGAAATAATAATCAAGAAAGGAAAGACAGTTATACAAGCAAAAGAACTAGCGAAGAACAGAAAAGAGTGGAAATAATTTACAAATGTATAAACAACAACAATAATTGTTAGGTAATGTAAATGTAATAGCCTATACTGAAAGGTAAAAGGCAACTAGATATTATTTGTTTATCATATAGCATACAAATCAACTTTGGTGTTTTGTTTAAATAATTTTCAAACTAATTTTAGCCAATCAGTTTTAATACAAGAGGAAATCCAATAAACAACCACTTGCATTATACATAAGAACATGTCGTGCAAAGAGCGCTTTTATGTACAAACAACTCTAAAAGTTAAATAGATTTACGGTTGCATCCTGCATTAGAGCGACCTCGGAAAGTGTGTTAACACGGCGAACGATCGCGATCAGATGGCGCGAAATAATAACAGTTTAACGGTACAGCACTGTTATTAGAGAAAACTAACCATAAGCAACTGGAGGTAATTGTAATGAGATGAGCTGGGAAGGGCGCTCGGTTTAATAGATCTTGCATGCACGAGCCATTAGGGAAACTGGCTGGTGAGATGGCACTTCCGTGTCGGACTAATTTTCACTTTTTTTTTCAATTTATATACGGTGTATGGATAATGTTTTGTAATGATAGTTTTTCAAATTTTAATTTAATATTTAATTACATTATGTAGAAGGAAGGAGGGCTCCCTGTATGTATTTACTTATTTATTTACATTTATTACATTTACATTATTGCATTTAATAATTTGAATGTACAGTATTAAATATTAGCCCTGTTTATGCAAGTGCCTAGACATTTGTATGTGCGTACATAATTATAAATTAACCATTTCTTAATTTCTATATTTACATTTTTTTTCGAAAATTTTTGCATTTAGCCTGTGTATAGTACAGTGAAACATTTATCGCTTTCCCATTAATTTTTCATAAATGAATAAATGGTAATTAATAAATTTTTTACGTTTCATTTTAAATAATTTATTATTCTGTGTTTTTAATTTCTATTGGTAAATAATTGTAGCATTTTAGTGCCATATAGTTGAACGAGATAAAATTTATGCTGCGTTTGTTAAGGTCGTTTTAGACAAGACAATTTCTTGACTCAAAAGTTAAGGTCGTTTTAGACAAGACCATTTCTTGACTCAAAAGTTAGTCAAGATGCGAGACAATCTAAATTGTCTCGTACCACACAGCAAATTATATGAAATATTGAATTCGATAGTAGATCGAATAGAAAAATATAACGCGTTCTATCTGTCAAGAAGAAATTGTATGGGAGGAGGATATATAAATTCGTTTCTTGAACAACTTTTGAGCTAAGAAATTGTCTTGTCTAAAGGTCGTTTTAGACAAGACAATTTCTTAGCTCAAAAGTTGTTCAAGAAATTAAATTATATATCCTCCTCCCATACAATTTGTCCTTGAAACATAGAACACATTTTATTTTTCCATTCAATCTACCATCCAATTCAATATTTCAAATAATTTGCTGTATTATACGAGATAATTTAGATTGTCTCGCATCTTGACTAACTTTTGAATCAAGAAATTGTCTTGTCTAAAACGACCTTAAAACGACCTTTAGTCAAGATGCGAGACAATCTAAATTATCTTGTATCACACAGCAAATTATTTGAAATATTGAATTGGATGGTAGATCGAATGGATAAATAGAACGCGTTCTATTTGTCAAGGACAAATCGCATCGGAGGAGGATATATGAATGAATTTCTTGAACAACGTTTGAGCTAAGAAATTGTCTTGTCTAAAACGACTTTTTGTTGGAATTTTTATATTTGCATTCAATTTACTTTTGGTTCCATATTTATGAGATGTGTTGTTCTTGCATGTTTTTGTTTTATGCATGTATATACTTAAGTTTGTTACATAGAGCGTTCTAATATTAATAAAAAAAAAGACCTTTATTGGCATTTCCCTCACTGCCCTTCCACATCACAAACCACAACAAAAATATACAAAAATAAAAATATAATATTAATAAATCCATTGTAAATAAAAATTATAGAAACAAATAGAAGTCTCTTAGGGATTGTCCTCATAGGCGCCTAACTATGATCGATACAGCATTATAAAATTCAAATTAAAATCTTGCCAACTTTGTTTTAAAAAGATTTAAATCGTCGACCATGCTGCGTATCATTTATTTCTCTTGGTTTCAATCAATTGCCACTTCTTCTGGGAAATTCGAATTATTAATCAACATTTGATATAATAAAATAATACAATTGTTGAAAATTTTCATATGGAACTCGTCCATCGATATTATTATATCATTTCAGTATTCAGTAGAATAGTTCGACTGAATTGCTCACTCTCACTTTTTATTATTTTATAAATCTGCAGAAGGTCGTAAACCTCATGTCTGTAGCTACCAAATTGTAAATAACATATTAATAACCTTTTTTTATCCAAACAATCTTTAAATTACGCCTGCCTAAAATGGACAAAGGCAATAGATACAACGATAAACTTATAAAACGTACACAATTGCTTAATACATAATTATATGAGAACAGGATATGTTTTGAATACCGAAAATATTCCCACGACGAAGACGACCGTTCATACACGTAATTATAATAAAAAATAACTATGTTTGTTAGCTTTGCTATTATTCTCTTGAAGAATTGCGATATGTTATTATGAGGGCAGGGCGTAGAGTAGGCAAGTTATTTGTATTAGTGCACTCATTGTAAAGTTATGGTTGCAGATGTATTATAGCTAAGGATTTACATGTTCTAGTGATTTTATAGTTTAATAATATTATATATATGTATATATATATATATATATATATATATATATATATATATATTTATTTATTTATTTATTTATTTAAACTTGTAATAATAATATATTTTTATTCCATTTTTATACATTGCTTATTACTCAGATATAATTACACATAATATATTTATTACCTTGATTTTTTTTTATTCCATGTGTCGATTAATTTCGTTATATGTCAAATAATATAAGTTAAAATAATTAGCAGGAACGAAAAAACGAAACAGATAAGTTATGAAAATCGTAGGACAAATAAAACAACCAGTTAACCTGTATTTCGAAATGTAAGATGTAAGTTATGTTCATTTGTTTGAATTATCTACCTTTTTTTTTACTAAATACGTTTGGAAATAATACATAGAATAGAATTAATCTCCAGCTAAATATATATTTCTAATTTACCCAGCTCAGTGGCCGAGTGGTTAGAGACGTCGTTCGTCTCGTACTGAGCATTGGGGAGCCTGAGTTCTATCCCCAGCGGGAAGCGAATTTTTGCGAATCACCTTTCACAGTTTTTCAGAGGTTTTCTGTGAAGTTAAGGTAAATACCGGGTGATTAAACCCCCTGAGCTTCTCCCTTGACCGGAGGAAAAGCCTCACGGCTGATAGCCCTATAAGGATAGTTTTTTATTTTTTATTTCTAAATTGATGCATATTATATGTACTCTGTCTATTATCTATCGTTATTAAAGTATGTGGAAGATAGAAAAAGACACATTAAACCACTAGATAACGGTTAGGTTACAATATACAGACTTGTATCCCTATTCAATATTTTGTAACTACAGTGGTAGTAAATTAACGTCGGTCGGAAAGAAATAGTGCTAATAAACAATATTCATGATAGACAGTGACCCTAAAACCAACAGATTGTTTAGTTACAGACTATGGCCACTGATCAATATTTGATAGCTATTAAATGTACAAATAGAAAACGTTATTGAAACAAAAATTGTCTAAGCAAAAAAAACTGTTTAAACAATTGAAATAGCTCTTTAGTTCTTTAATCTTGATTGGAGCTTTATTGTTATTACTATATTAAAATTCTTCAATACAAACTAAAATAATGATTCCGGAGATAATGAATTTATTATTGCTGTAACTACTAATACATACCGAGTTCAATAGTTATGATAAGCTAAAATGGAACGCCGGCGAAACGGGGTGTGTTGAATAACGCATATTGATTTGGGCACAAACATGTTTTGTCTTCGAATTCTCGCACTAAGAATTTTGCGTCCCTTTTATGAACAAGTCAGTTGATCTCGAGTAAAGTTGAGGTCTCGAGATTTTAAGTGGCCCCTCGACGCCGCTCTCGACCTACTACGCTACCGAGGGATGCTGATCTAGATGGAATAATGTGTTTGCTTAGGTCGAAGGCATGCATGGCACATTTCGACGTGAATATATTACATATAGACCTCTTTTACGGTATATATACATGTATATATTATCTGACTCTTGTCTGATATTTTAACGATGAATGATGAATACTTGATGACTAAAGTATCTAATACTTTTGATTGTTTGGAGAAAACTGGAGGCTTAAAGGATCGGCCCCACAGAAAGTGGTCTGTCGCGGCGGGAAGCGATATCTGAATGAAACGGTCAGGGGCTCTGGTTGTATTATGCAATATTGAATCATCTCTGTCACACAGAACGCAGTCTACCACTGCCCAGTTGTCTTTGTCGCGACGACGTAGTACAAAATTACAGATTTGTCGCCTGACCGCATCGGTCTTGTGACAAAGTTATGCTTACTACCAGTGGATTCTTGAAAGCAGTCTTTCAAGGGCGGAAAATTGGAAATATTGAATATTTTTGTACCGCCCCCCTTTCGGCCGCTCCGCCTCAGCTGTTGGTCTTGCCAACCTAACGCGACATATACCGAGACAACATACCAGAAACCAAAACTAGAGCACTAGGGCTGGAACAAACAATCCTGACGACCCGGGCCCTAGGTTACTCCAATAAACATTGCTTTTCTCTCTTCTGTCACCCTCTAATAAAATTGTACATGTGTGGTGTTGCTGGTTAGACAACAATATACAATGTATATTTTTCCAGATTATAATTAAGAAATTGTTCAAGATATAAAAAAAATCATATATAAACTCATGAACTAAACATGATAAATTTACCACATAACAACCTTGTCCTATTGCTTTTAAGCGATAATCCAGCTTATGTGCGACACACAATAAATCAATGACACCGCACTGACACAATTATGTCAATATTGGTTAACCACGGAAATAACTAGTTGAAAAAATCGCCCAGTTAAGAAAACTACTTCACACATGCTAACGCGGCAATTAGTGCCACCATTAACAGTTAATATTCACTGTTATCGCTATGAATGCATAACAGAATAATGTCCAGATTCACGGTGGTGTAATTGTAATATATTGGGCCGCGCAATTAGGGAAAACCTATAATTGCACCCAGATCATGTATTATGTTTATACATCCAGCACATCAGTATCGATATCAACTGTAATAAATCCATTAGCAACGGTTGCACAATAATTGTTGATTGTTTGTTTATAGTTGACGGGTTTATTGCACAAAAACAATTAAGTGTATAATTCTTGTGCGGGAGATAGGTTGGTTTCGTGACAAATCGTGTAAGTGGTATAAATTTTATCAGTCTCACTGGAAAATCAAGATGAAGTAACGTTGTTGTTGTGTGTGCAAGTGTGAAGAAATTATTAGTGTACCAGAAACAATATTGATTTATTAATGGCTTTTGTATTAGTCGAAACAGTTTTATCTTTATGCTGTACAGGACTTGAAAATGCTGGTTGAAAACTAGTTTCATGATATAAAGTCAACGAAATTAATACAAATTATGGTTTAATTATTTAACTGTAGTTTATTACTACTAGTAGTAATTAATATTATATCCGGAAGATGCAAACGAATAAACCTGCGAAATATTAATTAATACCGTATTTTCGGATTATAACGCCCGGTTTCTCCAACGAAACTAGTTTAAGACCGTCTTAATAATAAGACGGTCTTAAAGCGTTGCACCAAACAAAAATCGGATCTTAAAACGATCTTACATTGTAAAACTAAGTAAGATCTACATATGTTTGGTGCAACAGTATAAAAATTCAAGACGTCGTTATATATAAGACGTTGTTATATATAAGACGTTGTTATATATAAGACGAGCATATATAAGCCGAGCTTATATAAGACGAGTTTTAAGATTCGTTGGAGAAACCGGGCGTAAGACGCGCTTTTTACATAGAAAAAGTCAAATATTCGCTCTTTATTTAAAGCTTCATCAGGTTTATACTGCAAATGAATCAAAATTTATAAAATTACACAGTTATTAAAGTAATACTTACATTTTTACTTGACATTTTCTATTTTAAATCTTATTGTATTAATTGTTCTTTAAATGTCTGATGTTTTAGCTGTGCTCTTTAAACTCTATTTGTAAGAATTACTTTAATAACTGTATATTATTATTATTAAATAATTACTCATGTTAATAATTTTTTAATATTTCTACATTTTCCACTATTTAGAAATTATTACGCAATAATAACGACCCACTCATATTAGTAACAATACATTTCCGTTTTATTTGTATTAGCTAAAACCATTTTGTCATTTATCACTATTACCCTGACATATATTTCATATCTATAGCCAGCGTTTTACAAAACAGCAATCCTGCCTAAAAATAATTACAGCACAAATTTAAAAAAAAAACGAATTTGTAATATGCGTCAAATAAACAGCCATCATCCTTTGCACTTTGCGCTGTAACAAAAAAATATTTCCCCCGATTCGGCCTTTATTTATTGTCGCTTGAATATTTTGTAGCGGGCGCTCGCAGAAATTTCAATATCGCGCTAATTTACGGCTTTGGAAATAAAACGCGACGTGCGGCCACTTCAACGGGCAAATATTTTACCATATTTAATAACACATGCCGGTTACACACACACGTGCAGCCATTTATCTTGCCGCCCCCCATTCCAGACTTGCGTGCACTGGACGGTCGCATACTCAAATTATACCAGGAATTAAATACTTTGTGCAGTGTTTGATTGAAAATTTAAAAGGTACATTTCGCATGAAAATTAAATGAAAGTAGGGACAATTAAAAAAATTAATGCTGCACTAAAGAGTTAATAATTTCCGAACTTTGCATTTTCTTTGAGACAGCATCAGATTTTAGTAAGTAGGAGGTTGTGATCACAACTGTAAAAAATGGCAGCGACAAAAACTTTGTATGATGTCACATATTTTGGTCCTTCGAACCGGATCGTTTCAAGCTGTCACAGGTCTTTGCATTTTCTTGTGACGGCATCAGATTTTAGTAAGTAGGAGGTTGTGATCAGAGGGAAAAAACCTGAAAACCTAGTCAGGGAGAACAGATTATTGAGAAAACAACAAGGGTCTCAATAATCTGTTCTCCCTGACTAGGTTTTCAGGTTTTTTTCCTCTGATCACAACCTCCTACTTACTAAAATCTGATGCCGTCACAAGAAAATGCAAAGACCTGTGACAGCTTGAAAACGATCCGGTTCGAAGGACCAAAATATGTGACATCATACAATGTTTTTGTCGCTGCCATTTTTTACAGTTTCTTATCTACAGATTTTTTTATATTATTTACATGATCATTAGTCAAAATAGTTGGTAGTGAGTAGTACAACCCTGGCTGAACCTTGTTTCTTGATCACCAACAAATATTTCTATTTCTAAATATGCTTTTTTCCTCTGCTCACAACCTCCTACTTACTAAAATCTGATGCCGTCACAAGAAAATGCAAAGAACTGTGACAGCTTGAAAACGATCCGGTTCGAAGGATCAACATATGTGCCATCATACAAAGTTTTTGTCGCTGCCATTTTTTACAGTATCTTATCTACAGATGTTTTTATATTATTTACATGTTAATTAGTCAAAATAGTTGGTAGTTAGTAGTACAACCCTGGCTCAACCTTGTTTCTTGATCGCCAACAAATATTTCTATTTCTAAATATCCCTTAAAATCTGTTTGTATGCGTCCTTTGTGAAAAAAGTAATTAGCGCTGTTTACAAATCACAAGTGATTATTTGGATATTAACGATGTTTTAATTGACTAATTAACCCCTTCCAGTATCAAAACGATATGCATATAATTTCCTGTTCAAAAAGTTATCGAGCTTATCGTTGCTATGAACGTTTTATTGATTAATGCATAAAACAAAATAAATGGCGCCATGATAGTAAGGCAATTAACTCACTTTAATGGGGTTTCCGGATGGATATCACAATGGGATCACTCACCTAAAACAAAAACAAATAAATTAGTTTAAAATCACTTTTATATCAAAGGAATCAATACTTAATAATAGAGGTGTAGCATTGATACCGTAATTATTTCTTGCTGTTACATATTAATATTAATATAGATAATGATAATTATATTTAAAAATATGATAATTTGAAATTATTTTTCTGTAAATTCTGTTACATATCAACATAATATTTGAAAATGTGCTAATTATATCTGTTTAGAATATAAGGTCATTGTATTTTATCAGTTTCCCAGTAGCCAGCCACAGTAGCCCTTATTTTTTATAAAAATCAAAATGTTGTCTCTCGTTCATAACATAAAATAAAATATGTGTGTTTTGTATGTAAATGTATATAAAAACATAATTAGGGATTAGAGTTTACATTATGTATTGTATTTAAACAATACATAATGTAAACTCTAATCCCTAATTAAGATTTTATATACATTTACATACAAAACACACATTTTATTTTAAGTTATGAACGAGAGACAACATTTTGATTTTTATAAAAAATAAAGGGCTACTGTGGAGAGACCAAATATTGATTTTTTATAAAAAAATAAAGGGCTAATGTGGCTGGCTACTGGGAAACAGATAAAATACAATGACCTTATATTCTAAACATATATAATCCTGAAATATTAAATAACGGCTAACATCATTAAGAATTCTAATGGCATTTCTGACAGACGTGGAAATTTTAAACAGGAAGAACAATGTAGCATGTACATTTTTTTTAACAAACCGGCGCCACACATGTTGTTTCATCAAGATATTTTATGTGTGTGATTCATCTACTGTTACACTATTTAATCCGAAACATCCAGCATCCTGTACATCACAAATGTATTCAAGCACAAGCAGATTTCATTTAAAAATTTATATTCATTTCTTTTTATAATGTGAGACGTTGAAAACTTGAAATAAAGATGATTGGATTGATAACCCTAACCGCCTAGGTATCAAAATCCGGACGTTCGTATCCGATACCGGTTACTGATACCGCAACATTTCTTGTAGAAGTATAAGTTATTAAATTATTATTTATGTGCTGTAAGTAGCTTAAACTATTTATTGAAGTTGGTATGAGTAATTAAACCACATATATTTTTTTTAAATTTATAACAAAATCATTTGTTTTAAAAAGATAACATTTATTTACTATTTTACAACAGATCTCAAGGACCGTACTTAGGTGGTTTTAAGGGTTAAGGCGTCTACTTTGTGACAATTCATTTTAAAGGATAAATAAAACGATTTTTTACTTTGTTTTTTATCACACTTCAGTTACACTTTGCAACTAGTTTCGGCTAAGCTCTAGCCATTTTCGAGTTCCTCCGATCACTGGAGGAGCTCGAAAATTGCTGGAGCTTTCGGCTGAAACCATTTGCAAAGTGTAACTGATGTGTGATAAAAAAACAAAGTAAAAAATCGTTATTATATTCTACAAATAACTCCCAAGTCCGGATGAGAGAGGAGGGGGAGAAATAAACTCGGTAAAAAAAACCGACAACTGGTAAGGCTACGAAAAGGACAATGAATTTAGGTACCTGGAATACTCAAAGCCTAAGAAATAGAAGTAGAGCTAAAGAAACTAAAAATGTATAGAGTGCTGCCTGAAACGAAGAAAAAAGGTCACGGAATACCTTGGATACTACGTATCAACATAGCGGTGTGCCGAAAGAAGAGAGGGCAATACAGTCTACTATATCATTTTCTACATGTGTGTATGACACTATGTAGTTTGTGTCTACATCGAAAACTAGATTATTTCATACGGACTTTAAAACTCGAAAGAGTGTCGGAGCCGGAGGAATAGCGCATGAACTAATTAAATACTCTCTGGTATGGCGTTTGTATTTCAGTCTGCTACTCCTTAGAGAAACTAAGCTTAACAACCTGTGTAGATGTAAAAAAAATACCTTCACTCTCAGTTAGGGCATTAATATCGTATGCTTCCGAAAAGTAGCCACACTATAAAACACTAATTAATTAGTTATGGCTAATACTATAATAGGCAAAAATATATAGTTAAAACCTCACACAATCGTAATGCACGGATAAAGGATGGGAAAGGACACGTCACGCCATAAAATTGAATAAAACTTTAATTGCCAACCAAGCAATACTTACGGCTTAAGCAGCATCCGTATTTTATTACGTCGTTTCTAATTAATTTATTTGAAATTATTTAATACGCTGCAATAATGAATATCAGGCAGTATGATTAACGCTATTACATTCGCAACTAATTGGCAAGCGGAAATCGCGCGGCCAGCTCTCTATTGATAATTCCGACTGGGCGAAAAATACCCGAGTGATTAATACGAACTTTTAATGAGTAATAAAAGTTCATATGTATGTGTTTTTTTAAATTTATATACACAAAAAAATAGCAGATTTAATTATTGAAGAATAAATATTTTATAATATCCATAAAGAGGAAATAATATCAAAAACTCACATCTATGCACTTGAATTGAATAAAAGCTGTTGGTAATATTTGATAAGGGTTGAACACAAACACGTACAGGGTGCAGTGTTATATTAACCGAAATAGACCTACTGTTCCGTATAAGGAACACTTGGGGAAAAGTAATCTGTATAAGATACTTAAATCTATATACTGACTGTTTAGTCCTTTAAAAGAACATCATGAAATTTTTTTTATGAAAAAACTAGCGTAAGTATAACACTTTTATTATCATTAATAAAACTTATAGACTCGTAGAAAATAGTGGCAGGAAACATGGTGATTACTGAATTATTCTATATTTAAAACTCGTGAAAAAAAAACATCGCAAACAACTCGTAAAAACTTCTCAAACAGCATGATAATAAATCATTAAATAAGTCATAACAATAAAGGTCCATAATTTAAATAGCGATTACTTCTTTACATCTCCCCCGTGCGTCAATCGAGGTCGAATAAAATGCGTACAGACGTAGTAAAGCGCAATTAACCGAGCGGTCGTTAAAAACTTCTGAAACGGACATAAGTGGCCAGGCCGTAAAGTTGGCACCGCAAGATTTAAGGAAATATAAAAATCAACTTTAATGATAATACTCGAGGCACCGTAAAAGACACCGTCCGCAAGTAATTAGGCTTGTTCGTTAAAAAATAAACGCTAGCAATTTTTTTTAAATATACAAAGTATGTTTCACATAAGAGTGTAACACACTATCTGATTTAAAGGATAAATAAAACGATTTTTTACTTTGTTTTTTATCACACTTTAGTTACACTTTGCAACTAGTTTCGGCTAAGCTCTAGCCATTTTCGAGTCATTGGAGGAGCTCGAAAATGGTTAGAGCTTAGGCGAATGGTTAGTTGCAAGTGTGATAAAAAACAAAGTAAAAAATCGTTTTATTTATCCTTGAAATGAATTATCACAAAGTAAACGCCTTAACAATTCAATCTGATATAGTTTATATCAGATTTGAACCAACATTTATCTCAGTGAAACTAAAGAACATAACAAATAAACCTCATTCATCCTCTTCATAAACAAACTCACATGCGATTTCAATATATTTGTATGTATAGGCATTTTACGTGCGTAAAAAAATAACATTCGGAATTTTACTACTAAAAGTGGTGCATAATTGTACAAAAGTTTAAATCGAAATTGTAAAAGTAAATTTTAAAATATTGAAATTATTCGAAAATGGAAATAAAAATTCTCTTTCTTTATTTTTAAGAGGTTTTCTGTTGAGTTAAGTTGAATACCGGATGATTAAACTTTCGACTTATAGCCCAGTCGAAAGTTTAATCATCCGAGATTTACCTTAACTTCACAGATCTCTTAAAAAACTGTGAAAAATTAATCGCGAACATTCGCCCGCATTTGGATTGTACCTACGCTCCCCAATGCTCTGTACGAGACCTCTAATCACTCGGCCACTGAGTTATTCGAAAATATTTTAATGCGTATTTATGAAACCAGAAGAAGAAGTGAAATAAATACAATAAAAGAGCGGACCTCTGCTTTACAAAATAACATCAATATGAGAATAAGCGAGTACATCAAGCTACCAATATATTTAAAGAATATCAAAGATGACATTAGACATTTAAAATTAACCTTAAAATACACATGGCAGCGCAATAAAACAAAAAGAAGTAATAACATACAAATTAAGACAAATTAAGAAGAAAAAACCAATCCATTACAACAACAAAACAACATCTTTCACATCAGGTTTTCCAGATCCACCAACGATTGGTGAAAGTACTGTGAAGGAGACTCCTTTTAATTTGTTAAATATAATGTAAGCATTTTTGATAAAACAAAGTAGTGATAAAAATTTAAATATAATCTTTACATACATATAACAAACAAAAATGTGAAATAAATAGAGCCCAACAAAATTAAATTATAGTAGGTCCATTTGATGGTCCTAATGCATGCTCCGATGCGTTTTGTGATATTCCTAACTTTTCGGATGGTTTAAGACATCTATTCCATGCCTAATTCGGATTTCCAAATGAATATATTGGTCAGAAATACCTGGATATATTGTTTAGAAATACCTGGATATATTGGTTAGAAATACCTGGTTATATTGGTTAGAAATACCTGGATATATTGGTTAGAAATACCTGGATATATTGGTTAGAAATACCTGAATATATTGGTTAGAAATACCTGGATATATTGATTAGAAATACCTGGATATATTGGTTAGAAATACCTGGATATATTGGTTAGAAATACTTGAATATATTGGTTAGATATACCTGGATATATTGGTTAGAAATACCTGGATATATTGGTTAGAAATACCTAGATATATTGGTTAGAAATACGTGGATATATTATATATTGGTTAGAAATGCCTGAATATCTTGCTTTTCAATTTAACCAAAAAATCGTTGTTATCACGGTCAAAACACCTGTACAAACGAAGTTACAAATAAGAATTGAAAAATTGTTCACTAAATACGGCTAAAACATATACGAATATAAATATAAACAAAGCACCATGTACTGCTGCTTCTTTATTTTTACTTTAATTTATGTTTCAACGTTTAGTGACATCAATACTCCACATGACAAAGTAAAGAGGCATTTTGGCTGTTTAATCATCATTTGTATGGCAGGGCGCAAATACAATTCTGATAAAAACAGAGCAATTCACCATCTGTGTTCACGAGATACTGGAAAATCGATGCGAATGACCGATATGAACAAATTAGTAGCGTGATAAAAAACAGAGTGAAAACGAGGGATGAATTATAGCAACCAGACGCAATTGTTTTTTGTGTGAATTCAATTTGAAATGCAAATTGCGGGGATATTGATTTTTGCTATATTTGGAGGGATTGTGTTGAAAACTCGATTGGAATTAAATATAGTATTAAAACAGATTATCATCGTTTTGGCGAGATAAAAAAATACTCCGGGTAACAAGTCAAAACATTTTCACTTAACATCGTTCGGCAAATTAAATCCTCAAACAACTAATCTCTCAAATAAATAGAAAATTACTCTTTTTACAGCCGTCTTCTGCATAAATAATTTTCTGGACAATTAGCCTCATACAATTCACAGCTTTTTAACCATCCGCCGTCTGCTGCGTTTTATGTACTGGAAATGAAACATGACGCCGCCACCACTAGCCCTCTCTCTATCTACAAAAAAAAAGCAGGGCCGTTATATTTGATAGTTATTTAATGTTACAGAGAAAATGAATTTATGCTCGCACAATTCAATACGTGTCCTCTCGCCCACAATCGCATTGTTCGGTTGTTTTTATATATATATATATTTTTTTTTTGCGCGTCAGTTTGAATGCCGCAATTACGCAGGCGAGCGAGAGTGCAATAATTTCATTATTATCATTGCCCATAATTAACCTCGCTGGTTGGCAACCACGACTCGTTTGGTGTTTAAATGTTTTACGAGCGCGCATCACAAACTTTTACTGGGAGCAAATCAGTAGTAGTTTGAATATGAATAATTTGCGCATACAATTCTCACAGGTATAAATATGATTTGAACTTAACACGCAGGCAATTAAAATGTTTATTATCTTATTCTGCTTCAAATACTATCTAGTTACCAGGGATTTGCAATCATCAGTCCCTACGTTAGAAACTGCTGATGGGAAATCCTTCTTGTATGTGCTATCATACAATTGAAGGTTCATCCCGATTCTGACGTGCAAGTGACAATCAATATGTATCAACAGAAATAATCAAACAACATTTATGGGTGATAAATATTTATGACCCATATTCCACAACTCAATGTTAACATTTAAATAGGAAACATATAAATCATATAAATAAATATTTAAAAAAAATTCAGTTTAGTTATTAAACTTTAGCTCATTTTAACCTGATCTTGTAATGTGTCTAAGACACATTACAAGATATAATATCAATGTCTGTTTTGCTTGTTTTACAGTAACTGCATTTCCAAAATATCTATGTAATACTTAATATAGCTAAAGGACGTTTTAGACAAGACAATTTCTTAGCTCAAAAGTTGTTCAAGAAATGAATTTGCATATCCTCCTCCTATACAAAATTGTCCTCGACAAATAGAACGCGTTATATTTTTCCATTCGATCTACCATCCAATTCGATATTACAAATAATTTACTGTATGATACGAGACAATTTAGATTGTGTCGCATCAAGATGCGACACAATCTAAATTTACATGGGTATGGGTCTGTATTAGTGAGTTCTAAAGGTCGTTTAAGACTAGACAATTTCTTAGCTCAAAAGTTGTGCCAGAAATGAATTCATATATCCTCCTCCCATGCAATTTGTCCTTGACAAATTAACGCGTTATAGTTTTCCATTCGATCTACCATCCAATTCAATATTTCAAATAGTTTGCTGTATGATACGAGACAATTTAGATTGTGTCGCATCTTAACTAACTTTTGAGTCAAGAAATTGTCTTGTCTAAAACGACCTTAATGTATACATGTCTTTAATGTATGCTGAAGAAGCCATCATTTTGTTTGGCGAAACGTAAAACTGAATTAAATATATATTCTATAACTATAAATGAATATTATCATTATAAATACATCATATTATTTTGTTATTCTTTCCTATGTGTATTTTATAATTTGTTATATATTCGTTACCTTTTTAGTTATTGTATACGAGGGTTCTTATTTATGTATTGAGAATTGGCAACGCTGAAGTTGATAGGATGATCCTACTGAGGCAACGCAAAGTTTGACATTTTCGACAGTAAATAGATATACAGAATATATAGAATATTTTGCTATACAGGTGCTATTTGTATTATTAACAGTAAATTGAAACTATTATCGCGGCCAAAAATTGGATTTTCATCGTGAACATTTTCATATGATGATTATTTAATAAATTGTCTTGTCTAAAACGACCCTTATAATCGCACATATTTTGTAAATACGTCTATAATAAATTTCAAATTCTCGAATTGTACTGTTTCATCATATTCATGTATTTCGATTTAAATTAACTACTTCATTTAAACTACTAATGCTACAACAATAAAGCCAAGCACTTTAATCACCGATGTCCTTACCGTTAGCATTTGCAATATTTACGAGATTTCCGCGGATAATTTATTACATCTATTGACCGACCGATCCACCGCAACAGTAGCTTAATGACGTTTGCCTCTTATTCGAGATGACTAATTTTGTTCTGCCTATAACTCGTTGCAAATCTCTTGGCCGCGCTTTCATTTCCTTGAATGCGTTGCGATCAATATGGAACGTTATTAAATATTGGATTGGAAATATAGCGGCGATGCGCCACCGCGGGCGGATTTATTTACCGATTTACTAGCGAATTTCAGTCGAGAAAATGAGATTTTCTTGCATCCGATTTATGCATTTCGTTTAGATTCAAAAGTGAATTGATTTAGTAGTGGGTTTCAGAGTATTTTAACTTTTACTTGAGAGGTGTCCAACATTCTAGCTTCCCTAGGGTATTTGGAAAACGACTAGTAGTTTTGGGACATATATAAAATACAATAATACTAACTGATAAGATAAAATACGTAGAAAAATAAATTGAAGCAAAGTAAACTTCATTCATACACGAGTTTTTGATAAGAGGGAAGAAGAAGATCTAGTCGAAGAAGGATATCATGGCTGAAGAACCTAAGACAATGGATAGGAATGACATGAACTGTTCAGATGAGCCAATATGATTAGATGGGCCATGGTAATTACTAACATCTAATGAGTATATGATAATATGATATGATAATCAACATATTTGAAATATTACAATTTTAACCTTTACTTGAGAGGTGTCCAACATTCTAGCTTCCCTAGGGTATTTGGAAAACGACTAGTAGTTTTGGGCCATATATAAAATACAATAATACAACTGATAAGATAAAATACGTAGAAAAATAAATTGAAGCAAAGTAAATTTCATTCATACATGAGTTTTTGATTAGAGGGAAGAAGAAGATCTAGTCGAAGAAGGATATCATGGCTGAAGAACCTAAGACAATGGACAGGAATGATATGAACTGTTCAGATGACCCAATAGGATTAGATGGGCCATGGTAATTACTACCATACCATACTAATGAGTATATGATAATATGATATGATAATCAACATATTTGAAATATTACAATTTTTGTAAAATACTAATTTTTGTATGAAATGTAACTTGTCTTCTCACTGCAGCCTACATCTTCTAGCTTAATACAGTGGTCGGCAACCGTCGTGAAACTGCGTGCCACTGTATTTGAAAAAAAGATTACATCTTTTTACGTGCTACGACCCAGGAGATTTTGACATATATTTTTATGCAATTTAAATTTTATTGGCGTGCCACCTGAAACGACTCGCTTACCACTCAGTGGCACGAGTGCCTTAGGTTAACTTAATAATTGTTTGGTACCTTTAAAATGTTGATAACCCATAAATTATTATAATTTAATGAATTAAGTGCCATAGTTCGAGAAGACCAGTATATTTTTGTAAATATGAAATTTTCCGTTCACTGAAAATACGTCTTGATAGCTGTATTTGAATCTATCATTTGGTCTAGTGACCTTTTATAACAGGACATAAAATATCCCTGACTGAAAACTCTCAATAAAACAATATTTAACATTTATATCGTTTTAGTCACGAGTTTTTTTTTTCATATTACGTGACATAAACAACTAAACGGAATTATCAGTGACTCTATTTTTAACAGCGTGATAGCTGCTCAAATCCTTAAAACGATTATTCCACCTCACACATATCATATTCGCAAATTAATTGACCACAGTGTGTAATTACAAGCAGCGATATGCATATTAATCAGCCATTACTCATTTTCTGTGCGTTTCTATGAGCCATTATGAGAATAATTCCAACTAATAACCAATAGACCGATAATTAATTAAAGTAATCCAATTATAAACAGGATACTAATTTATAAATCCTGCATTCCATTCATTTATTCACACGAGGAAGTTCGGTATTCAGAAATTCATTTCTCAAATCTTATAATTGGAATTATCGTAAACAGAATTTAATAATGATAATACATATTGAAGGAACATTCATTATTTTTATAATTGTATACATATATATCGCTCCGTTGATATAAAACTGACACATGTAAATAAATTAAACTTTATGTTAATTATATGTTCAAAATCAAGAAACGAAATTGAAAAAATTCTGGGAACAGTTTTTCATAGGGTAGAAAAAGAAAAAAAATTTCAACCAAATCGAAAGGGGTCAAAAGTGGTCGATTTGGCATGGAATTGTCCCACATACATATGTGGAAAAGAAGATATTTTTATTATTTAATAACATAAATTATTTGTAATTCCAATATCTGTATTTGTTTACTAAAACTATTATTGTATTAGTTTTTATAATAAATATAGGGATTGGAATTGCAAACCATTTATGTTATTAAATAATAAAAAATTATTCTTTTCCACATATGTATGTGGGGCATTCTATGCCAAATCGACCATTTTTGACCCCGACCCGTTTCGATTTGGTTGAAAGTTATTTATCTATTTCTACCCTATGAAAAACGGTTCTCAGAATATTTTCAATTTCTTTTACCCACCTCAAAAAAATGATCTTTTTTTTTCAAATTGCCATAGCTTTGTCAAAAATTGGCCGATCGAGACGTTTTTATTATAAATTGTATTTAAACTCACCAATACTAACAACCGAAATAATACAAAAATACAACGAACTACCCAACGAAATCAAAGCACTGGCATACGTTCCTTTCAAATTGAAAATTAAAAATCTACTGCTGAACAACAGAATATAATAATAGTAAACATACCCCAACAAACTGAGATGGACACGGACACAAAAAAAATACCTAACACAAACCCTCAATACCCGCAGCCCGAGGAGGATTCACCACCACAAACCTCGAGGCAAGGACCGAGGGAAGAAAATTACATTTTTTTTTCTTCTTTTATTTGTAGATATGCAATTCATTTTAATTTTTACAATTATATAAATAGTTAAATATTATACTGTATATGTATGGTAAGGGGAAAAAATTAATAAATAAATTTAATTTAAAAAAAAAATGTACTACTTGGAAATCATAAGGCAAAGAATTATATAGAATTAGTAGAAAATATGTTTTCTAACTTTCATATTCTTGGTTGTAATATGAGCATAAAATATCCACAATCACTTAGATCGGTTTCCAGAAAACTTACATGATTTTAGTGAAGAATAGGGGGAAATACTCCATCAGGATATAAAAACTATGGAAATTCGATAACAAGGAAGATGGGATAGACACATTTTGGTCACTAATATTAGTCTTCAGCGAGACTGTCCTGATGAAGTCCACGCTTTACACTACTATAAACAAATACAAACCAATTTTTTGTGGGTAAAAAAATTAGAAAAAAAATTGAGAATCATTTTTCATAGGATAGAAAAATGTAAAAAAGTTTCAACCAAATCCGAAGGGGCCAAAGTGGTCGATTTGGCATGGAATGGCCCATATACATTAAGTATATGAGCCTAGGATTTATTTTGAACATATAGTTAACATAAAATTTAATATTTTTTACTTGTTACACAATTTACATCACAAGACCCTTAATTTATGTTAATTACTATACTAGTCACATCCACTTTGTACGTATAATTTTCTATTTATGATTCACACAATACATGTATTCAAAATTATTTATTTTGATGAAACCGCATCTCATAAAACATCGTTTATGGCATAAATTGCTGAATTTATAGCTTGTGGTGGACACTAATAGTAGGAGTGTGCGACCCCTATTTACGAAGTCATTGCTTTAACACGTGGCATCATTGGTATGGATTACATATAATGACAGGGGTGGCAAACATGTGCACGGGACAGCCGTAACATGTTTAGCTGTGGCGGAAAATTAATATTTATATTCTCGCCCTATGTAATCGAATCCAGTTCAGTGAAGCTATATTTCGTAAAGTTCTTATATTTTCTTGGTAGCATAGAATAATACATAATTATAATTTACTTTATCATAATATAATAATATATAGGCGATTATGTATTTTCTGTTAATTTGTATTTTTGCTGATTGTTAGTTTTTGTTTTTATTTTTATTGTTATGTATTTTTTTATTCCTTATATTATGAGCATTGTTTATTGGGTTTTTTTTTTGTATTTTTTGAGGGATTATGCCAAATAAAGGTCTTTTTATGTAATCGAATCCAGTTCAGTGAAGCTATATTTCGTAAAGTCCTTACGTTTTCTTGGTAGCATAGAATAATACATAATTATAATTTACTTTATACTAATATAATAATATATAGGCTATTATGTATTTTCTGTTAATTTGTATTTTTGCTGATTTTTACTTTTTGTTTTTATTTTTATTGTTATGTATTTTTTTTTCTTCTTTCTGTTATGAGCATTGTTTATTCGGTTTTTTTCTGTATTTTTTGAGGGGTTATGCCAAATAAAGGTCTGTTTTCATAATTAATATTAAATTTTATGTTAATTATATGTTCAAAATAAATCCTAGATTCATATACTTACATACATATGTGGAAAACAAAATATTTTTATTATTTAATAACATAAATTGTTTTTAATCCCTGTATATTTTACTAAAACTATTATTGTATTAGTTTTAGTAAAAAAAACAGGGATTGGAATTGCAAACAATTATATGTGAAAAACAAAATATTTTTATTATTTAATAACATACATTGTTTTTAATCCCTGTATTTTTTACTAAAACTATTATTGTATTAGTTTTAGTAAAACAATACAGGGATTGGAATTGCAAACAATTTATGTTATTAAATAATAAAAATATTTTGTTTTCCACATATAATTGTTTGCAATACCAATTCCTGTATTTTTTTAATATAATAACTAATACAATAATAGTTTTAGTAAAAAATATAGTGATTAAAAACAATTTATGTTATTAAATAATAAAAATATTTTGTTTTCCACATATAATTGTTTGCAATTCCAATCCCTGTATATTTTTAATATAATAACTAATACAATAGTTTTAGTAAAAATATAGGGATTAAAAACAATTTATGTTATTAAATAATAAAAATATGTTCTTTTCAGCATATGTATTTGAAATACAAATTGAAAGTGATAATAATATATAATAAACCTTTATTAGCATTAACAATCCTCTACACAGTATGTAATAAATTTAAAAATAAACAAAAATTATATATCTTTTAGTATCCTTACAGCAAAATAATATAATAACCCACCATTACAGAAAAACAAAACAAAACAAAAATTAAATTATATATGAATTTGATATTCATATAAATTATGTATGTAATTATGATAATAATATGTGTGTATTATGTACAATATGATGGATACATTACTCTTCTGCCTCAAAAGTTTTTCCAATCTCCATGGCAACAAACGAGAGTTCAGTATTTAAAAATTCCCTCCGAAATAATAAGCGTGTGCAGTCAAGTTTATAAATATATACAAGCCCCTAATAAAATAAATCAGTATTGCCACCAGATGTTCGCAATATTATTGAAAGTAGCCGGCCCTTTTGAATCCCGGATTATCTAAATCCCTACAAACCGACCGAACGCACTCACTTGCCACGTAATTTACTGCTACTATTATGACCAGCTGGCGAGAAACCTTAAAATAAACAAACTGCTAAGTAATATAAACCGAATAGTTACTTTTCTATTAGACACGTTTATATGAGTTTACCGGCATATGGGAAATTGCAATGACAAGATTATGAGCAAGTCGCGCGATTTATTTATGTACGAGGAATAAACAGGATGAGTAATTTGAAATGTTTTACTGTTTATATTTGTGCTCCTTGAAATAAACTTCATTGTATGAGCGACAAAGAGGATTTAAATTTGTATTTAAGGGCGAGATCATTACTTGTAGTGAACAGACGATATAAACCTAAATAATATATAATAGTATTTTTTAGGTTAAATAGTATATATGTGTATGCATTCCTTTATGGTACTATTAACTTAAAGTCGTTTTAGACAAGACAATTTCTTGACTCAAAAGTTAGTCAAGATGCGAGACAATCTAAATTGTCTCGTATCATACAGCAAATTATTTGAAATATTGAATTGCATGGTAGATTGAATGAAAAAATATAACGCTTTCTATTTGTCAAGGACTAATTGTATGGGAGGAAGATATATGAATTAATTTCTTGAACAACTTTTGAGCTAAGAAATTGTCTTGTTTAAAACGAACTTTATACAATCTCTGCTTTTCAAAACAACCTTTATCGGCAGAAAGTTTCCGGATTTGTTGGATTTTAATTATACATAGTATACTGTCAATTTAACAGTTCTTCTTTGGTAGTATTATTTTTAACCAAGGAGTTGCGTTATGAAATTAATATTTTTTTTGTGATGCGAAGAAACTAGTTTTTATTTTCAGTTTTTAGCCAGTAAATCCAATTTTATTTTACCAACAAAAAATCCTGATATTGCGAGCTGTGCTCTAAACGTATATTTCTACTAAAATTTTAAGAAGAATAACATTTTCACAACTACAATAGTTTATACAGATATTAGGTTCAATAGTATATACGTGTATGCATTCCTTTATTGTTGACAAAAGTGTATTTTTGAACAAGTTCAATATGTAAAAACAGCGATATAAGTTTCCACACAAAGGCCAGCCCCTTATAAATAAACTACATTCATTTCTGCTGATTTTTGAAATTTAATTAATTCATTTGTTTCGATATACTTGAAAGCCCACGTACACTACAACATATAACATGAATTATAATCAGAAAAAAAACGCGATATATAACCGTGTTACTTCCTGTAAAACAGAAATAGACATTGCAAATGACATTTTAAAATATCACGCTACAAATTTATAATCATAATCATAATCACAATCGTTTATTGGTGTTATCACTGTTACAGTTTACACGAGGCAATACAATATGAGAACAAAATACACATTTACACAATAAAAATACGTATAAATAAGAACTATATTTATACGTATTTTTATTGTGTAAATGTGTATTTTGTTCTCATATTGTATTGCCTTGTGTAAACTGTAACAGTGATAACACCAATACACGATTGTGATTATGATTATGATTATGATTATAAATTTGTAGCGTACATGTATAATAAAAGTTATTCAATTTAAAATGAAATAAATGTACAAAAAAGCAAAAAAAATAAATAAAAAATTTTAAAACTAATACCAAGATATTTACGTTATGAAATCTGTTTTTTTTAAACCTTTATACTTAATTGTGTTTCCAGCGTTAATAATCTACTAAATACGTAGACATTCATATAAATTATGTATTCAGTTAGTTTCTATCTATATAAAACGTGGGTGCATTCATTATGCAACATTTCATAATGTCGTCTATTGCGAACTCGCCTTATTTATGGAGAATACACCTTTTTTTTCGCAAAGACAATACCCCTTTTACGGCACACATTTCTGTGCAACGAGCCGATTTTTTTGTTTGCAAAATCACAGCGCGCCGTTTTGTTTCAATTGTTAATTTTCCGCCTCATTTTCTCGAACTGTACATTTTATGGAACAATAAAAGATTATTAGAATAAATTAATGTGTACCGTTGCGTTTGCGAAATTTATATAACGCAGCACGGAAGCAGATGAAACGGTCGGCAATCCGCAATAAATCGGAATTACTCAGGCAACAAAAAAACGAATGAAGAGAAAGAGAGAAAAAACAGTACTGAATTGCGGTAATGATGAATGAAGTGAGTGAGGTAATTTTATGATTAATGGTTTTTTATTGAGTGTTCCGGAACATCGTAATTTTATTATTCAGAGATTGTAAGATTATATGTTTTTAGTGAATGTGTGTGACTAGAAATTCTAGATACTTATTAAGTCTGAAGAGGCTAAATGACAATAATAACGTAATTCATGTAACAGAAAATTGCGGAATATCTAGATCCATAATAGTTTCTATGAAATATATGTAATGTGTACAAGTGATTAACTTTCAACGTTTTTTTAAATCCTGATATTACAAGCTGTACTCTAAACGTATATTTCTACTAAATTTTTAAGAAGAATAAATATATTCACAACTACAATAGGTTATACAGATATTGTATGATAATTTATATCATTTCATGCCTCAATTAATTAGTGTCGTGAGATTTGCCGATAAATACAATAATTATTATAAACCAGGCATACTGCATACGTTATATACTGTTATATGCTAATGTTGTAGGAAATGAAAACGAATTTTCTATTAAAATTGTGATAAATAACCAGATTGAATATATTAACTGTACCAGAGTCGATTTGTCGATTTGAATACATACTGTTTTTCCTTTTATCCGTTCACTTTTAATCAGCACACAAAATATTCTACAGTAATCGAATTTATTAGCAATTCGCTTAACATAGGTAATGGTTAATTTATTAAAGTGCTCGGCTGTGAGTGTAAAAATTCAAAAACGCTATATTAATCATTTATTTAAATTATTTAAACGTTAATTAATCTTATGTGTGTTCAGTTGAGAAGTAAATATGATTATTTAAGAAAAAATTTGAAGCGTTCGAAATGTATGAATGAATCTGGAACTCCTGTTGTTAATGAATTAAATAGATTTATATTTATTATTAGTTCGAATTGTTTTCATCTTAGGATAAACACATGTTTATTGTATTATCATGTAATTGTTTAATTTTGTTATTGAAATAAATAGGTTTTTATTTATTATTAGTTCAAATTGTTTCCATCTTAGGATAAACACATGTTTATTTTATTATAAAATAACTGTTTAGTTTTGTTAATGAAATAAATAGATTTATATTTATTATCAGTTCGAATTGTTTTCATCTTAGGATAAACACATGTTTATTTTTTAAATAACTTCCAAACTGCCAGTTATATACAAAAATCAAAGCTATTATTTATAAATAATTACATTTTTACAGTAATTCGATCCTTTAAGGTATCGTTAATTTATGAACTCGCTGCGATAAGTTTTCCTTTTTTGATTCTGTGTGGTTTCTAGCAAACTGTAAAATATATTAATATTAATTTCACCGCATTCCGCGCTTATTAGTTGGTTGTAATTAGCCACTGATGCGTCTTGATAAATTAAGCAAAATGTAATCTTAAATGCTCTCATGCTAAATTATTACTGTAAAAGCTAAGTCTTTGCCGTGCCGCTCTTTTAAATATACTGCGAGAAGTAAAATTTTCCAACGTCCTTCGGGCATTTCGTGCACTGATATGTTTTGCACTAAGATCAGTAAAAAAATTAAACAATACATGTTGCATAATTTTTTTATCGACCCAGCCTCTAAAATCGGCATATCGAGATAGGAGCGTAAAAGTTCAAAATAAAAAATAAATAGAAGGAATAATATGCCAAGATAGAGACTTTAAATTTTCTATTGTCATTTTGTTATAAACATTGTGTAATTTTTTCAAATCTATTGTATGACGGATCCATGGTCAAAAATAATAAAATGAAAATGTTCGACTTGGTCGTCGAAAAAAAAATACTTATAATCAAAATTTTCCAATTTCCTTCGGGCATCTGGTGCACTGATAAGTTTTGCACCAAGATCAGTAAAAAAAACTTAAACAAAACATGTTGCATAATTTTTTTATCGACCAAGTCCTAGAATCGGCATATCGAGATAGGAGCGTAAAAGTTAAAATAAAAAATAATAGGAAGAAAAATATGCCATTTTTCTATAAACATTATGTAATATTTTCAAAGCAATTGTAAGACGGGTCCATGGTAAAAATAATAATAATGAAATTTGTTCGACTTGGTCGCCGAAAAAAAAAATACTTTTTAATCAACATTTTCCAATTTCCTTCGTAAAACAAATTATGCAACATATTTTGTTTATTTTTTTTACTGATTAATTTTGGAAAATTTTGATTATAAGTAAAAAAAAATATTGTGCGTATATCGACAGAGAATACTATTTTCTGGGGAATTTTTCGACATAAAAAATACTTATAATCAAAATTTTCCAATTTCCTTCAGGCATCCGGTGCACTGATATGTTTTGTAATAATATCAGTAAAAATATTGAACAAAATATGTTGCATAATTTTTTTATCGACCCAGCCTCTAAAATCAGAATATCAAGATAGGAGCGTCAAATTTAAAAATAAAAAATAAATAGAAGGAAAAATATGTTCCGATCGAAACTTTCCATTGTCTATTGTCATTTTATTGTAAACGTTGCATAATTTTTTCAAATCAATTGTATGACGGATCCATGGTCAAAAATAATAATAAGGAAATTTATTCGACTTGGTCGTCGAAAAAAAAATACTTATAATCAAAATTTTCCAATTTCCTTTAGCCATCCGGTGCATTGATATGTTTTGTACTAAGATCTCTAAAAAAATTAAACAAACTATGCTGCATAATTTTTTTATCGGCCCAGCCTCTAAAATCGGCATATCGAGATAGGAGCGTAAAAGTTAAAAATAAAAAATAAATAGAACGAAAAATATGTCCAGATAGAGACTTTTCATTTTCTATTGTCATTTTATTTTAAACGTTGTGTAATTTTTTCAAATCAATTGTATGACGGATCCATGGTAAAAATTAATAATAATGAAATATGTTCGACTTGGTCGCCGGAAAAAAAAACTTATAAATCAAAATTTTCCAATTTCCTTTGGGCATCTGGTGCACTGATATGATCTGCACTAAGATCAGTAAAAAAATTAAACAATATATGTTGCATAATATTTCTTATCGACCCAGCCTCTATAAAATCGGCAAATCGAGAGAGGAGCGTAAAAATTAAAAATAAAAATAAATAGAAGGAAAAATATGTCAAGATAGAGACTTTCCATTTTCTATTGTCATTTTGTTATAAACATTGTGTAATTTTTTTAAATAAATTTTATGACTGATTCACGATCAAAAATAATAATTTCCGTTACAACATATATTATACAACAACAGCTATAACAATTATTAATAAAAATATATAACTTTATATTATGGTCCGCAAGACATAAACAGAAGAATCCTCACAATTTGGATTTTATTGGTCATCTCAATTGGTCAATATAGACCCGCAAACAATCAGTCGTGCGCGCGGTGTAGAGGCTGGGATCTTAGAGGTTCACATTTTCAACGATATCCATTAGAAAAATACTTTGTGAAACGAGGGAGTTAATACCACCAAACGCAAAAAAAAAAAAAAATTTAATGTCCTGTATGCGTCCAAAATAACATATTTAATAAATATTTGGGGAAACACAAGCAAAAAAAATGTTGAAAAACTACAGAGACAACAAATTAAAATTCTGAAAACATGGCAACTACCAAAATACTCTCCCACAAAAATGGTACACAAGATACACAACGAGTTATACATATAAAAATAAAATAATCCTGAGTAATGTGATAATGATACACAAAACTAAGCAGAAACAAATAAAAAATAACAAACATTTTAAATTAAAGACTATCACACTTACGTAACTCGAAATAAAAATAACATAAGAACAACATTAAAGAAAACATTGAACGGCTTCAACGAAGCAATAAACATCTATAACTCCTTAAATCGCTACACAAAGGAAATGACTGTGAAACGATTCAAGAAAACCTTACAAGAGCAGTTACTAGTAAAACAAAATAACGATACATAGTCTTGAAACCAAAAAGGGGATACAAATAGAAGAACAGCACTAGAACAACATAAACTATAACACCAGGGACTACACCAAGTGAGGGAATGGCCACCGATTGAGGGAATGGCCACCGATTGAGGGAGTCACCACGTTTTTATATTTTAGCTGATATACCATGTTAACATTGTATCTGAGTAAAAAAAACATTGCAAAAAGTACTATGTTCTTTTTTACTAAAACATTGGATTCATCTCCTTCATCTCCCCAATTACCACATTTAATTTATAGTTTGTTTCAGTAATTTAAGATACCGGTTTTATAAAAATGTTTGAATATAAATTTATTAATGTCAATAAGGTTAAATTAAATATTGTTTTGATTGTCCTCCTCGTCGTTAAGGATCTCCATTAAAAATCTTTTTACATTGCATCTTACTCGTGCGTTTAATTCATGGTCCACACATTTTTGGGAGCTCGTTACTCCCCGAAATCATTATAATCACGCTAATGCACCACCTTGAGGCTTTAATCTCTTCTCATCGATCATGTTTCGTATGTTCAATTTGCGTGATGGGAGTAATCACACGATTTGGCTGTATGTGTGTGTGTGTGTGTGTGTCTGGCTAATTGAATTATTACGGATGGTATGCTACTTTGATTCGCGCGCACTCATGAAAATTTAATTGGGGAAGGTTAGTGTCGTGTGTCTGGTTTTACAAAAAGACGTCTAGAGGTGTAATGTGCGGTCTATTAATTTTTATATACATAAAGGGTTTCAAAATTATTGACTCTATGCAAACAAAAAATATTACTAGTAATAGGATGCAGGTATCCGGAAATTTAAAGAGTCTAAAAGTATGTTTATTATGGAATAAACATACAAGCATTTTTTTAGTTATATATATATATATATATATATATATATATATATATTATATACCTTTATGTTGGCTATCGAGGTATTATGGGATATTTTGCATTATATTGTTTATTGTGATGAAATAAATAATAATAACTAATTGATCAAAAATAATATTTAGATTACCTCTGTCTAATTTCTTAAATCATCATAATCAGCATAAATTCACCTTTGGAGACTTTTTTATTTGCTTTGTAACTGGTTAACAAAATTAACTACTCATATCATCTCTAATTGCTACTTCGTTTTTGATTAGTATTAAACTAATGGACGAATTAAAAACTTGGATATCCTTAAAATGATGTCACTCTTTATGCTTATCACTCTTTATGTTTGTCACACACATAAGTTCTATTCGTTAACATTATCTATCAGTTTTTCTCCAACTTTTAACCGCGGCCCCCTTTTGCACTTAAAAATTTTCAAAGGCCCCCTCCCCCGAATAATGGGTACGTGTTGATAAACACCTCGGAGGGTGTTTAATGATGTAAATTTAGAATGAGTTTCTTTTGTTTAATTGCATTGAAACTATCAGCAGATAGGAGATTCATTTAATGAAAAATCTTATCTTTGGTACTTCTTTGAACAAGATATTCTATACATATATTTTAATAGTAGGCTATGGTATTAAGTACAAATCGATCTTATAAGTGTAAAATGTACTTATAAATTTAATCGATTTCTACTTTATCATACGAAGTACATTGTGAAATATATTGTTTTTTAATTCATTTCCAAACAATTTATTTAATGATGATTAGTATTAAGTTACGCTCAAACATTTAATACAACTGGTGATTGGTCATATAATTTATGATTATATTCAAAATTGCGCGAATTTATCATAAGTCCATTCACTTCAATAGCTTTTGGTGATCGTGATAGCATATAATTTATTGAAACAGAGTTTATCACCACCATTTTCAGTTATCACCATCATAAAAGCTATATATATTTCGCTAAACATAATCATAACAACATCTGAATTCGTAATAAAATTATAACTGACCTATTTATAAAAAAATCGATCTCGATATTCCATTAAATTGTTACCCAAACAAGCACAGAAAACTTCGCACAAACCAAACCAAAACACAACCAAACACATGCGAACACAACGCGCGCACGTTCGACACTGACGGAGCTCGCAGCTTTCTGCTTTGCTCGGCCACAAAGTTAAACAGATTGGGGCCCCCTCGCGCCACTCAGCAATTCAAACGTAACGTCTTTATATTCTCGCACATTTGAGTCGTTTTCACCTCTCTTTGCACGGGAGGTTCATGCACATCTCATCCGAACGACCTTCCATATATATTTTTAGACTCGCACACTTCATAATACATTGTCTTATGCAAATTGCCATTGTCGAGACTCATTTATAAAATACATATGTAGAGATTATTTTAATAGCGACGTGAATTTACATTAAAGAGAGGTGTTTTCTAGAAGAATAGGTATAATTGTAGATACATAGATATAAGTTTAACCCTTTCAGCCCTGAATTTTTAAATTAAATAATGAAATTATTTTTATCTTTGTTAATTAATTATTACACGTATTCATACACATTAACTAAAACTAAAAACTAAAGTTTCTAAAGCTGTGCCATGGATTCTCTTTAAAATACCTTGTTGGAATGAAATCTAGTGATTAGTTCTAGTGAGGCAAACATATGGACATGCACAGTAAGTAAAGGCTTGTAAATGCTATGGTGGCAAATGCTATGGTGGCAAATACTATGGTGGCAAATACTATGGAGGCAAATACTATGGTAGCAAATACTATGGTGGCAAATACTATGGTGGCAAATACTATGGTGGCAAATACTATGGTGGAAAATACTATGGTGGTAAATACTATAGTGGCAAATACTATGGTGGCAAATGCCACCGGCAGAACCGAAAGGGTTAATAATAATTCTTGATATGAAACTTTTGAATCCTCTACAGACCACATTTTTTAAACATATGGCGAATCTTATAAAAGGCAGTTCTTATAGTTTTTTGTTTTCATCCATTTTTCTAGCATTTGTATAATATAAAAGAATTTTGTAGTCAACCAAATTTATAAAATATTGCAAATCCATAAATCCGTGTCAATGCTTACTAAGACTAGAAGAAGAAAAAAACTGTTGCAGATCACCAATAGATTTTGAATTCAAAAACAAATATAAAATTTTGAAGAATTAAATATCATCTGGAATCTCGTTCGTCCTCGTTTACTACTACAATCCTGCTGCAATCTTAATAATAGTTAATATTTGTTACAATTTGTGTAATAGCCTATGGACCTTCAGGTCCTTCGGTTGTGGGCTAGAACTTGCTATTCATCTCGGAATTTTCGAAAGTGTCGTTAATTGTAACGACAAAAGCACCGGCTACCCAATGTTATTTTCTAAATCTGCGTCCGCGGTGGAGATGGGCTTGGTCAGACCCATGCCTAGCCGTGCTGACGCTAGGCAGGGGTCGCCCGTGGCTGATCTGACAAGCCCATCTCCACCCCGGACAAATCCGCATCCGAATCTAACCTAACGTATGTATCTTTGTTCATTTTATAGAACATTTTATAGAATGTTGCATATTTAATCAATTTTTAAAATATCATGTGTAATTTCGTTCCCCGTTTACTACTAAAATCCTGCTACATATATTATTTTCTATTTAAATTCACACATATTTTTTCATTTTAAATCTCATAGATTATGTATTCAATAATAAATCATACTGTATTCAAGAATAAATCATATATTTTATAGGATTTTGATTTAAAATATAATTTATGAAATTAATATCCGTGCTCTAATAATAATAATAAAAACATCTACTTCAGCATCCGTCTTGCCAGCATTGGCAACTACTCACCCACCAGAGTTTTGCAGAATTGGTGGGACGAGTGAGTAGCCTGAAAGGGAGGTTTCACAATGGGCCCATTTTGAGGCCTAAGTGTCTGTAGCTATGCTACCCTCCAGCCAACTATCCAGAACTATCCATCCTCTGTCCTACATTTCGCTTTGTGAGTGCTTCTCTCATTCATGTTATTCAATTTATATTTAGCGTAATTGAGGTCTATTTTTATTTAATTGTTTTACATTACATTTTTTAATTTGTCGCAGCTTATTTGTAATGTGATACATTTGCTGTCTCTAAAGCGACAATTGCGTTAAATCTTCTCAACAGTCACGAAAATAGATGTTGTGTCTCGGATTTACATTATCCTTTCCGCTTCAGCCGCACACAACAGACGTGCGATGAAAATAGTAAGCTTATTTTTTAACAAACATTTTGGATGTATGCCATGCGATTACAGGCGGCAATTACTAAATGGATAAACGCTTCCTGTCATTTTGTGAGCCATAATGAAGCATTATCGATTTTTGTTTCGAATGTGGGACAAACTTATAAGCACGGGCTATGAGTAATGCCTTTATCGTATACCAGGTGGTTGATTAGTAACGCTTGTGAATGGCGTATTCGATTTATATGTGTAGATAATATTAGAAATTAAAGATTTGGGTCGGACATTACTTTATTGTTGATAAAGAAAACAATAAATTCATTTTGAAATTACTTCTATTGTGCTGGATTATTATACTCAGAATTGTTTATTAGGGGAATTTTGTATTGTATAAAGGTCTTTTTTACAATTATATTCAGAAATATGTTTCTACTCAAACTTTTATATAAAAAATTGTAATAAATTTATTTCTTAAAATTCCAAACAATTGATATTATAATAAGGTTTGCCACTTATTTAGCTTCAAAATTAAGCATTAATTGTTTATTTTGGTTCATTAATAAAGTGGCAATGCAAGAAAATTCAAGACACATATTTTTCTATTCAAACTTTTGGTATCAAAAATCATAAAAAATTTAGTTCTTGAAAATACAAATAAATAATAATACATTAAGGTTTCTCATGTCTTTAGCTTCAAAACTAAGTATTATGTGTTTATTTTGGTTAATTAATAAAATGGCAATGCAAGAATATGCAAGACACATATTTTTTTATTCAAACTTTTGGTATAAAAAATCGTAAAAAAATTAGTTCTTGAAAATACAAGTACCTTAAATATATATTTTAATATAATCTAGACTTCACTCGACGCAGCTCTAGCTACCAACCATAACTACTTTATAGTTCAGCATGAACTTTATAGTCCCTGCCGAGGCATTGAACCCTTCAACGCGCAACATTAGCATACGACCATACTTAAAAGGTGAAGCAATCAAAATTATCAACAAAAACTTTTTAATGCCCGTACGCCGTTTCCATTATGCCGGACAAACGTGTTATCTGCAACTTTGTGACATACCTCCAGTTCAGCCCGCAGAAATTGAAAACAGATGTGACTGCCAGGGAAATGAGAGGGCACATTTTTGGGCGTTACGATGTCATAAATTATACAACCAACATATTTAAATGATTGCCATGGCAAAAATTCACGTTATAACCGAACCATAAAAAAATATTATCTGTGCTTTCGATTTATTGCTAATTGTAGATTTATGATTATTATTTGCAACTATGCTATTCCTGTTCTAATATAGTTAGAGTATTCTGTTTGTGCCTTCTATCGAATTTCTGCTAATCATAAAATTAAATTAAAAGTTACAATTTGCAATAACACAAATCAGGTTAAATGTAAACTACGGTAGTTTTAAGATAAATAATGGCCCTACTGTAGTGCTGATTAGGGTTCCCAATCCGAATATCAAAATATCAAAAAATGTCGTTGAAAATAAAATATTTTGTATTCGGATATTCAATGAAAATTATCCGGATTATTGAATAGTCAAAATTAGTTGGATAATACTAATTTTGACTATTAAATAATCCGGATAATTTTCAATGAACATTCCGAATATTTTATGAATAAACAAAATATTTTGTTTGCAACAACATTTTTCTTTCAACTAGAAGAAAATATCGAAATCCTAGATCTCACCAAAGATTTTTAAGAAGAAAAAAAAAACCTCAGAATAATTACAAGAATGATAAAATCCTCTTTAGTCAAAAATAATATTTTACAAGGATATGTTAATGAACAGGACATTGTAGTTGATGCTAGATATCAAAACTCTGTGGAATTCATTGATAACCATGCTCAAACGATTCCTTCAAATAAAGAATCCTGTAAATAAAACTTTAAATGAATTATGGCAACTCAAAATTTCAGAGAAGAACATATCAATTTTAAAAGAACTGTTAGAAGTCCTCTCTCCGCTAGAAACTTAAAGATAAAGGAATTAAGTAAAAATTCTGCGACCTTTTTGACTGTATTTATAAATTTATATTTGAATGCTTAGATCAGTTGCTAAAAAACACAAAATAAGGACAGATAATTTAAATATATAATCTAAGTAAAATGTATCGAAACAGATCAAAAACTAATGCAGGAAAGTCGAGATAAAATCCTTATGATATTAATACTCTTCCTAGAAACAGACAATATTTCACATGCCATAAAATATTTTGATTGTACTTCGAAAGCTGCTGACATTGCTTTGGGGGTAGAAATTTAGAAAGAATTCATGTATCTTGAAAATAATAGTGGCAATGCAAGAAATTTCAAGACACATATTTTTCTATTCAAACTTTTGGTACAAAAAATCGTAAAAAATTTAGTTCTTGAAAATACAAACAAATAAAAATATAATAAGGTTTCTCATTTATTTAGCTTCAAAATGAAGCATTATGTGTTTATTTTTGTTAATTACGAAAGTGGCAATGCAATAAAATTCAAGACACGTATTTTTCTATTGAAACTTTTGGGGAAAAAATCGTAAAAAAATTATTTCTTGAAAATACAAACAAATAATAATATAATAAGGTTTCTCATTTATTTAGCTTCAAAATTAAGCATTATGTGTTTATTTTGGTAAAATAATAAAGTGGCGATGGAAGAAAATTTAAGACACATATTTTTCTATTCAAACTTTTAGTATAAAAATCGTAAAATATTTAGTTCTTGAAAATACAAACAAATAATAATACATTAAGGTTTCTCATGTATTTAGGTTCAAAACTAAGTATTATGGGTTTATTTTGGTTAATTAATAAAGTGGCAATGCAAGAAAATTTAAGACATATTTTTGTATTCAAACTTTTGGTATAAAAAATCGTAACAAATTTAGTTCTTGAAAGTACAAACAAATAATAATACAGTAAGGTTTCTCATGTCTTTAGCTTCAAAACTAAGTATTATGTGTTTATTTTGGTTAATTAATAAAGTGGCAATGCAAGAAAATTCAAGACACATATTTTTCTATTCAAACTTTTGGTATAAAAAAGTTTCTGTGTATTTATATTTATGAATTATTCTTCTTATGTAGTTTTGAATTCATGATGAGATAGTAGATCAGATTTTCAACCTTATCTCTTCATGTGGTTTCTAATAATTACGCTAGTCTTTTCAAATGAGATATGTCTCTATATTATGGTTGTAATTATTATGAAATAAATTTATTATTATTATTATACTTTTCCTGGCAATCTTTCAATGTGTAAGATATGTTTTATTGTATATGTTTTGTATGTATATGAATTTCTATTAAAACAAACGACAACACGGCGCATGAATTAAAATTAAAATGACACACCTATAAGCACTGCACCCCTACATAATTAAAATAATAGTTCGGTATCAAGCACAAAGCCAAATTACAGGGTTATTTTCTGCGCATTCCAATGCCCTCGAACTGTCTTAAACATAATCTACATAACAATAACCCCCCTCATTGCATAGAAATGCAAATTCGCAATCAAATAGCGGCCGGTAATTCATTCGCGGCTAATAAAAAATAATTGCAAGTGGACTTAACAAGCGTTTCGATCTGTTTAGAAGTAAAACGCCGAGAAGAGAAAAACGAATAGCCGGAAACGCAAAAGGGCCGACTTAATTATGCATTAAAGTAGAAAGAGAATGCAATATGCTTTTTGTGTATGTGTGAACTTGAATAGTAGAATAAACGCGTGCATGCAATAACGCTGCTTTTGGCGAATTTATCGAACAGGGAAAACAACGAATTTATCTACGATCGAGCGGAAACGGAGCGTGGATTGATAAATTAACCGGGCATACATACGGAATTTCCCTTCAACATATTAATAATACTTGTTTTACTTAATTTACGCAATTATGCATCTATAACAGGTGATTTTAAAAAATTTCAGTAATTCAATTTAATCATTCCGAGTGGGAATTACATTAGCTTTAACACGTTAACTGCCATTTGTATGAAATAGTATACACAGAGATTAGGTCTTACGCCGCATGTATAAAATGTAGCCACACGGAGAAGTAATAGGAAGAAAAATACGAAACAATACCAAATTATAGTATTATACGTCTGGTGAAATTTCTTTTCTAAATAACGTGGCCCAGAGGACCCTTTTCCAAAAAATGACCGCGGCAGTTAACGTGATAAAATTACTTGAACTTAAATCTGACATTTGTCATAAATCGAAAACATGTTTCAGACAAATCCTTCGTACATTTAGCCATATAATCCGAATCCGCAACAAAAAATGGTTCCCATTTAAAAATTTAAAGTTAGGACCGCGGGTTGCTCATCACTAATCTACAATAACTGCAGTTTTAATAGCGTTTAATTCCACTAGAGTTTATAAACTCCAATTTTATATTTATTTTTTGTTACTTATTTAAGCCACATTATATTTATTTTTACATTGTTTTGCTGTTATTGGAGATTATCTCTGTTGCGCAATAAAGCTTTTTATTATTAAATATTACTTTTAAATACCAAATTTTATTCCATTTAATTGCATCATATGTGTATGTATTTCATCAATTAGACCAAGATAGAACCAACTCAGATAAAGACTAATTTAGACCGATAACATATGGTTTGTTTTTGGTTAAAATTTGACGGCGATTGCGACTGTTCGTAACATTGACCTTTCCAATAGTGCAGTACAGATTAACAATTAAAGGTCATTGCGCTTTCACCATCCGGTATTTTTTAATTATCATGTTTGTTCGTGATGAATTTGGATTTGTCGAAATTTATAATAATAACTAGGCGAAGTGCTTATCTTCCGACCGGGGTTGATATTTAATTACAAAAAGACATTTAATTACAACAAGACATTTAATTCTTTTATTGTAATATTGAATCGTAGAAAATTGCGGACTGTGAACACTGTAGTCCATAATTCAAGTGACTTGAAATAGTTAATGGATGGGCTTGGTTGGTCTTGAATCACCCGCCCACCCCTCTCTAAGACTAAGACTAAGATATTATTGGAGTGGACACCACGACCCGAAAAGAGTGGCAGGGGCCTACAACGCGCCGAACCGACGACCGAAAGAAAATTGCGTACAACTGAATTCGGGAAAGAAAAGACAGAAGACGATGGAGGAAGCCAACAGTGGGTTGAGTGATGATGATGATGACTCGTAGCTTTGCAATGACAGCACACAAAACATTTAAGAGAGGTAAAAAAAAACTCATAACGAAGTCTTTTCTGCTGGTAAAGGGAGAAGCTCAGATGTAATCAATCGGTATTTTCACATAAAACCTCTGAAAATTTGTGATTTGCGAAATTTCGCTGACAATAGGGTTTGAACTCTCGCTCCCAATATTCATACGACAGGGACGGTGCCTCTAACAACTAGACTGGATGGCTTCAAAAAGCGTATTTGGTTTTTATATATATAAGGATTGTTTTGGTTCAAAAATATTACATATAACTTCCCTCAGTGTAATCGGTATTCCATTATAAACAGGAAGACTTATTTGTTTTATTCTACTAATATTAGTAGTATAAAACAAAGAAGTTCTCTTTTTCTAGTGTATATGTTCTTATATGTATGATATAAAATATGTTGCATTATTTATTCGTTGAAGGAAAAATTTGTTTGTTTGTCCTATTAATTTACCAATACACTTTACGAAGTTAATTTCACAATCATTTCTGATTTAAACAATACATAAATATTTTCATAGATAATTTTAAACTAATCACCTTGTTTCTGAAATTATTAAACAATTTATGACTCCATTCATATTCTCCCCGAGTATTTTTGGAGACACCCACAACCGCGGGAGCACAATAAAACCGAAGGCCACAAAACATCCAAATAACTTAAAACTCCTTCTTTATATTAACACCGCGTTTTAATTCAATTTGGCATGTTTTTAATTTGCTATTTATGTCCCGCAGCATAATATATTTTTATGGTAGCTGTGTATGGTGCAATCGATGGCCGCATTTTTTCTCGGAACGTGGGGTTCGTGTACCATGTTTCTTGTTGCGCGCGGGAACTTCCCGATGGCAACATTTATGGGCCCGCGTAGATG
The DNA here is from genome assembly GCA_963942505.1 of Lordithon lunulatus. Taxonomy (NCBI): domain Eukaryota; kingdom Metazoa; phylum Arthropoda; class Insecta; order Coleoptera; family Staphylinidae; genus Lordithon; species Lordithon lunulatus. Next base: position 66,826,838 of record OZ012666.1, read on the forward strand.
TAATAAATCATTTTATTGAGGGATTTCATGACGGAGGTTACTGGGCGTGGATCATGGTGAATTATCGTGTGACTGCATAAAATTATTATAAGGACTGTAAATGAAGATATAATTGAAATACAAGAGAAATTACAAAATCATCGTAGTCGGAATAACGTTCGGTCAAGAGTAAACGATAATGGATTTTCATCTGCCATCTTAGATACCATTGATTCGATACTGGTATCCCATTTGGATTCATTATAAACTCGCACTATTTATAATTACCGAACAAAGCTGTAAAAGCAATTTATAAACTAGCATTATCAACCCCAACGGAACAGTTATATACTCAAAATAAGTTACTGAACATTAATGAAATAAAAATGTTTCAGCAATGCACACACATGCATAAAATTATGAAACTTGGGTATAAATGTAATGTTAACCTTGTTAACCAATATTATAAATTATAACTTCACAACTTCACTTATTTAACCTTCAAAATATGGTATAATAATCTTCTTTTTTAACTACTATAATTGCAGGTATCAAAAGTCTTTCACTTATTGAGAGTATTGATACCTGCAATTATAGTAGTTAAAAAGAAGATTATTATACCATATTTTGAAGGATAAATAAATGAACTATACAATGTTCAATCCCTTGTAAAGGATAATGATATCCATGGCCTATCCACCAGACAATCAAGAAAATTAAGAATGTTTAAATGTTATACTTCGAAGGCGTATAATTTTACATATAATAACTACATCAGTGAATATAACAAATTAAATCCTGATATAAAAAATCTAGATCTATAAAACAATTTAAATCTAGGTTAAGAAATATTATGTACCTCTGTTAAGTTATTCGTATTCTGATTTATTTTATTTTAATTTAATTGGAATTTTCTTTGTCTTTAGATTATTAGTTTCTGTAAAGTGTAGGTTCTGTGCACCAATTTTTGTACTGCTTACAGGCACTATGAAGAGGTTAAATAAATAAATAATGAATCCAAATGGACTACCAGTAGTATCGAATCAATGGTATCTATGATGGCAGATGAAAATCGATAATCGTTGAGTCTTGACCGAACTTTATTCCGACTACGATGGTTGCAATAATTACTTAGTTAGAAATGTCTAGATATCTTGTTTTTTAATATAAACGGAATAAAATCACAATTTATAGTAAAAAAAGAATGTTTCTAGGGCTATCAGCCGTGAGGCTTTTCCACTGGTCAGCGGAGGAGCTCAGAGGAGTTCAATCACCCGGTATTTACCTCGACTTCACCACAACCTCTGAAAAATTATGAAAGGTGATTCTAAAAAATTCTCCCCGACGCACAGTGGAGGCCGATTTCGGAAAACGTGAAATAAGGAAAACCGACTTTGGTATTTTCGAAAGAAAATTGTCCCAGCAGGTTCAGGGATTGTCCAAGCATTCATCTATAAATGGGTAGATTTGTCTACCTTCCCCTTCACCCCGATAATTCAGTCTGAAATTGACCCTCGCACCTAGAACTCTGCTGGATAAAAGGACATAGTGGCATCAAGGGGAACGAAATAGCAGACGAACTTGCCAGGAAGGGATCCTCACATCCTCTAATAACCCAAGAGGATGAAATACTTTCCGCAGGTACTCTGAAAAAAATAATAGAGCATAGGACACATGCTCTACACAAGGTAAGATGGCGAGAAACGCCGGGCTGCAAACAATCAAAGGTTGCAATCAGGCAGCCTTGTAAAATTGCAGCCACGGCCCGCCTTAACTTATCTAGAACCAGTCTGAAATTATTGACTAACATCCTAACCGGCCACTGCCGGCTAAACAAACACCTACACACGATGGGCCTGGTGAACAGCCCGTTATGTAGAGGGTGTAATGAAGAACTAGAAACAGCAGAGCATGTAATATGCCTCTGCCCAGCTCTAGTAAACACCAGGCATCAAATACTAGGGGAGTGCTGGCCTAGTATGGTCAGCATTGGCAGCTCCTCACCCGCCAGGGTTTTGCGGCTTGCACGCAAAATTGACTGGTGGGACGAGTGAGCAGCCTTTAAAGGGAGGTTTCACAATGGGCCCATCTTGAGGCCTAAGTGTTTGTAGCTATGCTACCCTCCAGCCAACTATCCAGAACTATCCAGAACAGACCCTCGCACTGAGTTTACCCATCGTACAACAGAGCCGACAATTTGAGCAAAGTTCAGTGTTATAAAATTTTACAGAATCGTGTAATTTTAATTGTATTAAATTGAAAATTCTCCTGCAGATATGTACTATATATTCGTAAATGTATGAAGTTTTAATATTGCATGTATGTAATTAAAAAATGACATAAATGCACGACAAAAATATTTAAAGAATTTATGTAATCGCGATTTTTAAATAGACTTAAAAAAATCAAAGCGTATCAAGGCTTGATTCCTTTTTAGTTTTGTTATATTGTTACTTATAACATATTTCAAAATTGGTTACCCAGGTATGCCCAACGAATTATAAAAAAAATCCAGCTTGGTCATAATGCGTCTAGACGTCAAAATTGCAGTTTATCATAGAGCTGCAATTTTGACGTCTAGGCGCATTAGGACCGAGCTGGATTTTTTTTATAATTCGTTGGGCACACCTGGGTAGCCAATTTAGAAATATGTTAAATTTGTTAATAAATTAAAAGCATTAAAACAATCATATTATCTAATAAACATCATCAGAAGTATATAAGTGTGAATCCACCTCTTAGCAATCTACATATCTAGATTTCGATCTTATTAGATCTCATCCTGATGGCATGAACATGTTAACGGTTATTATCATATGGGTGTGCATTGCTAATTGATGTGGTGGCGCCAGATGGCGTTTAACTTTCCTCCTAGGGGGTTAGTTGTATCATCATCAAAAGTTATTTCAAAGATAGGGATATTATAGTGGGCAATAAAAATTGTGAAAAATAAGATAAAAATTATGATGGGTGGTCTCCTCAAGGATTCGTTCTTGATTCCCTTTTATAGAACATTTTTTATGAAGGCGTATTAAATTTATCTAGTTTAATTAATTTATAAAGCTATCTTTAGGTGTTACAATTGTTGGTTATGCTGATGATAATGCAGTCTTGATATCTGGTAAAAATATAGAACTGTATATAATCGGAATGGGTACAACTATTTGTGTTTGTGCAGCCATATTTATGTCAGTGTGTAGTAAGTAACATGTACAACTTTTTAGTGTGAACAGAGAAATTAATAATGAAAAATAATGAATAAAATGGGGTTAAACGGTTAAACGATAAGAATCGGTTTTCGCTCTTATTCCCATATTTGGCGTCGTTCTGGTGGAAGTTGTAAATTTTGCACGCTTGACTTAGTTTCGTTCACTCTTTTCATGCAATTAAATTTAACAGAAGCCTCCGTCTGCATAATCTATTACGCCTTGTTTAGCAAACGCTTCCGAACCAAATACTACGGGCGTTTCATAAACAACATAATAAAGTTAGTCGAGGCGCGCAAACGTGGAGACACGGATTTTAATTTATTAGGGAACTAAGTTTGCCGTTTGCGCTGGTTTTGGCGAGGACGACTGCGATAATTTTAGATGTATTCGTTCTTGTGTATTTATGTTATAAATTATAACTTCACTTATTTAACCTTCAAAATATGGTATAATAATCTTCTTTTTAACTACTATAATTGCAGGTATCAAAACTCTTTAACTTTAAAAAGGATACCTGCAATTATAGTAGTTAAAAAGAAGATTATTATACCATATTTTGAATGATAAATAAATGAACTATACAATTTTCAATCCCTTTTTTAAATGATCCTGAAAAATGTCACACAATTCATAATCCATTACGCTCGCAACAATGTCAATGCTACACAGAAATCGTGTTTAACTGTATTCTTCGGGAAGTTGTTGTCATTACGGCATGAGCGCACTTCGCCATACAAGTCATGCTTTAAAATGAATTAATGCCGGTGCTCCCGCGGTGAAGTGCGTCTGATTTTGTTGCCAGCTCGTTAACAACAAATGGAAAGCTCGAGTGGCCTTAAGTGATTTACGCAGAAGTGAAAATTGTCATTGGGTGTACTACGATAATGTTTTATTGTTCCATTGCGCCGCTCGTGAAATGTAACACCGAGTGCGACTGAGCTCTGTACTGATAAGAAGTTTAAATACCACTTTCTCAGAATAATATAGAGATTTTAATTCGAGAGACTTATTTTTAAAATATATTTTATGTACCAACTAGATGAAATTACCGTCGAACGGCGCGGTATCGTAATGAATCAATTACATTTTATTAAGTAAATATTCAAACCTTTAATCTTAATTTTCATATGTTAATTATTACTTTTATGTACTTTAAAGTAAAATAGAATAATTGAAATAGACATAGCAGCATTTGCATTTGTCAAATAGCCACAGAAAATAACTACAAAGTGATATCAATAATGTGATAAATTGGTGTGATAATAATTAGTCTCAAAATTAATATTAAAAAATGTAATGTGGTGTTGTTTTCATATCGCAAACAAATACTCTTATATGATTGCAAAATAGGTGACATGATTATAAATAGGTGCACAAAATGTGTTGATTTAGGGGTAGTTTTCGATCAGAAGCTTATCTTTGATGATCATATCACCTAGGTAGCTAATAATGTTACAAAATAATAGGTTTCATTATTTGGTCCTGTAAAAAGTTTAGTAATATCAATACATACAATTATAGCTTTATATACATTAGTCAGATCAAAAATGGAATATGCATGCGTTATATGGTCGCCATATTACGATAAATATAAAATATAACTAGAACAATAACAAAGACAATTTTTGAAATTTCTCTACTTTAAAACACACCGTGTAGGGGGTTTCCACATGATGAACTACTGTTAATGTTCAGTCCCAAATCTCTTGAAAAAATGAGAATAATAAACATAATATTGTATTTATATAAATTATTTACTAATAAGATAGATGATAAACTGTTCTAGTCATTATTTAATATAAGAGTTCCTTCAGTAAATACTAGGTGCAATGATTTATTTTATGAGACCACTGTGAGAACAAATATATACAAGAACTGTCCTTTGTACAGATTGTCGCATGTTTTTAACACATATATTGACATATGCCGAACGCCTCTTCTGTGCTAGGTGCTATTAAAGATATATAATTTGAATGTTCATTATATTTCCTTGTGTTATGTTTTTTTGTTATTATAACATCTGTAATTGTTTCTTTTTTAACTGTAGATGTCTAAATGAAAGTTTAATATTTCTCTTCAAACATAAAACGAAGCTAAACACCTTTATAAGTAACCACAACCATCGCACAAGGACATCGAATATGGACTATAATTATCCAATATACACCATATATATATAACCATGCTTGAAATAGGACCAGTATACAGTAGTCTATTTTTTTTAACTCATTACCAAATCACATCAAAATAATACATAATTTTAAGCGATTCAAAAATGCAGTATTCAAAATATTTATAGAATATGAACCATATTCACTGAAGGAATACTTTAATGAAGTTAAAAATATGATGTAATCACCACCTTTTTTTTGTTGACAAAATTTCAATGTATGATATATAATGTACTATTGTATATGTAATGTATGCATCTGAAATAAATTTCTATTCTATTCTATAAAGAAAAAATAAAGAATAGTACCACATGATGGTCGCCACTGCCACTGCTGCAAGGAGAGGGCACCAAAATAAGATGTCTATACTAAATAAATAAATAAATAAGTAAGATGAGTAAAATTTGTTTAAATTAGCATTCGGCTGATTTAATAAATTCAAAACAAAAACGTTCCAATACAAATAATTTCAAATTCATTTCCACTCCATTGTAGTAGCAATATCAAAGCGTCATTTCCGAACATCATTAACGATCTATATAACCGCTACTAATATCATTTCGGCGGAATGTTGACTTAATACTTTTTATCGCCATTAAAATTCATGAATTCATAAAGCGTATAAAGGCGTTTTAACGGGATATTACTTCTGTTTTGTAGGTCTTTTTATGTGTGGCCACTTAAGCTACTATTTGTGAAATGTAGCGGGCAACCAGAGACGAAATTAGTCACACGCTTATGATAATGACATTCTTTGTGTTAGATTTTTCACAATCAAAAAGGTTATAATAATAACCGGCCGATATTAATTGAATTAATCAGTTCTGGTCAACTACTTCCTTCCATCTAGATAATTTATTGCGAGATATGCAAATGTGTACTGTAGCGATTTGTATCATATTTATTATTTTTATGTTTTACGGAAACTAATATTAGTTAATATTCAGACTAACTTATTGTATGTTGTTCGTCGTTTTCTTCTCTATCCCACGTAATTGGTTATTAACTTTTTAGCTTGGGATATATATATATATATATATATATATATATATATATATATATATATATATATATATATATATAATATATATACAGCCGTAGTTAAACCTTTCAGACCCAAAATTAATAATATCAAAAATAATAATAATATTCAAATTTCCTAATGTAAAAAAAAACATAAATCTGTGAATCCACCCCTTAGTAATCTACATATCTAGATTTCGATCTTATTAGATCTCATCAGTGTAGCAGTGTGGGCGTGCATTGCTAATTGATGTGGTGCCGCCAGATGGCGTTTAACTTTCCTCCTAGGGGGTTAGTTGTATCATAAAAAAAACCTTTATTTGGCATAACCCCTCAAAAAATACAAAAATCTCGGAATAAACAATGCTCATAACAGCCTAATATTATAGTGAACATCTTTTTTAGCGACAAAGATTAACGTAACTTTACAGTTAGGAGCCAATAAATCGTCGCTTACAGAGAGACACCACGTATCACAATTTTTCATCAAAAATTAGAATTGCATATCGTTGAACACATAATCTCACGGCTACTAACTTGTTTTGAATTATTTACAGTGTTCAAGAACATAAATAAACGAAAAATTCTAGCTCTCCTGAAAAGTTGGAAAAAATTAGATACGTGGTGTTGGTCTGTAAACGACGAAATGGCACCACATTTATAATTTGGCATTTTTGTTTTTTTACAGCTACCATCGAATCTCTCGAAACAACAAGTTGATTTCTTTGTGAAACTAGTAGAAACGAAAGGGTTAATGGTACAGTACTACAGTACTACAGTACCCTACAGTACTCCCGCGGACTATATGGATACCCCACGAGCATCATTTTGTGGAATATCTTTATTGCACGGCTTAGTGAAAAATTCTTTTTTTACAAATATAAAATATAATAATAACGCCCTTTATTTCAGGGATGTGCCAAACATCCCTGAAATTCTCTCATTCATTTATTTATTCATTATTCATTCATTATTTTTTTACATGTGCGTTTTATGCACATACAAAAAAATAATGAAACACAACAACGTCGCACAGCCATAAAATATATTGTTGTGTTATATAATTTAAATAAAACATTCTCAAATATATATTCTTAAATACTATCCCATTGTGTTTAATTACGTTTCAGATTACTTCTGCATACCGTTCAAATAGGAGTAAACAAGTAAAAACATGAAAAACGACAGTGCGAGTACTGGAAGGTTAATATTTATAATATGTATGTTCTAAAGAAACTAATATTAGTCAGTAATCAGTTTACCTTACTATCCATTGGTCATCGTGGAGCTCTCTATCCCACTTAATTGGTTATTAAAGATGTTTTAAGTTTAACACTACACGAACTAGAATAAAACTGTAACACACGAACGCGATGGACACTCACGACTGACTAACCTCGCTGTGTCATTGCAGAGTTGAACAAAACAATTTTTTGCTCCGCGATGACCGGTACTGGAGCGCAAAAACGAGCTATTTTTACGCGCTTATCAATAAATAAGTCACGATGAAGACAAATGTTATAGCAGTCGATTTTAATTCAAATAAAATCATTGTAATACAAAACTGATCCCATTTTCCATTAGAAATTACTCCATGGGTGCTGGGTTTGTCTACAGTAAGTGTGTTCACCTGTATAGATTAAGTAATATACAGGGTGTCCCTAAAGTATGAAATAAATTCGATAATACATTTATTTATGATTTTCGCAAAAAAAATTTAGGACACGTCGATTTTTAATTTTTAATGTGTTAAAATTGCCAATTTTAAAGTGTCAATTTTTTTCGACCTTTTTTGAATGTACATTGAAGTCATCGATAAGTTATTCAAATGACAATTTGAAAATTTTATTACGGATTCTGAAAGGGATTATTTTTCTGTGATCAGAGATGTATTAAAAATAATTAAAATACTATACAAAATCTACATAGCGAAGGGTGTAAATTTATTCTCCAGATATATAGTGACCAAAACAGGCGTAAGGCAAGGATGCATCCTATGTTTTTCCTTAATGTGATGAATAATCTAATGAGCAAACTAGCAGAAACCAAAACTGGTATTAATTGCAAATTTGGGAAAAGACTGAGAGATATTGAGTTCGCAGACTTAATAGAACACTCCATGAAAAAACCTACAAAAGAAAACATCAATGCTTAAGGAGATAACTCAAACAGTAGGTATAAATATTAATATAAACAAATGCAAGATATTAAAGGTCGTTTTAGACAAGACAATTTCTTGACTCAAAAGATAGTCAAGATGCGAGACAATCTGAATTGTCTTGTATCATACAGCAAATTATTTGAAATATTGAATTGGATTGTAGATCGAATGGAAAAATATAACGCGTTCTATTTGTCAAGGACAAATTGTATGGGAGGAGGATATGTGAATTCATTTCTTGAACAACTTTTGAGCTAAGAAATTGTCTTGTCTAAAACGATCTTAACAACGAATGAAGCAAAAAATAAGACAATAAAAATAAACGACAGAGAAATAGAAAAAGTAAAACAATTTTGTTACATGGCGAGCGAAATAAGTGAAAATGTAGGGAGCGAGGAAGTTATAAAGAACATAATTAAGAAAGCAGAGGGAAGATGCTTGAAAGCATATGGAGGTCCAATGAGATAACAAAGAAAATCAAACTTAATATTTAATAGTAAAAACGCAAAATGCATCTGCATCCTGGACTACAAACACAAAAACTGTCAAAATGATGCAAACATTCATAAACAAGTGTTTAAGAAGAATTCTCAAAATAAACTATTCTAAAACAAACCAACAATGATATGTAAAATAGAGCCAATACAAATCACGATTAAAAGGAGGAAATGGAAATGGATTTGATACACGCTAAGAAAAGTAAATAAAGACATAGCAATACAGCCCTAAAATGCAGAGACAGAAGAAGGCAAAACCCCCAAAATACATGCCAAAAACAAGTACACCATGAGCATAGAAAAATACATAACACAACGAACGACATTAAAATAGAAGCAAAAGACAAAGGAAACAAAATAGAAGGAAACAGTGCAAGAAATAAGTAATATAATGTAATGCAATTCGATTTTCGATTAGCTCATTGTCAGACTGTAAATGGTGCACAGCTTGAGCATTTCCTTCAGCTTCTTATTGTTTAATTAAATATTTGTATAGAAAATAACTAATACTTGGTTCAAACTACCAAAAAGAAAGCTATACACCTGGGTATCCCCAAGGCATAGATCAGATAATATATTATGAAACCAGATAGACTATATTCTAATTAACAAAATATATAGGAACGCCATTCGCACAGTCAAAACATACCCGGGAGCAAATGTCGGGTTGCATCGAAATCCCCTTATCGCTACCGTACAAATCAAACTGAAAAAAGTCCAAATAACAAGTCGAAACCAGAAATTAAAAACCACTATGCTTCGAGATGAAGAAATAAGACAAAGCGTGAAGACCAACATCAACGAAAATCTCGGACACATCATGCAACAAGTTATAGGCACCAATGTGGATGTGGATGAGACATAGGACACCATAAAAAAAGCTCTGTGAGACGGCAGTAAGGACAAATTGAAACAGAAAAACAACTCCCAACCCCCCAAAAGAACAATGGATGACAGATGAAATTTTAGCAAGAATGGAAAAGAGAAAACAATACAAAGACAAGGATAGAAATAAATACAAAGAAATTCAACAAGAAATACCAAAAAAAAATTATAGAAGCCAAAGAAACATTTATGAGAAACCAATGTAAGGAGATAGAATCGCTTCAGCTGAGGTATGATTCATTTAACTACATAAAATGATCAACGAATTCACTGGCATGGGAAAGAAGAAACAGACTGGTATAATAAAAGATAACAACGGTAATATAATAGTGGACATAGAGAAAAAGATCAAAAGATGGGAGGAATACATACAACTATTTGAAGACACCAGAAATGAAATAGAGATAAAAGAAACGTCGCAATGACCAAGAATAACAGCCGAAGAAGTAATGTATGCTATCAAGAACTCAAAAGATAGAAAGGTAATAGGACCAGACGAAATACCAGTCGATATTCTTAAACTAATTGAAGAAGACAATATTAGCATCTTGGTAAATCTATATAATACCATCTATACCACTGGAATCATACCATAAGAATGGTTAAAATCTACATTCTCTTTATTACAAAAAAAAACACAACGCAAGGGAGTGCTCAGATTTTAGAACAATAAGCGTTATGAGTCACACATTAAAGGTTTTTCTTAAAATCATTCCCAGCCGCATTTACAAGAAATTAGAAGCCGATATCAGTGAGACACAGTCCGGATTTCGAAATAATCTAGGCACAGGAGAGGCTTTATTTGGAATGAATGTCATAATCCAACGATGTCTCGATATGAACGTAGATTCATTTATAGGCTTCATCGACTACGAGAAAGCCTTCGATAAAGTTAAACATGATGGGTTAATGGAAATAGTACAGCAGAAGAGCCTAGACTACAATGACGTCCTAATAATAAAAACGTTCTACTGGAATCAGAAAGCACAAATAAATGTTGAAGGTCATAACTCTGAAGAATTGGATATCCGACGGGGAGTCCGCCAAGGATGCATACTATCACCGGTCCTATTTAATATGTACTGCTTATTCAAAGAAGCCATCAGTGATGACTCGGGTGGTAATCATAAACGGTCAAGTTATTAATAACATACGATACGCAGACGACACTGCGATACTAGTAACATCCATCTGCCAGCTTCAGAAAATGATGTAAGATATAAATACGACTAGCCAATCCTATGGGCTCAAAATGAATTTGATGAAAACTAAATTTATGGATGTAAATAAAACCAATGTTAATAATATACCAGCAATAGTAGTAAACAACACCACAATCGAAAGAGTTAGAAGCTACCAATACTTAGGAACACGTATTGAAGACAATAACGACCAAACCATAGGACTAAACAAACGTATAGAAATAGCAAGAGCAATTTTCGTCAAAATTAAATATCTTTTCTCAAATAGAAATCTGAATCTAGCCTTGAGAGTCCGAATAATGCGCTGTTACATTTTTTCAACACTACCGTATGGGATGGAAGCATGGACATTGAAGAAAAATAACAGAAAAAAACTGGAGTCGTTTGATATGTGGATCTGTCGCCGTATGCTCAAGATATCCTGGACGGACCTAAACAACGAAGAAGTCTTGCGAAGAATGCATAAAGAAAAGGAACTGATCCTTACGATCAAAACACGAAAGCTAGAGTACTTGGGACACATCACCCAGGGAGAGAGATACTCTATTCTTCAACTGATCATGCAAGGAAAAATAGAAGGAAGAAGAAGCATTGGGCGTCGCAGAACCTCATGGTTAAAAACCTTAGAGAATGGTACAGACAAACATCGGTCGGACTATTTAGAGCTGTAGTCTCAAAGATTAGAATCACCATGATGATTGCCAACCTCTGATAGGAGATGGCACCACAAGAAGAAGAATAGAAAATATATAGATAATTTTATGTGTCACCTCATGGAGATATGAGGTGACACATAAAATTATCTATATATTCCATCTGCCATCTTATAAATTACATTACTCAACAGTAATTTTGATGGCTTGTTAACTGTTTGTAGATAATTTTTGGTTTAAGAAATCAAAACAGCAGTGAGATTATGTCTTCAGATCTTGTTTTTAAAATACGCTATATTGGCCAGTTATAACACACAGTCTCTATAAAATCTAATAAAATTGTAATAAATTGAATTGAATAAACATTGCTAAATTTGTTCTGTACATGGTAAAATCGTTATATTTTGAGTATTGTTCTTAACTTTTCTATTTTCAAAATGATGCAGGAGTATTAAAAAAAGCTGTGTTTTTGGGAATACTAAATGTGAAATCTAAACTCTGCCATAATACCTTACAACTTGTAGTCTGTTTGTGTAAAAAATGACATAGTACAAGAACTACTGAACTTATTAGAATAATAGGAAAATTAGCCAACTGTCTGAAAGTAATGTCTAGGGCCCCAAAATAAATCTAAGTGTCTTTGTCAAAAATATGCCATTCTACAATTAAATTAATTCTTTTGTGAAATCAGTCAACTGTGTCAAATATGAAAATTATAAATATTAATACATTTGTAGTTTCTATAATCATACTAATATGTGATTATAATCTATGACAGAAAATACAAAAAAAATGTATCATCTGATGTCTTACAGAAATTAAACATAATGTTTAAATACAACAATATTAAATTGTATATGAAACTCAACCAGATGAAAGCCCACAAACAAAACGCCTTCTATCCTAAAGAATTCCTTATGTAAACAAACCAGCTGCGTTTTTTCTCCATTCCACCGAGCGCCACAAGAAAACCTCTATGCAGCCCAACCAGTTCAAAGACATAAAAACACTAGGCCTTTTACCACAAACGATAAATCACTCTTTTATTCTGTACGACCAATTTTATTACGCACTATATTCATACCGTAGTCGGCATCTTAAAACTTTAATTGCAAACTCGAGCTCTTTTATTACATGGCCCCGTCAAGGAAAGGCAAAAACGATTGAAACGCCTTTTGACAATAAAACCGTATACATGCACACACAGAAAAAAACAACAGTTCAGCATGTGGCAAACAACAGTTACCCATATAAACATTAGATCTTGTAATCCGGCCAACAAATTAGGGAGACGTGCACTGACCTTAATTGAATCATCAGCCGCCGACAATCACCAGCACAGCACCCAACAAACCCGGCAGGCAGCGATAAACAATTTTTAAACGAGTCGTCCATTCACATTTCACCATAAAACTGTTATTTGTTGCGGACTGCAGACGTAAACTCAGTTGGCCCTGACGGCCATTTTATCACTGTTCTTTTGTCAGTGCGGAATCTGCGTGGTGGGGGGCATAACAAAACAGTACCACACAATACTTTTAATATTTGTTAGGGAAAATTATTAAATATTCCAGCACTGAAATTAAATCAACAACTACAGTTTAATTTAATTGATTATTTATGTAAATAACCTAAATCTTTTTTTGGTCAAGTTGGTAGTAGGCAGGCTGTCATCCGGTTGTCACTGTCAAAAATTACATAACCCTTCTCGGCCATAGCCTGCTTTTTATTTCGGTGAAATGGCTGCTAAAAGAATCACCCAGAGTGCCGTGAATTGGGCGGCCCTCGCCGAGAGGGTGCCTGAACACCAGAAAATGATGTTCGGGGCTTTTAAAGCGAAACACGACACATATCTCAGAAGGTAAGGCCACCATTATCCTTTATGTAACACTTGTTTTATCATTTTTTTTTCCTTTAGTGTCATGGCCTTCCCTGAAAAGCCACCCCAACTAGACTGGTCTTTTTATAAATCCAAGGTGGCTGTAGCTGGAATGGTTGATGATTTCCAGAAACAGTACTCGGCTCTCACCATCCCTTATCCCCCAGATAATGTTAAGGGACAACTTGATAGTTTGGAGAAGGAGATTAAGGGAGATATCGATAAGTTCAAGCAGGAGTCCAACAGCCGCATTACAGAGTAATTATAGATTAATTTAAAAATTAATTAAGTATCCATTATAAATTTGGAAACTAATATGAAAAAATTGACCCAGTTATAATCTTATGGATGTTGTTATAACACACATTAAAGCAGTGATTATCCTTGTTGAAGTCAGGGAGCACTTTTGATTATAAGAAAAATACATGGAGCATCAAAATTAAAGAGTCAAGAAACATAACTTTTATTATTAATTTTTAATAAATGTTATGTCTGTATGTTTTTTAACTCGATTTGACTATTACTTAACAAGTGGAAGTATCTATTGACATCTCTCAGATCGTATACTTGAGAGCTGTTCCAATATGAGCACACAATTTCATTTTGCAACATTGCTGCCAATTGGACATTCTTATCAATCACATACTGTAGATGAGGCATTAAATTTTGCCTTTCATCATTTTGCGGAGCACTTGCAACATGCTCATGGAGCACTAGTGTTTTGTGGAGCACCAGTTAAGAACCACTACATTAGAGGCACACAGAAGCAAGGAACATAATTCAGTTGCTTCAGGGCCAGTTGTTGAATAGTTGGTTAAACTAGCTGCAACTAAGTTTATTGCTAAACTCGGTTTAAAGCACATCAACACATACTGCTCTAAACTGAATTTAAAGCACTGCCACTTTTATTTATCATTCAGGAGCTGGGCTAGTCTTAGCTGACTTAAAACAGCTCAATTGATTCATGAAAGAGGCTCTAGTTAAATGACTATAGAACAACTGGTCCCAAGAATGATTTTTATTTATAACTGATTAATTAAGTAGTGGATCTTATATAATATTAAGAGATTTTCAGTTTCTACCCTTCAGCCAGACACTCTGCCATATTTGCTGGCAATATTTTCATAATATCATAGGTTTTAATAAATTCTTGAACATGCAGAACTTTCCCCAGTTTCCACTCTTTAGCCACACACTCTGCTATATTCCCTGGCCAATTTTCCATAATATCATAGGTTTTAATATATTCTTAACATACAGAACTTAGAATGAGCTCAGGTGTTGTAGTTGCACAGACTAGACTGAGTTGGTGTTTTCTCAGAAATTCCTGATAAGTAATGAGTCAAATGTCCTCAGTTCTCATTGTTTAATTTGTGAGGCATATGCAAAGCAATTTGGCATGGTTTTGGTTTTAATATCTCTTGATAGTTCACTGGACAATAACATGTGATAGTGAAAGTAAACTGTCTTACAACCTAGCTTAAATTTCTTAATAGCTGGTTGTTAAAAATTCCAGATTTAAAAAGTAGGTGGTAGAAAAATTTCACCTGGCTGGCATAACATGGTTGTTATAGGAAGGCTAAAAACTTAAAATTATAGGTTTAAAATAAGGTAGATGGTAGGTAATTTCAGATGAAGCAGGTTACTTTCATAATCCTCTGTTCATATTACTATCCAGCTAAGCATCAAGAGATATTAAAAGCATAACAATACTTTCCATATGCCTCACCAATTAACCAATACATGAACTGAGGACATTTCATTTGTAAATTATCAGAAATGTTTGCTATTAAAACCAACACCATACTAAATATCTTTGAACACATACATATATAAGTGTAAATCCACCTCTTAGCAATCTACATATCCATATGGGTGTGCATTGTTAATTGATATGGTGCCGCCAGATGGCGTTTAACTTTACTCCTAGGGGTTTAGTTGTATAATTTTTGAACATGTTACCAAGCTTGAATAGTAAGGATATTTCACTAGTTACTTAACATTATATTCCTGTTAAGTAACAAGTGAAATATCCTTACTATTGGAAATGTACATACAAAATGGTAGCAAATAGCATAAGGAGCTGAGAGCTTCTTCCATGATGTAGTTCATGACCACTGCCTTTGAATATCCAAATCAATACAAAATGGTAGCAAATAGTACAAAGGGCTGAGAGCTTCTTCCATGATGTAATTCATGACCACTATCTTTGAATATTCAAATCAAAAACAATAATTTATATGTGAAAAATATTAGGATATATATTATAATAATATTTTGCAATAATTGAGTTTAATTAACAGGAGTAAAATTTTATTACTGTCATTCTTTTTTAAAGCTGAAATTATTAACAACCAGTTGCATGAAACTGGCTAAATGATAATATCATTATGAACCCTGGTTTGTCAATATATAATCAATTAGATTAGAAATTAATTTTTCATTGTGCAATTTATTAGGTACAAGAAACAATTGGCCCATTTAGCATCACTGATTCCATATGATCAGATGACCATGGAGGACTACAGGGATGCCTTCCCACAAGAAGCTTTGAACCCAGCTGAGAGGCCAACATACTGGCCCCACAATGCTGAGGAACAGGAGGGTTATGTAAGCAAGGACCAGCCAGCTGAGCAGCAACATTAAATTAGTTCCAATGTGAAATATTAGAAATGTGTACTTTGGGCAAATTAGAAACATCTGTATGTAATTTTAAATGTCATAATAAATAATTAACACATAAAAATAAAATGAGTTTGCTGTTTTATTGTTTATTAATATTTTTCAAATATTTTTGGGTAAACTCTAGCCATTTTTGAGCTAATCTGATTACTACAGAAAGAAAAAATATACAATTTGTGAAAACTTGTCACACATTTATTAATTTTCTGAAGAAGCAAGACTTAACACATACACTGACATACAGCAGAAGGAAGCAAAGGTTGATAGCCAATTGCAAATTATAACAAATACAGTAATTAAGGTTGGCGTTTTCAAATTTAGACAATTTGTCATGCACATGTAATAGCATAGGCGAAATGCGTATAAGAAATACGCACCGTTTTCTTTAACTAGAACATACATTTAGTTGCAAAAATACGTATGCAAAAGAATAATGTTGCACGTATTCCGTAGTCTAGGTGAGAATGTCCATAGTCCTTCGGTAATTGTGAACAAAAAATAATAAATTTAATTTAATTTACTTTTACGCATTTTCGCCTATATTCTTTTGCAAAAAATCTGAATTTGATTTATATCCAAAACTGTGTTTGTATTATAGAAGCACAATTAATAAATTTTATAAAACACCTGAATAAGAATGATGCACATGAGTACATTCTAATTGGAATGATGTGTTAGGTTTCTATATTTTATATTTACCACTGTTATTTAACTTCATTGGACTAAATTGCAGACTAATAAATTATTAATTTGAGCTATTTTTTAGGAAAATAGTTGCTTGGATTGTTTCTCATTTTATATAAATGCTGTGACAAATATTTTGTTACTTTCTCGGCACAATCTATATTTGTTTTTATTGTCCCTATTGTAAATATCTTTCAAATTTATTTTTTATGTTTTTTTGTAAGTTTTTTTCATAGTTAAATCCGTTGAGTATTTCAAATGGACTATAATGTTAGGCAACCAAACAATAGAGAACATTTTTAGGCAACCAAATCAATAATAAAACAATGGTGTCAGTACCGCCATCTACAAAATCATGGCCTAACTCAAGAAGATACCTGTAGTCAGCCATTTTTATTATAACCACCTGCCACATCAAAACTAGTACCATCTCGTAGCAAAACTATACATTTAACTAGTAGCATTATATAATATTCAAGTGTATAGTTTTGCTACGAGATGGTTCTAGCTTCGATTTGAATTAGACATACATTTTGCACCTTGTTTGAAAGCATAAAAACACGTTTCCCCATCAAGTCAATGTTATTTTTCACATGTGCGCTTCCTTTGCCATACATTTTTTATTTTAGAAACTCTTTTCTTATTATTAATCATACATTGTTCAAATATGAAAAATCCCAAGCAACACAGCAATATTGCTCATTATTGGTTAGTTTGACCATACCAGTACCGGATTGACGGTGGGAGAGCAAAAGGGGGCAACTGCCCCGGGCGGCAAAATGGGATTGAACAATTGATTCGTGTTTATAACTTCTTATGAAAACAGCTACAGGGGCGGCATGGAGTTGACTTGCACCCCCTGAGAAATTTCCTAGATCCATCACTGGACCATACAATGATATAATATATAATAGTATGCATTTATGTATCTTAATATTGTCAATATATTGAATTTGCATTATTTGATTACAAAATATAATCAACATTTGTAACTGTTATTATATATGGATGTGCATTGCTAATTGATGTGGTGCCGCCAGATGGCGTTTAACTTTCCTCCTAGGGTTGTATTACATTTATATATAACCACTCCAGATATTGTGTGAATTCATCCTCACTAGCTGAGCTACACTGATGAGATGTAATAGGATCGAAATCTAGATATGTAGATTGCTAGAAGACGTGGGTTCACACTTATATATATATTATTATATTAATATATCTAAATTAATATATAGAGTTAAATATTCAAATGAAAAACAATAATTTCCATGTGAAAATTCATCATTCTCATGCGTTTCTATAGGCCTCCCCTATTTCTCTCCATTGTCTTCTAGCTTGTGCGACTGAGAGCCAGTTTCACGTGCATCTCTTGATGTCGTCCGTCCATCTGGTTAGTGGTCTTCCTCTGTTTCTCGCAGTATTTCTAGGTTTCCATTCCAGAATCTTCTTGGTCCATCCATGGTCCTTTAACCTCGCCACATATCCAGCCCACTGCCACTTTAGATTTGCAATTCTATGTATAATATCACTGACTTTTGTTTGTTCCATTATCCAGTCGTTTGTTTTTCAATTCCTCCTACTTATGCTATTTGGCAGACTCTAAGCTTTTCACCAGATCTGTATGCTAAAGTTAAGATTGCGGTTCCGTACGTGATGACTGGCAAGACGCACTGTTCTTTTACCTTTCTCGTCAGGCGTATAAGTATATTGTTGTTTAGGACAGATCTAAGATTTTCGAAGGCTGCCCGGCCAAGTCCAATGCGTCGTTGAATTTCGTTGGTTTGGTTACCTCGTTCGATCTTTAGTTCATGCCCTAGGTATGGGTAGCACTCGATTTACGCTATTATTCTATTATTGTATTATCTACCAGGAGACTATTACTCAAGACCAGGTTTGCGATACATTTTTATTGGTCTATCAGCCGTGAGGCTTTTCCGCCGGTCAAGGAAGCTCAGAGGAGTTTAATCACCCGGTATTTACCTTAACTTCACAGAAAACCTTTGAAAAACTGTGAAAGGTGATTCACTGCCCGCTGGGGATCGAACTCAGGCTCCCCAATACTCAGACGGACGACGCCTCTAACCACTCGGCCACTGAGCTGGGTCTTTAATCCAATTTTCCGTGAAGTTTAGTTCCTGCAGCATTATACGCACTTCGTCAATTCTGTCAGATATAATGACTATGTCGTCGGCAAATCTTAAGTGGGTGATTCTTTCACCGTTTATGTCTACTCCTTTCGTACTCCAGTTCAGTTTTTTGATGATATGTTCTAGTGCCGCAGTAAAAAGCTTTGGAGAGATAGTATTTCCCTCGCAAACACTTGGTTCTATATTAAACTTTACGGGTTTTCGTGTAGCTGTAGCGTACCGGTAGACGTATGCGGGTATATCTGTGATCAATCCGGCTTTCGTTTAATTCTGTTATTGCCCACATCTTTACAGAGTCGAAGGCTTTTTCGTAGTCGACAAACGCTTACACCAGCGACTTTTTATATGCCACTACTTTTTCGATCAGGATCTTGATGACTAGGAGGTTTGTAGGTATTAAAGCCGTTTCGAAACCCTGATTGTTCAACTATTTGAGCACAGTCTAACTAATTTGTAAGCCGGTTTGTAATTATTTTCGTGAATAATTGTACACGTGAGATAGTAGACTGATGATAGATAGAAGCTAATATATGAATTTTACTAACCTTTTTCATAAATTTCTATAAATTCACTCATTGGTAAACAGAATATTTATAAAAATGATACAACTAAGCCCCTAGGAGGAAAGTTAAACACCCATATGGTAATAACCGTCAAGATGCTCATGCCATCAGGATCACCGGGTAGTGCCCTCTATGGAATAATATTCCAACAGAGTGCTTGAGATATTCAGATTGTATGAGGATGTTGACGGTTATTACCATATGGGTGTCATTGCTAATTGATGTGGTGCCGCCAGATGGCGTTTAACTTTCCTCCTAGGGGCTTAGTTGTATCATTTTTATAAATATTCTGGTTACCAATGAGTGAATTTATAGAAATTTATGAAAAAGGTTAGTAAAATTCATATATTAGCTTCGATCGCGAAGTTACTTTTAGTCGATCGCTCACGATGTCTTAACTAAGAAACCAATAAGACTACCTATTGTACGTGTATTGTATTAATAAATAGGGCACTAATGACATCAAGTCGATCACGACACATTTTAAGATAAAAAGTAGATCTTATGTACACAAAAGTTGGTCACCCCTGCTCTAGATGATGCTTCTGCATAGTTGACGAATACGTTTTCGAGACAATTTATACATAATCTGTTAATTATACGCTCGTAGAAATTCCTTACCTGAATATCTGTGTTTAATTTAATATCAATATCCATTGTATTGTCCAAAATGGATTAGGATAATATGTTAGCGTTGATGTAAATATAAATACTTCAATCAACGGTTGTAGTCACAAGTATGGAAGTAGCACAGGATAATAAATATGATAGTAACATGTTTTTTTTTCAAATGATGTATAATACAATTCTCTAAAATAAATTAAAAAGCGTAAACTTGGTGCGGTCAAATAAATAATAAAAACAATATTACAAACACAAATATATATATATATATATATATATATATATATATACTATATCAAATAAACTGTATATATTTTATAGGCGTAAATTAATTTATAACGACTTTATTTTAGAAAATTCGCATTTTCTATAATATTATTATTTCTATTATATTATTATCACTTCTTGTCTGAAATAAAGACAAATTGTGACCAAAAAAAGAAAGAGAAAGTCACCTCCCAGCAACCATAAAATGGAATAAATAATAAGTAAATGTAATGCTGACGGATTACTCTCAATTATATTTTATGTGTATATGTAATAATAATATTATTTTAAAATAATCATATCACCAAAAATATATTGTTATTATTCTTAATTGAATTTATAGCTCTACAGACGGTAGAATTTTCTTAAAAGTTATACTTTTCATGGTCAAAGTTTTTGTAAAATTTAGAATTTTTTCCTTGAGTCAGTTTGTAACAAAATAAATAATTTTTCGGTATGATATTTTAGCTTGTTACAGCACCATTTTTTTGAAAACCTATGGGGTGATTTTAAATGTGCAAGAAATTGATTGGAAATTGATTGGAGTGCCTGTGCTTATAATGCCAATAAATATACACTTGCTGATATTAATTTAGCTTAAAATGGCAGTTAGTATTATTGCTTATGTTTCTAGGAAAAATGATCTAAAACTCAGGAACTTAGCTAGTTCTTTCCTATGATTTGATAATTGAATCATGGGTGACACCTAAACTAAATCAATATACATAAAATAACTCCTATATTTTCATCACATATTCTCAGTATATAATATTATATAAATAGATAGGGAACTGAATTAGTTTGATAATCGGCTATAGCCCTGAGTACAAATATCGAGTCATCTAGCCAGTAATACGCCTGTTTGAGGTCGCCCTCGCAGAGGTACGGTACCCTGCTCCACGAGACCACCTCAAACCCCATCGGTGCGAAAACATCGCTCACTAAACTAGTTACTTGTTGCTCAAAGGTATGCCCTTTTATTGGCAGTAGTTCGGTTGGCTTGTGGTCCGGCGAACCTATAAAACGATTTTATTATGAGCTGCAAATTAACGCGCGCTTAATGACCAACACCGGCCGGCGTGTGCAGGAAAAGCTAACTCAGCAGCAGCATTTGCATAAATAAGTAATTAGTATAAGCCTACGTATTGCATAACAAGACGTTTCCTCAATTACAATTAGTAATTTATCGATTGAAAGTTTTTTTTTTCTGTTCTAGCCAGAGGTACCGTAATTACAAAACCAGAAGTCACATAATGCTAAAGAGTGGCAAAACAATGTAGAAATATATACCGCTGTGAATATTAATACAATTATTTAAACAATAAAATCATTACCTGATTCGACGTAAGGCGAGAAAGGCAGCACCAACGCGAGCAGCACTAATCCATCCGAATTTAGCGAGGAACGCATTTGACGCAAAAGCTCCAAAGGCTTATCACAGCGATCCAACAAGTTCAAGCATGATATCATATCGTATTTCCTATCGAAACTCCACTTATCAATCTGTAACAGTCTTCATTACAAAATTACTAATATCCCATAATGGTTTAATTCTAAAGCACCCATTTTTCCGTTCATTTTCTAAAGTGAGGACTTAATTAATTCACGTAAAGAAAATTTTACAGATATGGAAATATAAGAAGATGGGACGAATCCCATCTTATATTTCCATATGTGTAAAATTTACTTTACGTGCTGCAGTGCTCCCAGTCGTTTCTCAATCCTTCACACATCCCACACATTTTCTGTTATTCTTTCACCTAATACTTATTCACACTATATAGAAAAATCATTAAATTAAAAAATGAAAATATTTAGGATATATAAGAAAAATAATTAATTTGATGTATATTTCGAAGATATGTTGATTTGTATTGTTTATTTTAGTTTTAGTATAGGTTGTACTTATTGAATACCAATAAAGATAAATCTTATATAAAATTAAAAATCATCCCCTGTCGGAGGACGAGATTTTAGCTAGTATTAAAATAAATAAAATATTTTATATCCCATCTACCATTCAACCAATAAAGATAATCACCATTCAAGCACTTTATATCGCAATGATGAGAGCAAAATAAATTCACGATGAAGAAACAATTAGCCAGGCAAATTTAATACACACGAAACCCTACTTTATGTCCGCAATAAACTGCATAAGATAAATAATGTAATTTTGTTGTATATAAATTGTAATCCGCGATAGTGTTTAATCGCTTATTTAGTCGTGTAATAAGAGATTGCCAGGCTATCGGCGATATCTCAGGTAATTAAAGCCGCTTAATGTCGGATTGTTAATTGAGTTCGTCGCCGTTGTAAAACTTCGCACATAAAACTAAGTGCAAAGTTAATTAAGACGCGTTACTTAGCCGATTGGGTTGAAATCTTAGCCGAATCTCCAGCGTAACATTACGTTTTATAGCGCGAGACCGGGCAATATGCGAAACAAATTTAACGGCCGAATAAATTTAAGTAATTAGTACGTACATACGTGCACGGTTTTAATTTTTCGCGCACGCACGTGGGATTGAAAAAGGAAACAAGTTTTCGTAATTATGCATTCATTACTTATCACCTGCGCGCGGGAAGGCGCGAATAAAGTTTATTGCCGACGAATGTGTCGAGTTATGAATATTCATCGGTTTATAAAATTATAAGTGTAATCGTTTATGTATAATAAAAGGTCAGCCAGCGGATAAATAGACGCATGTACATCCTAATAAAAATTAATTAATCAAGCGCGTGAATAAATTTACGTATTAAATTACGCGGCGTGCGACGTTATAATTCGAATATATCAAAATTAATAAAGCGACGCGTCGGAAACCTCATCTGCATAAGCCTTAATTAACCAAAATTGGCTCCGGGGGATAACGATTGCACGTAATTCCGTAAAGAATGGGCCCCCTGACTGAGTGTTTTCTTTTTTCGTATAATTTCCAATTAAGCATTCAGTTAGGATGGCGAATAGCCCCGGTGATATAGGATATCCCGATCGTAACGGCATCCATTTGATGGGGAATTAAGGGAAATATTTACATAATTATTGTAAGACTGGAGGCCAGTTTCATATATCACCTGTTATATATATTTTTTTTATTTTGATGTTTACATCGTGTCGATTGCAATCTGTTGCTGGTTTAAAGGTGATATTCGCAAGATTTCTTTGTGATTTCAAAGATTTATACCAATCAACTTTAATGACTGAATGAAATTTGTATGGTAGCTATTGTATTACTTTTAAAATACAGTAGTGAATAAGTAAAGTATTGCCATCTACTAATTTTTATATTTGTTTGGATTCTATAAGAGATAAAATCTAAATAGACTATGTTTTATGAGATGTATTTCTCTAGGGGGGTAAGTGTAAGGCTGCTGCGCTGAAGATCGTGAGTTCAAATCTCATAAAGCGAAATACTTCAGCTACACGCGCGCCCCACTCCCCAGCCCGCTTGGCCAACGTGGGGTTTCATGGCTAAACACCTTTCTCTGTTCCGGAGTAGATGATATTCTCATCTAAACGCACTCCAGTGGTTCGGAATTCACGTTAAACTATAGGTCCAAATGTAGTGCCAATTGCCAGCACTATAGGCCGAGAAAGAGACCCATACGCCAGTGGTGGCGTGAAAGTGGTAGAGAACGAACGAACAAACGATTTCTCTAGGATGCTCTTTAATAGATTTGAAGATAAAATGGTGTGGTTAAAATGTATAATGTTTTCAAAACTTAAAATCCTAACTTTATTTACGCACCTCTGTTCCAAAATGTCTCTAAATAAGCGTAAACAAAACATCTATCTTTATAGGGCTATCAGCCGTGAGGTTTTTCCGCCGCCAGCGTTCGTTCTAAAAACTATTGTTTCACGATTTAACTAAAAAAACAGCGGATTTAGACTTGATAAGGCCCTAAGCTATTTGAGAAATGGAGCCCTTTATAAGTCCAGATATTATATCTCAATCTACAATTGCTCACTCAGACAGTTTTTTGGGGGGCTCAAAGAAAGTGGGGGTCTATAGCTTGTGTAGCTTATACGTAAATCCTGCACTGTAGCTTAGTGTTCTAGTGGTTAGAGGTCCGCCTCTTACTGATCATTGGGGACCGATTCTTGTGGCTGAAATTTCGCGAATCACCTTTCACAGTTTTTCAGAGGATTTTTGTAAATACCGGCGGATTACACTCCTCTCAGATTCTCACTTTACTATCGGAAAGGCCTTCGGGCTAATAACTACAAAGATTAAAGATTTTTATATCTAAAAATTTCTACTTTAAAAAACTTTTGTTTTTCGACATTCGATTCAGATGGCTGTGAGTATAACAGGTTGATGCAAAATATGTATCTATTCCCACAGAATTTTTAGGAATATGTAACAAACCACGATTTATAGGTATGTACGTCTGTGTTTCTTTCCCCAACTAAATTGCCTTATAATTTTTAAATAAATTAATATAATAATATTTTGTTGATGTGATTTTATATTAAAGGAGAGGTACTATTCAGATTTTCAAAACGTTGAAACATTACTTACTCATATCCTTTTCTTTGAAGGAGAGCTTGCATGGTGTTTGAAACCTCGGTGACGTATATTCTTTCAAATGCAGGAGCTAGACAGGCCGTCACCTCCCCATCGCCTGCGCCCAGATCCAGAAGCGACTCTACAGACCACTTCTCATCTCTACCCAGTAGTTTTAAAAATTGGTAATAAGAGACTACAAACATTGATCCGCGCTGCAGCCACCTGAAACCAAACGGTATCTTACATTACAGAAAGAAGACGTTTTCAAAATAATAATAATACTTTCGTAATTGTTTACCATTGTGGTATATAATGTAATGTAAATGTTATGTATCACAATAAATATTTTAATTATTACAATTAATAATTCTTGGGCGGAAATATCCACGTATGGGTCAATAGCCAAATAAAGATTGATTATATATAATAATATTTATTATTATTTTTTATTTATTTCTTTGTACAATTATAATTCCTTAGATGTACTACCAGGGTCGCTACCAGGCAGGAACAACAGGGCCCAGAAACATCATAGAAAGATCGAAAAAACCAGTCCGAAAATAGTAGCCCACCTCGCACCTCCCCCCTCTCTTCTACTGTCCACTGATATTAGTGCAGAACTTGGTAAATTTTGATTATATGATAATTTTTTTTTTTTCGGCGACCAAGTCGAACATATTTCATTATTATTATTTTTTACCATGCCTCCGTCATACAATTGATTTGAAAAAATGACAAAATGTTTATAGCAAAATAACAATGGGTAATGGAAAGTCTCAATCGTAGCAAATTGCTTCTTCAATTTATTTTTTATTTTTAACTTTTACGCTCCTATCTGGATATGCCGATTTTAGAGGCTGGGTCGATAAAAAAATTATGCAACATATTTTGTTTAATTTTTTTACTGATCTTGGTGCAAAACATATCATTGCACCAGATGCCCGAAGGAAATTGGAACCTCTTGATTATAAGTTTTTTTTTTCCGGCGACCAAGTCGAACATATTTCATTATTATTAATTTTTACCATGGATCCGTCATACAATTGATTTGAAAAAATTACACAATGTTTATAACAAAATGACAATAGAAAATGAAAAGTGTTTGTCTTGGCATATTTTTTCTTCTATTTATTTTAAACTTTTACGCTCCTATCTCGATATGCCAATTTTAGAGGCTGGGTAGATAAAAAAATTATGCAACATATTTTGTTTAATTATTTTATTGATCTTAGTGCAGAACATATCAGTTCACCGGATGCCCGAAGAAAATTGGAAAATTTTGATTAGAAGTATATTTTTTTTTCGGTGACCAATTCGAACAGATTTCATTATTATTATTATTCACCATGGATCCGTCATACAATTGACTTGAAAAAATTACACAATATTTATAACAAATTGACAATAGAAAATGGAAAGTCTTGACAAATTTTGTGTTCTATTTATTTTTTATTTTTAACTGTTAAGCTCCTATCTCAATATGTCGATTTTAAAGGCTGGGTCGATAAAAAAATTATGCAACATATTTTATTTATTTTTTTTACTGATCTTAGGTGCAAAACATATCAGTGCACCGGATGCCCGAAGGAAATTGGAAACTTTTGATTACAAGTATTTTTTTTTCGGCAACCAATTGGAACATATTTCATTATTATTATTTTTGACCATGGATCCGTCATACAATTGATTTGACAAAATTGCACAAGGTTTATAATAAAATGACAATGGAAAATGGAAAGTTTCTATCTTGACATATTTTTTCTTCTATTTATTTTATATTTTTAACTTTTACACTCCTATCTCGATATGCCGATTCTAGATGCTGGGTCGATAAAAAAAATTATGCAACATATATTGTTTAATTTTGTTAATGATCTTAGTGTAAAACATATCAGTGCACCAGATGCCCGAAGGAAATTGGAAAATTTTGATTATAAGAATTATTTTTTTTGCGACCAAGTCGAACAAATTTCATTATTATTATTTTTGACCATGGATCCGTCATACAATTGATTTGAAAAAATTACACAAGGTTTATAACAAAATGACAATGGAAAATGGAAAGTCTCTATCTTGGCATATATTTTTCTTTCTATTTCTTTTTTATTTTTAACTTTTACGCTCCTATCTCGATATGCTAATTCGTTTACTGATCTTGGTGCAAAACATATCATTGCATCAGATGCCCAAAGGAAATTGGGAAATTTTGATTATAAGTATTTTTTTTTCGGCACCAAGTCGAAAATATCAAAACTTTAAGAACTGTTTCCCCAGAAAACAGTATTCTATGTCGATATATGCACAATATTTTGTTTACTATAAAATTTTCCAAAATTAATCAGTAAAAAAATTAAACAAAATATGTTGTCATGTATAATGCCAAATAAAGTTTCATAGCAAAAGGACATATCTATAGACCATGCGAGAAAATTAATTAATAGTCTACGTTTTGCGTTAGTAGCTTTATTTAATTCATAAAATATAGTGTAGATGGGCCCTGGTCTTGCCTAGGCCCCCAGGCACGATATTGTGTAATACTAACACGTATAAAGGGGTAAAATATGAAAATAATAAAATCCCCAAACGTCCGAAATATTGATGAATACCAATAATATAATAATTTGTTAATTCATCATAGTAATACAATTTAAAAGTTAAGTTTTACATTAATTAATTTTAAGTAAAATTATACTGGTAATAACAAATATAAAAACAATAATTTCCACCAAAATATAAATAGTTATTTATTATTATAAATCATATTTGGTAATTTTATGGTTGAATAAAGGAATGCGCCAGAAATAAACTGTATGTAAACAACAGTAGTATCCCCCTATACGTGTTATAGTCCCCTCAAATTAATCTAACTTAAATAACAGCTTTACATAACGACGTAAAAGCAACATAATTTCGAGAATAAATTAGAATATTTAATAAATTACAGTGTCGCAACTGAAAATTAAACAAATGAACAATAATGACTGGTATAATAATGTGGAAGTCCAAAGCGGCAGACACAAATAATTATAATATTAATACCGAAATAATCCGTTCATTAATAACACGCCGCATGTGAATTCCAGCCATCCCCGAATAAAAATGTTAGCCCATAAGAATCCCAGTGGCGTGTCAAGCGCCCATAACGGTCGCAGGTATCGAAATCCGGCTGTTTAATATAAACCATCATGGGCTACATGTGTTCTGACATATCTAATTAACAACCCCCCCTCAAGCGTGGCCGATTTGGGGACTATGCAAAACTCACATGCGCGATGGTAATTAAGACGCCGAATTAACAGAAAAGCGGGCTACAAGTTTATTACAGGCGGTTTTAAAAATGGGAATAATTAATTTCATTATGTCGGTCTGGAGGACGAGCGTGAGGTGAGGCTGCCCGGCTCTCGGGGATAATTGTTTATCACATTATAAAATTAAGGCGGCGGAGCAGGATTTATGCGTAATTATCACACACGAGATGATTTAGATGTAATCGCGGGGGAAAATAAATAATCTGGTCGTGGTGATGAAATTATATTAATGGGGGTTATTAAGAATGTGGTGGGTATATTTAAAATTCCAATATATTTTTTTTATCAACTCAGATCAGAGTAGGCCTCTGTTGGTCTTCATCTCGACCATCTTAAATAAATAAATAAAATAGTAGTATATGTTTATTATTATTATTATTTAATTATTTATTAAGATTTGCACATTATCCATACATTTCTCCACCATCTACAAAAAAACAAAATCTTAATGGGCTTCCGCCTTAAGGCCAGTACTAGTATTTTAATATATAGTAGTATATATATGTTTATTAAATGTAACACCGACAATAAAGTACATAGAGAAAAGACAATTAGGATGGTGTGGACACATAATTACGATGGCAAATACAGCACCAGCCAAAATAATATGGAGAACAAAAATCAAAAACAAAAAAGAAGGAAGACCAAGAAAAAAATGGGATGAAGCTATATCGGAACTATTAGAAAGGAACGGAAAAAAGTGGAAGGAAGCAAAAGGACTGGCAATAAATAGAAGAGAATGGAAAAAAAATTATATTTAAATTTTTCCACTATTTACAAAAAACAAAATCTTAATGAGCCGACGGTTCTGCCCTAGGGCCAGTACTAGTATTTAATATATTAAAGGATGAAATACATTGTACTACAATCGTCAAAAAACAACTTTCATTTAAGGCTGCCCTTAGTTGAAATTTATATTTACATTTCTCCACTATTTACAAAAAAACAAAATCTTAATGGGCCGTCGGTTCTGCCCTAGGGCCAGTACTAGTATTTAATATATTAAAGGATGAAATAGATTGTACTACATTCGTCAAAAACAACTTTTATTTAAGACTGCCCTTAGTTGAAAATAAAAAAATGTTTCATACAAGAAATAATAAGTCTGTGGTGCGTTTTTGAGCGATCGCTATGATTATGCCCTATAAAGATAGTGTGAAACGTTTAGTTTTGTAAAAATAGCGATCACCTTTCATAAACACCGCCATTCACAATAATAGCGAACCACGTTTGATATCTATATTCATAGCGATCGCTCAAAAATAGTACCCGAGGCCCTACTATTTGTTCTAGTATCACTCAAGTTATTATTCAAAGAAATGCCCAGTAGGTGATTAATCATGGCACACAGTAATATAACGCAGACTTCACTTCTATTTTGATTTACGTGAAGGAAACTTCTATGATAATTGAATTAGGAACTTGTTCAAGTTTATTGACGAACCTAGTACAATGTAATGCACTCAGGACCGGATTAACCTATTTTGGAGCCCTAGACATTTTTTTTCTACATGCCCCCCCTATAAGAAATAGACGGCACGAAGAAAAACTTCTATCTTTATAACAATCAGCCTTTTCCACTGGTAGGGAGAAGAGTGTAATCACCCAAGAGTGTATATACCGTAACTTCACAAAAAAATGAAACCTATTTAACAAAGTATAATGAGAAATTTATATTTGTTTAAATTTTTGTATGTTAGTAGAAGGTATGATATTTGTCCATGCTATGGGCAATTCAAGCTAGTCGGTACTCTATCTGGTGGCAGAAAATGAACTAAAATCTAGTGGGTAATCTCTACGAATCATATGTATTTTCTCATCATATATGTGACAATATGTGCATGGTTTGTCTATTTATATATTAATAATAAAAAAATAAGTTTATTAACAACCACGCATTACTGTCCAAATAATCAGAATCGTGTAATTTTTATCTAATCAGCTGATCAAACAATAACAAAGATCAGCTGTTTACCCACTAGTTTGACTAAAACCGTTGACATTTGAATCACGACTAATCCGACCTTGATAACAATTCACAAATCCTGAAATTTTGATGGAACGCCTTAACAAATAGTTAGGACTTTATATTGATATTCCCACCAATTTTTTTATACAAGGATTATCTGTTTGTTGAAACGATACAAAGAAGACCAAACAAAAAAAAATAAATCTGTAGGTAATTATATCCTGTGTTCCTTTATTTTCCCCGTTTCGAGTATAATTATCTGGTGGTGTTTAAAACTGGTCCGGGACACAATAATAGAAATGATTGCATCTCTTAATCGCGGATCGAGCTGAAAGAGTAGGTGTTTTTATATATTTAGCGGCCGCGGAGGAATGCCAAGAAGAAGGGTGTTGTAAATAAAAAGGAGAGTGTGAGAAGCGTGATTTTATACACAAATTAAAATGCAGGTATATTAAGAACGTGTTTCAAAAGATGAAACGAAAAAAAAAGACGATTAAATTAAGAAAAAAATGTGAGGAGGTTTAATTAATCTAGGGATTATGTCCGGTCGGGCATGCATGAGTATTTGTGTGCGCGACTATACGTAAGACAACTGGAGGACACTGGACATATATCTTATGTCTAGAAGCGCTAGACTGCTGTCCAGAGACAATAGGCAACCCATTAGGCAAATGAACGCGCCTGGCCGCCATGCGACGAACGGAATAGTGGCTGCAAAACAAGTTAATGGCATGGAGAAGTCACTTGTGCGGACGCAGTTACCTATATACAGCGTAACAAAAGTGCGATCGTTTTTATTTATTTTTTCCTTTCGTTTTTCTGCCACGGCAGAGCACCTGTGTGTAGTAGAGAGAGCACCGGTTGAAATTTAAAATCGGTTACGGTTTTTGTTTGTTTGAAGTTGGTAGCGCGCTGGTGTGATAGTAATCAGAGGCGCGCTCTCTGTATAAGGTACAGCATGCGTGCCTTCATTTCGATGAGAATATGTGTACTTAGTGCCCGCAGTTATACAGGAATGCTGCGTTTTAAAACCGCAACTTTGAATACAATATGTATATATTTGATTCCGAATATACGCGTTTGTGAAATACGGGCACTGTACGCCCCAGCTACCAGTCCCCATTTACATTCGTTAAACTCAAATCGATATTTTATTCATTCTAAATATTGATAAATTATACACTTAACTGTGATATCATCTATGGGAAAACCGTTTAATCGCGCGCGCGCGCGCCATTATTGGATCAGTGCTGGAAAATATTACCGCCTTATATTACCAACTGATTTATTTTTGCAACAAAAAATAAACGCAATTCGTATTTCATTCACCCGTGAATACTATTTTTGCTTTCTTACTAAATACTAATTGCTATACTAAGTGTCTAATCTAGACACACATTTATATTTATATTTATAGTGAGGTACAGACACGGTCAGCATTGGCAGCTCCTCACCCGCCAGAGTTTTGCAATTTCACGCAAAATTGACTGGTGGGACGAGTGAGTAGCCTTAAAAGGAGGTTTCATTTTGAGGCCCAAGTGTCTGTAGCTATGCTACCCTCCAGCCAACTATCCAGAACTATCCAGAGGTACAGACACAAATTTACTTGATAAACATGTTTATAATGAGACAAGGGCACAAGCCATGCAAAAATAGGCATTTATTGATATGTGTTCAATGTATTCCGTTGCGAACTATGAAAATTATAACTCGGATTTAAGCGTAAATTACATTTTACTGCATTCTTCAAGAAACTTGAACAAAAACTAGTTTCAATTAAGACTTCTGAACTTTATTGAATAAACAGAGCTCATGAAAGAATGTTAAGAAAATGGGGAGTACAATTGTTCAACCATGGCCACAGTGCATTCAACCAAATGTTCATACCCCAGCCAGGAAAAAGAAAAGTTGATATGGTTGTCCACAAATGTCTTCGGCTGATCTAAATTGCTGTCCGACTACCACGTACTAAGTAACAGCGTTTATTGAGAAATTTAAAACTGAAGTTGTTTAGTCAATTACCTAAATTTACGGCACATTAGTAAAAACCAGAATTTAGCTTATTCTTAACATTATTTTGCGAATAAATTTGTTGATGTCCAATTGTATAAAGGTTGTTTTAGACAAGACAATTTATTAGCTCAAAAGTTGTTCAAGAAATAAATTCATATATCCTACTCTCATACAATTTTTCCTTGACAAATAGAACGCGTTATATTATCTACCATCCAATTCAATATTTCAAATAATTTTCTGTATGATACGAGACAATTTGGATTGTCTGGCATCTTGACTAACTTTTGAGTCAAGAATGAAATTGTCTTGTCTAAAACGACCTTAAGTCTAAAATTGATTTCGTCCACCTGCGAAATTATGGTTATAGTAAAAAACCAGATATTATATTAATGAAACCGCATTTAATAAACGTAATCTCACTTTTGGCGAAAAAGTTGATTTATGGCAACTGGCAATAATCGCAGATGTTAATGGTCGGTGGTGTTTTAGCGCAAGTCCTTCGCCGCGCCGCCACTTTGCCGGATGATTTATAGCGGCTATCATAACGCGGTTATGCATTCAAAGTGCATAAATTAGGAAATTTCTTGTTTCGCATTCTTCTATAATTTGTCGATAAATCGGAGAGCCTTTAGCAGTTTGCATGGGAGTTTATGGGTGTATGCACGCATTATAATGCAAACTACTTTTGTACGGGCGCGCGCGCGCGCGTTTGCCCCATTCATACACGGGGACGTCGCGAATGAAACATGTTATAACCATCAATGACAAATAGAAAGATGTTTATGTTATTAAAAATTATTTGAAGTGTATTTATTTTTTCAATAATTAAATATAAGCCCGAATATGTGATTTGTCTCGGAGACCTCAAGTAACTGGTTACGCCACTGAATGAATTAGGTATCCTTCAAGTAAGAATAATATATAATGTTCCAAGCAAGAAAAAAACAATCATTACCAATACTCCCTACAGACGATGTGGCGAAAGTAGCCGTATTCGTTGATTTGATACATCGTGTGTATACTTTGCGCATGACAAATGTACACAAATGTTCGCATTCATGGGCATTCGCTTGGTAGGCGGAAAATAATTCACATATCACAGGAAATACGAATGTTCGTCTAGGCATTTGCTCACAATCGCTACACTGTCAGCAAGGAGCTTTAGTTAAATATGAAGTATATGAAGCATAGCATGTAAATGCTATGCGTTAAAATTAACTAAAGCACGAATAGCGAATGTCAGCAAACGCCTACGCGATTTCGTATTTCCTGTGATATGTGAATTATTTACCGCCTACCAATGTCTATAAACGCGAATATTTGTGTACATTTTCCATGTGCATTATTTACTGTCTACCAAGCGAACGTCCACGAACGCGAATATTTGTATATTTGTTATGCGCGAAATATACACACGGTGTGGCAAATCAAAGAATACGCCTATGTTCGTTTATATGAGTATCAAGTTTATTTAACGACAAGATATAATTAAAAAAGCGTATAGTCCGCTGTCGGACAGCCTCTGCAAGTGATCAGTCGTTAGCACGGACTCTTGTGGTGAGCAGAGATAGCATCTCCTGAAGGCGGCACCTAACATGTCATTCCGCACTAGCCATACGCTTACTTTTGCCCACTTTAATTACCATTTGTTCAAATGGAACGACTCCGCGAATAAGAAATGTCGCTACGGCAACGGCAGTCGCACATAAAATTCCAATTCTAGTTAATTTTACTGCGGCGCTTCTCTCTTCCCCACCGTTGAAATATAAATTATCAATATTTTCAATTAATTATATAACCAAGCGGGGAAAAGAGCGGGGCGTAATGAAAAATTCCAATAAAGCCGGCGCGACGCGGGAGCAGTCCGAGCCACCGCCCTCAATCATTTTCAATATGAAATTTTTATGTATTGATCGAGTTTTTTTAGGGGAGGTAGGGGGACTGATTGGGAGAGGGGGATGCTGCCCTCTATATGCTGTCACCTCTTACCGGACATTGTCAAGGGATGGATTTTTAATATCATTTTGAAGAAGTCTTAAAACTTTATCCCTTAAAGAATCACCGAAAACTTCACCGCGCCCAACTTGTATTTTCGTAATCTTTCTTCGCTTCCCCACAACATTGGATTTTTCAAACCACATTAGTAATTATCGATAATAATAATTGTGACCGGATGAGCGTTTTTGTATCCACCCCTTAAAGACCGACCGGAAGACCCTTAAAAATAAGTAGAGAAAGTTATAATTAATCCGTATTGATTCAAACTAATTTAGTAAAAAAAACCGCAGCTGCCATAATAAAATAATAAAATATTACACGATTTAAAAATAATAATACGGCGAAACCTGTTAATTCGCGCGATTAAAATTTGATACTTTTTATGTTGGTTAAGAGAAACGCATTAAAATTTTAATACACGCCTTTACGGCCGCAAATAACGCGACGTGCGATGTTTAAATTGAGGGAAATAATTCCGATGAGTGAAATTAAAATCATTTTTAATAAAAAATCCGCCACGGCCAATAAACTGCATAC
Source organism: Lordithon lunulatus (assembly GCA_963942505.1). Taxonomy (NCBI): domain Eukaryota; kingdom Metazoa; phylum Arthropoda; class Insecta; order Coleoptera; family Staphylinidae; genus Lordithon; species Lordithon lunulatus. Next base: position 66,861,809 of record OZ012666.1, read on the forward strand.
ATTACAGGAGATTCCGTGTCGAGCGCTAAGTAAACACCTTCGCTGAAATAGTAACTCTGTGTATACTTAGCGGGAGGTTTCACGCAAACATGACTTACCTCCAGCACGTGATCTGCCATAAATAAAAAACCCCAGCTTTTAATTATAAATTGCGCGAACACGAATTTGTATTGAAATGTACGTTTATGGCATTAATTTTATATGCAGGCAATGAAAATTGATGTGTATTGAATATAATTGCTTGTAAGCTTAGGATGGACATAAATTTTATTGTAATCTTTAACTATTAATTCTATCCTTAATATGACAAAATACTGTTTCATTCAGAAGATCGTACGCCGATAGCTCGCCTCCCGGTGAAAAATTATCTTGTATGTCATTTACCATCGGCATTCGATAGTCGTGAGTTTATTGAAGCTTGACCTGCCTTCAGAAAACCCGGCTGTAATAAATGAAAACGGAATCGATTTCTAGGAAATCTGATAAAAATATAAGGAATTTTCAATTATGCATATTGAGTACTGTAACAGGGATATTATTGTAATTATTTGATAGCAGGATTGTCATATAAATGCAGTTTTAAAAGCCTGATGCATTTTATAGCGTGACGAGGCTTCGTATTTTTATATGCGACAGTTTGCATTAAATTCGTAGTTCCACACATGTAATTAATAATTTATAGAATAATCGTATAGATACAATTAATGGTTTGTAGGATATTTATAGATTTCGACGACAATATGAGCCTGTGAGAATGAAAATGGTGTAAGTCAGATTTGAATTGTTTTGATAAGGAGAAGATTTTGTTTTTGGTATTTAAAAAAAAATATTTTTTTAATACTCTTCTTTAGGTGCCTTCTTCATTACTGAAGGTAGGCAACAATCACGGCATATTCTTGTGACGCTCTGAACAATGAGTAGGAGTCCAGACAGGTCCAGTCCCTTATGTTCTTTAACCAGGAGCATTTCCTTCGTCCTGGACCACGGCGAACTTCTATCTTGCCCTCCATTATTAATTTCAGAAGGCTATGTTTTGTACTTCTGAAGATATGTCCTAGGTACGCTGTCTTACGTTTCTTCACAGTAGCCAATAGCTCCCTGTCTCTGTCCATGCATATAAGAACCTCATTATTCGTGGTATGCTCCACTCAAGATATTCTCTGCATTTTTCAAAAGATTCACATCTCAAACGCTTCTATTCTGTTCATAGTATTGATATTCTACGTCCAAGCCTCAACACCATACAACAGTACCGAGTGAATGTAGCACTTAACGAACTGGTATCTTAGTTTCAGGTTTAGGCTTCTCTCACAAAATACTTTTCTCATTTTAAGGAACGTTGATCTAGCTATTTCGATGCGTGTTCTTACTTCCAGATCTGGATTCAGGTTTTCGGTGATCCAACTGCCCAAGTATTTAAATTTAGCGACCTGGTCTATTTGCTTATTGTATACTTGCAAATTGGCTTGAATATCTGGTGTTCCACTGATAACCATTGTTTTCGTTTTGGCCGTATTTAATTTTAGCCCAAGCGCATCACCTTCTGCTATAATTTGGTTTATCAAACGTTGCTGACAGCGCCAATTATAGCCGTATCGTCCGCGTACCTGATGTTGTTCAATAGTTCAAAATTGATCTTGATTCCATCTGTACAGCTTTCTAAGGCTTTCAGGAATATTTGCTCCGAGTAGATATTGAACAGCAATGGTGATAGTACACAGCCCTGACGTACTCCACGTTGAATAGAAATATCGCCGGCCGTATCTTCCTCGAGTCTTACTTGTGTTCGTACACATTTTTTATGAAGGAGATATTTTTTTGGTCGAGGCCTTTGGTCATCAAAATGTTAATTAGGATGTCGTGTTTTAAACAGTCAAATGCCTTTACATAATCAATAAAACAGATGTACACGTCCATCCTTTAATCTCTACATTTTTGCATGAGAACTGACAGCCCAAACAACGCTTCTCTTGTTCCCAGTCCATCGCTAAAACCGAACTGTTCCTTGCTTTGGTCTTCTTCGCATTTCTTACGTATTCTATTATGTAGGATTTATAGGAATACTTTTAATACTGGGCTCATCAAGCATCAGCATCAGTCGGAATTGATCGCACTTGTTTGCGTTTGATTTCTTTGGTAGCGTAATGAATACTGATTTTAGCCAGTCTTGAGGTATGTTTGCGGATTCATATATTTTATTAAAGAAGTTTACAAGAATGTCAGTATTTTCCTCTTGTATAAGCTTTAGGATTTCCATGTATATGTCGTCCGGTCCTGCAGCTTTAAATATTTGGTGGATTTTATAGCTTTAATAACTTCTGATTTCATGATGTTCGGGCCAGTGTCTCCACCTTGATTTGGATGTGGTAAATTAGTTTCGCCATCGAACGAATTTTTGATATACTTTGTCCACTCTTGTTTCAGTTCTTCTTTATTTGTCAAAAGTTGATTGTCCTCATTTACTAGTCTGGATGGTAGATGGCTTCTGGTATTTCCAGTTCTTTCACCTGTTTGTGGAGGTTGAACAGATCGTGTTTGTCTTGTAGTTCTTCAAGTTCTTGGCATCTTTCTTCCATCCATTTTTCTTTTGCTTTTCTAATGTTTCTTCTTATGTTTGAGTTTAGTTCATTATATTTCTGCTGATCCACATTTTTGTATTTTCTTCGTTCATCCATTAAATTCATGATTTCTTCTCGCATCCACTGCTTTCGTTTATTAGCCTTTGTTGCTTTCAGTGTTTCTTGAATATTTTTAAATACTTGCGTAAGTTGATCCCATATTGCCTCAACCGCTTGCTCTTCTAACGAACGGGTCTTTTTTAGTTCAGTGTTGTGTGAGCTTCGTCGATAATTTCTCTTGCAGGTTTGGATCTTTGAGTGCCTCCATGTTTGGTCTTCTAATGATTTTTTAAACGAGTGCCTTTATTCACATTTCCCCTGATGGAGAACAAGAGCGTTTTTTGTGGGCAAAGTGGCATAAGTCAATATGACTTATGCCAAATTGAATGTTTTAAAAAAATGGTGTAAGTACCTTACTTACACCCCTTGGTTGTATCGTCTGCATTTTCAAATTCAACGTTCCTGATAACAAAGTGATGTAAGTTTTTAAATATGCTTTTTAACTAACGTAATTATCTGATTACACCTTTATTAGGAACTGAAAACTTAGTTAAGTTACCTTTAAAAAATAATGTATCGTTATTCATACACAGTGTAACAATCATATACAAAATCTACAATATATTAATATTTTTTGAGTTTTAATGCACAGCTATATATGCGTTAATCACATTTATTATGTATACGAATAATATTCATACGCATGTATGAATATTATTCGTATATAGTTTTAAATAACAATAACCAGCTTTGGATTGCTTAAAGTATTCGGCACAATTTGTTACAAAGTATTATAATAACCCATAAAATCTAACCAAACCGAGCGTGATATTATAAAGGGAATTAAATACGATATCTAAAATGACAGGCAATGATTTATGTAATATTTGTACAGCATTATTGTTTCCACAATGGAAAATATATGCGGTATTAAATTACGTACGCAATTAAACTGGCAAACAGAAACTGTACCAGAGTGTCGCGCCACACATTGTTATTGCTAATAAAACGAATTATTATTTAGAGCTGCCACACAGTTTTAATTAGTTAACACGCTGTGGGACGAGCGTGTGGTGCGTATGACAACCAGCAAATGTTATTTTTTATTTCAACCGTATTTATTATCAATATTTCACTGGTTTATGTAACAATCGTGAATCATAGCGAAATAAAACGGCACATCACTGCATTTTACGAGAGTATAAGATCGCCAAGAGATTGCATTATACACCTATTCGATACTCTAATAAAGTTACGTGTGAAATATATTACTGTGCGGGCCGTTATTTACTTTAAATATATATATTTTTTGAATTCCAATCCTTGCAGACACAACGGCAGGAATGGATTAGTTAACCGACGCGCAAACTAGATGTCGCTAGGTATATTACTGATGCATTTATTTTTTAACAGATACATTTTATTCATAAAGATATGTTTTGAACGTTTGAATTTTGTGTGTATAATTAATTTTAAAAGATCGTGTTGTGCTTAAAAATTATAACAAATAAACTTTTTAGATTATACATTTTGGTAATTTAAAAGTTTTGGGAAAATCGTTTTCCCTGCAGAACCCACACTCTTCGGGGAAAACGATTTTTTGGCGGAATATAAGAAAAAATATTTTTATAAAGTCATAATAATTTAGTGTGAAACCAAGTTTATTGCTTTGCCAATAACGTACTATTTTTTTTTAGTAAGTAAATTTAAAATCAATTGTATATCTACAAATTTAAAAAAATGATGAATGGTGGTTTCATCCCTCAGTCCTCGCCTAGAGGTTTATGGTTATTTAATTATTATTATTTATTTTCGCTGTTTTAATTAACTTATGCCCGAATTCACCACCATCCCATAAACTTTATAGGTTCCATAAGCTATTGAATGGATAAATTGACAACGTCATTGTGACAGAATATGCCAAAACAAATGTCAAACATCTTGAATAGCGCTTGTGATTGGAGCTTTCCTGACACCTTTGGTTTAATTATTCAGTGTTTGCAATAGAGAAAATCTAAAGTAACTACATTCCCTAGATAATGTATTTATTGTTGCTAGAACAACGAATACTTATGGGTTCTATAGCTATTAATAGATTTATGGAACGTCGGTGAATATAGGGGTTAAAGTTCCAAATATGTCCTCGTTAATTCTCAAATGCGTTTTTCTATTACATTCATCAATCGCTGCGTGTTCGCAGTCGTGAGAAATCGTTAAGATTCAGGACCACAATTAAAGGCGCTGATTGAGCTGGCGGCGGCGGCACCTCCTGTACAGCGAATCATGACATTGTGTGCCCGGATAATAGGGACGAAACAAGTCGCAGGAAATATCACGGAATCTAGCCGTGCAAGAAAATATTTCCCATCCGCGCTCTCGATTATGCGGCGCGGAATTAAAACGCCGCGGCCACAATTAAGTATAGTTCGGAATGGAGATTGCCGGCCGTGCAGCAGGCGCACAATCGTTTCATTTGCTGCCTGATTAGTTGTAATGTTGCTAATGTTGATGGATATGTTCGTTGTTTATTTAATTTCCTGATTAAAATTATGGAATATGATTAAAATAAATTAAATATTTCTATAAAAGATTTATAGTAATTTATAACATTTTTAGGACTTGCTACTCCTGAAGTGTGTTGTTAATTGTATCCCAATAATAAATGGTACCGACTGTTCTGGATAGTTCTGAATAGTTGGCTGGAGGGTAGCATAGCTACAGACTCTTCAAAATGGGCCCATTGTGAAACCTCCCTTTAAGGCTGCTCACTCGTCCTACCAGTCAATTTTAATTGGCGGGTGAGGAGTTGCCAATGCTGACCATACTAGGCCAGCACTTCCCTAGTATTAGATGCCTAGTGTTTACATATTACATGATGTGCTTTTTCTAGTTCTTCATTGCACCCTCTACATAACGGGCTGTCCACCAAACCCAAGGTGTTTGTTTAGCTGGCAGTGGCCAGTTAGGATGTTTGTCAATAATTTCAGATTAGTTCTAGATAAGGTTGCTTAATTGCTACCTTTGATTGGTACTGACTACCCTAGCCGGGAATCCAACCCACTTGAGCAAATCTGTGCACATATCTGCATTTATATTGTTACTAGAGAAATGTCCGGCGTCTGATGGTGGATGAGTTTTAATTGGATAGTCCCCAAAAAATAAATTTAGCCCTTAACTGCCGATGCACATTTAAACGTAGATGGTGAGAGCTGGGCTTAGTTCTCAAATTTAATAATCAATTAAAAATAGAAAAACGCACTACCTACAACGGGAATTAGAAGCCACGACCCCCTCGTTTGTACTGACATCACAAATAAATGACAACTTCAAAACAATGTCTTGTTTTTATATTATATGGATTATTGTTATAGTTTTAAACAATTGTATAATTTTGTTTGTTTGAATTGTTAACATTTCTAGTGAATTAAAATTTCGGGTAACATGCAAATTTCGGGGCAACAAATAACAGGGGCGACATTCTTAATTGCCGCCAAAGATTAAAAACCACTTCTTAGTATTCATAGGCTATAGCCCAAAAGAATATTTAAGATAAATGCGAGCTCATTGAATAATTAAGAGACATTTATGGAATATTTTGCATAACTGCCTATGCAAATCAGCGTGGGCCGATAAATCTAACTGCAAAGCAGGTTTTTTTTTCTTCTTCAAAGTATTAGTTTCGTGATAATGATAAATTTATATTTATATTCCTTTTTTTTTCTGGTCGCAATAATTTATATTGTATTTTGACATTTTTATGAGCCTGCCCGTAAAAGGATATTAGTAAGTTATTGATGAGTACGAGCCGAATGCCGCGTTTAATTTTAATAATGGTTAGTATTGTGGCGAAGACGTATAACACCTTTAGAAATATCAGCTTTTTGTTTAACAAATTATTAAATATATATTAATATAAGAATTTTATTATTTATAATACTTTGTTTTATAATTAGTATATAAACTTATATTAACGTGTGATATAAAATAAACATAGACAACCCTAGATAAACCAACAACACAGGCAGTCAGCATAAGGCATTAAGGACATTCCACATTAATTGTCATTACGACCAAACTCTAACTATAAATACAAATAAATAAATGACATCGTAAGATTACGCTTGCCATTAAAATTGCACTATAAATCGAGCTCTGTACTATAAGTAACCGATTTTATATTTGATTCAGTCCCTAAATACATTTTTAATTTGCTTAGCAATAAATAGATATCTTGTAAATCTGATGTGTTGAACTAAACAATGGTCACCGACAGTCGTTCTTGTTATTGTGAATGATTTTGTGAATGGGCTACCGTAAACGTCTGGCCGCCGATGTCAAATTAAAGAAGCAAACCTCGATGTCTCCCCCAAACAATGACGCGGGCGGCTTGTTAGACACATGGCGGCGGCGGCTGAATACATTATAAGTTGTGACGCAGCGAAAATTTAATTTGGTCTGATTGCTCGTGTGTAATTTGATAATAATCGGTCTGCGATTGCGGCGGCAGGTGAGCGAACGGATTGTTTTACTCCATCTCCTGAAGGGTGAGGAGGGTTTGTCATATCAATCCTGCATATCTATATGTGCGCGGCGGAAATTAATTTGGTATGTTATCTGCAGGCCCGCACATTCGGGAGGGAGGATGGATCCAGGAAGAAGGGATGTCATGCATTGGGTATATATCGGGAGCACATGTGAAATTTCCAGAGTTCAGGTGAGCGCGCCCCGCGCACCCCACACACGGAGAGACTAGTTACGGGCCGTTGCCGGATAATAAGGGGTGCGGCGAACGGGACGCAGAATCTTATTAAATTGCCCGGGCGTCATATCAGCCGAGCCTGCGTTGCCAGGGAAACGGCCGGGACACTTTGAAAGTCTAATGCATACATCTCACACCTCCCCCGACCGCCCCCGCCACCCCCCGTCATTTTGTTTTCACCCATTCTTCTATTATAGAACTCGCGCACTGTCTCAGTTTTTTAGGTCCTTTTACATTCCGGGTGTCGCGCGACGTACGCGACTATCGAATGGAGGAGCGAGCACACACACACACACGCGAACGCCAAACACCCCCTATGCTTCCCATTATATTGGTGCGAGGCTAAAACACCTCCGATACACTGTTTTATTCATCGCTTCCTCTTTTCTTAGCGTGCCCTTCTAAGAGACAAATTCAAATTGCCAAATATATCACATCGTTTCCATACCAGTCCTCCCCAAAATCGATCAATAACTACATATCAATAAATGCTATTTCATGTTAAAAAAAACTATCTAACATACCATGATTCAACATTAATATTAGAATATGAAACATGTATGCAATTATATAAATTTACCTTTATTTCGCATCAACAAAACTTACATACAAGTGTGACATAGATGTATGTTATTAGCAATTAGACATTTCTCAAATAATACATAAGTTCACATGATCGTAATTAGATTTATTACCGCGGGTGATTTCTATCACGTCAAAAATGTATTAGATTTGATGAAGTACGTTTCAAGTAATAAAACTTTTGGGCTCGGTTATATAAAAGGCTAGGTAACAATAACTCGTGATTGTTACATGTTGCATACTTGTTTCTAAATTTTCATTTCATATGTATACATTGTTTCTAAATTTCCATTTCATAGCGTCATGTTCACATGATCGTAATTAGATTTATTACCGCGGGCGATTTCTATCACGTCAAAAATGTTTCAAATTTGATAAATTTAAGTCAGTATGTTTCAAGTAATAAACCTTTTAGGCTCGGTTTTATAAAGGCTAGGTAACTATAACCCGTGATTGTTACATGTTGCATACTTGTTTCTAAATTTTCATTTCATAGTATCATGTACCTCTGGTTATATATGGTAACGTCGCATTATGTGTCAAAGTTGTAAAAAGTGAGGTCAGAATCACGGCTGTCAAATTAACTAAGAGTTATCTGCTTTATACAATCGTGCCTTAACGTCAAAAATCTGTAACTTTTAATCTTCATGAAGAGTTAACTCGATACTGCGAGCCTTTAAAGTATTTTTGTTGTTTTTCAAACTGTACATCAATTCAGAATACGTTGAGGAACCGAATATATAAAAGCATTTGCAAAAAATCACTATTTTTCGAGTTATAACCCACTGAAGTCAATAATTTGTCGCTTCTAGTATTCCCTAGACTCTAGGAAATTGAAATAGGTATACTGAAAAATCTTATAGCGCTTATTAAGTTTGTTCTCTAGCGCTATAAGATTTTTCAGTATACCTATTTCAAACTCACATCAATTTAGAATATCTTGCGGAATCTAAAAATTCACACAGTTTTCAAAAATTGTTACCGTTTTTCTACTTTCTCAACCGATTTCCAAATTTGATCGAGATCCATTCAGCCGTTTTCCCGGAAATTTGAATTATGATTACGTGGCATTTCTTATTTTGGATTTTTTTTTTTGCAAAAATCATTTTAATAAAAGTTCAGAATAAATTTTAAACGCATGTGTTTCTATAAATGTTCGTACAAATGAATCGTTACAATGTTATACGCAAAACAATAAAAAATACGCGAAACCAATTTTATTAAAACCATTTTTGAGAAAAATATAAAATGAGCAAAATATGGGGATTTTGCTCATTTTAGATTTTTCTCAAAAATGGTTTTAATAAAATTGGTTCAGAATAAAATTAACACCTTCAATAGTTCTTTACCTTCCTTCTACAGCAGTGCTGTATTCGGAAAGTAAATATCAAATTAATTTAAATCCGATAGTTATAAAATTGAAAACCACGACACGATTTCATCCAGCTTACAAAACATCACTGTTAATTTAGTCAATCCGGGCGTAGCCGCCACGGCGTTGATTCCATCCCGGGAATCGCACCTTTGCAAGCTCATTTTTGCGAAACGCATCACAGCGCCGACAATTAAATCGTCTATACCTAACGTCTTCATAGAAAGGTGGCGGCGGCGCAATCGATCTCCCCGCCATTAATTTCTTAGAAATTTCGATAAAGCGATCCCGCCTCGCGAGCCCGGCTAAAAAATGCGCCGTCCTCATCAAAGCGATCCTTAAATTCGCTCGGCTCCTCGTTTTTCGTAGTTTTTTTTTGTGTTGGTGTGCACCAGCAGGCTCACATAAAATCGCGTGAACCGACCGCGCCACTTCGAAATTAGTTACGAGACACGGATTTAGTGTTGGGGGAATTAAAATTGGATTATTGCAACTGTATCTTCATTACTTCTCGCAGGTTTTTGTAGGATGGAAGAAAACTTGTACTGTATTGGATTATGTTTCTTTTAAAAAGATATAGATCAGGCATGACTGTAAAATTTTACTAGAACGTTTGATGTCTTCTACACATTATTGAGAGTAATATACAGTGAGCGGCTAAATTATAGCATAAGAATCTTGTCAATCTGTCAAAATAAGTAGTACAAAAACGGTGGCTACATCCATTTTTTGTATATATATATATAGTGCAAAAAAAATAGAATCAGCTAATATTGATATGATTTTCCTACATCTACTGTTCGCCACAATTTTAGTTAGACTTAATATTTCTATACCTTCTACCAATCTATACGATTATTATGTATGTAGTGATTTAAATAGATGTAATCTATATAATAGGTACCTGAGAAAACCTATATTCTCAATATAATATGCACGATTAGTATCTCCAGATATTATTAAAAAAATTGTCAGACTTTAAATGATGCACAGATTGAGCATTTACTTTTGATTTTTATTTTTAGTTTAATTTTATTGTTTAATTTTATTTCGCGCTTCGTGTTTTTCTTTACTCTAATAATTGTTATGATTTTTCTCGGAAATTTCTTTATGTCACCTATATCATAAATCACAGATCGCTTACAAATAATCTCTTTCTGAATCCGCAATAAAAACGGGGTTGTCATTTGAAAAAAAGGTGGGTGATGTTATTGCCCGTTCAAAAATGTTCGAAAAAAATAACCACATTAATTAAAAAGTGGCATTTTAAAATTAAAAATAAACTTGTGTGAGAAATTTTTACAAATAAAATACAAATAAAGCTTTTATCACATTTATTCCATACTTTAGGGATATCCTGCATATATACATATGTAAATAATATGTATGTTGCAGAAGCGCAAAATGAAAGAAATTATAAAAAATTGGACCCTACATATAAAAAATCAGTTTTATACATTTTATTACATTCCCTTCGATTTTTATATATCCAATGTAATAAATCAAAACGTTCGGAATGACGGGAGCCAGACAAAAAGACCGACAATAACTATACAGAAACAACAAAAACTTTACACGAAATCCCCCGATTTAGGATGGTAAAAAGTGCTAAAGAGGACGATTTATTTCTTTCAATTCGCCCCCCGTAAAATTAATCCCGTAACCCATATAAGCCTTCAATCAACACAAAATATTTTTATATTTTTATAATAATAATGTTTTTATTGTTCTACATCGATGTACTTTAAAGTGTACAAGTACTTATAGGTTTTATGTTCTTCTCACATAAATATATGATTATTTTATCATTTCTATAATATAAAAAACGAAAATAATGTTTTTTCAATAATGTCCGTTATGAAATTTGTGCATGTGGGGATCACAGGTTCGAATCTCATAAGGGTGGCATTTTTATGTTTTTTTTTATTTAATATTTAATTTGAGTACTAAGTGTTATGAAATTAAAGCAATCTTTTATGTGATGGTCTTGGTTTGTTACATATTGAAACTTAATTTATTCATTATCCGTCTTCTAATTAGTATTTCACTTATTCATTCATGATACCCCATCGAACAACGGGAATCTGTGTCAATTTTATTCTATATTTTAAACTATTTTATATATATACATATAGATATTTTGTGTGTGTAATGGGTTAAATTTTAAATATTTTGATGTGAAAGTATAGTCTTCGTGACTGCTGTGTCTTCATTATGTGTCAATTTTATTCTATATTTTAAAGTATTTTAGAGAGACGCTCAGAGGAGTTTAATCACCAAGTATTTACCTTAACTTCACAGAAAACCTCTGAAAAACTGTGAAAGGTGATTCGCGAAAATTTGTTCCCCGCTGAGGATCGAGCTCCCCAATGCTCGAGACGGACGACGCCTCTAACCACTCGGCCACTGAGGTGGGTTAAGGATACTATTAGATAAGATAAATTTATTAAGCAACATTATCATTGCATGTAGTAATTATTAATCTCCTTATGACAATATTTCTATGAACCCGGACGATTAAATTAAATTGAAATTAAGAAGAAAAAATCAATGCAGTACAACAAAAAGCAACATCCGTCACACCAGGTTCTCCAGATCCACCAACGATTGGTGAAAGCACTGCGAAGGAGACTCCTTTTAATCTGTTAAAAGTAATTGAAAAAGTAATTGAGAATTATATTGATTAAGTTTTATAAAAAAAAATCTGATGTTACTGTGTTTTTTCAAAAACGTACGATAAGAATTTTAGACATATTCCAGATTCGATTTTCAAGACTTTTTGGTCTATCCCCAAATGTATTTTACTTTTCGGAATAACCCAAAAAGTTCTATGGATGGATTCGATTTATTTGTATCTTATAAACTGAATAATCAGAATAATTATTATAAAACATTACAACACTCCAAACGTGAGTAAATATTTAAGGAATAAATTAATATAATAATTTAAATTAAAAGTCAACGTTTAACCTTACGTAGTGGTAAAACTGGTGAGTGTGTAACGAGCATGATATTTTGAACTAATGTATGCTTGATTTTATAAACCTCGCCTGGGATACACTCAATGATGCGCAGGCGAGGTTCTAATATCAATATCATTTTGAATAAATCAATAATTATTGGAATCGAATGGGCTCGTTAGAGACGTGCATCGCCGTTTACGTTTGGCATGAATGTGCGTGCGAGCGTGTGAATTTAAATGGGGTCAAATGATGTGATACCAATGCACTTTACTACAATTCTTATACTAAATTTATAGATAAAAAAAATATGACGTTATAAAATTTTATTTTTATATAGATAATTTTTAATTAGCACCTTAAGGACTATCAATTGGCAGCATGAAATTAATTTTAAATTTTATAACCGCAACTCGTTTTGGTGATTTCGTGGTTCTTTCCATTTCACGTTAATATTAATAGACGTAAAATTAATAGAGTCACCCTCTGAATCCAAAATCCCATTTCACGTTAATATTAATAGACGTACAATTAATAGACGTAAAATTAATAGAGTCACCCTCTGAATCCAAAACTAGAAAGTCGGAACGACAAACGCTTTCTGAGATTCACTGAACTTTCTGGGGTTATGGCGCGTGTTATCATACTTATTGCAATGAATTTCGATTAATTTAAAAATTTATATGGATATTTAAATATGGACCTACATAAAAATCTAAATCCAATATAAAGGAGGAATTCAAACGAATGGCTGCAGAACACGAAGACCATCTGCATAGACACAACAACGTAGAGGTTGTACACTTACTCGTCAACACAGACGTACATCACAGACATAGATGGATCAAACCCCGTGTTGTTGATATAGCAGGAGCAGTGAGTGTAAAAACATAGTACGCAGAGTGTATTCCTCGCAGAAGCACAGAAAGCGTCTGAATTTGAGTGGGCGAACATTTGCAAATTAAATAATTAGAAATAGGAGATGTATATTTATGGTTGTTCAGGCATGACCACTTTAAATAGAATACACCCGTGCATGAATAAACAAAAAATAATAATTTTCAGATGAACGAAAGATATGGTTATGGGTAGGCGTCAATAGATATTCTTCAAGAAATTCTTGACTTCAAAATTAAAAAGGCTTGCTGTATAGTCTTGAATAAATTTGATGTCAAGAATTTCTTGAAAAATATCTTATGATGCAGGTTTTGTACCATTTCCTATTATTATAGGAATTAATCATCATTACCAAGGCCGAAACTAGGAAGGGGCAACAGGGCCATGTGTCCAAGGCCCAGGTGGAAGGGGGCTCCCAATAAGGCCAAATAATGATTGAAAAAAAATCGTATTATATTAAAAAACTGTACGCCTTTCAGCAACTAATTGGAAACCTACCCGAAAATAGTAGCCCTCGTCCCTCTTCCTTACTACTACCCTAACAACATAGTAGATAACTATCAATCATACTTATAACCTTTAAAATCTTTTAGAATAAGTATCAGCCGTGAGGCCTTTCCGCCGGTCAAGGGAGAAGCAGCTCAGTGGAGTTTAAACACCCGGTATTTACCTTAACTTCACAGAAAACCTCTGAAACACTGTGGAAGGTGATTCGCGAAAATTCGCTCCCATCACTGGGGATTGAACTCAGGCTCCCCAATGCTCAGTACGAGACGGTCGATGCCTCTAACCAGCTGAGTTGAAACTATTTTTTGGGATACCTTAAAAATTAAATACATTTACATGTCACAAAGGGCGAACAACCGATGTCTTTCTGTCCAGTAATTTTTATTAAAATTAAAGCATGCATTTTGTGGAAAATTGTTGCATGATATCATGTATAATATTTTATTACTAAACTCATTACATATTAATGTATACATATCGTTTATTAGCCTAAAAAATGCAATCATTTCGTGATATAAATCGGGTGTAAATTATGGAATATATTTTACAGGTGTAATGTTATTCCGTGAGAGAGCAGACATGGAGTTTTTATTAATTTCCAACTAGTAATCAATCGATTTCATTAAAAATTCATATTAATTGTATTCATTTGTACGAATAACGACCCATAAAATGATACAATTCTATGAATACAGCTCTAGTAGTTTTAATACAATTATTTATTTATCGCAAACATTATGAATAAATGTGTCGAGAGCTAAATATTTTGGAAAATGTTAGTTTTCATAAACCTAAATATTTTGGAAAATGTTAGTTTTCATAAAAGTTTGAGCAAAATTATCATATAATTTTGGAGGTGGATAGCCAGTTACATAATTGTAACAAACACAAAAACTATCCGAAGGTGGATAGCCAGTTACAGAACTGTAACAAACACAAAAACTACTACTGTTATTCTTGATTAAATTCATTTAGAAAAGTGTAGTAAATTGAATTTTTTACATTTGTAAATTAAAGTCATGAGTTTATATAAAACTCATGACTTTAATTTACAAATGTAAAAAAATCAATTTACTACACTTTTCTAAATGAATTTAATCAAGAATAACAGTAGTAGTTTTTGTGTTTGTTACAATTCTGTAATTGGTTATCCACCTTCGGGTCCTTCTATCGTTTATTAGTCTGTGTAATTGAGTGTTAGGACTTGCTACTTTAGAAAATAGTCGCAGAGTTTTCTAAAATGACGTTATTTATACTCCAATGACAAATGGTTCCGACTACCGGAATTCGAACCCGGGTCGCCCGTTTGTAAAGCAAGGGTGCTAACCACTGAATTACATCAGTGTATTCAAGAATAACAAAAAACTTCTATTTTTATAGGGCTGGGCTGGGCAAGAGAGTTTAATCGGCCGGTATTTATCTTATTTATCGGCTCTGAAAAACTGTGAAAGGTGATTCGCGAAAATTCGCCCCGATCTTTAAAAATGGTTTGAATTGTTAAATCAATTACTGTGATCTCTTATGAGTTTTTCGTTTATATAACCAATTAAAAGATATTGAAGATCAAAGTTTGAAGAATTTAAGGGAAAAAAAGTTGCTTCTTAATTTTATAACTCGCTAAATAGTAAGAATCATGGAATGGGAAATACATATTGTATAAGAAATTAACTGATCTTCAAAAATGGTTTAAATTCTCAAATCGATTATAGAAAATTAATGAATTAAATTTATGATTTCTCAGATAATTATTATCTGAGAAATCATAAATGCATTGAACGTTGGCTACAAATATCCGCTCACAGTAATCGATTTAACAATTCACACCATTTTTGAAGATGAGTTAATTTCCTATAAAATATGTATTGCCCATCCATACTATTTAGCGAGTTATAAAATCAAGAAGCAACCTTTTTCCCCCTAAATTCTTCAGACCTTGACCTTCAATATCTTTTATTGGTTATATAAACGAAAAAATCATACGAGACCTTTTTTGTAGAGCGTTATATCCTACAAGAATATCTGCGAGAAATGCTGTACGTTGGATGAATGGCGAGATATGATTTTTGACGTTTGGGACTGAGGTAAAAATGAAAAAACTGTGTTATGGAGGACCTTCCTATTAATATTAAAAGCTCATCTTTGGAGAGAATTTTCTAGAGGTGTCTAGCAACCAATTTTCAGTATCAGAAGTGAACAAAATAGTCATTTTTTGACACAAAATGATTACGTTTTTTCATCTGATGTCTAATTTAGTATGTATGTTTGTGCATTAGAGTGCACAAACATATATACTAAATTAGACATCAGATGAAAAAACGTAATCATTTTGTGATATAAATCGGGAGTAAATTATGGAATATAATGGAAAATTAAATATGTTTAGTCTCGCAATAATTACGATTTAAGTAAACATTGTGATTGTGTCGCACACATTTTCAACATTTATTCCAATTTTTTTTTTGTTATTCGCAGAACGATTTGTTTCCATTAATATCGCATCCGTAAGTGATACCTCTTGAACACCCTGCGGCCATTTATCTAGTTTCGTTTTTATCGATTGTCTACCGAAATGGCGTGAATAAGAAATTGTGAAAATTTTAAACTCGTGTGGGGGCGCGCTGGCTGGAAACGAATCCCAGCCCCGGATATTTTTCTATTAAATTGTCGATTTAACAATTCGCGTAGCTTCTTACGAATAAAATCGCGAAATAACCTGCGGGATGTGTGCATTTTTCAAGCGCTAAATCCGTATTAGATAGCTGTAAATTTATTATTTAAGGCGAAAAATGAAATAGATTGAATCTTATTATTTTGAAAATAAAACGGTAATGATTTATTTTAACAATGTAAGTACTATTAGTGGTAGTATTCTGTTTATTATATTATTATATTTATATTCGACTTAGTGATAGTATGTTGTAACTTAATTGTCAGTTTAATGTGTCTTTTTCTATCCTCACTATTTCTCAATAATACTATTTTGTTTGTGGTTTTAAAAAGTGTCACAAAATAATTACCTTAAAAAAAATTATACAGATATGAAACCCTTGTCGGAACATTTGATGTTGTCAAGGATAATTTGAAAGCAGTGATATGTATAATAATCTCAAAATCATACCCTCCACCTTCTTCGGAGTCTTTGTGTCTCTTGGGCGCCATCTAGCGCGCCCAAAAGGCACAAACACTCCGAAGAAGGTGGAGAGACGACATGCAGGAAACCGCTCGGAAAAATTGCCTTAATGAGAAGACATGGAAAGATAAGAAGGCCAATATCTTTGAGTGGATGAACAGGATCTGAAAGAAGAAGAAGAATGAAAACATTGAAGCTCTCCAACACTGGGGAAAGTCTTCGCCTTAAAAGAACCAAACCATGGGAACTAATTTTAAAAATAGTGCTCACACAGTATTCAATCATTGATGCTATGGTATATCACTGGTGGATCTCTTGTATGTAATCATTTCCTTTTAGTTTTGTATTATTGAACCACTTTTAAATGTTTTTTTAATAATAATCAGATCAAAGTTTTAGTCACATTGAACTGATGGTAAAACAATTTTTAATAATAATAAAAAAAAATACTTCATCCATACTTCATTTGATAATGTAATAATTTCTGAATGCAGGCTACAACTATGTAATTTAAGAAAACGCGTGAAAGCACTTCGCAAAACCCACATAATTTGTACCTTAATATTTGAGTATAATTACATGCACATGGTGATAAATCCCATTGTAAATTAAAGAACCCCATTGTTAGGCCAATAATTACGAGCAATACACCACCGATTGATTTATATTAATAGTGCCAACCACAATTATTTATGCAGCAATAAAACTCACAGTGTGCATATATAAAAGATCTATTCAGAAACATTTATTTGCAACGCGCCCAAGCCGTAATGACCCGCAAACAATGGTCCTGGCGCAAAAATTAACCAAAAATAATTCCCGTGCACAAAAAAAAACCCAGCTCTTTGCGCCATAAAAAGTGTCAAAAAACTGCAACAGCCGTAAAACACTGGGGTTCGAGGATCGCAAACTAGGCTTGTAAGTTATGACAAACTCATTGTGAGTGGCGGCGCTAAAAACGCCTTTAAGATGAATATGTTTTAGTGCGCTCGGTGTGTATACAGTTCACCTGCAATAACATGGCTCGTAAAATTAACCTTGTGTACTGGTCGATGCAATGCTTGAAACGCATTAAAGTCCGCATAAATACTGTCTGATATAACCAGGTGTGGAGGCCGCCACGATGCACGCGCGCGCCTCTGCCGAGAATATTTTGTAACAATATGTGTGGTGGATGGTTTAAATTATACGGGTATAAAATTTATAATGGGGCGCTTAAATGCACCTTAATGTCCCACAAAAGCCCCCATAGATAAGCGAAATTGAAATATTATTTTCAATTAAGATCCTATCGTTAAATATATTGCGTTTTTAGAATTTCATAGATCTTACTTGGATAATTACGTTTGTATTAAATTGAATTTACTAGCTGATGAATTATAAAAACATACACATACATTCTTGCAGTTGTTTTAATTATATTATTATGTTTAATACTGCATACAATAAGGATTATATCAGTAATATATTTATTCGGTTCCAATTTTGGGCAGCTTTTATTTGATTTTCTTTTTAAGAGTGGGATAATATTTGTTTTATTTAAAATTCTCAAACTCACCTCTGAATTTACTCCATCCTCGAATTAAACTAACATTTCACATGATAGTAGTGAAACAAATTGTTGCTTAATATTCTGTACAAACTCTTATAGAGTTAAAGGATCTCTCAACAGTGACCCTCAAAATATTTTCAAGCAAATTTTTGATGGAAGTCTACCGGACAACATGTAACATAAGTATTGTGTATGTTTTAAGAACATGTTTAGAAAGAGATCCTTGTTTTTTCGTCATGTAAATGCATCGTGCAGAAATGCAATATAACTATTAAATGGTTTGATTTGCATCATAACTAAATTTGTATGTAAGCGATCACATCAATATATTTCCAATTAGATTGTAGCTAATTAATCGCGCGAAGCAATTAGTTGCATTAAAACAGATCTAAATCCTCGTTAAATCGCTTAATTACGACAGCGATTATTTATATAAAACAGCAATATTATTTGCAATTAAAAGCAATAAACGGCTTTAATGAGCCGTGTCGTCTGTATCCTATAAACTACGCGGTCGTACCATATTTTAATTGTGAATTTGTTGCGGGGAGGCGAAAAAAAAATAGTTCGTGGCGCATTAAATATAATGCGGCCGTTTTCCATCTGGCAACCGATCATTAGTTAATCGAGTAATCGCATAATTGTGGCGGCAGGAATTAACCGTCGCAGGACTATCTCGCAGTGGTTATGAGGTAGTGGGAGTAGCGGGGCCTGGGGTAGACATGAACGCGTGAAGGCATCCTCGGCAATTACACCCGGACAGAGAGCCGCGGTATCATGCACTCACCGCGGGCCATACTGATTACACTAATCACCTTAATCGAACCCCATGCGTACCGATTATCATTCAAATTTCATACAGCACCGCCGGCCAATCATTATACCCATATATACATTTATCATTTACTGTTCTTTTAATGGTTTCGATCTTGCTGTAATTACATATTGATGCGGATAACTAGGAATCAATATGCTTTTAAATAGCCGAGATAATGTACAAAATAAACGTTTTTCTTTTTCTTTTCCTTTCCATTGTATAATTATATACCCATAAGGCGACCTCAGCCATCTTTCTAAACACACGATGCATTTTTATTAGTTTACCGCATATAACACACCCATTTACACTATGTTTATCTTATAACTATTCCAAGCGGTGCTTTTCTAAATAATTTTATTTTACACATCGTTTAACAACTTAAATGTTATCTATAATCGTCAACACATACAACATGCTATTTAACGAATTAGTTAAATGGGTACAGAATGGGAAAGGTTTCTTTAGTTTTTTCATTATCAACATTATTAATTTATATATAAAAAAATCTTTATACACATACAGACACGGGAAAGTCGGAGACCTGTTCACATCGGAGTGTGCTTTTTAGATTAAATTATATTTACTTACTTATAAATAAAAGTCAATTCAAATAATGGAAAGAGTCAAATAATGAAAAAGATGGAAGTTAACACAAGAGAATTAAAAGATGAAATGAAAAAAAATAAAATCACAAATGACGAAAAACGAAAAACGAACACCAGTGGATCTAATAGAAGCAGTTATTGGAGAGAGTAGACAAACCACAAACTCGAGAACGAAGAAAAAGGCTTTGGCTTTTGGATGTAAATCAAAGTGGTTTCAATTACTGAAACACAGTAGTATATTCATTAGTATAAATCAATGCACTAATAAATGTTAGTGTGTCTATTTTGATGTAATTTAGTCTTATTTAGAATTTCAAAATGTGTATGACAACATTCCATTTCCATATAAATAAAATAATCAGTCCGTTTGTTAAAAACTAAAATTTATATGTGTGTTCCGCATGCATGTATTTGTAGGATATACGTCGATATGTCCAAAGAAATCCCGGCAGATAAATTTACCACGAGTGCGCACCGGTGCTAGAACTGCCATGTCCGCAATATTTACAGCATATCGCCAGGTCGGGTTTTGTGTGCCCTTTTCAATATTAATGCGAATCGGCCTTATCTAAATCGCGCGCCTAATTAAATATACAAAACGTAAAGTAACGAGAACACATTGTATTAGTGTGTAAGGTAACGTGTACTGGTGGAATAATTATAGACAAAAAAAGAACGTTTAATAATGCCCAGTTTATAACATTAATCTGATCGTGCATCTACATATTACGGCGTGTCTCCGGCCTAATTAATGTACACACGTGTGATTTATGTTTGTCTTTGTTAGGCCGGAGAGAGACCGCGCCGCCGCGCTCCACACACATACACACAAGTCACTTCGCGCCCGATAATATAACCTTCTAAGGCGCTAGATCGCCGCTGATTACCGCCGTAATTAAATACTGAAAATGGGGACGATGCGGTTTCAGGGTGGCCTGTCCGGTAAATAATAAACGGACTCGTGTATAAAATAACAATGCCTATTGGAATTTCAGATAACACAGAAAAACACAAAGTGTTACTTTTATCGCTAATATCCTTTAACAGGCTGTTCAAACGTATAGAATTAATTCAAAACAAAACATGTGCTAATATATGACATTTTATAATTGAATACAATACCGTGGATTGCATCAATAAATAAATCTAAATGCAATTTTGGATTTCAACTTATTTTTGTATTTTCTATTGTAACAAATGTAAATATAAAAATATATAAAATATGTTTGTAATAGAAATTATAAATTTCAAATGTTACCATAATTATAATCTACAAAATAGCTAATTGAAATAGTAATTACGAATTTCAAATTATTAATTATAATAATAATTTATGTTTAAGTTGAATAACGCAAATACGTAGGTTAAGTGGTAGAGCAGATCAGAATCTGAACTTCGCCTGTTTTTCAACTGTAAATTTGGTTGTAAATGTTTTTCATAAAATACAAGACAGTTTAGGAGTATCGAGAAGAGACAGGGTCCGAAATGACGACATAAACATCGCATGGGTGTTGAGGGTTCACTGACATCAACAACAGACAAGAGAAAACAAGTAATCTGGTACGGCCATGTCTAAAGAATGGACAAAGGTAGATTATAAAAAATAGCCATTAAGTGTAAAAGGCAGGAAGACCAAAAAGAAGCAATGAGTGCTACAGACCTGAGATGACGAATGGAACGACAGAAGCACATGGAAGTCAGCCATCGAACAATTTCGAAAGACGTTTTAAAACAGATGTGATTGGATTGGAAAAGTTGAATGCCCGTCCGCTCTATAAGTTTTGCAAAAAGCTAAATATAATTACACAATTCGCACCATAAGGAGGGGACTTGATCCCAACCTTAAAAGTAAAACAACAAAAAATATTCAAAATCGTAGGTAAATTAAATCCTACAGCTCTCGAAATAAAAATAAAATATAATTAATCTAATTCCAAAATTTGAAGTGATTCCTACAAAAATCTTTCCAGAATGGATTACGGATTATGGATAATATGGATTATGGATTGCCAAAATAAAGAATTTGTTACATATATAGCTAAAACTATATGTTAAATTAGCAGACAATTTGCAGTTTTTGTGGCGATAACAATACGTTCTTTATATAACAATGTTTTATTCGGAAAGTAATGGCTACACTTTATATTTATATTATTTATATATTATACTACTTCAATCCAAATACGGACATCACCCATCACCCATCCAGGACATCGCCCACGCATTAACAGAACAACTGAATGACACAACAGGCAAAACAATCTACTTTAACTGTAGAGTCGGCACAGGTCCCAAAAATAATGAGGCATCTGGGGTTTGAACTCGTCTCGAAAGACCACAAAGAACGCTCATCTTCCATAACAGGAAAATCAACATCAGACTTAGTATTCATCTACGCAAGTGTGAAAACGAGACATAATAAAGTGATCAATAATGATACAACTAACCCCCTAGGAGGAAAGTTAAACGCCATCTGGCGGCAGCACCACATCAATTAGCAATGCACACCCATATGGTAATAACCGTCAACATTATCATGCCATCAGGATCACCGGGTAGTGCCCTCTATAGAATAATATTCCAACAGAGTGCTTGAAATATCAGCAAAAGGCCAATCTTATAAAACATATATAAGTGTTGTGAATCCACCTCTTAGCAATGTATATTTCTAGATTTCGATCTTATTAGATCTCACCAGTGTAGCTCATAAGATCGAAATCTAGATATGTAGATTGCTAAGAGGTGGATTCACACTTATATAAGTCATCAATAATAAACAACCTCATAAGAAAGCACCAGCTATCCTTAGAAACAAGGAACTGCTAAGAAACACAGAAACACAAGCTCCCAAGGCATACCAATTGGTCAATCTGGACAAAAATAAAACACCCGAGATTCCACTTACCTACTAATCTCTAGAAATCGTAATGGAATCCTCAACACCACCATCCTCTATGAAACGACACTCTAACCGTGATTTGATAAGGAATGCAAGATGTCTAAGACATCACCTTAGAAATGACAAAATCACCGAATACTATAGAGCCCGAAAAACCTATAGAGCTCTCACCAACAGGAAAAAGACAGCATACGAACAGACAAGGCTGCTACAGAAAGTCCTTGATGCAGAATCAAGGAAAAACCTAGTAAAATCAAGGAGAGGGCTGAACCACATCAACCTCAGGGAATGGGAACCACACTTCGGCCGGCTTCTAGACCACCCTACCACGACACTACGAGATTAACGAGACTAACTGAAACTGAAAATTACAATTGGGACAACTAACGAATAATAGAACAGGAAGTAACAGAGTGCGTGAACAAACACAAAATCAGGACTTGACAATATAACTAACAAACAAACCAGCGCCTTTTCCCACTTTTTTCAACCTGGTGAGAAGATATCTTAAAATAATATATTGGAAACCAGGGAAACCCCTTTGTCTTGGCAGTCCTCAAAAATTATAACACTAACTCCCGTATTCACCGACGTTCCATAAATCTATCAATAGCTATTGAACCCATAAGTATTCGTTGTTATAGCAACAATAAATATATTATCTAAGGAATGTAGTGTCTTTAGATTCTCTCTATTGCAAACACTGAATAATTAAACAAAAGGTGTCATCAAAGCTCCAATTGCAAGCGCTGTTCAAGATGTTTGACATTTGTTTTCGCATATTTTGTCATAATGACGTTGTCAATTTATACATTCAATAGCTTATGGGACCTATAAAGTTTATGGGATGTTGAATACGGGCATAAGTAAGGGCAACCCTAACTCGTTCCAAGGCATTGCACTACTCCCAACACAACTAAAATCATAAACAACAGACTAATGGACCATCTGGAGGATATTATACCTGCGAAGGTACAATTAACCAACTAGCCTTCGAAGCTCAAGCTGCTTGCTGCTTTCCTCAGGACTCACTCTATGCTACCTTTATGGGCTTTCGTCTTTGACCTAGTGTATAAAGAAATACTATGCGAGAAGCTAATTCAGGTGGGTGTCAAAGGTAAACCATTTAACTTTATACGAAAAATGCTAGCCAGAAGCTTCATCAGAATCTACAATGGAAGGGAACTATCAGCAGAGATTCTCCAAAATCGTGTGTTGTTCATTAGTACTCCCTACTACAGGACAACACACGAAGCCCCACCCCCTTTCTAATCTATGCGAAAGACTATGCCAGAAATCATCAGAATTTCAGGCACACAAAGTGTATATGTTGATGATCTGGCAATCTACTCCAAAAACCTAACAGCACTAGAAGGAAGCCTGGGTTGCCTAAATATTTGGAGCATAGAACAAACTCTCAATAAACCACGAAAAAAGCAAATAAATGATGTTTAGAAAGGTCGGGAGGTCCTGAAACTGCGACGAGATCAACATAGGAAATCACCAACTAGACCTCCTAAACAACAACCAATACTTATGAGTGACTATACAAACGACACTGACACTCCCAAAACACATCACAAAAAGACAAGCAAGCAGCTGAAATCATCGGAGCCTTAAAAAATGCACAAGCTCTTAGTCTCGCGGCGGAAAACTACTATTCAACGTGAAATTCTAGTCTGCGTTAACATACTGCTTCAAATATCTTTGTCATCTTCTAACAACAAACCCCTTAATAGATATTTAGATAAAATAAAGGCGACATATTTAAAAAGGGCAATGGGTCTCCCCAAAAATAGTTTAGCAAACACCTTCACCTTTCAACTAGCGAACACAGCTACAATAAGAGAAGACATAATTGAAATTTTCTAGTTTTAAGAATACTCCACCCAGAACCAAGGAATCCTACAGAGAAATATTAGAAAACAAAAATATTGAGTTCACATGCAAGGCATACACCGATGACCCTGCCTTCCACACACACGGTTGGAAAAAAATATCAAAAAAAAACATATTAACCCGCAGCCTGGCAGGGATTTTATTACCTAAGGCACTTTCGTTTAGCATGGTTTATCATTGCTAGTCACCCCCGTGGCGTGCAGTATCGCTCAGGTCTTGCGGTCGTGAGCCGCCGGTTGTAAGGGCCCAGGTAGAAAGAATCGGAAGCGGCAAATAGAACAATATAATATATATATATATATATATATATATATATATATATAATTAAATAATTATAACACAAATTGCTTGCTTACCATTGGAAGAGACCTCATAATCCCTACATTCTACTTCACTCACCTGAAAAGATAAGAAAACAATAATTAATATTGATCATTTATGCCAGTCGTACGTTTGTGCGATTGTTTTGAGGCGCTAGAATTTAATTTAGATTTGTTGTGTGTTTTTATTCCTTTCAGTACTTTGAGTATATATATTAATAATATATAGTTTCAGCGGCTTATTTTTGTTTCCGTAAATCGGAAAATTTTAAATTAAACTTCCTGAGAATCTCAGGAATACCGACAAATTTAAAAGCCTGAAGGTATCAAAGATGATCTTTTGAAAAATGTATTTATTTTTCAAAAGATGATCTTTGTTACTCCCTCGTTTGGTGGCCTGAAGCATCCAACAATTTGCAAATGCAGACTTTGTATTATATTTGCTGTACACTCGTAGATTGAAACTAATTGTGATTATGTTTTGTCTAATTAAAAGATGTATATTTCAAGGATATACAAGCCTAAATATTAACAGAAGTAGAAACAATAATGGGCATTTTGGCGAGATATAGGTGTACTTTATCAATTCTATAGGTGTTATGTTTAGTATTATTAATATTATTTAGTTAAAATTGGTTATTAAATAATTCAACCCTAACAGTTGACATTACAGCCAATCGAATATGAATCCTAATGTAATTATTATCAAAATTGATATACATTTCGCTTTGTAATTACTATTCTATGGTGGGGTGTAATTACATTTAAATGTATTGCACATGATGATATTTCTATAAATACTATTTCTCGAAATTCCCAGCCACTACTAAATATTAATTAACACAACACAATGACGGTTGTAGCATAAAGCGATACAGCATTTATATTTTAAATATGAATGCCCTCCAATTAAAGACAAGAACACACAAATCGACGTAACGAGCCTCTTTTTGATGTGCACGCTGAATATTACATGTCGTGGGGTTAATTTCGTGTTTAGTGGAAATTTCGAGACCGCAAGGCAAATGTATTATTTAATTCGAATTTTGATTGGAAATTACAATAATATCGGAAACGGATGCGATCGGTATTGTGATTTAATCATACCACAACATTCGCGGAATGAATTATGCTCGGGTTTATTATTTTTACCCTGCCACCACCTGCAACGGCGGAAAATATCGATTTTTATATTTACGGTGGGGAAATGTCAACCCGCCATCTCTTCACAAATACCACTGACAATTTTATTACAGTTTAATCGTAATTTATTTTAAATTATTTACCTAATTTATCATTTTCTTCATCATTATTATATATATTTTACAGAATCTACATTGAGTGAGTTGTACTGACAACTTAAATTAAAAAAAAATTCCTACTAAGTAACTACAGCCAATTACAGACGAGTTTTGCTCAGTTTTAAGCTATTATATATATATATATATATATATATATATATATATATATATATATATATATATAAATACACTCCTCCCGCAATACACAATGCAATATATAGATATGTATAGTACTATAACTTATTAGAATCCTGCCTCCAAGTTGTTTGACACCCTGTATTTAGCTTCTCCGGCTACCGCCGGAAAAGTCTTTCGGCTGATAGCCCTATAATAATACATGTTTTTTTCTTATTTCTATATCTAGTTTATAATCTTTGGATTTAAGTATTTAAATATGCATTGCCACAAAACCCTTTAGGGTAAAAGTAATGCTCCAAAATAAATAAACAAAAACGTAATCTTCATTAGAGATTATGAACAACTAGTTTAATTAACCAACTGCCTTTTAATATGTGTATGTATATCGTTGTTATTTAGTCATTAGAGCATAAAATTAATATAAAAATATTTATCAACTTGCAGGTCTTGTATGCATGAAAATTAGCATAATTACCGATTCGACAGGTAATGCTAAATTAAATCAGAAATTAAGAGAATTTACATGCAAAGTGGCTCTAATTTGGACCAATAGCTTAATATACCGCTTTAAACATAAAAACATCATTAATTATGGTAGGGGGTTGGCCCACACTAAGTGTTTGGCTATAAAAGCAAGATGTACAAGATGTATATTATTAAAATATATATAAAAGAAAAATATCTTGATTATAGTGAGAATCTATAGAAATTATGCGGCACCTTTATAAATTAATGGTCGGAATGATTATTTC
Source organism: Lordithon lunulatus (assembly GCA_963942505.1). Classification (NCBI taxonomy): domain Eukaryota; kingdom Metazoa; phylum Arthropoda; class Insecta; order Coleoptera; family Staphylinidae; genus Lordithon; species Lordithon lunulatus. Next base: position 66,888,920 of record OZ012666.1, read on the forward strand.
ACTTAAATAAAAATATACGTTTCTCATATATACAATTATATGTATGAATCATAGAAAACTAGTATATAGTTCAAGTCACTTGAAGTGATAAATGGTGATAGGGTGGTTGGTCTTGAAAACTATGGAACAAAAGTTTCAAGACCAATAAACTTGACCATTCACAATTTCAAGGGACTTGTATTTTCGTAGCGGAATATTAGCAAAAGAAGGATCTTGGAAACATTCGTATCAAGTCATTGTAGGAAAAATCTTAAATATTATTGTATGGTTGAAATTACAAAATTGTATTGATACTAGAAAGCGCAGAGTGAACTAATTCCTCTTCCATTTTCAACATTTACTTTAAAATGATAGATGCCTTTAAATTTTTATTATACTGATGATTTAGAAAATCTAAACTAAATACATAGTTACACAACTGCGTTTGTTCCGATTTTCATCAATTTATTATAATATGTTCTTTCCTAACACATAATAAAGATAACGTTAATGCATTGGACACATGGCGCTAATAGACTCGATAGAAATTAAAATTCTTTCGTGTGCTATTAAATTAATAATCTCGACGATAGGAAATGTTTGACAATCTTTAAGGTGTGTGTTAACATTTAGGTGTAACTGTTAAATTTATACTCTCTCACCGACAGGAACAATAAAAGTGCATACCTGTGGCAGCTTAATTGTTTGGAAAAGTCTCGACGTGGGCGATATTTATATTGTTGGATTCGATGATTAGACTGTGATTCAAACTAATAACGGGTTTAATGATTGGTTAGAATCGCAAGCCCTTTTATTAGTTAAAAGTGCTGTTGGTTTAAAAATTTAAATAATATTAAAAAAAACTGTATGTGATTCTACAATTTCGCATGAATAATAAAATTAAATATTTATGTAATTCTCCATAAATAATTACACCATTACCATTCAATTGACTATTTCCCAAAAAATAAACAAAAATTACCATATTTTGGTATCTTCGGCGCGCTTAATGTTATGAATTGTTGATTGGGTAGCCGATTTCCATAATCCCGAGGTGAATCGGGGAGTCAATAGTAAGCATATGCGCGGAGCTGTCCAGATAATGATGGGACACCGAAATGAAAGTCCTTTGTTCGGAAACGTCGGTTCTGTTTATTCCGTTTTAATAAGCGCGCGTCGCATTCAGATGAGACAGACGTGTGATATGTGGGGCTCGCTCGCCTGTGGTCCTTATATGAGCACCGTAGATCTGCGACTGCTACCTGTCACTCAACGGCGAAACACATCCGTCACTCGCCACCACTGCCACCGAACCATTATCTTCGCTGACTGCTGAACATCGCTGACTTTTAATCGCCATTATCAAATAACGAACAATCATAATAAGTAAATAGCAACAGCCAGCGATATACATACTTGTTCGGATTGCGTATACTTACAAGCTTAGTTGATTTTAATTTTATTAATAGTTGTGTTTATTTTGTGCCGGCGTACCAGCTTTGTTACTTCGCAACGAGCGGTGTTTCCTATTACAAAGGGCAATTCCCGTAATTAACCAGGAAATTAAAATGTCGCGATAAATACAACAATCCATACATTAATAATCATCAGGAAACGTTCATAAATGTACTTTTACTGCTAACAAAATGGTTGGCTTTAAATCAACTGTAAAGAGAACTCAATTGTATTGGATGGATTACAAATTTGGCTTATTTGTGTTCTAGACACAAACAAATTCTTCATATTTCTGAAAATATTTAAATTTGTAAAGTAAAAAAAATATGGTTATGATATTTGGTGTGTAGCTTATAAGCTTGCACCAAAATAAACATTTAAACAAAAAATTAATGACTATTAAGTTTTCACAATTTTGTAAATATTGTCTCAGATTCATCCAATAATTACCAAGAAATCTATTCAGATTAATTTATTTCGAATAGAATTTGTATACATTTCTAAAGTCTTTTTTTTGATTTAGGCATCTTTGATAATCACCGGCACATATATGAATGTAAACACATTAGGAACATCATGGAAAACATATAAATGTGAATTATGTCGGTTTGCTGAAGAATTGTCAGAAACGATTCCCGAAATATTTATACTTTCGTAAACACAAAAGATATCCTGATAACAATATAAAGTATATATCGTTGTTTTATGAGTTTAATATGCCCCTAATTTGTAATATCCATAAGGTCATTTTGGTTAAAGATTTATACAAGATTATTCACAATGTTCAAGATAACACTTTATTATTAAATTCCATCAATTTTACTATTCCTAACCAATCCTCTCGCAACAAGCAAACATTTACATACAGCACGCCACATACAAATCATCACTCCTTACCGTTGCTCATGATGATACGCAAATATCATGAAGTGCAACATGGAGTTGATTTGATTTCTAATAAAAATGACTTTTTAAAGAACTTAAAACTCTGTTTACTTTAGCTTTTTTCCCCTATTGTATTACAACAATACTATTTAAATATGTTAGATGTTCACTCATCATTAATTATTATTATTATTATTATTAAGTGTATTTAACTATAATTACAGTTACAGTGATTCTGAGAAAATTCACACGCCTATTCCTAACAATTTTCTTTCTAAAGTATTATTATTATAGCCGACCTAAAGTTTATATCTGGTGGCAGCTAGAACAGAACTAAATTTCTAAATTTCGTCGTCTATGGTGTCAAGTATAAAACAATCAAATTTTCATGTACATTTTTATTCTGTTTTTAGAAAGTTTTGCGGGAAGATAGAAAATACACCTGATAAGAAATGGAATGAAAAATTCGAAAGATTTTACGAAAAGATTACATGGACACATTCAGGTGTGAATTAATTTAATATTTGCCTTTTTTTAATATTAACATCTGACAAATAAATAAATAATATACACAATAAAATAAACGTAAAAACTACTGAACATCAGTAATTAGACTATGATTTTTATTTAAATAAATTTTATTGTGGTTGAAATGGTAAGAGCAACAACACTGTAAATTGTAATTCATTGTACATACGTAAATTCGAGCTTAATTTAAACCGTGAAGCATTATCGGAGGCCATAATCCAACGGTTATTGTCGTTTTGCGAAGGCGAGCCACCCCGTGCACTATTAATCTGCTGCAACTGTTGTAATTTGAGACTGGTATAAATTGTAATTACTGAAATGTCATAATTTCTGGTTTTTACTGCTGATAGTAATGACCACTTCGCGTTGCGAATTAATTTTTATACACAATTAAGTGCTAAGAGTAGCCTGAAGCACTTAAATTCGCTGTAATTATGATGCGGTTTATTTAAAATATTTGTCACGGTTTGTATTTTTTTTTTGTTGAGGTCTGCAAGGGGTGTACAGATGTTGTATAATGTAGAGAAGTAAGGTTCTCCATATTTATATAGATATTTACGGTGAGATGTCAAAATATGATGCGCGCTCCCGAGTTTGGTAATGGAGGCCGGGCACGTACCCGCTGTCTGTACGTGTCACAGGGAACCGCTTCTGACACGGCCACAATCGCAGTTTAAAATTACCTTTCATATTTGGATATAAATTGCATTCCATAAACAAAATAAATGAAATATCGCGGACGTATCGTACGAACATCTGGTAGAGAAAGAGGAACGGTTTCAGCTGACGGACACCGCGCGCGCGTTTTCCGCCCGCAGAATTTAAATACGTTTCGCCGCCCCCTCGCATCGTTTCAATTTGTTCGGTTGCACATTTTCCAATAATTGCACCACCTCCAGGTGCTAAACTCTGAGGCGCGCAACGGCGCGCGCAAAAAGCGCCTTATAATTGCGTTCTGGTATAATTTATTGTTTTCCTCGTGGTATATCGTAAAGCTGGCAACCTTTGAACTCGTTATACCTTAGACCTCGATAAAGTAACACCCTTATGATAATAACTTACATAATTGCCAATAGCAATAAAAGTATAGGAGGACAACAAGAGGTTTAATTTATTGGCGCTCTTTCGCCACCATAAATATACTGCGTACTGCAATTCAGAAGTAATTATTTTTTTATCGCATTATTTTATATGGTAAACTGCATTAGCATCAATATTTATTTAATAGTAATCCGCTATGTTAAAACTACCTTTTATCCCTTAGCATTTATTATTGACAAGAGTAGCCTGAAGCACTTAAATTCGATGTAATTATAACACGGTTTATTTATCACGGTTTGTATTTTTTTGTTGACGTCTACCTTTTATCCCTTAGCATTTATTATTGACTTTCAATTTTTTATGTAGAGCATCGATAGATTAGTAATGGGGGATGTTAGAATGCCTAAAAATGCCTAAATGTCAATTCTAAAATGTAAAAAGATAAGAATGCAAAAATGTCAGAATGTAAAAATATCAGTATACCAAAAAGTTAAAAAGTAAAAATATGAAAATGTCAAAAAATGTGTAAAACAAGTCAAAAACTTACTGTTTTAAAATTCAAAATGTCAATTTTTTAAAAAAAAAGCAGAAAAATTGAATATGTCAAAAATGTTATACAAAATTAAATAGGTCAAATCGTGTGGTGCCCACACGAGATATTTGTCCATTATTTAAGCTAGTAATCAAAAAGTACAAAAGTAGAAACTGAGTATGGCTTATACATAAAATTGTATATTGACGTTCATTTAGATATAATAATGTAGTTACATAACAGAAGATATTTGTGATAAATCAAAAGGTGACATTACGTAACGCCATCGCGATGGCGCGATGTATAAAATGTGTACCTCATACATTTATTAGCGTTAGTTTACATGCGGATTACGGTGTGTACCCATAGAGTTTTGTATAGAAGATTTATTAGGAAACGTTAAGTAAACTGAGCGCGCATTTAAACACGAATTAATCACACGCGTAAATTTGTACATGAAATACGGCTGGTAGTTTGTCAGATACTTAACCAATACTATGACAATATGGTACTTGGATTACAATGTCCCGAATGGAATCCGTGGTACCGATGGGGTAATTTACACGCGTATACCAACAACTTACCGCTGACACAAATCTTATAATTTAAGGTTGTCTGACCATGGGTGGGTACACTCGGAATCAGATAAATAATTGCGTCTTATACACAATTATACTTATAAATTAAGTATTTTTCCTCTCTTCTGATTGTGAATAATGAGCGGGATGTGGTATACGACTACGTTCGCTAATATTAATGAAGGCTTCTTTATTACGGGCGCAGTTTTTTTTAATCCCCGATTGTTAAAGGCTTTCAGAATGCGAAATAACAACTGGGGTTCTTAAAGTAATTATTTTGTGACATCAGGTTTTCTGTAATTTTTTTATATATTAAAAGTTTGATTCTAAATACAAAATTATGCGAGCTAAGGTAAAATATATGCAAAATATTCGATCAAATAAAACCACAGCCTGTTTTCATATTTTAATTAATTTCATTGATTCATTAGTGCAAAGCGCAATGTAGTGCAAAGTCCTTTTAATTTATGAACGGCCACAGTATGATTCGTCCATCATATCTTATTAAATTTATAATTCAATACAATTATACACAGTTTTTCATCTTTTTTATAAAGACAAAAATGTGTCGCTGTTGTTAATTGTCGTCCGTCCTCTATGTTTGTTGAACCCTACGTGTTCACCATGGGATTTGTGGGCACGGGTCCCATCTCTGTTCTCTAATCCTGATCTTCGCGGAAGAAAGGACAACAGTCTTCTACAAGACCAGGGAGGGCGCGGAGCCCAAAACAGCAAAAGATGAGACCAGATATTTACATTGTATATTTGTATAATTTGTATAATTGGGCTCAAAATAAACCATTTTTGTCCCACCCAAAAATGAAGTCTGCAGGAAGGTTTTTATTGCACGGACTCTTTTAAATTAATCGACTGAGTTATAAAAAATGATACAAAAAATCAAAGACATAATAAATTCAAATGTATGATACTATTTTACACTCTATATGCAATTGGACTCAAAATAAACAATTTTTTTCTCACCCAAAAATTTAGTCTCCTGCAAGGTTTTTATTGCACGAGCTGTTTTAAATTAATCGACTAAGTTATATAAATGATAAAAAATCAAAGATTTAAGAAATTCAAATTTATAATATTATTTTATATTCTATATTTAATTGGGCTCAAAATAAGCCGATTTTTGATAAATTTCACCTAAAAATAAAGTCTACAGGAAAGTTTTTATTGCACGAGTTGTTTTAAATTAATCAACTCAGTTATAACAAATGATAAAAAATCAAAGATTTAAGAAATTTAAATTTATAATATTATTTTATATTCTATATGTAATTGGGCTCAAAATAAACCATTCTTTGATTATTCTCACCCAAAAATTTAGCCTGCTGCATGGTTTTTATTACACGAGCTATTTTAAATTAATTGACTGAATTATAAAAAATTATAAAAAATCAAAGATTTAAGAAATTCAAATTTATGATATTATTTTATATTCTATATTTAATTCGGCTCAAAATAGGCCGACTTTTGATAATTTTCACCTAAAAATAAAGTCTACAGGAAAGTTTTTATTGCACGAGCTGTTTTAAATTAATCGACTAAGTTATATAAATATTACAAAAAATCAAGGCTTTAAGAAATTTAAATTTATGATATTATTTTATATTCTATATGTAATTGAGCTAAAAATAAACCATTTTTTATCATTCTCATCCAAAAATGTAGTCTGCTGGACGGTTTTTATTGCATGAGCAGTTTTAAATTAATCGACTGAATTATAAAAAATTATAAAAATTCAAAGATTTAAGAAATTCAAATTTATAATACTATTTTATATTCTATATTTAATTTGGCTCAATATGAGCCGATTTTGGATAATTTTCATCCAATAATAAATTCTGCAGGAAAGTTTTTATTATACGAGCTGTTTTAAATAAATCTGAGTTATACAAAAATTATAAAAAATAAAAGATTTAAGAAATTTAAATTTATGATATTATTTTCTATTCTATATGTAATTGGGCTCAAAATATACCATTTTTTGATAATTCTCACCCAAAAATTTAGTCTGGTAGAAGGTTGTTATTGCACGAGCTATTTTAAATTAATGGACTGAGTTATAAAAAATTATAAAAAATCAAGACTTTTTTTTTAAATTTATGATACTATTTTATATTGTATATTTAAATAAAATAAGCCATTTGCTGAAAATTTTCACTCAAAAATAAAGTCTGCTAGAAGGTTCTTATTGCACAAGCTGTTTTAAATTAATTGACTGAGTTATAAAAAAAATATAAAAAATGGAATATTTAAGAAATTTAAATTAATGATTTTATTTTATATTCTATATTTAATTGGGCTCAAAATAAACCATTTTTGATCATTTTCACCCAAAATGAAGTCTGCAGGAAGGTTTTTAGAGCACGAGCTGTTTTAATTGATTGAAAAGTCCGCACGAAAGTTTTTATTATACGAAGTATTTTAAATTAATGGAGTGAATTACAAAAAAATAATAAAAATCAAAAATTAAATATAAAAAAAATTATGTAACCGTTTTACATTCTATATTTAATTGGGCTCAAAATAAGTTATTTGTTGATTAATTTCACCCAAAAATTAAGTTGGCAGGAAGGTTTTTCGTTAACGCGCTGTTTTAAATTAATCCACTTATAAAAAATGATAAAAACTCGAAGATTTAAGAAACTTAAATTTATGTTATTATTTTACATTCTATATTAAATTGGGCTCAAAATAAACCATTTTTTGATTGTTTTCACCAAAAAACTAAGTCTGCAATAAGGTTATTATTGCACGAACTGTTTTAAATGTATCGACTGAGATATAACAAATGATAAAAAATCGAAGATATAAGAAATTTAAATATATGATATTATTTTATAACCTATATTTAATTGGGCTTAAAATAAACCTATTTTTAATAATTTTCACCTAAAAATAAAGTCTGCAGGAAAGTTTTTATTATACGAATTATTTTAAATTAATCGATTGAATTATTAAAAATACTGTTTTATGTGGCTCTATCTGCGAGAAGCAGGACCGACGCCACGACAGCTTGGAAAATTAATGACAGACGCTGACAAGAATTGGGAAGCGGTCAGGAAATTTGCAAATGCCGTCATGAGGTACAAGTTCAACGATGACCTCTAGAACTGAGACTCAACCACCCAGCAAGATAATGACACGCTACTAACTGACCGACGCTAGACAGTGCAAGAGGCTTAGAGTGCCTTTGAGGCGGGCAAGCCCGTTGTGACAGAACGTGAGGATGGTTTTAGTCGGTTAAGGGAGAATTCGGCACTACTCATGCCTCTAACACCAGGAGGTGATAGTGAGGCGTGGATATCTTCAGAAGATTTCCTCCTTACAATACAAAATAATATAGACAGCAGCTTAGACTTAAAACATGTGCATGTATTCATTAGAGTCTAGGTTTGGGTGACATTACGAGAACATGAAACTGTTATGAGTGTTAAATCAAGTTATATCATCATGATGAACAACATACCAAGAAACATCGAGAAATACGATATAACTAACAACATATGGGTTATAGCTCATTATCAGACTGTTAATGGTGCACAGTTTCCGCATTTCCTTTAGCTTTTTATTGTTTTATTGAGTATTATTTTGCCGTGTTTTTCTTCACTCTGACATATGAAATGATTTTTCTCAGTGAACGAATAAATAAAGAAGAGATAAGAACATTTGATGATCTTATTTCATCAGCTGTCGAAAGTCGTAATTACATAATAATAATATATAACATAATACTAACACATCTTTTTCTCCGCCCTCTTCTACCCACTGCAGGATCGAAGCTTATTTCCATTAGATCTATGTATGTTGGTGTTGTGCTACTTTCATCTGGTAATACTAATTCCTTGTGCTGTTAATATCTTGTTTCTTAAGCTGTTGGAGCTGTTACATTAGTAGCTGTATAAATTAGGTAGCTGTCTAAAGCTATAAATATCCTTGAAGAATAGTCCGAATGAAAGAGGAAGTGTGCACCTCATAGTCTTCAAGGATATTTATAGCTGAGGAGGAAACTGCCTCTTTCATTCGGACTATCTAGGCGTATTAATTAAATTAAACTAAATATCTTTTTCTATGATTCATTCTCAATCGACTTTCAATTAGAGGCAGTTCCACTCTCACAATTCTGATTAGTGGAGATTGTAATTAGCCCCCGTACAGACTTGCGCAAGCAAGCGAACCGTTTTGATTGCACAGAGCGGGCAAATGAGAGCCGTAATGAGCATCTCTCAACCCTTTGAGTAATTAAAACGCGATTTGACGCCGGCGCGATCCAATGAACAAGCATCTCGCAGCGCCCGACGCTAATGAACGTGTTAATTAGGGCGTCGCCGAGAAGGGTTGGTCCAGCGCGCGCACTCTGCCATCATCACCGCCAATCTAGCTACGCGGATTAATTAAGGGGTGGCCCCGAGATGCTTTTAGGGGTGCGCGCGGACGTGTCAACTCGCCGGGGGTGCGCGTTTAATTAGCGGCCAGACCACACAGCGGCCTGGACCGCGAAACGGGCCATATAATTCGCCCGTTCTGGTTGCGGCGTTTCGGGCCCGGCGATATTTAGTCTGAGGGTAAATTGGAAATGGTTAAATGGAATCGAATGGGACGCGTGACGAGCTCGACAGGTCCCGGTTATTCATTCATCCCTTTTTAAGTGTCTTAACGTTGTATTGACGGAGCGCCTGGCGAGAGCAAAAAGGCAGCAGAAGCAGCAGCAGGAATTTACGCAAAATGGCGGAATGCCGAATGTGTTGCGAAACGTGCGAGGAGACATTGATTATCTATACGAAGAGCATAGGCAGGCGCTGATATTAAATCAAACGGAGATAGGAGTAACTCCTCAATGAATACCCTTTTATAGCTTGGTTGTATGTGAAAAATATACCAGCGTTTTTATTATCTATTGATTAACACCTACTAAAACTATAATAAATTATTTATAGAGTTTCGGATTTACCAAGATTATTACAATCAGGGCCGGATTATAGCATAGACAATGTTTACATCCGTTATATTTAGAAGCCTGTTGAAATCCTAGTTTTTCTAGTAGAGCGGTCGCTTAAAACGGACCCTCCTTTTGACGTCATTTTACGCCACAAAAGTTTACGTATATATAAACGAATATCGTTTCCCATAAAAAGTAATACGTTAGCGTACTACCAAAGCGCGATGAAAAAATGAGAGATATTCGATTACATATACTTAAAACGATTTTTGTTATGTGTAAATGATGTGCTTTTAGACTAGGTCTCCTAGGAAACCAGAGCTTAACTCTATGACTCTATAATAAAAGTATCTCTAATAAATATTGTTACTGCTATGCCATTTTTAATAACTATAAGCTAAAATGAATATAAATATATAAATAATTTAGTCCTAGACTTTTCTGACCGGATTTTTCTTATAACTAATTAACATTAGAATAGTTTATCCATTCATTATCATCGTTAAACATTTTTAGCTTTTACACCCCTCAGAGTTATTAACAATCAAACATGCAAATAATAACATACTGAGCATTGGAGAGCAACAAGAGTTCAAACCCCGTTGTGACGAAATTTCGCGAAAATTGAGCTAGATATATTATATAATGATATAAAATGGATAATCAAAATTGCTTCATGCCTAGTTATTGACCCTATTGCAATTTTCTATTGGTGAAATATGTAAAAAACATAAAGATAATATCTCCATAATATCAATTTGATTGTTTTTTGGTGTTAGCAACAAAAATAATCCTGATAAAGTAAAAAGAATTTTCAACTCTACAATTACATACTAATGAGATGTTACGAATAAACTGTTAATCGCACGAGTTTTAATAATACCACACGAATGAAATAACAGAGCACCGAATGCTGTTTCTTGCAAAACCCTGCGCGGTATTTTAATTTAAGTTCTTTTATTGACCTCTCGCTGCAATTATCGGCGTGTAATTAGTGGCCTCGGTTAATAATTAATCCGAGAGGCGCGCCCGGGCTCATTTAAACATTTTTCGGCAGCTTGTTTTAATTGCCTGTAATGCTACATGAACATACCGTTACTCAACAACAAAAAAAAAAGAAACAATACGCGATGTGTTGGACTTAAATCGACACAACAATAAGATATTGAGAGTATATTCAGAGGTGTATTTTAATAATTCAGACCTGTATAAATACGAAGCGTGATTATGGCAGTTAAATTCATACCATCGGTATCGCTGCGGCTCTATAATAAATAAGATTTATAATTTTTTCCACCCGTCGCGAGATTGAAAGAGTTAACGCCGTAAAGGGAATACATTCCGATGCATGCGGAGGTAAAAAGATCGGGTTGGATTTCACACAGAGACAATGTGGTAAAAACCAGTAATGCCAGTAATATATCAAACCAATTAATACGCGATTATTTATTATTATTAAACAGAACTGCCGAACTATGCCTGGCTAAATAAAACAAACCACGCGGCCTTCGGGGTTTGTTTTTCAACCGGGGCTGCCGCCGCCGCCGCACTTATTCAATTATTACTGCGATCGGTTGCTTATTTTTGCCCCCAGATGCGAAAGTATTCTGTTTATTTTAATTTATTTATGATCAATATGATCACTGTTGGCTAGTTGAGTAGTTTCTTGTTCAGAATGATTTATTTTGTAAAATTTGCTGTATATAAAACATGCTATTATTTTTAATATATTTTTGAATGTAATTCATAATTTTCAAATATAATTATTGCAATATGACAGCTTATATTTAAGCGTACTAATATTTATTTTTCAGAAACATGACTGAATGGTTAAGAGAGGATGGGTTAGAATAGCCGTACAGAGTTTGCTAGTCTGAGATGGGTGAGAAGGTGGACAAGGGTAGGGTTGTCATCTAACAAATAACTAACCAAGGACAAAGCGCTTCAAAACCCTGGACTTTAAACTTAAAACCAGGACGTTTTTAATCATTAAACATTATATCAACGTTTATATATTAGCAAATAAAAGAAAAAATAGTTTCATTCTAACAATCTATAGGTTGAAATAAACATAGATTCTTTATGTTTATTTTAACTCGTAGATTAGTTAGAATGATACTATTTTTTCTTTTATTTGGTAATATTCATCTTTGAAAATTCAAATTAATAATCTCAAAATAATTTAAAAAAACTCCTATCTTTATATGGCTATCAGCCGTGAGGCTTTTCCGCCAGTCAAGGAAGAAGCTCAGCGGAGTATAATCACTCGGTATTTACCTTAACTTCACAGAAAACCTCTGAAAAACTGTGAAAAACCCTCTGAAAATTATATATATATATATATATATATATATATTATATAGCCTAAAACGACCAAGCATGGGACCTAAAGTGCAGCAACATTGAACTATACATAGGTGGCAGAAGATGTACCGAGGTATAGACATTCCTGCAAGCTACTAGAACATCAAGGAAGCAACATCTGCAAACGGAAAGTGAACAACAATGTATGCAACATCTAACAATATAATCACGGGTACTAACTAACTCGCCTTTATAGAACCGAGCCTAAGTAATTCGTGGTTTAACATAAAAAATCAAGGTTTTTACTAAATTCAAACTAATATAGATTGTAAATTAGTGATCCCGAATTTTTTGATAGTATTGAATAGCCTATTATATAGGAAACACAAAAGTTTGTAAATATCCACCTAGGGGTTTTCGAAATTTACAGATATCACACTGTCAGTGACTGTTTCGTAACTTTTAAAATTAATTTTCAGGTTTTAATTTTTGTTTTGATGATTCTTATGTATTTAACGCTCCTTTAATCCTTTTTTTGCGTTTAGAATAAACAAAATTATTATTATTGACCCCTTAATTTTTGATTATGCAATTTGAATAGCCAATCATATTAGCAACATATCACAAATGTTTTTAAAATATCCATCTAGTTATTACGTAATTTTATTAAGTCTGTATAAATCCCCAAGTGTTTGTATGATCTTGCACCAATTACTTGCAATTTCATAGCGTCGTTTTGATAAAAAAAAAAAAAAACTCAATACAGTTGAATCCCAGCTTTAGTGGTTGTGAATTAAATATATTTGGTATATAATAATACCTCTACAAACAAACAAACCGTTATTATTGTATCGTGATTGTAACTTAAATAATTAATCGTTCACAGCCGGAAAATATTTGTGTTCTATTGATGTTGTACCGATAGCAACATTAATTACGGTTTTGTACCTTTAATTACGGCGCGATTCCAATGTTAAATTAGTAATTAATATCTCAGATAATGACTACAAAATACCATCGTGATTAATAACAGTAATTACTAATTTATGCGCTAATACAGCGTTGTTTTCTGCAGCGCGAGCATGAAAAAAATATAATAAAATGATTTTCAAATGCAATATTCTGTTTCGGTTGCTACTGCAGCAATCAAACAATAGATTGGCGTCGTGCAGAAAAACACGGGGCCGCAGGTGGCGCGGGGGATGGTCGCACAGTCAAAGCCGTGAGACGTGAAATGCAAAATTCGGTTGTAATTATTGTTTCCAGCAGACGTGGTATTACACGGCAGATTCGGACAAAGAGTCGGCGAGGGTGCGGTCACCACCTGAAACTCACCTACCTGCTCCATGCTAATTAATGACCGACACATTCCCCGTTAATTACTCTATCCGAGACTCGGCCAATTAACCGAACGATTCAAAAAACCCGCTTTTAATTATCTCGCGTTTTATTATTACACACGGCGTATGTAACATGAGATTTTATTGTAAACAGAATGTTCAACAAAAAAAAAATACATACGAAAAAAAGGTTAATTAGAATTTAAATCGGTTTCGTTTGGTTATAAACAAGCAAGTCATACACCATTTTGACTTACACCTATTTGAATACAGCCTGCATTTATTTACATTGTAGCACAACAATTATAGCTAAATAAAAATTAAATTCTCGCCGGTAGCGTATAAACTATTAGTCTTTTTACACCGGCACACGGAATGCGCAATTTCTCATACATTCGATACATTTGAAATAGCCAGTAGTAATTGCTAACACTTATGGCATACCTGGCATATCTAGTTAGCGTTTGAGATGCCCTGGAATACAGCCATAAAACGAAAAGGTGTGCAAAATGATTTGTTTAACACCCACACTCGCTAATGGGTGTTTAGAACGTGACCGCGACACGCATTGCCCGACATAAACGCATCACCTTCCAACTCGCAACCCATAATACCACAATCATAATCGTATGTGCTTAAATTTAAATTATTATTGCCCGAATTTCATACATAGTTACGACCATTGTATGTAAATCGCTCTTCGTCGTGCGGTGTAGGTACGTACGTCGTGGATGGCAGCCGAAAATAAAAACGAGATTGACGTTTACGAGGCAGTTCTCTTTTTATTTAATTTTGTGTATTATATTTTAGCGATTTAGTGGTGGAGTTAAAAAATCCAAGGCGTGACATTTAGAGGCGCGTTAAAGCAGCACTTAAAGTATTATTTACGGCTAGTAATTAACGGCGGGGTTTAATTATCGACTCTTTGATTGGACGCCCGATTATTCTCGGAATTATTATTATACCCCGAATCGATGTAATCAATACGCTCTTTGGGTTAATTATAACCCTGTTTATTTAGTTTTATTTTATTTTTTAAATAAAAAACACATTAATTACAAGTGTCGAGCCTAATTGTTTATTAATAACGTTACGTAAGTTACAATTACGCAATTAATTAGTTATGCAATAGATGGCTCATCTTGGGATGTTGGTATTAATAATTCATCCGAGTTAGGAGAGTCGTGCTCATTAAATCATCCGATGTTTAAGTAAACAGCCTTCGTATGCAAAACATCTTGTTTAAATTTTAATTTTTTGGCCGTGTGATTAATTTTTGAGGTTCGGTGATAATTCATTGAATTGGTAATTTACTGGAGGCATAAATGTCGACACCTGATACGTTTTTATATTGTTGTTGATCAATTTTACTTGCCGGAGTACATTAGATTTAGGTGTTGGCATTTATTAAATGATATAACGATGCCGTGAATTATGTTAATTGGTTTTATTGTACTACATGTTGTATGTCGTAAATTTCGACTACAAGAAACCCGAATGTATTTCAGAATTTGACTCGATAAGTGGTATATGTCTACTCTCTAAAAGTCTCATTTATTTTGATATATGTAGTTTTAATCTTTAGTAGTAAATTCACGTTTCGTATGAAAAAGAAATTTAATTTGAGTATTTTATTACTCGATTGTCTTATCTGTGCAAATAATCGCCTGCATATATATCAATATCTGGGTTCTACATATTTCAAGAAAATCAGCTGGATCGTATAATTACTGACACTCCATTCTATATTTATGTAATAATCAAAAAAAAAACTTATTTTATAGCTAACACCACGAGGGCTTTTCCGCTGGTCAAAAGAGAAGCTCATAGGAGCATAATCACCCGGTATTTACTTCACAGAAAACCTTTGAAAAACTGTGAAAGGTGATTTG
Source organism: Lordithon lunulatus (assembly GCA_963942505.1). Taxonomy (NCBI): domain Eukaryota; kingdom Metazoa; phylum Arthropoda; class Insecta; order Coleoptera; family Staphylinidae; genus Lordithon; species Lordithon lunulatus. Next base: position 66,904,405 of record OZ012666.1, read on the forward strand.
CGAAATTTCGCCCACAACGGGGTTTAAACTATTGCTCCCCAATGCTCAGTACGAGGCGCACGACGTCTACCGAAATGGTCTAGTGGTTCAATAGAGGCCATGCGTTCGTACTGAACGGGGAGCGAGTGTTCAAACCGTGTTGTGGGCGAAATTTCACAAAAATTGGGCTAAAATCAGTAATCAAAATTGCTTTCATGTCTACCTATTCGCCCTGTAAGGCACACGGTCAATAATACTGTCAATATTTTAGAATAATGACAGTATTACTGGTATTACTATACGATAATAACATATTTAAAATGTTCACTATTGTACAGTATTGACAGTATTACTGATCGTATAAGGTATAGAAATGATGGAAGAGAATACTGATGTTTATTCGGATAATTGATTACTTGATAAATATTGAAGGAGGATTCAAACAAATACTGACAGTACTTTCTTCAATCCTCTTTTTATATTTATCAAGAAATCAATTATCCGGATATAAATTAGTATTCCCTTCATTTCATCGTTACTATCCCTTACACGATAAGTAATACTATCAATATTTTAGAATAATGAACATTTTCATTTATTGTACAGTAATGCTGTCATTATTCTAAAATATTGACAGTATTATTGATCGTGTAAAGTGCCTATTCAGTAACATTATTACGGTTTTTTCTTGGTGATATGTCGTCGCCTAAGCAACAACACCACACATCTATGATTTTTTTTAAGGTTAACTGGAGAGAGAAAAACTAAATATAAAATGCTTATTGGACTTATTTTACTCTGATAACAAGTTATCATTTTATTTTATTGCTTATATTTTATTTATTTGAACCAGAAGTAATTTAATTACTCCAATAAACATTTTTTTCTCTCTCCTGTTAACCCCCCTAAAATTTTAGGTGTGGTGTTGTTGCTTAGGCGAAAATAATATCAATTTGATTGTTTTTGCTATTAGCAACAAAAATAATACTAAATAAATAATATGAAATAATTCAACAGCCTTCTATATAATAACAACTGCACTAGCCCACCTAGCTCGCTATAATAACTCATTAGTTTCAAACACCTATCATACTCAATTCCAAAAACTATGACAAAGCAAATCAACAGTTTTAATTAACACCGACTTTGACACGGTTCCGCCTTCAATTCGGCTGCGTGCCCGCGACTTTCACATTTTCATTATAATGTTAATGAAATGCGAACACTAAATAATTGATTACTAATTTTTGTAATAACTCGCAGCTCTACCATTATCACCGCTGATTTGCAATTCGCACACATAAAGAATTTCAATTTGAATACATAAGTGTCGCTACAACTAATATATTATCATTAGCATATCATTTAGCATGCAGATTGTCATAAATATTGATACAGCAATCATTCTTTTGTTGTGTTTTATGATCGCTTGCGGTTGATAACGTAAGGTCAGGCAACAATTTAAAAAGCTTTAATTAAAACATAAATTCAATTCTGATTTGTTGGAATTATTGTGGGGAAAATAATTTCATTCAAATGTATTCCGGAATGGACTACTTAGGACTAGTGCCCGTCTGTCTCTGTGCGTGTTTGACATGAGATTATAATTATTATTAATGATGTGTCGTGGTGGTAATTAATTAACTTTTGGTTATGCTTATTTTATGTTTTTAACACTCCCATATTTTAATCACGATATCAAGTGTTGCTATAAAATTACATGGTCCTGTAGGTGGTGCGTCTCGGGTGACTCATTAAAAATACCATTTTGACCGTTTTGATGTCATGTTAATTTGGCCTACTCGATACAGAGTTACTCATACTGCTTAAGTAGTCGCTTCCTGTAAGTGATTAATTATTGAAATGATCTGCGCGCGGTGAGATTTGTTTAATTATTGTTTTGCTGCGACGTTTCTATGAAATTATTATTTTAATCGCAAGCTAGCTGGAATTTTCATTCTTAGAAATTATTGTTTGATTGTGAAATGATGGAGGTAGATATTTTCTCATTAGAAAATATCTACCTCTACATAAATCTAAATATAATAAAATAAATCTATGTGTCTGTATTAGGTCTCGAAATTTAAATATAAATGCCGGATTTACACGTGTATAGTAGATAAAGCAAGACACAAGAAATCAAAAATAATCTACGAATATTCAGATAAGTCATTAGGGAAACAGAAGAAACGCATCTAGTAGCAGAACAAAAGCATAATGTAAAACCATGGATGGAAGACTACATCTTAAAGCTGATGAATACAATATTTAGGGTTTGTCGTAGACATAACATTTAAAAAACCAGCCCAGAGGGCTATCGAGCAGAAGTCTTTCTATCATTATTTTATTTTATATAGTAAACAACAGTAAAATATATTTTTAACCAAAACCACATTATTATTCAATCAAACAAATTATTCAAGCCTTCATAAAGTAAAGCTATTTTTCATCCTTTAAGATGAATAATTATAAATTTAATTAGTTTCATTGTTTCATTATAAGCGAAACCGCTTTCTATTATGATTTAAACGTTAAATAATTTACGAGACATTTATAGCCATTTTTCTGTATTGACAGCAGCAATAATATTTACACTCAATACCGAAACACGCATTAATTAAAATCAAAACAATTCTAAACGAATATACATTTAGAACACTGCACAATTTCTTACAGATAATAATAACCTTCCTCGATTCGCCACAGTTATTTTGTCAAACTAACTTCGCGCGTTTAAAAATGTAAATTCCGTTTGAAAGGTGTGAAGTAATCCCGTTCGCGCATTTCAATAAAATGATAAATTATCGATCCACCCGGTGGAACATTGAATACGTGTGTCTGGTGATTATGAAACTCAATCATAATACCAGATTGGGTTTTGATAGTGGCTGACTGCTCAACCACACCTTGACGACTTGAATGAATAAAAAAAAACTCAGACGAGAAAATAAATTATTAAGATGATACGTGGCACAGTAGCACAGTGAAAAAAAAGCTCTAATTTGATTTGATTATGGGGCAGGATTCCAGCACGGTAGTGCAACAAAGCCGGATGGAAATTATTTTATTGGGCTTGGATTAGGCAGCGTTTTGTGATTTTAATGATGTCTTATGAATACTTTTATAACATTTTAAACAACGAATTGTAATCATGTGCGATTTTTTCCACACTGTGACTACAATAAATAAGTTAAATAAACACATTATACTTCGTTATATACATATATAAACGGGTAATAGATACAATAGATATGCCGTATCAGAGGATGGGTTTTGGAGGTTTAACCCCACCAAATGTTATGTAAAGTATAAAATAGAATGCGTTTACTTCGTTTCCTTACACATTATTTGTCTGCAATTCTTTAATACTTCATTTATTACGAATTTATAAACGATTTTAAGGGTGAATTTATGGAAACTTATGTAAAAAGTTAGTAAACTTCACATATGAGCTTGTGCCAAATAGCCCCAGATATAATTGTCTTATTTAGAAAAAAGTGTAATATAAAATTTCATATAATTGCGATCATACTTTAAAGCATCATTTGTTCTAAAGTTCGACTAATATACGTCTCTCTGGCAAATTGGCAATCAAAATTTAATGACTGCCCCCGATCCAAAAGTGACATGCACAAAATTCATAATTGCTTCGGCCGTTTTTTTTGTGAGGCCGCCAGTAGTCGCCGGCAACATTGTGTTAAATAATTTGGCGAACGAAAGCGATTATCCCGGCTAATTACGAGCACGGTGTGTGCAAACCCATTTGCGGCGGGTATTATAATTTATGGCGGCGCATTAATTTAATTCAAGGGTTAATTATTTACAATATGTCAGTTTATGTGGCAATCCCTACGAAAATAAGCGGGGCGGTAATTTAATGAGGTTTATATACGCCGGTGTGTGCTCATTTGTAGATTAAACGCTCCGATATAAGGGTGATATAAAACAGTAGTTTTGATGTAAGTGGTTGTGTATATAAATTGACCCTTATCACTGCTGTAAACCAGGTTTAGGTGTTACGGTAGATGTCCGCCCTCCTGTCCACACACACATACATACAGGTGCGAACGTCTATAGAGCTTTAAAACGGAGCTAGAGCAATTATTTATTAATAACGGCTTGAATTAATTAAAACAGCGGGGCATGTTAAATTCTTATTTATCATTCACTGGCCTGTGATTCATTCCCTTGACCAGGGCTATTATTGTGCATCATAAGTTAAGACGTCTCGATCCTTATCTTGTTTCAATATAATTTCATATATCTACGAAAGAGGCTAATAAAATTTGTTAAGATATTATCTTTATGCACATTACGGCGGATAATAAAAGCGGAATGTGGGAGGGGGGCGCACGCGCTTAAAATATCCCTATCATTATGCCAGCGCGTTTGTTATGTTAAACACGCATTTGTCATTTTAATTAAAGTTCACGACGGTTTATGTAAATTTTCGAGATCAGTATTCGGTGATGAATAATGAATACTTGCCGGCCCAAATTAAGATTTGATAAATGTATGATGTCATTTCGCTTGGCTCGATGGTATTTTTTAATTTTTTTCGGGCTGTGTTTTCGAGCTAGTTATTGATGAGCCAGGCTTACGTTTTATAACACTGGCGCGGGAGAGAAGTTAATGGTATCGTCGACTAATTGTTATTTTATGATTAATTATCTAAAATAGTCAATACTATTCATATTAATTTATATAAATTATATTATATTAGATGCGAATATAGTGAATAAGCAGTCCCCGGGACCAAGCAGTGGCGATACCGAAGGATTTGGGGATTAAACCTGGGGCAGCGATCGTGGGGTAGGTTCAAAGAAAAGTCCAAAGAAAGTATTATGGCAAACACGAATCTCATTAAGCTATCATTTCTAGAAATGATACATCTAAACGCTGATGTAGATAAGAACCTTTCGATGAGAAAGTACTGTTGAATTTCTTATATAGACGGCAACTTCTACAGCTTAGAGGGGTTACCACCACTCACCAAAGCGCCTAGCAAGCGTGGTATTTCAAAGCCAACTACTTTCTAATGAAATATATGTCACCTTCAAAAACAATACTACCCCAGGCTTGTCTGTAAAAATACCTATTCATCATGATGCAATTACAAGTTTTTGTTTATTATTATTGTCTAAAAATGTATGAACCATACAATTATAAAGACTTCAATGAGATATCTTCATTATTTTCAAAGATATTGCTTGTAAAAGTTGAAATTTGTATTATCACACACTTCTGTAAAAATATCTATTCATCATGCTGCAATTTTAAGATTTTTAGTCTTATTCTTATCTAAAAATGTATGAAAAACTCAATTATATAGACTCCAATGAGTAATCTTCATTATTTTCAAAGATATTGCTTGTAAAAGTTGAAATTTGTATTATCACACATTCCTGCAAAAATACCTATTCATCATGATGCAATTTTAAGATTTTATGTGTTATTCTTGTCTAAAAATGTATGAACAATAAAATTATAAAGACTCCAATGAGATATCTTCATTATTTTCAAAGATATTGCTTGTAAAAGTTGAAATTTGTATTATCACACATTCCTGTAAAAATATCTATTCATCATGCAATTTTAAGATTTTATTTGTTATTCTTGTCTAAAAATGTATGAACAATAAAATTATAAAGATTCCAATGAGATATCTTCATTATTTTCAAAGATATTGCTTGTAAAAGTTGAAATTTGTATTAACACACATTCCTGTAAAAATATCTATTCATTATGATGCGATTTTAAGATTTTATGTGTTATTCTTGTCTAAAAATGTATGAACAATAAAATTATAAAGACTCCAATGAGATATCTTCATTATTTTCAAAGATATTGCTTGTAAAAGTTGAAATTTGTATTATCACATATTCCTGTAAAAATACCCATTCATCATGATGCAATTTTAAGATTTTATGTGTTATTCTTGTCTAAAAATGTATGAACAATAAAATTATAAAGACTCCAATGAGATATCTTCATTATTTTCAAAGATATTGTTTGTAAAAGCTGAAATTTGTATCATCACACATTCCTGTAAAAATACCTATTCATAGGGTAGTATTGTGTTTGAAAGTGACACTTATTTCATTAGAAAGTAATTGGTTTTGAAATTCCACGCTTTCCAGGCGGCTTGGTGGTTGGCGATAACCCCGCTAAGGACTGTGGAAGCTGCTGTCGATATAAGAAATTCATACAGTACTTTGTCAGCGTATCTTTAGGATTCCGGGAGGGCAAAAAATTGAAAAAGAAAACAACAACTCCACCTTGCAGAACATTGACATCGGATGAAAAGGTAATAGAAATAGAACACAGGAACATTAATTGGCATGTTGTGGATTCGGCAAGGATATGTAATCTTCCCGAAACTTTTTACGATTGCTTTCGAAGATATCTTTCAAGCTCCTACCTTATAAATAAGTATAAATGGGGCCTAAATATCAATGGTGAATACATCTCACATCTACGCTTCGCGTACGATATCATAACCGTGGATAAGACCTGAGTAAAATGCTAAATGATCTTAACCTTGTTTTCCAACAGGTAGGCTTAAAGATGAACACGGATAAAACCAAGATAATGACGAATTCCCACATCTTATGTCCAATCACAGTTGACAATACGATCATAGAGACAGTGGAAGATTATGTCTATCTTGGCCATTCAATTCGACAGGCAGAATTTCGCCAAAGAAGAGGACATACAAAATATTCTCGGGTGGGCGACATTTAGAGTTTTTAGTCATCCCAGTTACAACGCATGTCGCAGAAAAGTGGACCCTAACTGCTGGAATAAATCCATACATTCCAAGTGACCCATCAAGATATGGAGAGAGTAATGCTTGGCGTGTCCCTATCAGATAAATTAAGCAACGAAGGGACTCGCAGATGAACCAAGGTAATAGATAAGGCAGAGAGAATAATGCCAGTGGGCTGGCCACATCTGCCGAAGAACCGACAACTGATGGGGAAGGAAAGTCCTGGAATGGTGCCTACGTGCAGGGAGACCGACAGTCTTAAACGCCATGCAAGAAATGGCTGGATGGGAATAGCTGAAGATCGTGTGCAATGGAGAGGCAGTGGGGAGACACACCGTCTGATGATTATGAATAATAAGCTTCATTGTCCCATAGATTAAAACTTCAGAACAACAACAAATGATACATTACATAATAGATACTACCCTATGGTAGATACTATGTTACTATAATTTTTGCAATATCTTCTTTCTAGATAATGATTGATAGATTGATAGTACATCAATAAAAGTAATCGATAGTTATTAACAAGCGATAACAATCGACCGGAAAATATCTATAGGTAGATAACCCAAAAATTATCTATAGGTACTATTATCAACTAAATTTCTAGATAATGATTGTACTATCAATAAGAATAATCGATAGTTTCCTAACAATCGATAACAATCGACCGGAAAATATCTATAGGTAGATAACACAAAAATTATCTATAGGTGCTATTATCGACTAAATTTCTAGATAATGATTGTACTATCAATAAGAATAATCGATAGTTTAATAACAATCGACCGGAAAATATCTATAGGTAGATAAACCAAACATTTTCTATAGGTGCTATTATCGACTAAATTTCTACATAATGATACTATCAATAAGAATAATCGATAGTTTCCTAACTATCGATAAAATCGATCTGAAAATATCTATAGTTAGATAACCCAAAAAGTATCTATGGATGCTATTATCGACTAAACTTGCCGCATGTTGGAATATGTAGTTTTTTTTCTTCTCAGTAATGTTTTCCCCGTATAGTTATAGAATAGTATAGTAGTAGTTCTGGATAGTTGGCTGGAGGGTAGCATAGCTACAGACACTTAGGCCTCAAAATGGGCCCATTGTGAAACCTCCCTTTAAGGCCTAATTCACACATAAGCGGCGTCGGGCGCAGGCGCGACGTTGCACAGGCGATTGTTATGTTCATATGCAGTGAAGGGGTGGACATTGCACCTTATGTTTACGTAGAGGCGGCGTGGAAGAGTTATGCCTTTCGCCTCTTCGCCTACCGTGTCTTAGGCGAAGACGCGGTGCCGGCGCGGCGAGAAACACGAGGCAAATGTCCGCCCCTCGTCACCTAAGTGGGCATTGCACCACATGTTTATATAGAGGGGGCTCAACGTGTCGTGCCTCTCGCAGCGCCGGTACCGCAACCTTGCTTCTTCGCCTAAGACAAGGTAGGCGAAGAGGCGAAAGGCATAACTCTTCCACGCCGCCTCTACGTAAACAAAAGGTGCAATGTCCACCCCTTCACTGCATATGAACATCACAATCGCCTGTGCAACGTCGCGCCTGCGCCTCGTCTGCGCAGCGCCTGTGCCCGACGCCGCTTATGTGTGAATTGGGCCTAAGGCTGCTCACTCGTCCCACCAGTCAATTTTGCGTGCGAGCTGCAAAACTCTGGCGGGTGAGGACTTGCCAATGCTGACCAAACTAGTATAGTAGTATATAGTTATAGTTATAACAACTAGTAATTGTAATTACGTCAATATTATACGAATGGACTTTATTATGACTACAGATTGCTTTTGTTGGATGAATTAATCGAGGCGTGAACTCTTAATTTAATAATTCTACACGGCGATCATGTAATTTTTGCGTCTAATCGTTTTATTATTCCTCCCTCTGGAAATTAAATTGCAAAGTAAATACCAATTCAGATATGTATCTAAATTATATAGCGCACATGAAGCCGAGTTACGGGCGGACGGACGGATCTGCTGTGCGCTGCGCTGTATGAATTTTATGGCGATTTGTTTCAAACTTAAATTACAAATTAATACGGCGAGATAAGTTTGCAAATAACCACGGGGAATACTTTGCATGTGTTTTAGTGAACTCAATAATTGTTTGAAACTCGCTAGTTCTAGTAAATTAGCAATCTTCTATTTAATACGGAATACTTTTAAACAAAGAATGATATGCGCTGGTTAAATTTCATCAACGTATAAGCTGAAATACAAAAAAACATAATTAAAATATCTGATGTAGGCAGACCACACGAATTTCCGAATTACATTAACATTATTCACTTTTTTTAAACAAATTTTTGACAATTTTTTTGAGAAAACTCGACCTACTTATGCCCAAGAAGTCGGTTGGAGCTAATTTACAAATTTGGTCACAAACCGTTGTGCCGTTACCCGAAATTTTGTTCACAGACAGACAGACAGACAGACAGACAGACAGACAGACAGACAGACAGACAGACAGACAGACAGACAGACAAACAGACAGACAGACAGACAGACAGACAGACATCCAGACGGACATACACACACATAGACAAAAATCGGGTTTAAACGTAAAGACTCGTAGATGACCAAGGTAATAGATAAGGCATAGAGAATAATGCCAGTGGGCTGGCTACATCTGCCGAAAAACCGACAACTGATGGGGAAGGAGCAGCTAGCACGCAAAATTGACTGGTGGGACGAGTGAGCAGCCTTAAAGGGAGGTTTCACAATGGGCCCATTTTGAGGCCTAAGTGTCTATAGTTATGCTACCCTCCAGCCAACTATCCAGAACTATCCAGATGGGGAAGGAAAGTCCTGGAATGGTGCCTACGTACAGGGAGACTTTTGTTCACAGACAGACAGACATCCAGACGGACATACACACACATAGACATTGCAAAAATCGGGTTTAAACGTAAAGAAAATTGTCGTTATTAATGTAAATTGCCAATACATTTTTTTAAAGGAACAATCGAACATTTTTGTTGGACAGATGTGGCAAACTGGAAATTTAACTTACCACAGCTAAATCCATAATTATTTTAACATTTTACTGTCTGTTTAGTTCAAACATATTCCATTAAATATTATCATTGGGTTATTTATAAATTTAGTGCTATCTATTATTCCACACGAAACTATATCCACTGTTACAATCTATCATGTAGAAGTAATTACATGACTATGCAGTCGTAAAACCGGCAATTCTGGATTCAATAAAGCGCATTTCTGTGCGTGCGAAAAGGTGGCGTCGTAAATATGCATAATTTTAACCTGCAAATAACGCACATAATTCGTTATGGTTCGTGATATTTTATTATAAAATCCATAAAGTTTTAGTTTAGTGCCTGGGGTCAAAAGTAGTAACGCTTGTGTAAATTAAGGATAGGTAGCTTTATTGTACTATTCAGGTACTTACAAATTATTATTATTAACTTAACAACTGGCAAGTTATTTCGGTATTTTTGAAAACATATTGATTGGATTAAAGCATCTCATACAGAACAGTTGTTATCAAATCCTAAGGCTCAAAAATTGTAGACATAGGATCGACCCTATAGCCAACTAACCAGAAATTTCCTGTATTAGCAATTACTAAATCAATATCTTCGATATAAAACCGAAATAATTTGCAAATTGTTATTAGTCTAATTATATATCTTTATTTGGTGCATCTAATTCGGTCCACTAACATATCCAATGCTAAAATTGAAGAACATTATATAAGCTTTTAAAGCTGGCCATACTAGACAGTTTAATAGTGCTGGCGAGACCAGAAGACATTTAACTATTTGATAAGAGTGACACTGTCAGGTACCTGACGCATACACTGAGTTGAAACACACACCTAGAAGCGGCTCTGGCTAAACCAAACAAGCCGCTGGTAGGCTATCTTCCTTAATTGGAAGATAGAGTGTTTTTAGTTTGTGTAATAAGTTAAGGATCTTCAGCTCTATCCTAAGACCGAAACTTACAAATTGATTGAGCCTACAGCAATTCCAGAACATTATTCTGAGAGGGTTTCTGAATGCCCCATGGTACGAGTCTAATTTGAGACGAGCTGGGAATATGTCTGATGTTTGACCACATAAAACATAAAGCCATAGCTTTCCACTAAAGGTTGGAAGAGCACCCAATTGAATCATTAAAGTTATGTTTCAATTATGACGAAAATCATATTTGGAAATATGATAGACCCAGGTTGAGCCTTGTAAAAGGACCGCCGTGAATTAGGCATAACTATAAAGTGAAGACTCCCGGGGCTGGCCAATTCTAAACATTCTTATGTGATTTTTACCCGTCTAAGTTAAACATAGATAATTTTTTTTCGCTATGTAGTAGAAAGGTTTTTTGAGACACTCAGAAGTCGTCTTATGTGAGATATTTTAACAGCCCCCAGTTGGCACCAATAAAAAGACAGATTATACCTCACGCGTTGATGTAATTTAGTAATAAAAACGCGTTATCTTCACGTGATTTTCCGGATTCTTATTGACTTATTGAAGCAAAGGCGGCTGGGCGAATTTCAAGAGCCCGATATACACAGCGCAGTAGCATTAACGGCATTGCTTTCGCAACCCCTTTGTGCTACGCTTTGCCTCAGGGTTCAAGACGTTTTAATTTGCTTGTACAGTGTAATACGGCTGCATAGAGTGGGCAGGACTATTGGGAGCGTGTACACATGATCACTCAATTGCTTCGGCGATCCTAGTATAGAACTAGCTTCGACAGAAAAAAATATCTAGGCCCGCTTCTTTAAAGGAAACTTATGCAGAGAAATATAAATTGTGTCGAACTTCGATCCTGGAGATACACCAAATTAATAATTCCTATGCTGCTATAATATTATGATTTGGGGTTGGGAAAAGTATTAGTTAAGTTCTTTACGGCTTAAGTTTTAATAATTACACATCTATATGCACCAACAAATAAATTCGCGTTCCAAATCGTTCCTTCAGTGTGTTATGGCAAATGCTCTAAATGTATAATTCCTATGCCACTAGAAGATTTGGATTCAGGGCTTAATTTAGCTTAATAACACCATTATTTAGGTTCTTTATTATTTTGATAATTTTATAGCTTAATGTAACAATATTGCTACAAATTTTACACCTAAATATTAATTTTTAGATTATGTCCTGAATGATTCAAAACAAAACTGCTTGCAAAACATTCTATCAACTCCCTTCCTCCCGTATTTTTTCCAATTAACTAGTAATCAGAGGACAGGCTGGAGTCACGGCTACCTGAATTACGCACCCGTGGGCCGGCCACATGTTAGCCGCTTCGGTAATTCCTTTTTATCCTTCCTCTCTCGGACACAAAAGAAACGCTCTCGCCTATCATACACGCCGCGCCGCGCCGGCCCTCTATTGTTTAAACGACTTACTTATTGTCCGAGCTAAAGCGTTAAGTTTCCAGAAATTAAAGCGGGAACGTGAGAGTATTCCAGAGCCGTGTTTTAATAACGTACTGATTATCTATTTATACGCGTCTTTCGCCAAGTCATCATCGGGGCCGTTTTTTTCCCCGGGCTCTCGCCACTCGCACTCTGGGCTGGCCGCGGCGGTAATTTAGAACTTATTTTTAATGCGGAGTAATTTAACCGCATGGTAATTCGTCTCAGAAAAGGAGAGGCCCGAGAGAGATTTTAATTAAATTTTGATTAGTATACATTTATAATTAGTAATGCAGGTTTAATATAGGATTGGTTTTTTGTTGTTGCTTTAACAATGATATACAGCTGAATGAACTTCACTGGCTATCCTGCAATGTAACTTTTCTACAGGTATACATCTGTTCTGTAATAATATAGTTTAGAATAAAATTGTACGCTGAAAGTACTGTACATCACATTATTTGAATAATGCCCGTGTTGTGTATTTCTCAACTATTTTTGCCTGGATGCTAGGATGGATGGACAGATCTAGAATTATGATGTATAATTAACAAATATTAAGACAATTAATGGCAATATTATTTTTGCTTTGAAAATTAAAATAAATCTAATACATACCAAAAAATCTATCTATATACAGCTATCATGCAATGGCTTTTCTGCCGGTAAAGGGAGAAGCTCAAAGGAGTTTAATCACTTGCCAGAACTTCACAGAAACCTTTGAAATCTGTAGAAATTTTGTCATAGATGTGATTGGAATTCTCGCTCCTGCATGTTCAGGACGAGTACCAACTAGACCACTGATCTGGGTCATTATAATAAATGAAAATATACAATCAAGAAGATAAATTTCGCTGCACTGTTATATAATAAAAGTAAATCTAAAAACGCAGGTGGTATTCAAATCACAAATCGTGGTACTCCTTTGATCTCTTTTTATGCGTTGTTTTTAGAGTTTCATATTTAGAATCATATCTAAAATCTTATAAAAAAAACCATTCGCTAGTTAATTCAATTCTCATGCGCACGTTTCTCCGCGAGCTAAGTATCTTTTTATACAAAGATAGTTAGTAGACTGTCAATAAGTCACAAGACTGGTCATTTTTAAAACGCTATATATACTTGTATAGCAGATATTTACCATAATAAGCCGACGATAACCATGTGAAGCCGTCCGATTTTCAAACCAGGAGCGCGCTTGTTACAAGAAGAATATGGTGGGGAAGGCTCGTGATATCATCAATATCATAATTCCTCGCGTAAGTCGGTAGCTACACTCGGCATAATAACCAGGAAAGTGCCCGCCTTTGCCCAGCGACCGCACCGTAGGCTGGCCAGACCTGCAGGCGCTGCACAGCCTTGAGAAATATGCCGCATCCAAGAAAGCCCATTCGGCGGTTTTAATTAGTTTCCATTACAAATCGGCGGCGTAATTGAAAATTACTATTAATTTCATTAATCACGCTCAAATTGCGGAGAACAATGAACAATAAGCGCCGATATTGAATACTTTAATTAACAATTTAATACAACAGCGAAGGCGTGAAATTTAAATCTAATATAACAATACATATTGTATTTATAGCATATTAATTATATTATTAATTTATTTAGTAACGCATGCTCTATATACGTTATTACAGTATTATCACATTCTCAACGCACAGCGCGTATCTTTTAATCAACACTCGATGATGGCGGTTTTTAGCGGACAATTGTTTTTTTTTGTAATTCTCTTATTTTCAGCGTACAACTTAACGTGAAGAAGCGTGAAGGTTTGAAATTTACCTTTAATTTTCATTATCATCCCGTATAATTAAAGTCGGCTCTATAGAAATTCCATCATGTTCCGGGTTTGTTTTATATGTGGAATCATTTATTTTACCACGCTCCCATATAACTTATATTGAATCACCCGGTACGAGCGTAAATGCAGTGTCTATTGTTATTGAAACTGTATTTATGAAATTATTCACTACAGCCGAGTTTTAAATCGCAGTTAATAAGCGGCTTCACTTTTATGGTGATTTTTGAGAAATGCCCACTAATTAATTCGTGTCGAACACGGGCTGGCATTAGGCGTGTTTCCATGTAAATTATGTCGTGTAATTCTCCCCATACATCATAATAATGTATTGTAATCGCGAAAAAATCGAATACCTGCTTTCGATGCAAGTACATGTCAATTTAACCTTTACCTGGGCCCGCAAACGTGTTTGTCTGATTTATCACACTTTTGTAGTAGATTGCCTAATTTACATGCTATTTCGTGTGTAGGGTAATAACTTACTTATTCAACATCGTTCGTTAAATAAAGAACGGACACGTGTTACGTGGCATAAGTGAATGGTTTGCAGCCACATGCAAAGGGATGTATGAAATTTTATTTTAATAATTACGCGCAAATGATCTATTATACAAAATACATTATGTTACATGGTACAGTTTTCAATTATATAGTGTCTTATAACTTGCGTGCAAAAATTAATGGTTGGAAAAGTACAGGGCTGAATACGACTGGAGGAAGAGGAGACCGATCACCGCTACGACTCCTTTTCCATCCAGTCAAATAAAGCAGCCATCCAGCCACCAATCCGATTTAAAAAGTGGATACTGGAGGCATATTATAACTACCACAGAAGACCCTGGAAGACTAGCAAGCCCAGAACATATGACTGAAGAATTAAATTGAAGATTACAACAGGTATATGACAAGTTGAAGGACGAGCTAGAGGAAAGTTTCTATCATCAAACTGTAGGGCTAGGAATACTCTACATATTCACTTGAAAACCAACTCTCTAGTATTTGAAATAGAGTCGCTACAGAGTTGAATCTGGGGGAACAAACATGAAATTCACATATTCTTAGCCGCTACAGCGCGAACACGGTAAAGCCTTGGTTTCCTACATATGACTGATGAATTAAATTGAAGATTACAAGAGTCATATGACAAGTTGAAGGACAGCTAGAGGAAAATTTCTATCATCAAACTGCAGGGCTAGGAATACTCTACATTTTCACTTGAAAACCAACGCTCTAGTATTTGAAATAGAGTCACTACAGAATTGAAACTGGGGGAACAAACATAACATTCACATATTCTCAGCGCTACAGCGCGAACACGATAAAGACTTGGTTTCCTAGGAAACGGTGTCTACAAAAATGGCCGTATTTCACGTCACACATTTCTTTTATGTATATTTAAATAAATCTGGCAATCCAGAGAGCGGTATATTTCAAGTATTAAGAAAATTTCATGAATTACACTGGAATCTGGTGAGTTATTCAATTACATGTACTTAAAACGTATGCTTTAATGTGCAAATGACAAAAACGGCCGTATTTATTGACACCGTTTGCTAGGAAACCAGGACTTAAGTGCCAGAAGAAAACGTCTACCATCAAACTGTGGGGATAGGAATACTCTACATTTACACTTATAAACCGTCTCTCTAGTATTTGAAATAGGGACGCTACAGAGTTGAAACAGGGGAAAAAAGATAAAATTGCATCAAATTCACATTTTCTTCACGCTACAGCTCGAAAATGGTAGGAGCTAGAGAAAAGCGTATATCATCAAACTGTAGGGCTAGGAATACTCTACAGTTTCAGTTATAAACCACGGTCCCGACCAAAACAACAATAGTAGAAAGGGGCAGGAAGTTGCACACAGACTCACGGAGATCAATAGGACCAGAGTGTCTGGAACTTCAACTGGGCCATTCAGACACAGTACAGAGCAAGGAAGGAGGTGTTTAGAAGAACTTTGAGAAGGGTCAGGAACGATGCTGGAAAAACTTATGCACAGAGGTCGACAACGCCCCGTGGGGCCTCCCGTATAATATCGTGATGAAGAAGGTAGGAGCTAGCTCTCCTGGACCGGAATCCACGGGGCCTGGAGGAGTAATCTCAGCCCTCTTCTCACCCGGCACCAGAATAAACTCAGACGATCACGATGAAGACCAAGATACCCAACCTGAAACGACAGCAAGGTGCCTGAAGAAGCAGATATGGGATGCAATCACCAGACTATCCAGAAACAAGTCCCCAGGTCCAGACCGGCTACCCAACAAATTCACTAAGGCAGCTGGAGTGGCAATCGGGAAGCATCAAAGACATAGCCAACAGGTGCATGGAAGAAGGCGTCCTCCCGGGGTGATAAAAGACAGGATGACTGGTGATGATACCGTATCCAGGGATCCCACCGCATATCGACCCATTTGCCTCTTGGGCGTAATAGCCAATGTAATGGAAAGACTCATTGCGGACCACCCAGTCGAGGGCATCCACTCAACAGGAGGGCTAAACGACTGGCAGTACCTACGACTTCCGTAGAGGAAGGTTGAATATGGACGCAATACTAGCGGTCCGCAACATTGTCACCGAGGGGAACAGCGGCTCATGAAGGACACTGCCTGATGGTCACCCTGGGCGTCTCACACGATAACGTGGGTGACCATCAGGGCAGCACTCATTCGCTATGATCCTGCGTAGGTCCCGTGGTACTCTTTGCGGGACCTACGCAGGATCATAGCGAATTATCTGAAGGATAGGGCGATAACGTATGAAGGCACCGCAGAGGCGTCAATATGTGAGGTGACAGCAGGAGTCCCATAGGGATCAGTCCTGGGACCCCTGTTTTGGAATGTCGCCTATGACGATGCCCTATGGCTGAAGCTGCCGGACGACGTGATGGCAATTGCGTTTGCCTGCGATATGTCATCGGGCGGGAACACCAAATGCAAGATGAAGGAGGCCGTGAAGATGATGACAAAAACTGGGCTCAACACCAAGAGCAGAAAGACGGAGGTGGTCCTACTCTCGACCGAGTGACCTTTGCCAACACCGCCATACAAATGATGGGAGAGGAACACTCGATACAGAGAAGTGTCAATCACAACCAGCAGGCACTAGAGGCCGTAGGGAAGTCATACAGAATGGCAAGGCTGCTACTAAATAGAAGTGGCCCGGGTTAAAAGAAGCGCGAGTTGCTGGCGAAGGTGTCGCGCGCCCAACTCCTGTATGCAGCACCTGCCTGGGTCGGGGCAATCAAGACTAAGCAGGGTGCGATACTGATCACCCAGGCATACCGCACCATATCTACAGACGCAGCAGCGGTGTTAGCAGAGGCAACGCTCGCGGACCTACTGTCTGGAGACGGTGTTTTCCAAACGTACCTGCTCCAGATAAAAAAAGACCGCGACGGCAAGATACCGATAATGCTGTGGGACAGATGAACCAGCCCACACTTTATACCGATGTAACTGTGGACACGCTAACGGACCACCATATGGGTCGAACTGGAGGCTACTCCTAGGAAGATCGAAGCCCAGATGTTAGAAGACAGAGCCAAGTGGGAGGCAATGACTGGGTTCTTCCAAACAGTGATAAGAGAGAAATACCAGGGCGCATTTAACAATTTGCAGTAATGAAAATGGAAATGTGAAAATGTGGGAAAACGTGACAAAATGTGTGAAAATGCTGACAAATTTGAGAAAATGTGAGAAAAATGCCAAATATGTCGAAAATGTCAAAAATGTCAAGCCAAAAAAAAATATTTACAAAAGTAAAAATAGTTGAAAATGTTGAAAATGTTGAAAATGTCGAAAATGTTAAAAAAGGCATATAGGTCATGTAATTCGTGTAAGTCGTGCAACCAGATATTTTTTAGATTATTTTATAAAGAAAAAAACACATTCAAAATTATATCTATATATATATATATATAGTGATTTGTTTAGAGACTAAATTTTTAATAGCACTATTTTTGTCAACCCTCCCTTAGTGAATTAAAGTAATTTGCAACTTATACCCAAAACCCATGAACCATATGTATGCACTAAAGTAATTGGAATCCGATTAGTACATCTACAATTACCAAACACAGCCGATTCTCCTATTAAATCCGCCCATAAAAAACCGCATTTATCTAAACGTGTTCTTTTTACACGATTAAAACGATAGCGACGCCGTTTCGAAACCGATCTTAATGGAATCTAAATTGGGAGCAACGACTACAATCCGCAAAAAATGGACTGAATCACACACACACACATTCACGTATAAATCCAGCAATCATATTTACAAAACAATGTCCGATTTTAAACCCGCAATGGATTTATAATTATCTTTTTGTTTTCGTTAAAATTTCACTGAGTAGACCAAAAAGCGGCTGTAGGTTTATTTTTTCGTCCATTCATTCTTCCGCATGGTGCGTTCATTGTACGCAACCGTGAATGAGGAAGTCGCTTTTAAGTGTAATTTAATTTCAGCAATTATATGTGTGTGTGTGTGCCTAAACTCCACGGCTACCGGAATGAAAAATCATTATGTTGCATGTCATAACTTTTTAATATGGAATTAGTTTAGTCATTAGTGTCGATATGAATGCCTTTCTCACATCAATATATGTTTTTTAAAAGCACCGCCTCTAGATAATTAGTGCGCGGTTTAAACGTTTAAATTGTAATTTCATTTGCAAATTTAATTTTAATTGTGGGTTGGTAATTAGTACGCGTTATAAAGATTTAAACGTTTAAATTGTAATTTCATTTGAACATGCAAATTTAATTTTAATTATGGTTAAGGCAGTGTATTTGCCGTGCAAAATGGGATTAATGTGGATGAATGTAAAGCGTCGTCGGTCCACATTATAATGAAGCGTGGGGTCACACACACGCTCACGACGAGCGAGTCATTATAAAATTATTAAAGAATGACAATTTAAAAACAGGAAGACGTATTTTGTACGGTTTTTAACGTGCAATCATAAGCGCATTACCTGTAGCATGAGTTATAATTATAAACATATGTCCGATGAGTGGGACAGGGCGGATCTGTCATTAGGACGTGGGGAAATCAGCAATTAGAAAAATTAACAGCAGCGCTGGTATCGAAATAAAAAGTGAATTAACTCACACAGCCGGTAATGACTGGTCGGCTAATGAAATTTTGTGACTTTGTAGTTTCTCTTAGGCGGCCACCAGTAGCATTAAACCTGACATATCATCATGCCCACACCTTTATTATTATTAATTAGTTATTTTTAATTCTGGTAGCGTCGGGAATTACTTGTAATTGAGGAACAGAACGTAATTATAATTTTTAAAATTAATGGTGCAGCAGCCTCAATCAACCCAACTATGCGCAACGGTGACCGCTCCTGAATTATTTAAACATTATATGCACGCGCATTGGGATTACTTTTTTTGTACCTTCTAAAATTTAGTACCTATTTTGGAGCGATTCTCGGGCCGTGTATAATGAGCCTAAAGGCAGCAGCCCCAGACTTAAATGAAACCGGCAGATTCTGAATTAATTCGAGCTATTAATCTTGCCCGGCCACAATAACTAACGACACAAAGCCTCTGTCGGAATTGGCCACTTGAATTACATTAATGCTAATTCTCGGACACTGCGTTATCGGTTGTTAGACAACTCTTGCTGAATGCGCATTCACGAAAAGCTGTAAAACCCGACTTGTATTGTGTGCATAGGTATGTTCATAACGTCAATAATCACACACTTTGCTGTATTTAGACATTACACTTGTAATTTCAACTTTTTGAGACTGCCTCTTGCAACTTTTATACGTGGTAGCCCATATTGTCTTTATTAAAGGACAAATATCATAAAATGCAACAATACAAGTAACGACTACCATATTCATTCAATGCTATTTGAGTAATATTATCACTAATTTGACCTTCACGCATTATTTTAATTTATTCTTATACTATCATAATATTTTTATTATTTATAATATATATATATAAATATATATATATATATATATATATATATATATATATATATATATATATATATATATATATATATATGACGGTTGAAGTTGTATTAAAAGCAGAGGGTAGGGGTTAGGACTTACTACACTTTATTTAATATAGCTCCCCATGTATATGATAAACTTTCATATACCGTATAGAAAAACGTAGAGTTTTCAATCTAAAATACATCATCAATTTCTATTTATGTATCGTCTGGTGTATGTCGTGTGCGTTTTTCTCGCCGAACAATATGGTCGAGGCCCTGAATTATGAATATAAATGGATAATAACTCTCTGGAGTGTAGGACATTAATCAATTATTATTCTAGTAGTTATATCTGAATGAGACTGACCAATGAATGGCATCAGTGCAATTACCGGGTGTGATTTATGATGTGGAGATGATAGAGATCGCTAGGATTCAATCCTGGACCGGACGTGTGAACCACAGACGTAAATGCAGCGCATAGACTGCGGTTTACACAAGATATCGGACTATTTGATTGCGTAATAAATGTAAAATCAACACTAAAATTTAATTATATATGTACTATATATTATCATTATATATTATTCAAACATGTAGTTAACACTTTAAATATTTAAACATTATTTACAATATCTGTTGTACACAAAGTTATAAAAAAGCAGGTGTTTGAAAATCTCTGCCCAAAGGAGTTATTATAAGTAAATGATCGCAAACATGATTGTTTTATTTTAGAACTATATTCTGCTTATTAATCTACAATGTTCAAATTTTAATATGGGGAAAACATAACAAATACTTTAT
This sequence comes from Lordithon lunulatus, assembly GCA_963942505.1. Lineage (NCBI taxonomy): Eukaryota > Metazoa > Arthropoda > Insecta > Coleoptera > Staphylinidae > Lordithon > Lordithon lunulatus. The sequence continues at coordinate 66,925,143 of OZ012666.1, forward strand.
TAGCTTTTAGATTCACAACATATTTCGCCCGGACGAAGATATATATCCTCGCAAACATGCATTAAGCTATAATTTCTATTCATTATTTAAAAAATAATGAATAGATATTATAGCGATTTAGCCATTAGCGAATTACTTCGACTATATTAGCCATTAAAAGTATAGAAAACTCAAAATTAGCAATTCGATAACATACCATCCTTATACATCAGTACTGTAAATATATATTCATTTTTATTAATGATATTGATCTAATGATCATTGAGCCAACTACTATGTAGTATTAATTATATACCAAGTAAACACACCACCCATGGATTAATAGACCCAAATTCCGTACGGAAAAGAGTCTATTATACGGACTCGAACCGGTAACGGCATGGACACAGTGGCTTCAGACCGTCGCCTTAGACCACTGCGCCACGACCGCCCCATATTAATTTTTTTAAATAAAATAGTAATAAAAAGTTAAATTGCAGTGTTCACTGCCTACGCTCACTTGTGTCGTCTTATGTAACATTTTTGAACACATTTTGGCTAGCACCAAACCAAAAAAAAAGGTAATTCATCCTCACTAATTGAACTACACTGATCAGATCCAACAAAATCGACGTGTAGATCTGTGGATTGCTACCAAGTGAATTCATGCTTATAGATTATTGCAAATTTAAAAATATGTTTGGTATTAAGCGAAACTCGAATTTATATTTCATCTCAACGTTGGAATAGGGTTAGATGCAGCGCACTGAATTTAACCCTATTCCAACTATTCCCTTATCATTTCTATTTGCATCCCAAAACATTAAAAATTCCCCCTGGTCGGTATCAACAGTTTAGAGAAAAGAGATTTTGTTTCTATTTCATCAATGATATTCAAGGATTTTACACCAAATACACCAAACATTTATTAGAGGCTGTTAAGGTCTTTTTAGACAAGACAATTTCTTGACTCAAAAGTTAGTCAAGATGCGAGACAATCTAAATTGCCTCGTATCATACTATCATACAGCAAATTATTTGAAATATTGAATTGGATGGTAGATCGAATGGAAAAATATAACGTGTTCTATTTGTCAAGGACACATTGTATGGGAGGAGGATACATGAATTCATTTCTTGAACAACTTTTGAGCTAAGAAATTGTCTTGTCTAAAACGACCTTTATAGCCAAATTGAAATGACACATTTTTGTTAGACATCTGTAACTGTAACTGTTGGATAGTAGTAAGTACAAAATAATCAAAGCATAAAACAATAATGTTTTGCATGTTCCCTCATCAATTTAGCCATCATCAACTTATAATCGTAATTTCCTTTTACAATCCCCTTCCATTCCACGTGTAATAGCATGCGTACGTGTAAATTAAATCATAACATCAAAGCGCAAACAGCTAATTGATATATTCCCGATCGGCATTTCATAATTTATGACGTGTTTAACCCGTGGAAGAAATTACCGAGCATCCTGACTAAATATACCCGCCACACATACACAAGCGAAATTGTATGAAACTCAACAAACAAACAAAACAAAAAATACATTCTTATAATAAATACAGCCCGTTTAATGAACAAGCGTACATGCGTTATTAAGCATAATTTTTCGTAATTACAGTTTCCCGGGGACGCGCCCGGTTTTATACGGGACACGTCGAACAATAATTATCGCATAATAAGCTTAGCCGGTTCACTTTTTTTTTTCTTGGCCAGGATCCTAATGACCGCGAGCGCATCGAAAAACGTAATTCTATAATTGGGCTGCGCGCCGGGAATGGCGTCAGGTATATTGGGGTTGGGACTAATCGGATTGTGCATTAAATGCTGCAGGATGCCGGCGATGAAAACAAATTTTTATAATTTCAGCAGTTGTGCGAGGGAATTAATTGAGGCGGGCCTAATTAAGGGGGGGCAACTGTTAGCTACTAGAGGGGAATTAAAATATTAATTTATTTCGGGGGTTTAACTGGAATCAATTAGCTGGCCACCAGCGGTGATGGCTATTTTAATTAAAATGTTGTTTTGAATGATATTCATACAAAAAAACTTCTATCTTTATAAGACTATCAGCCGTGAGGCTTTTCCGCCGATCAAGGGAGAAGCTCAGAGGAGTTTCATCACCCGGTATTCACCTTAACTTTACAGAAAACATCTGAAAAAACTGTGAAAGGTGATTCGCTCCCCGCTGGGGATCGAACTCAGGCTCCCTAATGCGCAGTACGAACCGGACGACGCCTCTAACCACTCAGACACTGAGCTGGGTTGATATTCATATTATTTAAATTTTTTAGATTTCGAATAGTTTTAATGCTACAGTTTTTTTTAATATGGGTTCTTGGTAGAGATGTCATAGGGATAGTAACCTATATAGTTGAGGGGGTCCGTGGCGCAGTGGTCTAAAGCGATGCCATTGCGTGCAGGAACGTTGGTGGTTCGAATCCACCGCTAGCAGGGACATTTTTCAACAAAGAATTAACCCGACTAGCATATCATGGACGTTGTATGAGGCACAATAGGTGCGTGAAGGACCACAGTGCACACAGCCCAGGGGCGTGGGCTGTACTCGCCGTAAAAAAAAACCTATATAGTTACCGACGCTACCAACTAGAGGAATTAGTAGACCGAAATAATATAATGTCTAAGGCCCTATTCCCATTGAGCATTGATATTGAAAATGAAGAGATCTTCATGTCGCCGTCGGAACTAAGTAAATGGAAGGCCACAGAGTCGCCCGTGACGGAATCGATACCGATAAGAAACCGAAAAGAATCCTTAATCGATTGGTTAATGACATGGGTTAGCAATCCGGAAAGCTCAGACTCGGAAGAAGGAACTAAAATCCAGGCAACCAAAAGGAAAAAGCTGCCAGAACATCAACAGACTAACAGCGAGGAAGAGGATGAAGGTCAAGATTCTGTCACACAGCTGCCGGAACTCCGGGACGTCGTGCTAAGACTGGACGATACGGCACGAAAACCAGTGAGCAAAGCCTGAAGGAGAGCACCTACCAGGGCATCCAACACGTAAGATAAATCGCCGAGGCGAACGAAACAAAGGAGCTAGTAATCGAGACCTCGAGGTTGCAAGCACACGACCTGAGAAAGATGACGGAATACCTCCTAGTAGGATCAAGGGTTCGTGCTATAATATAGGACCTAGAAGAACAACATACACCGAGTAATCCTCAGGGAACTACTACTGAGGCAACACCCAAGGCAAGGAAGGGGGAGAATCCTATTCATGTCGGCTAAGGGACAGACCAATGCGGACCTAGTCTGGAGAATTCGCGACATTGACGACGGGGATAACAACGTCGCCTGGCTAGCAAAGACAGACAATAGCCACCTCCGGATTAGGGTGAAGGGCAGTGGCAGTGGACGAACTACCATCAACGCCAGGCAACCGAGCACCAAGGCCAGAGTCAGGAGATCCGGAGTTACCTTGCACACGGACCTCCTGACAATGTGAGCTGAGGTCGAGACGAAGAGAACGGCCCGAAACGAGACGAAGAACATAACGGTTTCAACAATCGAGAGAGGTGCGAACGAACTTGGAACAACAAGAATTAAAGTGGGCATGGTCCAATATAGAGTCGCCAGGCGGGAAGAGCTACCGCAGGGCTGCAGTTGCTGCTGGTTAGATGGCCACCGGGCTCTCGAATGCAGTGGGGAAAACAGACGAAACATGTGCCTGAGATGATGCGAAGAAGGCCACTAGACCAGGCAATGCAGAAAGCCAACCGCATCCTGCGCGATTTGCAAAGCAGAAGGCCATGCAGCAGGGATCCCTGATGGCCAATTAAAAGAAGAACAAGGGAAGAGGCAAAGCACACGACCAGAGGCAACGGCGGAGGGAGCTAACTCCCCCAAAACATAGAAACCAAAACAAGGAATGTACAAGAGAACTAGGGTGGGAAAGAGCAACCCCGAAGACCCGGGATCCCAGCCCTAGGTCCAGCAACTTTCTCTCTATAGGAAAACTTTAACGCCATCTGGCGACACCACAATAATTAAGAATGCACTAATATAAAAAAAAAATAATGTTTTATTTAATGTTTGCTTGATATGTACTGATATAGTGATGACATTTACAAATGAAGCAAAATGTTGGTCAAATGGCCACCGTTTCTTTGTTGGCAGGAATGCACTCTTTTGAAGAAATTTTGCAGTAGATTTTGCACTAAGGGCTACTAGATTTCACGAATTTGGTGAACAATTTCTGCTTTGAGTTCCTCAATTGTTTCAGGGTTATTCGCATAGACCTTACTTTTCAAAACTCCCGCAGAAAATAATCTAAAGGAGTTAAATTGCTCCTTCTTGGCGGTAAAAACGGGAGATGACACGACCTGGAGACTTGGTTTTCAACGTCATTATTTCGCGTGCGGTGTAACAGCCATTCTGTTGAAACCACATCTCATTGAAGTCCATACCGTCTTACTCTTTCCAACAAAGTGTTTGAGATATCAGTACAAAGCCATTCGAATAAAATATGTAAGTGTGATTTCACCTCTTAGCAGTCTACATATCTAGATATCGCTTTTGATAGATCTGTGAAACTCAGCTAGCGAAGATGAATTCATAAAATCTCTAGTGGTTTATGTACAAACTAATGCAACATTCTCTCTAGAGTATCCCCATATGGCGAAAGTTCCATTACAGTAGTATATAAACCACTAGAGATGTTGTGAATTCTTCCTCACTAACTGAGCTACACTGATGAGATTTAATCAAATCGAAATCTAGATATGTAGATAGCTAAAAGGTGAATTTACAATTATATATCTTATTCAAAATGTCTTGATAGGAAACATATGAGCCTGTGAGAATGAAAGTGGTGTAATTCACATTTTAATTGTTGTGAAATGGAGATGAGTTTGCGTTTGGTATTTATGTAAATCGACGTGCGCACTAACAGATTTGAAGTCTATTTATTCGTAAATAAAAATGTAACTGCATACGTCGATTTACATAAATACCAATCGTATCATCTTCTCCTCTTCAAAACTATTCAAATGTGACTTACGCCACTTTCATTCTCATATATCTGTCTTATCGTATCGCCTCCATGTTTTATCTTGTTATTCGGTGTTCACAAACGACACCTAAGAGATATTTACCCTGTTTAATTAAGGGGTTATATACCTTTTTGTGCGGAAAAATTGAGGAAAGTTTGAATTTTTGTAAAGGTATGTAGCAATAATTTTTTTACATCAAAATTATAATTTATTAATAGTAGTATTAGTTTATAAAAAAAATTTCATATTTGGCGAAGTAATGGCCCTTTCCCCGAAACCCTCTTTCTTTGATGAGGCTTGCGGTGATCATCATGAAAGTCAATTGAAATCATAAAACTCAACAAATTTCACTAGTACAGGGACCTTCCTAGTACTTGAACGATTATATAAATAAATATTTTGTTTTTTCAGCATACGGGAACGTTTTTCCCAAAAACTCAATGTTTTGAGCTCTAAAAATTTTATTATAAAATTCGTATTTGCAAAATAAAAATGTATACATAAAAAAGGAATCGTTCAAGTACTGACAACATTAATTACAAACAATTCAAAAAATAATTCTTCATTTATTAACCGAAGAAGATCGGTCAAATAGTTTTTCGGCAATCGTGATCACGGCAAACGCACTTTTGGAAAACACGATTTCGAGATCATCCAGTTTAGCGTGTAATTTTGTTTCGGGAATCCATAGTGATTTTGTGAAAAGACGGCAAAAAGAAAAAAATTCGATAATCGATGCTAACGCTTCGGAAGCTCGTATACAACTGATTATAAGGGATTTGTCACAAAACATACGCGATTTGAATGGTCGAGAATGGAGTAGATGTTCCAGGAAACATCGCACCCCGCTTCGAAATGCTGTAACTTTCGATCTATTGCTCGTATCTCCATGAAAATTTCGTAAAATATTCTCAAAGAGTTTTACTTTCAGATAAAGCAATAAAAAAATCGATTTTTTGAAGAAAATAAAGGTATATAACCCCTTAATGAGGCTTTTATGAATAATTTTTAATATTTATGTATATTGTTTGTTTTAACTGTAACGGAATTTAAAAATATGTTTATTGGAGTAATTAAATTGCTCCTGGTTCAAATAAATAAAATATAAGCAATAAAGTAAAACATTTGTTGTAAGATTAAAATAACTCCAAATAAATAGTTTATAATCAGTTTTTCTCTCTCATAACAAGCTAAATAAAATTTTAGATGTGTGGGTGCTGCTGATTTGATATGTACTTATTATATATTCATGGCATATGTAATTTCATGTGATGGATATTTCACATCAATAAATGTACTCACCTTACTTTACTTCTAGAATCAATATAAATATGTGACGTTATACCTAATTATCACTTTGATAAAAGTTGTGTAATTCATGTTATTCAGAGGCTGCCTCAAAGTTTATAATCCTATAGAAGAGCATTGTTTATACTATTGACTTACCCGTTAATTGAAGTCTGAGTCATGAACCATCCCAGGAAGGTCTTAACGAAAGAGTGCCAAACCTGCGTCATAATCCAATCCGATTTTTCTTCAGACCTCTCCAGAAATGACAGGGTATCTGAATCAACTTCCAGTTGTACGAATTTGGTTTGGAGTTCTTCGGGTAAAACCGTCAGGTTGCATGAATACCACTGAAATTTAAAAAATACAATTACTGTGATTAGAGGTGTAGTAGCGAATATAAGATTGGTGCTTATTAAGACTTGTATAAATAAATATCAAGTAGTCAAAGTGAGCTTGTTATGTATGATGAATTGATTCAATACATCGAGTACAGAAGAACTGAAATAAATAAAAATGATACAGCTAACCCCCTAGGAGGAAAGTTAAATGCCATCTGGCAGCCCCACATCAATTAGCAATGCACACCCATATGGTAATAACCGTCAATATGCTCATGCCATCAGGATTATCGGGTAGTGCCCTCTAGGAAATAATATTCCAACAGAGTGCTTGAGATATCAGCACAAGGCCAATCTTATAAAACATATATAAGTGTGAATCCACCTTTTAGCAATGTACATACCAAGATTTCGATCTTATTAGATCTCATCAGTGTAGCTTAGCTAGTGAGGATGAATTCACACAATATCTCGAGTGGTTGTCATACTTATATATGTTTTAAAAAACTTATAGTTGAAGGCAAAGTAGAACCGAGAGCAGGGCTTTCGATTCGATTGACCGAGCTTGGAAGTTAGTAGGTACCGGGTTGTCGAGTCGCTGTAGAATGTTTAGTAGCGTCACCCCTGTAGGGTAAACGACAGAGGAGGAGAGGAAACTTTAATCTGCTAACTTTTTTGTTAATTTCGAACAATTTAAGTGAGGCCACTTTGCTACTCCAAGCGATAATTTGTCTATGGTCAAATTATTCTGTATCTTCGCTTAATCCTTTGATAATTGTATATTAAATATTGTATATTAGGAGGCAAAAATCTAAATAAGGAGGAAAAAGGAAGATAAACAATTACTTGGAATATCTTATTCCAATGAACATTATTAAAGAAAGCGGACAATTAGGCAGCAGAAAAAAATACCAAGAGATAAAAAAAACTGCAAGCACACGAAATGTAAAATTATTAATATTTTTGAGAATTTGTATATTTAAAGTAAAAATTATAATAATAATATACGAAGATCAGTAATGTGTTTAGCCTATACTGATGAATACATCCGATTCCGATTAACCTGCCATTTCAAGCACACCAAACGAATAAAATCTCGAATTTTACGAGATAAATTTTATGGGCCGCCCCCCCAAAACGCAGCCGATTTAATTCATAATTTAATGTCGTTTACAAGAGTTGAGGCCGGGGCGTTCTTGTAATAAACGCACGCCGGTATCACGTGGAATTAATACGCGGGGCGTGTATAAATTATCCAGAAAGTGACAGAGAATCAGCAGCCGGACAAAAAGTGAACCCCCAGTGGTATTTTTATGGCGTTCGGCAACACCAAAACTCTGGCGGCTATGACCATTCTCCGCGTGCCTCACCGTGCCCGAAAAACCGTCCTTCTGCTGCTGCTGGAAATTGTTTTGTCTTCTCTACTTTACTGCGCGCACCATTGACGGCTCCCGATTGTTATAAAACAGTGTTTTTGCCCCTTTGTTAAGCCATCATACAACGAAATGTTGACCGCTCTGGGCCCCCGCGAGCACCAGCCCCGCGAGTAATTCAGTTGGTGAAACAAGGGGCAAATATTTAAATACATAATAAATATTTTATTCTCGACTGCTAGCTGGTAATGACACAGTTTTATGCCGGTACGGAAATGAATGTTCGATTACAATGCCGTGTACAGACAATAATTTGATGCAGTCGTGTTTGTTAGCCGCGATGAGGAGCAATCAAACATATGTTATGATAATTAAACACTCTTTGCGTTATGTGCTCATAATGTATGGTTGATTTATATTCGTATGACTTCCTGTGTGTAAATGTATTATAATATGTCTTTTTTGTTCATCTAGAATAGCGAATTTTTACAAATATGATGCCTAGGAATTATGTATCGTTTTATTTAAATTGTTTGATATCGGGTAGGTGTGTACGTTCGTAGCCATCTTATGTTTATTTTTATAAACAATATATATATATATATATATATATATATATATATATATATATATATTATGAAACTAATACAACGAGGAATTGGGCGAATGAAGTAGAAAAAGAAACGATATTAACCAGTAGAAGTGGAAAAGAAAATAGTCCAGAACATAATACTGGTAGTAGATTACTAGTCCCAAGTAGAGTAATCAGGTGCCCTAAGATTGTCGATTCCATCCCTAGCACTCTTATAATTAAATTGCAAACATTTGAAATCATATCGTTGGTTTCTTAAAAAAAACATAGTATATGAACATATATAAGTGTGAAACCACCTCTTAGCAATCTACATATCTAGATTTAGATCTCATCAGTGTAGCTCAGCTAGTGAGAATGAATTCACACAATATCTCGAGTGATTATATACTAATGTAATACAACTAACCCCCTAGGAGGAAAGTTAAGCGTTTAACTTTCCTCCTAGGGGGTTAGTTGTATTATATTCATAGCATATGAATAATTATTATTCCAATATGTTATTTTGTTGACAATAGGTGTATATATTGAGCTGAAATAAATTACAAATTACATTACATTACATATGAATTTTCACAGTTTTTTCATTATCCCAAACATGACTTTCGAGAACATTTAAAAAACCTATTTATAAAAACTTTTTAGATATAAAGTATGTTACTAAAAAAACTAGGATTCTGTGCAAATGCTGTAAGAACCATAGGCAGGAGAGACGTCGATGATTGTCTATTCTATAAGTTCAGATGGGCTGGTAAGTAGAAGACTGGTCTGTTACCGATAGTATGTTATTTTCTTTAAATAAAGATGTTATTCTCTCTTATTATAGAAAAGCAATATTTATTTGTAAAAAAAAAATCAGTAGACATTATAATTATCTATATTAAGTTTTGAATAAATTTAATAACGCATAACATGAATAGAATATATCCTCTGAACAATATACAAATTAAATAATCGAACCATATTATCCAACCCATACAAAATAATGATCAACTTATTTATTATCACAGTTATAATCACGGCAATTCAACTCCACAATAATAATATTTAGATGCGAACATATGCAGCCAACAAATTAAACCTCACTTGCGTTGTAACATTGATACAGCGCAACATCGTGTGTGTTTGGATTTATTAACAGCATCCGGGTGGCATGTACGTATGTTTGTATTGTATTATTATTAATTTCTGCCGCCAGCGCGTTGTGCATTATTTTAATTTAATTTGCCATTCCGCATTTTATAATTGGCCACGTTTAATTAAAAACTCAATTTATTTCGTCGTATAACGATTAAAATCTCGCCAGACGTGTCGCGAAAAATGCATATTTTTTTAATCGACCGGAATAAACGAGCAGCGAAATAATGTTTAATAGCCGTTGATTTGGTCAGCTGCGTTTGGTTTAATTAGTGCCGAGATGACGGGACAGTTTTAATTCAGCTGATGTATAATACCGTAGCCGCGCTGGCTTACAAATCTACAAATTACATTTCGAGCATTGTGTGAAACATGTTTTTTATTTGTGCGTGCGTTTATTTATTTATTTACGTTGCTGTCAGCGAAATGTAATTTGGTGTGACTGTGTGCCGTAATTATCTTGCACTCGCCTATTGTTGTCGCCATCTTAATATATTACGGCTGTCAGCAGCATGGACATATCTAAAATATATAGAGCGATAATTATTTAATGAAGTTTAGCGTTTTACCTTGTTATATTTGCTTTATGCAAGGGGGCTTATCTTATCCTTATATGTAGTGCAAAACGTCATGTTAAGTGAACAGCTATGTTATAGCTTGGATGTATGCTATATATTAAAAGGCTTTCTATAGTAAATTACTATATGAACAGTTGTTGTTATGAATATCACTTAAACGTCTAATCATAACTCTTCATTAAAGATTAATATTAGATAAAAACATTTCATTGCTTAAATAAAAGTTCACAATTCGCACCATAAAATATGTAATCCAACAGTTATGACTATCAAAATATAAATCATGGTTGATATCTATTTACACCATTACCAAACTAAAGGATTAGATAAAAAAAAAGTGAATCAATTAATATTAGTGTGTGTACAATGTAATCTCTGCATAAAAGCTTGTTTATAAAAATAGCCGTCTTTGTGTTGATCGCATGTTTATGTCCGCATTTAAATGTGTAAACTTTTTAAAAGTTTTAAACGATTTTCCCGATAAACATTACGTGTGAGATAGCCGAATGGTCTCGCAGCAAGGATATATTTAGTAAGAAACTTTCATTTCGATTTAAATAACGCTTTCTTAAATAATAATGCCAAGATAGGCAATCATCAATCAAGGACGATTTTTTATCGCGCTGAGGGGCGGCGGCGTTCGGTCGTTTTTATCTATCGCATCTTTTCCGGGACACCATTGGTTATCGGTGCATTAAGTTAATGCATATTTGGTTCTAAATTTACATTTGGCTGATTGGGTAAGGATGATGGAAGCTTGGTCTCTGGAGACGCATCCATCACTTACCTGGTGGAGGAGCAGCGCTCTCCGCCGGCTCTCTAGCCTACCGCCTCCAACCCCCCCGCAGCGTTACGACTCGTATGTGACACATTTTGAATTCTTTAATAATTCCCAGAGAATATAAAGTAGACTGGTTGCAATTTCAACAGACGACGCATGGATATCATAAATAATTGTTGTGTTTATACTAAAGCTCTAAATTATTTAGTAATATGATTAGACATATTATTTCGTCGATAATGTCCACAATAAAAAAAATCAAATCATGTATTTTTTTCTCCTAGCGTATCTACTAAACGTGCCCGCATTTCACAGTTTAATACGTGTGCCTTGTAATTACACCGCCATGGGAACAAAACGTAGAATTTTAAACGTCGTTCCACATAATAATCGAAATTAATAAACAGCGCGGTCCAGTTGAAAAAGCTTTAATTAAAATTGATTGTGAAGTGTACCAGAAAAAAGGCCACGGCCAATCTAACAAACACCTTTGTGCGAGAAAGTTTCTGGTTTTGTCGAAGAAAATACGTAGAGATAATTGTAATAACGGTGATATAATTAAATATTCGATTCGATAGGCTTTTTGTGCGCAAAAGGGCAATTGTTGCGAGATTATGTAAGTTATTTTAAGCGAATTTCTTTTAGTTACTTGATCATAAACATTATATATTGGATTATTAAGGCGTCTAGTTTGTGATAATTCATTGTAAAGAATAACAAAAAAGATAACCAGTTCAGTAACGGCGTATAAGAGTGCTGTTTATTTTCTAGAAAAAATAATCAAAAATGATCTGAATTTATAAGATACACATTATACAGGATGTGTATCTTATAAATTCGGATCCTATTTGATTATGATGTAAAGTTCGCCGTCAGACAGGAGATTGAATCAATTAAATACAAACATTAAATGAGGCTGTGAGAATGAAATTGTAGTAAGTCACATTTGAATTGTTTTGAAAGGGAGAAGATTTTGCGTTTTGTATTTATGAAAACCGATTTGCACACTTAAAGATTTCAAATGAATTTATTCATAAATACAAATTTAACTAGGTACTACTAAACCCAATAAAAAGTCGTTCATACTGTATGTGACCAAATATATAGTAACTATATATAATATAAAGTTAAGTAGAATAATTAAAATATTCGATCAGCTATTGGAAAATTGCCACCGAATTAAAAAACTATAAATAGTTAAAATCTCGAATGACAATGTATAGTAATTACTTGGCTGGAACGCCGCGTATGAAAACTCTTCGAATTTCTCCAGCACCAAAGGTAATAGGAACGGTATTGCTTCGTGAAATATAAATCTGACAATGCAACGGTTTTCGGTCGCATATGCATGTTTAATATTTCTTTCCGGAAACGGTTGAGTGCATTACGACGTGATATACGCATTATTATAAATATTTAATAGTGAACGAAGGGCTCCAAACTCTCTCTCCATCCCGTGTGAAGTGGAACAGGCGGGCTCAGCAGGATGCAAAATAGGCGAACGCGCGCGTGTGGCGTATAGGTGTCTGGGCGACCCCCACAAATTCAGCGACATTGGGAATCCACGAGGAATAAAAAGATTTACGATTTTCACGTGCACATAGGAAAACATACAGGGGGGGCTTGATTAGAAAATGTTTTTATTGCGCTACCTTGCGTTGCGCTGAAAAAAAAATCCATACGAACTCCTTATAAGGAACTAATTGTTAAATGACACTTTGAATTCCATCCGGCGTTACAATTAACATATCTTCATGCAAAGGCAAACGCCGAGACCACCTGTATAAAAATGACGTACAGATGCGAATACGCCGACCGACCGGTTACAGTAATTTATAGGAGTTTACGAGGTGATATTTCAAATATTCAATCACTTACGCGTTATGGTTAGACTGTTTGTAGTGCAGATGTACCTTATCTCACGGTAGGGTACCGCGCCTGTCGCGAATTAACCACCAACCTCAATTAAAATACAGGTTTCAGGATGGCAAATGAAAACTATTAAAACGCAGTTATGTGCACTATTTCATAATAATACCCAGCGCGTTCGCAATTTATACATCGTACCGATTAACACTAATGTTAAACGGAGAAACACTGCGCTCGTTTATAATTATCCACTTGGTTTACGTCCATAAATCCGTTAAAAACGTCAAAATTTACTCACAATTGGTAACTGTGGATATAAATTATTAAGTGTTAGGTAATTCATGGGTGTCCCAATGTATAAGCTAGTTGAATTAATTGATAGGTGTGATTAAAAAATATATATATATAATTTTAATAGACACGTAAAATTATCTAACTAATAAAACAGATAGTAAACCCAAAATATATTATCCCGTGTTGATATAAAACATGAATTTATAATCTGATTGAATTACACGGCTGAGTAAATTACGGGCGAACATAAAATAGAAGGGAAAAAAAGCGTGTTGCACTGTAAACCGATAGTAACCCAAACCGCAGACAATTACTGTTCTCTTGCGCGAAACAATGACATACACACACACACACAGCCATACCGGCTCCCATTCTTTTCATCTTAAATTCTCTGGGATATTCAATAATCTCCGAGGGCAAAACAAAAGCGCGCCATCGCGAGCACCCGGGGATATATCAGAGTTATTTTCCGTACTTACGAATGCGAATTTAAAATGTAGCAGAGTGTCAGAGAGTGTGGGATTCGATTCCAATACTCGATACATATATTTTTACTTAAGGGTGGCACCAGGGCCGGGGTCTCTCCACAATATATCGGAATTTATGTATTCCAGAATACCTCGCGGCGTACTCGATCACATTTTGATTGCGAGTAAAGTAAAATAGTAGTAAAAAAAATATATATATAAATTTTCCCGTTTCCGATGGATTTTACTTATTGTTTTATTATAGTTGGTATGTATGTTCCCAGTCGAATATAAATAGTTTCTCTCAAAAAGTGGTTGTATGTCTTTTAGAAGGTAACATTAGTTTATTACAACGATCCTCGTGCCTTTTATTCAAGTGTCTATTCCTAATGTTTTTATTATTATGCTATACATTTGTACTCTTCTGGTATCAGAAGTTGGTTCATTAAGTTTTATTTGCATATAAAAATAATTATAAAAATACATTTACATGAAAATACTTCAAGTAAATATACGTCATTAATGGCAGCCTCGGCTGCTCCAAGGACTGTATGCAAGAGGACACCGCATCGCATGGTGAAATAAAATAAAAAAAAATAAATCATTGGTCGTCATCGAACTGTGATCTGACAGGGATATTTGGCGGTCAATTTAAATATGATTGTGATCGCGCCAGATCGGATTTATGTATTTGACAGCGCAACACGATTGGGTGGGGAATTAGCGGAAAATTTGAATCTGCTCTAGTGTTGGTAGTATGCAAGAGCAATATAAAGTCTTTGGGTAGGGTAATAGATGCCATTTTTTTAAGTAGTATATTATAAAATTAGACAAGTAAAAGGAATTGTATTTAATTTTATACTGCTATTGCATACTACCAACATTTTAAGATTTTTTGTGTTATTCTTCTCTAAAAATGTATGAAAAACTCAATTATAACGACCCCCAATGAGGTAACTTCATTATCTTAAAATTTATAACTTGTCAAAGTTGAAATTTGTATTATCACACATTCCTGTAAAAATACCTATTCATCATAAAGTAATTTTAAGATTTTTTGTGTTATTCTTGTCTAGAAATGTATGATAAACTCAATTATAAAGACTACAATGAGGTATCTTCATTATCTTCAATGATATTGCTTGTAAAAGTTGAAATTTGTATTATCACACATTCCTGAAAAAGTAACTATTTATCATGATGCAATTTTAAGATTGTTTGTATTATTCTCATTTAAAAATGAATGAAAAACTCAATTATAAAGACTCCAATGAGTTATCTTCATTATTTTCAAAGATATGGCTTGTAAAAGTTGAAATTTGTATTATCACACATTCCTGCAAAAATACTTATTCATCATGATGCAATTTTAAGATTTTTTTGTTATACTTGTCTAGAAATGTATAAAAAACAAAATTATAATACTACAATGAGGTATCTTCATTATCTTCAAAGATATGGCTTGTAAAAGTTGAAATTTGTATTATAATACATTCCTGCAAAAATGCCTATTCAACATGATGTAATTTTAAGATTTTGTGTGTTATTCTTATCTAAAAATGTATGAAAAACTCAATTATAAAGACTCCAATGAGTTATCTTTATTATTTTCAAAGATATAACTTGTCAAAGTTGAAATTTGTATTAACACACATTTCTGCAAACATACCTATTCATCATAAAGCAATTTTAAGATATTTTGTGTTATTCTTGTCTAGAAATGTATGAGAAAACTCAATTACAAAGACTACAATGAAGTATCTTCATTATCTTTAAAGATATGGCGTGTATAAGTTGAAATTTGTATTATCACACATTCCTGCAAAAGTACCTATACATCATAATGCAATTTTAAGATGGTTGGTGTTATTCTTATATAAAAATGTATGAAAAACTCAATTATAAAGATTCCAATGAAATATCTTCATTATCTTCAAAGATATGGCTTGTAATGTTTGAAATTCGTATTATCACACATTCCTGCAAAAATACCTATTACTCATGATGCAATTTTAAGATTTTGTGTGTTATTCTTGTCTAAAAATGTATGAAAAACTCAATTATAAAGACTCCAATGAGTTATCTTCATTATCTTCAAAGATATAACTTGTCAAAGTTGAAATTTGTATTAACACACATTTCTGCAAAAATACCTATTCATCATAAAGCAATTTTAAGATATTTTGTGTTATTCTTGTCTAGAAATGTATGAGAAAACTCAATTATAAAGACTACAATGAAGTATCTTTATTTCTTCAAAGATATGGTGTGTATAAATTGAAATTTGTATTATCACACATTCCTGCAAAAGTACCTATTCATCATAATGCAATTTTAAGATTGTTGGTGTTATTCTTATCTAAAAATGTATGAAAATTCAATTATAAAGATTCCAATGAGATATCTTCATTATCTTCAAAGATATGGCTTGTAATGGTTGAAATTTGTATTATCACACATTCCTGCAAAAATACCTATTACTCATAATGCAATTTTAAGATTTTGTGTGTTATTATTGTCTAAAAATGTATGAAAAACTCAATTATAAAGACTCCAATGAGGTATCTCCATTACCTTCAAAGATACGGCTTGTAAAAGTTGAAATTTGTATTATCACACATTCCTGCAAAAATACCTATTCGTCATGATGCAATTTTATTTTTTTTTATGTTATTCTTATTCAATATGTATGAAAAACTCAATTATAAAGACCGCAATGAGATATCTTCATTAGCTTCAAAGATATGGCTTGTGAAATTTGTTTTATCAAACATTCCTGAAAAAATACCTATTCATAATGATGCAATTTTAAAATTCTTTGTGTTATTCTTGTCTAGAAATGTATGAAAAACTCAATTATAAAGACCCCAATGAGATATCTTTATTATCTTCAAAGATATGGCTTCTTGAATTAGAAATTTGTATTGTCAATGTTTTCTGCTTAAGAAAACTATTCCTCATTATGTAATTCACGGTTTTTATTTATTACACTACTCAAGAAATGTTTTAAGAACTCAATTTAAAAACTCTAAAGACCATGGTTATATATCTTCATTGTCTTCAAAGATATGGCTTATTACATTTCAAATTTATATTATCTTGATTTAGGTTGGTTTTCTGTGTACAGATCGAAAACCTGCGACAGGGCCTGGAATTACGTCCGAGCAAGGTCAGAAACATAGTAAAGCTAGATAGAACTAATGACTGATAGTGAACAGGAATACAATAATTTCAGAATTAGAGTCAAGTTGTCTAGAAACGGTCAGAAAGGACCGTAGGTGCAAATAGAGACTATCGTATCTAAGGACAAAGACAAGAAAGCTGTTCAACCAGGTTAAAATAACTGGCAACTAGGGAACTTATACAAAAGAACATATTCTAAGAATGCGTCCCGACAGGAGAATAAATAAATACACTCCACATGATGATATCTGATAGGGCAGAATGGGAATCTCCGATAGCAGAAGAACTTAAATAAAAAAAATATTTTACCATGTAAAATATGAAAAATCTTCATTCTATATAATTGTCACTCTAATTTATCCAATCTCATCATTCAACTTATAATCAGCTGCCTCTCACATCTCGCAGATATGTCAATGTTATTCAAACCCCAATAATATGGAATATATAATTTAGACTGATTTCATCTTGATACAATTGTGAATCCAGGGTTTTTAGTTTTTTTTTTTAGTCAAAAAAGGTTTATTTACTTTCGGGTTTGATTGAATTCGTTTGTAATTTTACATATATAATATAAGATCTTTTTATATAACTAACAAAATAGGACAGAAAACCCAGCTGGGAGGCGTCTCGTACTGGGGAACAAGAACTGGAGTTCAAACCCCATCGTGGCAAATTTTCGCGAATCACATTTCAGTTTTTCAGAGGTTTTCTTGTGAAGTTCAGGTAAATACCGGGTAATGAAAACTCCTCTGAGCATTTCCCTTTGCCGACAGAAAAGTCTCACGGCTGATAGCTCTATAAAGAATGTAGTTTTTTTTTAGGAAACAAAGCCTGAAATTCAGGGGAGGGATATTTTCAATTATATTATTTATTGTGAACATACTAGTAATAACTAAATATGAATTAAGTATTTTTAAATAATAAATGGTCTAAAACATTGCACATTTCCACTGATTTCTCCTATCTTTATTTGAATAGATCATAAAATAACGAGCGTAGTTTACACATAGTATTTATATACTCCACATCTCAATAGAAACAACAATTTAATTGCAAGAAATCACATAAAACTAATGGGTAAAATTTAATCTACATAATAATTATATTCATTTTAACACACAAATACAGGCTATTAAAGCAAGAGTGATAATTATTTTCTGAATAATTAATACCAAGTGGTAGATGCACACCGTAATTATATTCGTAGATAATTGGTGTCATTAGAGAAAATTAACTCGTCGCAAGGAATTTTAGTAATTAACACCAATTGAGGTGATTTATATATTGCAGCCCAGATGAATGGTTTTAATGAAGTTTATTATACATATATAACTTTTTCCCGCAACTATCTGCGAATATATTACATTATGTATTAGCATAGCGCCCCGGGGATCAAAAAGGTGATTTTTGCATTATATATCAACGGTAACACTTCATCTCGGGGTACCTTTTTTAATTACCGACGCACGGGATCGCAAAACGAACACGAGACTATTTAACATATTCCGTGAAGAATAACACACTCTATACGAGCGGATTGTTTTATTGCAACGTATGAATAATAATGTGCACCTCACCACAGGCGCGATATCTTATGCATACAAGATATTATAAATATTCATAAACTGTTGCATTTTGACGAGCA
The DNA here is from genome assembly GCA_963942505.1 of Lordithon lunulatus. Lineage (NCBI taxonomy): Eukaryota > Metazoa > Arthropoda > Insecta > Coleoptera > Staphylinidae > Lordithon > Lordithon lunulatus. Next base: position 66,943,704 of record OZ012666.1, read on the forward strand.
CCTGAAGTGATTATTCCCGTCCTGACAGGAGAGGGAATTGTATCATTAATTACCTAAGTGCAGGAGAGGGAAAGTAACGCGAAAAACATCGCGCCGCCTCGAGGAATAAATTGAAAAGTTTCCCCTTCATTAAACCGTCCGTCCATCCGTCCAATTGATGATTTCATTTCGAATATTTCACGACGATTGTATTAATTCCAGCTCTATTTTAACAAGATTTCCTGATTACATCTTTCTATATTTCACGGGGAATTAACTTTGAACTTAAAAAGCAAAATATAACCCTTCAGTCAATATTGATGATTCTATTAAGCTGTGTTCTATGGAAGTAGGTCTCAATTTTGTTTTAATATAATAAACGCTTCAATACAACAGTTAAAAACGTATAGATAAGGAGAATATGGTGACTTGAACGAGAGGGCAGATATGATGATATAGTTAGGGATTTCGGTCTAGGTGTCAGAAAATACAGACTCATAGAATTCTGCATGAATATATACTACAAATGCATGGTTCCAAATTTTAAAACGTCGTCTATACTCATGGACATCCACCCTACACAGACCGGGACACATAGTCAGAAATCAGATGACTATATCCTAATGAACAAAAGATTCCGCAATTACATCATTTAAAAAAAAACTTCTATCTTTAGGAGGCTATCAGCCGTGAGGCTTTTCCGCCGGTCAAGGAAGAAGCTCAGAGGAGTTTAATCACCCGGTATTTACCTTAACTTCAACGAAATCAAGCTCCCCAATGCCCAGTATGAGACGGACGACGCCTCTAACCACTCAGCCACTGAGCTGGGTCATCCTTTTTTTTATGTATTTTTTGTTTCTTGCTCTAGCTGTATGAGCATTGCATATTGGGGGATGTGTGTATTTCTTGAGCGGTATGCCAAATAAAGGTCTTTTTTACATGAAACCAGTCAGGCACACTAGTGAACGACAGATGGGTCCCCCAACAAGACATCAAGAGCAAAGTGGAAGAAGCCACGCAAGCACTATTCTATGTTATATAAACCTCGAGTTAAAATCCGTCACAGAATGGTCAAATGTTACGTCTGGCCAGACCTACTGTATGGTACCGAATCCTGGACGACAAAAACAGCAAAATCGAGGCATACGAAATATAGACGCTGAGTAGAATGCTCAAAATTTCTATGGTGGACCACATTACACCAATGAATAGGTGCCAAGAAGGGCAGAGGTGGACAGATATCTGTTCGAGAACATAACACAACGTAAGATCGAATACCTGAATCTAGATATCCTGGAAAAATCGTCCCTTACAACCGGTGCACGACCGAAAAACTTGGAGCAAAACAGCACGCCACGGAGCGATTAAACGAAAGCACCGTATGCATTTTATTATTATATAATAGTTAATAAGCATTTCTATAAATAATAATAACAATAATAACGACGAAAAGAAAAACAGTTATAATAAATTTATTCATTAGAAATTCCGAAAAGAAAGATTTTGAAAAGTCTGCATATCTGAATAATTAATTTATCTATAAACAATGCATTTCTACTGTTATTTATTAGCTCGCATGGGTGATATTGCTTACCGAATAAATCCCAAAAGCGGTTTCTAATGAATTCAAACCGCCACTCGTGCTATTAATTTATTGCAGGTCGAACCGCGCGTCCTGTTTTTTTTTTGGTACTCCCATTAATTTTCTACTTAACGGGTGCGCAGTGTATGTATAAATAAACACAATGCAATCTCCAAAACGTTGGTCCTCGCAGCAAACCAAACCAAACGAAAAAAACACGGGCCCTCGGAAGTCAATGAATTATGGTGTGCCGTTCGAAAATTTATCGTCGTGGAGAAACAATATAAAATATTTTTAAAAATATCTGTGGTGGGTTCCGTGGCCGCACAAAAGAAATGAAGAATGCAGACGAGCGTGGCCTTCTTCCTTTTTTTCGATCTTCAGAAATGCACTAATCAACCGTTTAGTAATTAAAACGGTCGGAATCCGGCGCGATCAGATCGGAAACCCTGTTTACAAACCCGAAAACCGGGGGGATTTATTCATTTAATATTTAAATCAGCTGACCTGCTCGGTGTGCCCGTCGAAATGTTAAATTGGTCCGAACACGATGGCCCCCTTGTATTACACACATAATACGATTAAAATGGGTAATAGGTGTTATTTTCGAATGCGTTTAATGGCTTTGAATTTACTAATTTAAATATCTTTACCAGTAACTTAGTATATTTGAACTTATCTATACCATAAAATTAAATTTCTTTTGTAAAAATATTGTTGAAATTAAATACAATACGGTTTACACCAGTTATAAAAAATTACTAAATATTAATCATATTTCTATTAAGAGCTGGCTACTGTGTTTCATACACGTTAGGGTCAAGCGGCCATCCATTCCCCCCGCAATCAACATAAATAATGAGAAGTTAATTAAAAATAATATTTTAAAAGTCTGGGAGGAACCGGTAGTTGAATTTTTAACACATATTACACGCACCCACCCGTTACCATCCCAACAAGAGCGTTTTTTCAAGTCTTTAATAACCATTTTCTTTAGAGGTATTCAGGCAAGCGTAATTAACACGTTGCTGCTAGTTTGAAAGGGTTATTGTGGTTTAGGATGTATGGTTATTATAAAGCAGTGGCGTATCTACTGTACAAATTCTATAGTCCAGGGGTCGGCAAACTTTTAAGGTAGAGTGGATTATTTTTTTTTTCTTCGAGTTATAACACATACATGTTATTACACATATATTATATTCACTTGCAATTGTATTTCTGAAGATCCACACCACACATAAGTGTCCATAGATTTCGTATTTAATAATAATAGGAATTAGAAATAAGAATTATGTAAGTATTTCAAAAATCCTACAATGAATATTTTTCAAATAGCGTGTAATATTTTACTCGAAGGAGAACCTAGCATAAAAAATCCCCAATTTTGATTTTATTATAGAATCATTTTTCAAAAACCTGAAGGGGAAAAAAATTTCAACAACATTATTTATTCAGTTTGTCTTTTATTATTATTTATTGTTTTTATGCAACTTTTTCATTTTCAATGTAATGTGTAATGTAAATTGATAAATAATTAAATTTTAAATTTACATTTATGTTCTCCATTTAAATGTGTTGCTGCTTAGGCGACGATATTTTATCTCACAATGCGATATTGAACCTTAAATTTGTAAATATTTAAAAAATCCCTCACATCAACGTTTTCAGTCTATTATAAATAAACCATTACCTAGGTTTATTTTATTAACATTCAGGAATATTTCATTCTTATTTTTTAAATGAAGGAACTTTTCAAATATATACAAATTTGCTAAATCATTAGCTCAATTCGCAAGTTTGTATATATTCGAAAAATTCCTCCATTTAATAAATATTGATGAAATATTCCTGAAAGTGAATATAATATAAGTTTACAAAAATAATAATGAAATATTCCTGAATGTTAATCAAATAAACCATTACCTACAGACTGAAAACATAACAAAACAAAATAAATCATTACGTATGGACTGAAAATATAAGCCACTGAAATTAATATAATTTCGTTGTCCGGTTTTTGGTGAAACGTGGGCGTTGATGCATTTGTTAGGATTAAGATGCATAAATAAAAAGCACATGCGCGTTCTTTTATAATAAAAAAGGAATCCGCAGATTATAATTATATTGACCATCTGCTACCCGGAACTGTGAAGAATTGCATCAGTTCTGGGCGACAAAACAAATCGCCGGATTACATGGGGGAAATATTTTTCATTTATATGTGTTATATATGAAAACGTGTGCTGCTGTATGTAGCAGTATTAATCATTTAGGACACACAAAAAAGAAAATAATAAGTGCGGGAAGGAATTCAAACGTTAGAATTAAATATATTAATTCTTCAAACAAACAAAAATAGGTATGATGTTCTGAATTTATTTACACATAAGATAAAGATTCTTGCTAAACACCTCACGTTTAGCAAAAATCTATATTAAACTAGTTATCGCTCTTATTTGTATTGTATACTTTTGTATGGTGGAGTGAAAGTGCGGAGTTTGCGTGAGTGGGATGTAATGGAAAGGGAGCTAAAATGGTTCCTGAAGAGTCACTAGGTGTGGAAATGTCGACACCTAGGGCAGTGCTGGTGCAGGAGACGAATCGGATAAGCAGTGTGTGATGGTTGTGAAGTTTGAAGAAAGATTACAGGATTTGGGTGGAGAAAGACTGGCGCGGGAAGTATGGATGAGGTGTAGGAGTAGAACGGATGATGGATGAAAAAGAATGTATGAAAAGAGTGGATATATCTAAGGTGTGGGTAGAGAAGAAGCTGAGAGAAAGAGGCAGCCTAGAAACTAAGGTAAGAGGGAAAGATTGAGTGATTTTGAGTGGCAAAAAAGGCAGGCGGGAATAGCTGAGAGTTTGTACAACCCTGGCTACGTAGAGTGGCAAGCGCGGGGGAAATTTCCCGAGATACTTAGCTAAGGGAGAGTGAAGCAGGAAGACAAAATGTGCATGGCAAGAGCGAAGTTTTTCAACCATTGTCGCTTATTCTTCAATTGAACTGCTGGTGATGACTATATCGTCTGCAAATTTTAGGTGACTAAGGTATTCGATTTTAATTCCAAATTGATGTTTTTTAATTGTTCCTCCAGTGCGGCAGATAGACATATATGTATATATATATCGCATGAATAATGTATATTATTCATGCGAATCAGTACCAAGCGATTAATAAATAAATTCGACTTATATCATCCTCGTGAGCAGACAGGCTTTCGAACTGGGTCTGGCACAAACAACCAACTACAATAAGTCGACATAGATCATGCAGAGAGTTTTTTTTTTGTATTCTATGCATCGAATACAAAAAAAAAACTCTCTGCATAATCTATGTCGACTACAAAAAGGCATCAATAAATCAGCATAAAATGCTACAAGATCTTACTGAATGCTGTATCGATCATAGATAACCAATGTCATCATAGATAAACAGGCTGAAAGAAGAACGTGAGGTGTCAAATCAATATGGCGTCGTTTAATCAGCATGTTATCCACGATAGTGTCTCGAGATATTATCACAATAATTCAGCTAAAGAGATCTTTCAGAAAAACGTATAACTATAAGAAACTAGCTAGACATAGGTCTAATTGTTTTATTAGTATATTATATATCTTCTCACTTCATGCAAAATGCAAATAGGACTTTCCACATATCAGTAGTATATTTTAAAATTAAAATCTAATAATATTCATGTCAATATGCGCTATAATTTCCATCTAATAATATGCTACACGTGTTTCATTATTCATTCCACCTCGTACTAATTACGTTGGACCGCGCCCCACAAGAACATATTTACCTTATTGATCGTCGGATTTTCTCGTGTATATGAGGCCCGGGGATGCTTAAACAATTCGTTGAATTTTTAAGGAAAGGGTCTTAAAACGGGGAATTGGCGAGCCGGGGGAGCGAAACCTTTTCCCCCAGTTCAATTTATATGCGTGTGTGTGCGCGCATAATTAAAACGGAAAATCAATACCCATTTTCTTTTTTTACGACCTTTTAAAAGCCACGCATGCACGGCCCCCGCCGCCGCCGTCAAATTTAAAGTAAGCATAACTTCACACGGCTGCTGGGGCGAAATCTCTTTCCGCAATTCTAAAGTAAAAGAAGTCGGAGGCGGCGCGCGCCTGTGTATGTATGTAAGTGTGTGTGTGTGTGGGTGAAGGGAAAGATTCGTGTATGCATGGATTACGCCAGAAACGTCATTACAGTGCGCCCTAAAATACTTCAAAAGAAAAGAACCACCTGCTACAGAAAAAACCGTGCGGCACACACGAGTTGTGCCGCTCGATTCGCAGCGTTGACTGTTTAATTCGCAAAGGAGACTCGCTCTTCCGAAATGAGTTAACTGGATTTTATACAATGGAATGTAGTTTTTATAAGAAAGTTTACTCCCTTTGTATCATTTGTGATTTAGATTTTCTGTAATCAGATTGCATTCTTTTTATTTCCCCTGCCCCGGCATTATGGTTTAGCTCCATAAAAGAAGCGCACTTATCAAAAGCCCGCCCGTTATTATCCACGCCAATTATTTTCGGTTTATTATATATTTTTTCGCCCGGGACCGCATTAATTTCCTTCCACCACCAAAACGACGCGACGTGAAGAATAATGCGTTTCTTTTTTGGGTTTTCTCGGGGATCTCTAATGTATGCAGGAGAAGGACACCGGGGGCGGACGCAGGAGGAAGGACCTGCGTCTCGTAGTGCAGGAGCAGTTTGTCACGAGATGTGTTTTACGAGCGGTCCCCAAGGTGCGCTAACCTCCGGTTACGTACCTTCCCTTTTAGTCGCTCACCCCTCTAAGCCGTGGCGGCGGCACAAACCACCCACCACCCCGCTATATATACACACGCATTGTATACGCGCATTCATCATCATATACGCGCAGTTACACATACGTTGCTTATGTATAGCACACACGTCGTACGGTCCTGGGTTTAATAACTTATATAGGGTTTAAAACGTATTCTTATACACCCACACACAAAAAGAACAAATGGCTTATTTTATATTTTGTTTTATATATACATTTATGTATGGTATTACTAGATGAATTTTGAATTTTAAATATTACTCGCATTATATTTCGACTATTCATACTTATCTACTAGTGCTATCTCATTTTATATTGTAGAATAACTTTTACACGTAAGATTGAAATCTAACTAAATATTATGAACAAAAAACTTCGGTCCAAATAAACAGGCACAAATTAAATTAAAAAGTCATCTTTAAGATGGTATCGTATCGGACTTCCATATCATCAGATCATCATTCACATCTCATCTAACAGATTCAAAGCAATATAAAATTGCGAACAAGACCAACAAAGATTCGTGAAAATAGATGACATAGTATTTATTATGAACTAGGCACCAAATAGGATTCTATGGCACTTCAATAAAATGAAAAACAAAAAAGTTACAAAATACGCAATTCTTGGAATACTGGACTATCGTAAAAATGTAATACCCTAGAAAACCCTCCAAAATGTAAGAAGGGTCTTGGCTATCACTATCACAGGAGCTCCATTTATAATTGTGTACCAAATGTCTGAAGAAGTATCGAGTGAAACACACTATGGCGCAAACTTAACTGTGCAATAGGTCCGTGAAGGGCCGCGGTGCACATAGCCTACAGGCGGGGGCTGTACTCAACGTACGAATAAAAAAACTGTACAAATGATATCATCTAATTATAAAACTACGGATTATAATAAGTTTGATTTCAATCCCACAAGTATCCGTACTAATTCACAAAAAAAAAACTTTTACCTTTATAGAAATCAGCCCGAGGACTTTTACGCTGGTAAAATTAGAAGCTCAGAGGAGTATAAGCACCTAGTACCTTAACAAACAAAACCTTCGGAACCAGTGAAAGGTGATGAATTTAGCCCACAACTCTCGCTTGTAATGCTCAGTACGAGACGGACTTACGTAAGACGCATAATACGTAAAATTACCTGATAACGCAAAATTGAATAGTGCACATAGTGAAATTGTTAATTTCAAATAAAACCTGACATAAACAAATTAATTTTGTCGAGAAAGCAAGATATCTTCTCTGCACCTTCAGAGAATGAAGAAGAATGACCGCAGCACCATCGACCCACCGATGAAATCTCAAATTCACGCGATACGAATCTCTTAGCAATCACCTCGTGATTGTAAGTATAAACAAATACATTCGGTATGGGAATAATTGATTATGATTACACACATAAAATTATAGCGGCGCATCGTGGCATAAAAACCAAATCCCGGGGTAATATCGGCATAGTTAAGGAGTATTACATGAATGCGCACGGTGTTATTTTATCGATATTTCTATATAATAATAGACTCAATTATCCTCACGAACCTCTATTTACTTATACATCCACTACAAATATCGGCCCTCATTATCTTCACGGGCCCAAGAGTCAGTCCGACAATATTGCGGCGGCGTAAAACTTTATAGACAATCGCAATGAAGCCCGCAGGTGTCTGCGTAATTCGAATTGCCTGGAAATGAAGCACCCACTTAGCAAACATGTTTGCCGTGCGGGCCCGAATATTACAAGTCTAAATGGTACATGCTAAAAAGCTATTAACATGATGCCATTCGGTTATAGTGTGATCTTTTATAGTGCCTTGCAGTATGCACTTGTTTTCTTTGGCACCTGCGAATGTATTTGTTTGTTAATTTCTTTCATCTAACTAACATTCCTGATCATTTGTGGCAATAATACTTGTCTAGTTTTATTTATTAGCCTGCATATAACTTCGTCGACGAGTTTTATGTTACACAAGTAATTTAATAGAGGAAATTATTGTATTACCGTTACTAGTGGTGAAGATATTGGTAATTATTACCGATTCTGTCTTCTGTCTAGAATTATATTCTGTATATTACAGAAACAAAATTATATTAGCAAAAAGTATTATGGTTTATATAATTTTCTTTGTGTTTCTACAGAGAAGATCGAAATGTTTGAAAACCTAAGTAATTTTATGACCTATCTGTGGCTAATGAAGTTATTGTATTTGCTGAACGATTAAAAAGAGAAAAACATTACGCAAACTCGAACCCAAGTATCCAACTACCGCGGTCGTCGCTACAAACTGCATCACGGAGGGTTATAGTCGATTATTCACGGCGGTGAGTCCCACCGGAGAGTGCAATTCGAGCAATAATTAATTAAACATTGATATCTGACGATTCTTTATACAGATAAAGGCACCTTACACGGTCAATAATACTGTCAATCCTAGTACTGTCAATATATGCTTCAATCGTCCTTTTATATTTATTAAGTAATCAATTATCTGGATAAATATCAGTATTCTCTTCATTACATCATTAATATACATTACACGATTAGTAATACTGGCAATATTTTGGAATAATGAACATTTTAAACATATTATCGTACAGTAATACTGTCATTATTCTAAAATATTGACAGTAATATTGATCGTATAAGGTGCCTTATAGACGTATAAGGCAATAATTCTCTCAAATATATATATATATATATATATATATATATATATATATATATATGTGTGTAATATTTTATAAAACTGTCCATAAACAAATACAGGGTGAATTTTGGGCATTTTCTTTTCATTACGTTGTAGGAAAACGTTCGTTGAAGCTAAGAATAATAGTAAATAAATTCCCAATCTGCAACAAATTGTCTTGTTTACTTGATACATCTGTATGAATCAAAACAATTTGTGGAATAATTTTTGATTCTAGATATTGTCTTGTCTGAAACGAAAGAATAATTTAAATGAAAGTTAAACAGTGCAGAAACAAATATAATTATAGATTAAAAAAGTCATATATTCAATACTAAGACAGATATGTTGTCTTTGTATTGAATATATGAAATTTTTTGAAGTATAGTTCTAATATCAAGCGACGTCAATCCGTTAAATAATTTACGATGATAATACATACTAACAAGCCTGACGGAGAAGCTCCCGGTCAGATTAAATATTCACACGACAAATACTAATTTATTATTAAGGAATTGTTAATGATTTGTAGGAAACGGTTTTGATGACCCACGCGTAAAAGTAAAATTGACGATAATTGCGTTTGCACAGCCGTGTATAATTCATGCGCCATCATTGTCCCCGCACCATAATGAGGGTAAAACACTAACAACGCTACACGTAACAGCGGCGGCGGGCAGAATCGCTCGGAAAACATCACTCACCCGCTTAATATCCGCCGTGGTGATGCCCGCTGATAGGACATTGATGTTTCTTAATGACCTAAACAGTGTCATCGGTACAAATATTCAATATTTTCACAAAACGAAACGCGTTAAAAAGTACGATTCACCGGGAATGGATGGTTTGAACTATACTGAGTTGATTGATAAGATATAAATTGTAATATATTATCTATAAATTGATATCTGTAGATAGCTAAGTAATTGATTTATCTTATATTACTGTATTACTGTATTATTTACTGTATTATTTTCAATTATCTTCCGTATAATCTTTCTCTAGAGTAGCGGTTCCTAAACTTTTTAAATGTATTTAAATAAACTGCTAAACATTCTGTACTCCCAGGATAACATTTTTAAATTCAGACATAATACTAGTCAACGAATATGGGTATATTCAGAGAGAAAACAAATCTTATGACCAAACATAGTTTTATTATAGTTTTTAATACATAATACCTAATCTATTAGGTTAGAAGTATTAACTTTTATTATTAACAAGCACTAATCATGACTTCTCCTACTAATGTGATGGGTGGTCTTGTTTCGTTGAATCATTAATAAATCAGGGTTTATCTTCAACCATCAGGCTAGAAAAATTTACATTTTTGAAAAATTAAGCACTTTTTGTTCGGCGACCAAGTCGAACATATTTCATTATTATTATTTTTTACCATGGATCCGTCATACAATTGATTTTAAAAAATTACACAATGTTTATAACAAAATGACAATAGAAAATGGAAAGTCTCTATCTTGGCATATTTTTCCTTCTATTTATTTTTTATTTTTAACTTTTATGCTTCTATCTCGATTTTAGTGGCTGGGTCGATAAAAAAATTATGCAACATATTTTGTTTAATTTTTTTTTACTGATCCTAGTGCAGAACATGTCAGTGCACTAGATGCCCGAAGGAAATTGGAACATTTTGATTATAATTTATTTATTTGGGCGATAAAAAAAAGTATGTAATATGTTTCGTTTCATGTTCTTACTGATCCTTATTCATAACATATCAGTGTATCAATACTTATAATCAAAATTTTCCAATTTCCTTCCATATTTTTTCCTTAAAATATATGTAAATATGAAATTGTGGAATTATGTATGAAACATTTTTTTAATTTTTTATTTTCTTTAAATAAAGATGATTATTTTTTTTGATTAGTTTCTATTAAAACGTTTGTATGTCATTTTAAGACTGAAATAGTCAAAACTAGTCAAAACTGACTACTTATTTTGTGATTTGGGTATTTATTAAAAGTTTTATAGTTATAAAGTTAGTATCCAAAGGGTTTCGTAGGATTTAAGTTTAAACCATACTCAAAAAAACAATATTCTCCATATAAGGCACCTTACACGGTCAATAATACTGCCAATCCTAGTACTGTCAATATTTCCTTCAATCCTCCTTTTATATTTATCAAGTAATCAATTATCCGGATAAAGATCAGTATTCTCTTCATTACATCATTACTATACCTTACACGATGAGTAATGCTAACAACATTTTAGAATAATGAACATTTTAAACATATTATCGTACAGTAATACTGTCATTATTCTAAAATATTGACAGTAATATTGATCGTGTTTATAAAAAATATTCATTTCTCGCCACAAAAATCGCAATAGCTCAAAAACAAACAATGCAAACAGTTACAAAAATGACAACTATTAAAGGTAACAGTCTCCATAATAATCTAGGAACTTTTATACCACATTGTGTATTATTTATAGTTTGTTGTTTAGTGTGAATTTTACATATACATATTGTCGCCTAAGCGGTGTTGCTACTTAGGCAACGATACGTATAAAAGGCACCTTACACGATCAATATTACTGTCAATATTTTAGAATAATGACAGTGTTACTGTACGACAATATGTTTAAAATGTTCCTTATTCTAAAATGTTGCCAGTATTACTCATCGTGTAAGGTATAGTAATGATGTAATGAAGTGAATACTAATCTGTATCCGGATATTTGATTACTTGACAAATATAAAAGAAGGATTGAAGTTAAAATTGACAATACTATGATTGACAGTATTATTGACCGTGTAAGGTGCCTTTAAGACACCTACACGGTCAATAATACTGTCAATATTTTAGAATAATAACAGTATTACTGTACGATAATATGTTTAAAATTTTCATTATTCTAAAATATTGACAGTATTACTGATGTAAGGTATAGTAATTATGGAATAAGGTGTAAGGTATAGTAATTATGGAATGAAGAGAATACTGACGTTTATCCGGATAATTGAATACTTGGAAAAATATTGAAGACAGATTCAAGTAAATACTGACAGTACTAGGATAGACATTGCTTCTGGTTCAAATAAAAAAATATAAGCAATGAAATACAAAATAGATAACTTGTTGTAAGAGTAAAATAGTTCCAATAAACATTTTATAATCAAATATCTTTCTCTTCAACATCAAATAAAATTTTAGATATGTTCTGTTGCTGTTTAAGGTACCTTACACGGTCAATAATACTGTCAGTCCTAGTAGTGTCAGTATTTACTTCAATTCTCCTTTTATATTTATCAAGTAATCAATTATCCGGAAAAACTTCAGTATTCTCTTCATTCCATCATTACTATACCACCATAAGTAATACTGTCAATATATTATAATAACGAATATCTTAAAATGTTCTCGTACAATAATACTGTCATTATTCTAAAATATTGACAGTACTATTGATCGTGCAAGTTGTCTTTTTAGACGACGACATATTTTATTTACATAAACAAATAATTAATTATTCTTGTTTTTATTTTGTGTAGCACCTAAATATTTAGTACTTGAATGTGCATTGTGATAGTAATTCTAGTATATATAAGATATAAAATAATACAAATAATTTAAACAATCTACAGCACCACTATAACATTTTCTAGTAGCTTCCCTTAACTATTTATAAAACAACACCCTTAAAAACCTCTGTTTGACAATACCAAAAAACATTATGAACTAACCTGATTTTTATCCAGCTGGCTCAAATAATTATCAGCCTGCTGTTTCTCGTAAAGTGCCCTCGCAAGCGACCCTCTAGGCCTGTAAGACCCGTAAGCACTCGACGACGACCCCATAGTACTATCACAATACAAATTTTGCCCGGTACAATACGATACTTCGTTCACATAGCACGAATCTTCAACCATACTAGCTAACAGTACACAATCAAGGTGAGCAATTAAACAAAGCACTGCACGATGTTAATTAAACGCAAATAATTAAAACAGCGAGAACTGGAATGTTTTGAGGTTAGGTTCGGTGTTATTGAGATTGCAGGCGGAATGAGATTCTTGTGAGATGTTGTGGGTGTGCGATTACATGGTTGTTGGGGTGGTTATCACTGGGTAGCGGTGTGAGGGTGGTTGGTGGTTGTTTAAATTAAAGGGATGTTTTGACAGTAAACAAAACATATGACTCGAGATGGGGGGTTTTGTGTGTTGCGTTACGTGACTGGAGGATTGGCAGCGCTGAGGCAGCCGCGCGCATTGTTTTAAATTCAAATTCAAAAATGTTTAATCGGAAACAATTCTGTATATATATATATATATATATATATATATATATATATATTATATATTATATTAATTTTCTATTAGTACAAATACATTTTTCTGTGACCCCTAAATATTTTTCGAGACTCCCAGGGCCCTCATCATTACTATAGATCATCAAGTCCACTATTATTCAAGATATTTAATTTTATAAATTTAATTTTTTAGTGTAATAAATAAAAACTGCGAATTACTAAATGAGGAATAGTTTTCATTAGCAAAAAAACAGTGATAACACAAATGTCAAATTAAACAAGCTATATCTTTGAAGATAATAAAGATATCTAATTGGAGTCTTTATAATTGAGTTTATCATACATTTTTAGACAAAAATAACACTAGAATTGCATCATGATGAATAGGTATTTTTGCAGGAATGTGTGATAATACTAATTTAACTCTTACAAGCTATATCTTTGAAGATAATGAAGATATCTCATTGGAGTCTTTATAATTAAGTTTTTGATATATTTTAAGACAAGAATAACACAAAAAGTCTTAAAATTGCATCATGATGAATAGGTAATTTTACAGGAATGTGTGACAAAGCAAATTTAAACTTTCACAAGTCATATCTTTGAAGATAATGAAGATACCTCATTGGAGTCTTTATAATTGAGTTTTTCATACATTTTTAGACAAAAATAACACTAAAAATCTTAAAATTTCATCATGATAAATAGGTATTTTTGCAGTAATGTGTGAGAATATTTTATCACACAAAAATACATACTGTAGACGCCAAAGAAATTTGCAAATATGAGAATTTTGATTGAAATATATGCTTTGATTTTGTCTTGACCAAGGCTTTCTGTTGAATGTACAAAAAAAATAAAAAGCTAATTGTTTATATCGCAACGTCAACATTAGTAAAAACTAAAAATATCATCATAAATATTTTATCACACAAAAATAAACACTGTGGTTAGTGTCTACAGATTTGCGAATATTAGAATTTTCATTGAAATATATTAATAATAATAATAATTAATAATAATAATAAGCTTTATTTATGTTCTCGTACAATAATACTGTCATTATTCTAAAATATTGACAATACTATTGATCGTGGAGGTGTCTTTTTAGACGACATATTTAATTTACATAAAAAAATAATTAATTATTCTTGTTTTTATTTTGTGTAGCACCTATGTATTTAGTACTTGAATGTGCATTGTGATAGTAATATATTAATAATAATAATAAGCTTTATTTATCCAACAGAGTAACACTCCAATTACAGTATTCTTTTATTTTGTCTTGGCAAAGGCTTTGTGTTGAACGTACAAAAGCTAACCAAATGAAGTAGGAATTCTATGGCTAGTAATTACCGCTCTAAAAAAAGACGCAATCGGCCAACCATAAAGTCTCAATTAACAAATCTAACCGCAACACGAGTAATTTAAATTGTATCAAAATACCGCAATACGTGTAAGTTCACTCAGTAGTAAAATAATAAAAATAGTGACGGCGAGTTTCATCCTTTCGCTTTGTCGTAAAATCGAAAACTAAAATGCGATACAAATTCATAATAAATAATAACAATTTATTTGGCTTAATTTGAGACTGTGGCGTTTCCGAAATTATTTCTTAGTATGCAGCATTGCATCAAGATTATTTGATATTTGCCTTTCTCTCTTATCTATCTATCTATATGAGAGAAAAACAAATATCAAATAATCTTGATGCAATGATGTATGTCAAGAAATAATTTCGGAAACCATCCCAAAATATCTATCTAGAAGAAATCACAACGAAAAACGGAAATATGTGGAAATGAGGACTGAAGCATAAAGTTTTAGATGAATGATGTACCTAAAAGTAGAATGTGTAGCTCAGGGGTGGTCAAACTATTGATCACTTTGGGCGACCTGTTTTTTAAATTATTGGCGGCGGTCTACCAAGATCGTATGTATTATTTTATTATGAGTAATCATAGGAAAAATAGTGATTTAATGCTAAAATGTTTAAATTTAAGATAAACATAGATAATACTAAACCGGTGTGAAGTTAACCTCTAAGATCCCAGCCTCTATACCGCGTGCACGGCGGATTGTTTGCGGGTCTATACTGACCAATTGGGGTGACCGATAAAATCCAAATTTTGAGGATTTTTTTGTTTATGTCTTGCGGACCATAATATATAGTGATATATTTTTATTAATAATTGTTATAGGCGTTGTTGTATAATATATGTTGTAACGTAAATTATGATTTTTGATCATAAATCCGTCATACAATTGATTTGAAAAAATTACACAAGATTTATAATAAAATGACAATAGAAAATGGAAAGTCTCTATCTTGGCATATTTTTCCTTCTATTATTTTTTTATTTCTAACTTTTTCGATCCTATCTCGATTTTAGTGGTTGGGTTGATAAAAAAATTATGCAACATATTTTTTTAATTTTTTTTACTGATCTTAGTGTAAAACATATCAGTGCACCAGATGCCCGAAGGAAATTGGAAAATTTTGATTATAAGTAATTTTTTTTCGGCGACCAAGTCGAACATATTTCATTATTATTATTGTTTACCATGGATTCGTTATACAATTGATTTGAAAAAATTGCACGATTTATAACAAAATGACAATAGAAAATGGAAAGTCTCTATCTTGGCATATTTTTCCTTCTATTTATTTTTTATTTTAAACTTTGACGCTTCTATCTCGTTTTTAGTGGCTGGGTCGATAAAAAAATTATCCAAGATATTTTTTTAATATTTTTTACTGATTCTAGTGCAAAACATATTAGTGCACTAGATGCCCGAAGGAAATTGGAAAATTTTGATTATAAGTATTTTTTTCGGCGACCAAGTGGAACGTATTTCATTATTATTATTTTTTTACCATGGATTCATCATACAATTGATTTGAAAAAATTACACAATATTTATAACAAAATGATAATAGATAATGGAAAGTCTCTATCTTGGCATATTTTTCTTTCTATTTATTTTTTATTTTTAACGCTCCTATCTCGTTTTTTAGTGGCTGGGTCGATAAAAAAATTATTCAAGATATTTTTTAATTTTTTTTTACTGATTCTAGTGCAAAACATATTAGTGCACTAGATGCCCGAAGGAAATTGGAAAATTTTGATTATAAGTATTTTTTTCGGCGACCAAGTCGAACGTATTTCATTATTATTATTTTTGACCATGGATTCGTTATACAATTGATTTGTAAAAATTACACAATATTTATAACAAAATGATAATAGAAAATGGAAAGTCTCTATCTTGGCATATTTTTCCTTCTATTTATTTTTTATTTTTAACTTTGACGCTCCTATCTCGTTTTCAGTGGCTGGGTCGATAAAAAAATTATGCAAGATATTTTTTTAATTTTTTTTACTGAACCTAGTGCAAAACATATCAGTGCACTAGATGCCCTAAGGAAATTGGAACATTTTGATTATAAGTATTTTTTTCGGCGACCAAGTCGAACGTATTTCATTATTATTATTTTTTACCATTGATTCGTAATACAATTGATTTGAAAAAATTACGCTATATTTATAACAAAATGACAATAGTAAATGAAAAGTCTATATCTTGGCATATTTTTCCTTCTATTTATTTTCTATTTTTAACTTTTACGCTCCTACTTCGATATGCCGATTGTAGAGGCTGGGTCGATAAAAAAAAATATGCAACATATTTTGTTTAATTTTTTTACTTATCCTAGTGCAAAACATATAAATGCACTAGATGCCCGAAGGAAATTTGAAAAATTTTGATTATAAGTATTTTTTTTTAGAGACCAAGTTAAACATATTTCATTATTATTATTATTTAACATGGATTCGTCATTCAATTGATTTGAAAAAATTACACAATGTTTATAATAAAATGACAATTTTTTAATCCTAGGAGGGCGTGCCCTATTGATATGGGTCACTGGTTTAAACTCCTTCAGATTATAACTTTATTTGAAATGGAATAAAATATATGGTTAATATAAGACGCGTACACAAAAATAGTCTATATATATATATATATATATATATATATATATATATATATATTTGTTCTTAAACTGTTTAGAGTCAGAAATATTCGCAGGGAAACTACGATATTTTGATATGAATCTATATCTAAATGATATGTGATATACCTAGGAAAGGTATAGATTTTCAGGTTTTCAACCAGAAGACAGGACAGGTTACCAAAGTTATTGACAAGCATAGATTTTTTTAAATATAATCTGATTTTTTCGATCTTTGGCCTTTGATTGAAGGGGGTCACATCTGGGACTTGGGAACTGTTGCTCATGTCTAGTTACGATCCTGGGTGTTACAGTTCATACAGCATTTCGAATAATATTAACTAAATCTTACACTGGTATAGGGTTACCAATTTATAGTACATATACAAATCTAAGGGTATGAAATCAGGTGATCATTGTCGGTTAAAAAAAATGTAATTAAATATTGATCAGTTATCA
This sequence comes from Lordithon lunulatus, assembly GCA_963942505.1. Classification (NCBI taxonomy): domain Eukaryota; kingdom Metazoa; phylum Arthropoda; class Insecta; order Coleoptera; family Staphylinidae; genus Lordithon; species Lordithon lunulatus. The sequence goes on from OZ012666.1 coordinate 66,961,537, forward strand.
CCGCACCTTTATAGGATTTTTAGGATAAAGAATAACTTGTATTATTTGCAAAAGTGCATATTTTTATTAACAAAACTCGAATAAATTTGTTGTAAGTAGCTTGTAGCGACTGATAAACTTTTGCAGGAATATAATATAAAATTCCTTCAAGTCGAGTCCATAGAGCAAGTCTATGCTTTATTTTTATTTAGAAAATTGCAATTTTTCTATCAAGGTGTTCAGTTATGACAGAACCTTGACGGAAAAATGAAATTTTCTAAATAAAAATAAAGGAAACAATAAAAGTAACTATTTATAAAAATGGTGTTTTTTAAAAAGCAAAAGAAAACAAGCAAGTTGAATTTACTACCCTACTCAAAAGGAAATACGCGATTTTGTACTCACCCTGTATATATAGTACAAAATAATTATTATTCTTTATTCCTTATTTTTTATTTTTTTATTTTAAAATACATAAAATCACCTATAGACTTGTTCTATTGACTCGATTTAATGAAATTTGAATTTTTTATTCGTACAAATCAGTCACTACAAGCCACTTATAATAATTTTATTCGAGTTTTGTTTATAAAAAAATGCACTTTTGCAAACAATACAAGTAACTGTTTATAAAAAATTCAAGTCAAGGTACTGTGACAACTGATTTTGCATCAATATTTTTTTTTTAACCGACAAGGACCTCCTGATTTCATACCCTTAGTTATTTGTGTGTGCCATAAATCGGTTATATATATATATATATATATATATATATATATATATATATAGTATTCGAGTTTTATTAATATCCAGTGATATTATTTTGTAACTAACAATACGTTTTAATACAAAATCAAGCAGCTGTATATCGACTGCTGCTGGCCAGTACACGGCGTGAAATTGTGCCTTAACAATATGTTTAACAATTGGAAACAATGCAAGACACACCACGTTGCTTCACATTTTATTACAATAATAATCACAAGCTATTATTATTCACATTTGTTGCCATTAAAATTAACTCCTGTGCTGGTACAGTTAGATCGCTCGCATTTGTTTAATAACGTGTACGTATACCTTAAAGCGAGCAAAACAGTTTAATTGTGACTACTATTATATAGGATTACTGTTAAATTTTTGCGGTTTCATTGAAATTACAACCGGAAAATACTTTCTGCGGAGTGATTTGTTGTATTACTGAATAGGTTATTGACATTGGATTAGTTTAATTGTAACCTACATTCGATTTTTTAGGAGTAAAAAGTAATTAATTACTTATATGGAGTGTTTTAAAATTAATTTTCATTGTTCTAATAACTGAATATTTGAATATAGCCTGCTGTTATTTTAGTAATTATTATATACAATAATTTTAATTGAGTGCCTCTTGCGATTTAGTCAAACAAATTTACTAATTGGCAATATATCATTTATTGTATATAATTACGTTACATATATAATACAAGAAATGAATCCTGCATGAATGATGATGGCAACAAAAGCCATCTACTGTAGCAAGTGCAAAGCTAAAACGTGAGTTAGCTAACAATTCATATCTATGTTAATATTTTGGCGCATAATTAGTGGTCTTATAAAAAGTCACATAAACATATTATTAATTGGAACATATTAAAATTGGAATTTAATTATTCCTATTTTATAGACGAATCAATAACAAATTTGAAAACAATAGTGTTACTAAATTCTTTAATTTCCCTCCATTTGAGTGACACTATATATATATATATATATATATATATATATATATATATATATACATGATTATAATTTAGTGTCACTCAAATGGCGGGAAATTAAAGAATTTAGTAACACTATTGTTTTCAAACGAAGTCAATGTCAAATAAATGATTTAAATAAAATTAATTAGATATTATTTTTTAAATTATGCGCCGAAATATTAACATACATATGAATTGTTCGTAACCAACTTTTACGTTTTAGTTTTATCTTTGCACTGCCTGCCGCAGCTTTTGTTGCCTGCATCATTCATGCAGGATTCATTTCTTGTATTATAAGAGCCTGTGAGAATGAAAGTGGCGTAAGTCATATTTGAATTGTTATGAAAAGGAGACAAATTTGGGTTTGGTATTTATGTAAATCGACGTGCGCAGTTCTTGTAATCAATTATTTCATAAATAAAAATGTAACTGCGCATGTCGATTTATATAAATGTAATTTATCCAAGTTTATGCACACAAAAAATCAAAGTTTTTCATTGTATAGTTGTTTATGGAGTATATTTTGATTATTATAACATTTCAAGTAGCAATTCTATTGTGCAAAAGTTAGTTGCAAGTTACATAACATTCTCCATCCCCCGAGCCGCTGCCGCCGCCATACACGATACGATTGTTCTGCCGTAAAGTAATACGCAGTCTCCCGGCTCGTTATAAGAACGCGGCGGTTTCCTCCGAAGCCTGTTTATTCTTGAGTAAATTTAAAAAATCGATCCATCCCCTTGTCATGTATGCCATTAGCGCACCGGGCCTCCCCGCCGCCCACCACCGCCCGCGTTACCGTGGAGACGCGCGAGAGACCACTTTGCAGTTATAATGATGTCATTTACACTTGCCGCCCTCTTCCTTATACCGCCCCCCGCCCGCATGTGTGAGACGCAACACCACCTACCCCTCGAGCGCCAGCCACCCCACTCCCCATCCCATACCTCGTGTGCTGCTCGCCCCGGCGAAACTCTAAATTATCGCCGCTTCTTTTTCAAAAGTTGCACGGGCGGCACCGTGGGGTGGACGCTATTAAATGGGAGATTTTATAATGCAATCATTTATTCATGTGGCACTCCCATCAGGAAATTCTTGACTCTCTTTCATTGCTAATGAACATTAAATTTACGAGGGGTGATTATGGGATACAGAGTATTCCAAATTATAAAGCAAAAGCGATTTAAAAAATAATAATTTACATGGTGAAAATGAACGTGAATATATATTGAAATTTGAGTATTCAATGTAGACCAACTTTTAGTAAAGAAACCGATGCTTGGAAATAGTGGCGGATCCAGAAACATGAGGAAAATCAAGCCTAACAAATAATTAATTTTATAATTTGAAAAATACATAGCAGAAGCAATAAACTGAACTCGGCAAAAAAAGTAACATTTCCCTACAAGCATTTGTTAGAGAAGCGAACACTCACACTCACACTCACACTCACACTCACACTCACACTCACACTCACACTCACACTCACACTCACACTCACACTCACACTCACACTCACACTCACACTCACACTCACACTCACACTCACACTCACACTCACACTCACACTCACACTCACACTCACACTCACACTCACACTCACACTCACACTCACACTCACACTCACACTCACACTCACACTCACACTCACACTCACACTCACACTCACACTCACACTCACACTCACACTCACACTCACACTCACACTCGAATCTAAAAATCGTAAAAATGCTTAGTATTTAACATTATTCGGGCGTGTTTATAACGAACTATTCGAAAATAAACTTTGAATAAAAACTAAAAATCAATACTAATATGTGAAATAATAAAATCAAAAGAAATATAAGATGTTGTAAATATAAATACACTGCAAACAATCCTTCATAAAATCATTCAACTTATTTGCGAAGGTTGCTGAACTTGCCCGGGAATAATTGCTGGTCGAAGAGTGAAATCCTTGGCAATTTGCATTATATTATTTCACGTTTTTAATAATCAATTTGCAAAACAATGGCAATTTATGCAAAATATAATAACGCATCACGATTCGCCCGACTGCGCGTTTTTTCTTTTTTGTTGCTTTATTTTTTGCAAATGCCTGGATAATTATAAAAGTGTAAACGCACTGTTTACTGAGGTTATACTCGCCGTAGCCGACAGCCATTTCAGCGCCAGAGTTATAATTTGATCGGTCGTGCCATAAGGCCGAGTTAACCATTGATTAATTGCAATTAGACACTAGCTATACATTCCAGAGCCACACTGCGAAGTCTCCCACAGACAGACTACATTATATAAGAATAATTATAGATATGAATTATTGCAGAATTTTTTTCTTTACCAAACCAATACACGACTGTAGGTAAAAGTGGGTTTATACAAACATAAAATAATAAATATTAAATTATATACAATTAATCAAAATAATTATAAATAATATAATAAAAATATAATAAATAATAAATTTAATTTTAGAATAGCTTTTTGGTTGGTAGCCGTATAAAGATAGAAGTTTTATTAGTAATAAATTGACTTTTTTTTTCAAGTTACATCTCTATAATATAAAAACCAGGACAATATTTTGAGTCAGTTATGACGTTTGTGCTGACAGTGAAAACGAGGGGGTTATAGCTTCGAATCTCATTTGGTTTTGGTTTTTTATTCAATATTTAATTGGGGTGTTAGTTGTTTTGAATTAATAGCAATCTTTTAAGTAAGTGTTTTAGTTTTTTACATATTCAAAATTTATTTTATTCATTATCCATCATGATATAAGAATGTCACCTTTTGGCAATTCATTCATGATACCCCATCCAACGACAGGAATTTCACGTAGTAAAAAAAATATATAAATAACACCCTAGGAGGAAAGTTAAACGCCATCTGGCGGCATCATCCCAATTAGCAATGCACCCCCATATGGTAATGACCGTGAACATGCTCATGTCATCAGAATCACCGGGTAGTGCCCTCTATGGAATAATATTCCAACAGAATGCTTGAGATATCAGCACAAAGCCAATTTTGTAAAACATATATAAGTGTCTTGGCAATCTACATATCTAGATTTCGATGTTATTAGATCTCATCAGTGTAGCTCAGCTAGTGAGGATGAATGCACACAATATCTCGAGTGGTTATATACAAAAATTATACAACTAACTCCCTAGGAGGAAAGTGAAACGCCATCCTAATAGGGGGTTAGTTGTTTTGTAATAATTCTGAGAATAGATTGAGTGTTGTGCTGTTTAATTATCATGGCAAATAGTTTTCTAAGAACCGTACAAATAATAAAATGAATTAATTAACACCGCATAAAATATACATAATTAATTTCTTGCAACAGCATGTCGCTTTAAAAACGACAATTAAACGACGTGCCCAGGCAATTAATTAAACACCCAACACAATTAGTTTTATTTACTTTTATACGGCTGAATCTGCATTGGGGAAAAAAAACTCGGCACAACCTCCGCGCTCAATTAATGAAATTGTTAAATCATTAAGAGAGTCATTAGATATAAGTGCTGCGTCATTTATATAACATTCGCATTAACATACTAAATCAAGCATCGCTTTATTTGGCACTCCTTGCAATTACAGTGGAAATTCTGGATTGTAATTTAAAAATTGTTCCTTACGGTGAAATTTCCTTTAATGTAATAAACGCTGGCAGCAAACACCAGCGCAAAGTTATTCCGATTGTGCATACCAAATTAGTTCAGTAATTGAAGGAATTCCAATATATCTTTGTGGTATATTATTATTATCATCATCAGCATTATTGATGGACGAGCCGACCGGACAAGTTCTCGTGCGCATTCACGGGGCGAAAAGGCTACACGCCCGTGACTTATCATCGTTCGTTTTGAATATTTTATAATTACAGAATTAAACTCGTGTTTAAGCGGCGCGCGGAGCTTTATAAACACAGGGTTATTTGTAATTTAGACGGGTAATTTCAGAGATGCGAGACAAAGACCATTATGTTCCGCTTATAATCGTCGCCGTGGCGGTGTGCAACATTTATTTATTGTGTTTCGACAAATGCAACAGCCACGCGGGCAGCATGCGTAATTAAAGGGGTGTAGATTACCGCTGGCGATATTAAAAATTACTCACCGCATCGCTTGTGTTTAGTAAAGGAAACTGTCCATTAAGATTTAATTAGTGATATAAGCAACAGGATTTAAGCACTTAACAAATTAATTTTAAATACTACGTTAACATCCTTTATTTTCTAAATAGACATTTACACCCATTCAACATCAAGTCCGTAGAAAAAATTATATAGACTAATTTATTATTTTATTAATATTAAAAATAAAAAGACTTCGATCTTTATAGGTCAAGGAGTTTTCCGCTGATAAAGGGAGGGAAAAACTTGGAGGAGCGTAGTCACCTATTATGTACGTTACTTCATAGAAACCCCTTTGAAAAACTGTGAAAGGTAGTTCGCGAAATTTCGACCACAATGGGATTTGAACTCTCGCTACCCAATGCTTAATACTGAGATGGGAAATATTGTAATACATCTTTAGATTCAAATTAACATACGCATCCGAAACAGAGACATTAAATAAAGCACAAAAGAGCAAAATACAAGCAGTTGAAATAAAGTATATGAGGAGAGTTAGAGTAGTGACAAAAATGGACAAAATGAGGAATGAGGATATAAGAAAAGAACTAAATGTAACACCGACAATAAAGTACATAGAGGAAAGACAATTAGGATGGTGGGGACACATACTTTGGATGGCAGAGACAGCACCAGTCAAAAGAATATTGAGAGTGAAAATTAAAAACAAGAAAAAAGTAAGACCAAAAAAAAAAATGGGATGAAGCTATATCGGAACTATTATAAGGGAAAGGAAAACACTGGAAGGAAGCAAAAGAACTGGCAATAAATAGAAAAGAATGGAAAAATTTTATAAAAGAATAGAGGAAAATTCAAACCTTTACACCACACTGTGGTAGAAAAGACCAACGGATATATATATATATATATATATATATATATATATATATATAAAACAATCTGTGGATATTATTACCTAAAATTTAATGCTGAGGTAATAAAATCAACAAATAAAACAAACACCTAGCCCCCATTGGCCGAGTGGTTAAAGGCGTCGTCCGTCTTCTCGTACTGAGTTTTTGGGAGTCTGAGTTCCAACCCCACCGTGATGAATTTTCGAGAATCACCGTTCACAGTTTTTTTTAAAGAAGTCTCTTGAATGAAGGTACATGGCACTCCTCTAAGCTTTGCACCCCCCCCCCTTATTTGTGAAATTAAGGTAAATACCGGATGATTAAACTCCTCTGAGCTTCTCCCGTTACTGGCGGAAAGCCCTCACGGCTGATAGCCCTATAAAAATAGAAGTTTTTTTCTAAATGAACAACCCGACCTACTTGGTATAAATGCGATTCCATAAAGCAAACATTAAGGTCGTTTTAGACAAGAAAATTTCTTGACTCAAAAGTTAGTCAAGATGCGAGACAATCTAAATTGTCTCGTATCACACAGCAAATTATTTGAAATATCGAATTGAATGGTAGATTGAATGGAAAAATATAACGATTTCCATTTGTCAAGGATAAATTGTATGGGAGGAGGAACAACTTTTGAGCTAAGAAATTGTCTTGTCTAAAACGACCTTTAGTAATATCTGAATGCTCCTAACGACCAATTGAAGATTTTGTTTTCTGTTTGCTGGTGTTTTTCAATAAAAAAAAATGTACATATATCTAAATTTGCCAGATAACTAGGCTGAGATAATAATTGTACTAATAACATTCTATTTTCTATTATTCTATTATTTTCGTTGCTACTGTAAAAATGTGTTAATATAGTTTTTATATGTATAGAATTATGTATTTCAAGGGAAATTAAAAGTAATTATTATCATTATTAACAATTGTATGTATTGTATAAAATTCCGTGTTCTATCTACAACACAAACGTAAAATTAATTTTTCGAAAGTGTTTTGTTTTAATGGCTAAAGTTAACAATGTGATCAAATTGATAAATCAAAACTCGTTTCGTTGGCCGATGATTGCGGGATGGTGTTTAGTCGATTTCGCCGGGGTCAATTACAGAACACATGAACTGTTAATGCGCGCCCCGGTCTCAAATCGAGCAAATAAACTGTGTTCTCAGAGCGTGATCTATGACTGAATGCCCGCCCGAAGATCCATAGATCAATCATCTATCGAGCAGCGAGGCACAATAAAAACGCGGCTCTAATTATAGTTTCGGACCGATCCGAAGAAAGTGTGTACACGAAATGTCCGTTTAGCTAAAGCGATTTGAATATTTATTTTTTCAACTATCACAACATACAAATCGTATGTTTAGCTTTAGTTTATATGAAATTGGGATGGTAATTCGTGTTTCAAAATAAAATGGTAAGGCAACAATTTCAAAAATTAGTAAGAAAAAGTTTTGTAAATTAAAGGATAAATAAAACGATTTTTTACTTTGTTTTTTATCACACTTCAGTTACACTTTGCAACTAGTTGCAAAGTGTAATAAAAAACAAAGTAAAAAATCGTTTTATTTATCCTTTAAAATGAATTATCACAAAGTAGACGCCTTAACAATCCAATATTTTGTAAATTAATTCAATCCTTATTTATAAATGTAATCGAGTGAAGTTGCAGGATTAGCGGCATTAGGCAAAGTAAACTGCGTTTTAAAATGTATCTATGTAATTTAGACTCGGAATGAATTTGATTACTGACAATTTTTTGCGTATTTTTTGAAATATTTGAAAATTTCAGGTTAAAAAACTCACCCGGTACAATATAAACAATTAAATAGCTTCACTGTTTCATTATCTATCAATGATGGATAAACTAGACATTTAGTAATGACAAAGTTGTATTATAATTGTAAATAAATGTTATAATTTCCAAAAAATCATTTTAATCAACTCAATATGTTTCAAGCTAATACAGTTAGTTACATAGTATTTTATTAAACCATAGGATTGAACGGGCCCATTTATATATTTTTCCCATCTTAAACACTCACATATATAATCATTCCTTCGCAATATTCCCATTTATTGCATTTTAAAAGTGTGATTTCGTGTGGGCGGGCGGATCATTAATGATCGTCTATATTTACGACGAGACGGTAAAATTTCTCTGCGCGCACACACACAGAAAAAAATTTCTCTTGGCGATAGGTTCCCAGGAGGAGCAGCCACTTTTTCCTTATTAATTCAATAACACCGCAAAACGTGGATTTCGTAAAAAACGCTGCTTATGTATTGTTTCGCTGCTGCCGTAGCGGTATTTATCATATAACACAGGCTTTTCAACGGTGTTTTCGAGTTTTACGCGTGGGTGTGTGGTTATTAATCGCCGACCAAATGACATAATAAATTTACGAAAGCCACTGCATAAATTAAGCCACGCAACAAAATCGGACGACGATAACAATGGTCCACGTTATATATCAAGATTTTTATTGCTTAATATCGGGTAATTTGGAATTATTTACATATACACATAAACAGAAGTTTATAATTAAAGAGGAATCCGCTAATAAATTCAGGATTATATTATTATTCCACCACCCATTGTTATGTAACATGTCACATTAATTAATGTTTAAATAGTATTTCAAAATATTTTATAATTATTTTGGTTATACAGGATGTTAAAATTGTGTGCGGTTAACAACTAATATTAGATCCACAACACTGCACATGTAACTGTACTTCCTACAGTCCGTATTATATATATATATATATATATATATATATATATATATATATATATATATATATACCAGTTGCGGTCTTTTAATTTTTGGGCAGCTGTTTTAATTACAGGCCGCGCTATTTGCGATTTTAATCTGAGTGGTAAAAAAAATTCCGCCTGCAGGGGGGGGCCTGATTCAATCTTACTTACCCAATTTCATGCAAACATGGGTTTCTGGGCGACGACGCGAGGTGCGATTTGATATCGGGCAAAAATTATATTACGTTCCGCTTGCCAATTCACGAAATAAAATAAATGCAAGGCGCAACAAAAAAAAAAAAACTATAGGTACATATAAATTTCGATTAAAAAAGTTTTAACTGTACGGCAATTTGAAAGTTAATTCCGGCTTAAATTTGTAGGCAAACAAAAATCCAATTAAAATCCCTGAAATTAAATTCAAGAAACGTTTTAACACGCGAAATCCTTAAATCGCATAAAAATTATCCGTGCGCGTGATACTTTATTAGGTGAATTAAGGGGCGCCGCACGGGAAAGCGGCCGAAATTAGTGCGGCGTTAAGGGCGGAAATCGGGCCGAGGGATTTTCCCCGGTTTTTAAATTGCTTCTTGTAATTTCTACTCAAGTATAAATGAGGTTTTTTAATTGGAAATCCGAGACGCCGTGGCATGAGCAGGGGGTGCGGCGGGGGTGCTCGCTCGCGCTCCGCTGTTTTATTATAATGAGCATTTTCCTTCTTTAATATTCGCTGTCTCAAAGAACGTAATCATGGAAATTGTAGATTAAATTTTACTATTAATTTTCCCCCCGGTTTTATTATGCCGCTCGTTTCGTATAAATTAAATCGCATAAATTCTAAATTACACGTGTTGCCGGCGAAAATAAATGACCGACTCAACAATCATTAACGTCGAAATTGCATTTCGTCGAATATTAACGGGAATTATGTTTGTAATTAGACAATTATAGTGAATAATCTCTGTTCATTAGTTTTATTTCATTTATAAGTAAAAGATTAGCTAGTAGCTAAACTAAGTGATATAAAATAATTTGCAAAAGAAATTTTAAGTAATTTTCGTATTATGTGATTATGGATTTTGGTCTCTACTCATTTTTTAAGCCCGTATGACATTATCTAGTTTCTTATATCGTTTTCGATGCAGACACAAACTATATAGTGTCATACACACATGTAGAAAATGATATAGAGGTGGAATAATAATAAATTCACTTAACAATAACAACATCATAATACACAATGTTAATTTTCTATTTAGAAATTGTTATACAGTTTAATATATTAATTCTTATATATAAAACGATATAGGAAACTAGATAATGTCATACGGGCTTTACTCAGGAATAAACAGCATGGATGTTTTAATATTAAGCAACACAAGACTCTATTTGTTAGGGCAAACTGCAAACTGCGGCCCTATGGTTTTATGTGTGCGGCTTTTCAGAAATACGATTGAAAGTGAAAATATGTGTAATAATATGTATGTATTATGAATAATAATAACATGCCAAATTCAGTGCCTAGTGGTTGAAGGCGTCGTCCATCTCGTACTGAGCATTTGGGAGCCTGATTTCTCATACTTCAATTTGAATCTGAATTTTTGGCTTTTCTGCTGTTCAAGAGAAAAGCTCAGCGGATTTTAATCACAGAAAACTTCTGAAAAGCTGTGAGAGGTGCTTCGCGAGAATTCGCCCCGATGGGACTCGAGCTTAGTACAAGACGCAAGACGCCTCTAATTACTCAGCCAGCTGGGTACAAAATCGTATTTTTATGAAATACTAGTGATGGGGGGATTTCGAGAACCGAGAACAGCTGTTCACGATTCTTATCAAGAGTCGATGTTCTCGGTTCTGAAAATTTCTCGTGAACAAGTACCGAGAACTTGGGCGAGAACCGAGAACAGAAAATCGAGAACCGAGAACCGGCTTCCGAAAACTTTAGAATTTAAAATAAATTGTACTTGTACAGCAATAAACGAATCTGTAAAGTGCGCCGACTAGGCAACACAATTTTGAATTTAATGTCTTTGTATACTCACGAAAGGTCTCGGTTCTTGGTTCTTGGTTCTCAGTTTTTTGATTCTCAGGTCTCGATTCTCGGGTCTCGGTTCTCGATACCTTATAAAACTGTTCTCGGTTTTCGTTTTTTAGTACTCGATTCCAAGTACTCGATTCCTGAATGTTCTCGAGAACAAAGTTCTCGATTCTCAAAAGTTCTCGATTCTCCCCATCACTATGAAACACTGACTTTGGTAATTTTTTTTTTGAATTTATTTATTTATATTTTTTGTCCATACATACACAACACAATCATAATTATATAAAATGTGAAGTTAAAATTAATTGTATATCTACACAAAAATATAAATGGGGGTTTCTTCGCTAAGTCCTTGCCGCGAGGTTTGTGGTTGTGATTCCTCCTCGGACTGTGGGTATTGAGGGTTCGTGTTTAATATTTTCTGTGTCCATATTGCGCTGTTTTTCTTCTACTATTACATTTAGATTTTATTGTTCAGCAGTACTAAATAGCAAAATTAGCAACCGCGTGAATTTGGATTATAATTTGTATGGGGGCTTTTAATTCCGAACATTTGTTAGGGAAATACATTGTTAATTTTATAAGTTTTATATACATACATATGTATCAATCTAAAATTCGATTATTATTATTAATATCTGACTCTACATTAGTTCCTTGTAAATATTTTGACAGCACAAATAGATGGTTTGAACTAATTTTAAAATCAGTAAATCTATTCGAACAAACTTGAAAAGAAAACAATAACGCACAACAAAGCCCATTATAATAAATATGTATAATACCCTGCGCTCATTTTTCATAGTTAAAATTAGCTCATTGTGTGCTAGCTGCAATTTACATTAACAAAGATGGCGTGTGTTAAAAGAAACGTAAAATAATGGTGAACGGCCGCGATTACAATGCTCATTTCCTACCGTTATTAAAAGACGCATATATCTAAAATGGCGGCCGGAACATAATTAAAAACGTCGCGTTTCTTAGGCGCAATTAGTAAAGGCAAACGCGAATCAAAACTGTGCCGGTGCGAGTTTACTACACTCATTATTTGACCCGGCTTTGTTGAACGTGTTTTTTTTTCGGGCTCTTTGTCTACGCCAGGACAGTGAACTATGGGAGCAATTTGTTGCTGAATTAAATACTGCTAATCGCTGCACGGCTGTTTTGCATAAAATAAAAATTATAAAACGGATTAATGGTGTATAATTTGATTTGTGGCGGTAATTCCGTATACCAACAGCAACAAAAAACCACACGCCGATCATATAGTTCCCATCAAAACTAGCATGAACTCGGAGCAACAGTGTAGCTGATATGTTCTCGATAAATGATTAATGCCTACAAACCCGGCGTTCAGTATTCACAAGGGCGATTGTATTGACGGCGGCGATCATTTTCATAATTCATAATTTCATTAATTTGTTACTCCGGGCTTTGTCACGATTTTATGTAGAATATTATCAGGTTACTAAGACTGAAATTATCTCCGTAATTATTGGTAAAGCTTCGGAATTTATTAAATGCATAATTAATGCTTAATTACCAGTTGGGTTATTTTCAGGTAATTTTATGTTAATCACTTTTTACACATGCACATTATACGTTTTAAAAGGGCTTCTATATAAAAATCACTTTTAATTATACCTATATGTAATATAATTACGCTGACCAACAACGCAGATTACTCCTGTGATTTTTTTTTATTCGTTCATCTCTTGGTATAATACTAATTTGATTATACAGGCTATACTGTATGTTTTTTTACGCGATAATTATTTAGTAATTATATACTTGTTTTATATATATTAATCTGATATCAATAATTACAAAACCGATATGCAATACAAAAAATTAATGAGCGAAATACAATTAATACACCAAAATGAGCAAATTATATCTCAATTTGAAACTAAATATGTCAATATTATCATTTGGGCCAGAGGGATAACTGATTTCATGAGAAATGTAGGAAGAAGAAGGCGATAGGGCGGAAGGAGATAGTGGAATGAAGACATGGAAAACGTGAGCTGAAGAAGGTCAACCTAGCGAAGAGCGTGTGCGAAAGAAAAAAAGGGTTAGAGATTCAGAAGGTTGAAAAGAGGCTAAAGGGGTGTGTGTCGGAGAAGGGGTTATGAGTGCAGGGTACAAGCTAGCGATGACAATCGTGAAAAAAACACTGGATGGTGAAGTGGACAGAAAATGGTTGCAGGGTGGGGTTAGACAGGCAAAAGGGACGATTTTCATATTACCGAGAATGGTGGAGGAAGTACAAAAAGAATTTTTTATGGATCTAAAAGCAGCATATTACTCAGTTCCTAGCGGTATGCTAATGAGGTATATGGAAAGGATAGGGATGGAAGAGGAGGCGGTAAAATGGATGAGAAGTATGTACAAATAGTCTTGGGCAATAATAGCGTGATCGAATGGAAAAGTTTCGGCGAAATTTAGAATGAAAGCCGGAGTAAGGCCATCCCTGCCTTACACTTTAAGCCCTTTAGTGTTCAATCTGTACACACGTGAGTTGGAGGAGGAGAGGGCAGGTGGTAGGAAGAACCAAGCAATACATCTTAGCAAATGCAGATGATGTGGTGCTTCTGGGGCCGAGAGTGGAAGATATGTTGGAAAAATAGGAAGGTACCTTGATAAGATGGAGTTTCACTACTAACTCCATCTTATCAAGGTACCTTCCTATTTTTCCAACATATCTTCCACTCTCGGCCCCACAAGCACCACATCATCTGCATTTGCTAGGATTCATTGCTTGGTGCTTGTGGAAAAAACTAATTGGATGATATTGGATTGTATCGGCATTTACTTTGTGATAATTCTTTATAATAAATAAATAAAACGAATTTTTTTTTCTGATAAAAAAAACAGAAAAATTTGTTTTGTTTATTTATTTATTGGATGATGATTAGAATAAGGGTAGAACGTTGAAATGGTAGAGAATAATGATTAAGAGAGTTAATTCTTTAAGTTAGGCTTTTAGTGTAACTGCAGAGATAGTGACCGAGTGATTATATCCCTCTGACCTTCTCTCCTTGAAAAATCTAATAGCTATAAATATAAAAAATATTTTTTATGAACAGAAACTATTCATGAGAATATAATTATTTTTTTAATATCCTCGATATTGTGGCATTATTTATTGACCAAAATCAATTCATTCAGAAGTTGATTAATTCTTTAGTAATATTATTAATGAATAAATTAAATAATAAAAAAAAAACTGATTAATAGTAACCTCTATGAAAACCAACTATTTCAATTAAACATTTTCTGTTCATCTGATTTTAATCATCTGACATTAAAATAGGTAGCTAAAATGTTATTATTCCATGATTTATGACCATTATCGTATTTCGCGAATTAATTTAAACGAAATGCCTTCCAACTTTCTCCTCCATTAACATTTCGGTAAACCACACACAGACGAAATTAAACCGATAAATCTCCGCGTGAACTTTGATATTAAATCGCACCTCACTATAAGCGTTCTTATAATAATAATATTAACCCCACAAACCGTATTTTCATTTCTCATCGCCAAGAAATTGTAAACCTCCGCACTATAAGCATTCTTATAATAATAATATTAACACCAGAAACCGTATTTTCATTTCTCATCGCCGAGAAATTGTAAATATTGATTGCGATTGCACCGGAGTAATTATGAATAAATAATATTGCGATTGTAATATACTGAATGATTACGTCTAGAGTTTTACAGCTAATACCATTGAAAATAATCGACGATTGTCGATCACGATATAGATTACTCTAATGATTGCGAGCTGGAATAGGGAACTCAATCCTATAAGAACGGGCAAATCATAGTTCGAGGAGAATCGTTCGCAATTTAGCCGTCGAAAATATTTCCTGATCTTAATATATCCGCGAAAATGGGAGCGTTTCTTTATTGAAATCGACTGTAAATTGTTCATTACAAATCTGTTCAAAATGAAATTAGTTTGCAGCAGAATTGTAGAAAGTAATTAATGTTGATTTCAATGGCTATTGTTCACTGGATGAAAATGTACACACACAAAAAAAGAGAAACTTATAATTTAGCTTTCTAAGTTTAATAATTGTGCCTAAAATAAGTAACGCGGTAATGTGGCTATATTATATCTCTGAATGTAGAATTATTTGATTGATGGGTCTACTAGGAAAATGCCTAAAATCATTTAAATATTGGATTGTTAAGGCGTCTACTTTGTGATAATTCATTTTAAAGGATAAATAAAACGATTTTTTACTTCCTCCGATGAGGAGGAGGAGGAGCTCGAAAATGGCTAGAGCTTAGCCGAAACTAGTTGCAAAGTGTAACTGAAGTGTGATAAAAAAAAAAAGTAAAAAATCGTTTTATTTATCCTTTAAAATCATTTCAGTTTTAGATACTTGTACGTGTAAATAGTTTTATTATCTTCTTAATAAAATACAAATGTTGGCTAGTAAAATTAAATATATATAAATATAATATAATTAATTACATACACATTACACATACACTAACTCACGGCAGAAGGACTTCAAGGTCGATAGCCAGTTACAGAATTGTAAGGGTGATGACTGGGATCCACAAGGAAGACCATGACAATCACGGATAGAAGGAATAAAAAAGTCAATGAGCGAAAGGGACCTTGAAAGATGAGAAGGGGAAGACTGAAGTATATGGAAAAAGGGTTTCGTAAGCTGATAATCCTTATAATATAAAAATGAATACAATGTTTTGAAGCCGACCGACATGTCATATAACTTTTGTGCCTCCTGACAAATTTATTAGAACGTAAAAAAATTAGTCAACATTATATTAAAACATGAAAAAATACGAAATTTTATTTGTTTGTTTATTAAATTTGATTTGAAAAATATAATTTACAGGTGCTTTCGTTTAACATTACTAGTCGCCCTGTGGCGTGTTGTATCACTCCAAGTTTTGCAGTCCTGCGGCAGCACAAGATAGAATTATGTGCAACTTGCACGACATATAAAACAAGAGATAATAAGTCCGGAGCAGCACACAGTGATAAACGAAAACCTATGATAGTATCAAAAAAAAACTTCTCAAGGGAGAAGCTCAGAGAAGTTTAATCACCCGGTATTTACCTTAATTTCACAGAAAACTTCTGAAAAACTGTGAAAGGAGAGATATTCACTCCCCGCTATGATCGAACTCAGGCTCCCCAATGCTCAGTACGGGACGGACGACGCCTCTAACTACTCAGCCACTGAGCTGAGTTGATAGTATCATTTAAACAAGATTGTCTACAACATGAAAACCGATCGTCCGACGTGACCGACTCGCTCGTAGCGCCCAAACAATAAAACATCAAAGCAAATTCAGCAACCAAGTTCAGGTTAGTCCCTCTCATTAATTTTCTCAATTTGAACACCTGAAGTTTTTAATAATAAACCGCGTGGGAAGTGTCAAAAATGTCTTCCCCGACCGTACGCGCATTAATAACACCAGTGAAAATAAGTTTTGATCGACGGCCGCCTCTCCACGCTCGCTCCCGTGTCCATTAACAAAAACCAGTAGCACGATGTTAATTTGAAAGAGATTTTCTTTTTTGTCCGGCACATAATATGAAACTGGGAGCTAATGTATTGTAGACCAGAGATGAAATTACAATTTATTTCAATCTAATTATGCCGCCGCGCAAATAGGCCTCATCGCCAAATGGAACAAAAATTATTACATTACGCGTAATTCCTCCAACACCGAGCGACCCGTAATGCGGTAATATAATATAATCATACTTTGTAACAATAATTTATACACAATTATTTCACATTTCACCGATTACTTATTCATACTAATATGGTGCTGCTGGTGTGTTATAATAACGCGTACATACTATTTATATCAACCACATCAATTTTTTGTATAATCAAATCACGTATATTGTATATTTGACTTATTTAGTAAGTTGAAATTCAGTTGTAGCTCTAAGACTTCGTTGCGGCGTGACATTATATGAGGTATATATTTACGACAGTATTACCAGACGTACGATAATTATCGTACAAGATCAGTTTCAAATAAATATCTTGTTTGTGCACATGACTACAAACAAATTAATGTTAAATCAGAATTAACATCTATGTCTTGACGGTTTACATTTTACACGTCGAGTTTGGTAAGGGCAGGGCCGTAACTAGGCAAGTACCCAGGGCTTAGATGGAAGGGGGGTCAGAAAGGCCATAGAAAGATTGAGCAAATTCGGATTATATTTAAAAAACACTACGCCTTTCAAAAACTTTTTGGGAAACTGTCCGAAATAATAGCCAACCTCCATCTCCCTATTACTGCCCTACAAACATAGTAGCTAACTTATAAGCAAACATTGTCTTTGTTTTTCCATTATAGCGAGCTAATGATGTACGCAGTAAACAAAGCATTTATTCTAAAATGATAATAACGAAAACTAATAAGGGTGGATGGTCGATCCCCTACAATGCAAACTATGCCCATAGTTGCCTATACTATGGGCATAGTTTGCATTGTAGGGAATCGACCATCCATTCAACTGTTTCAATAGACTAAAACCAATGATCTTCAACTACTTTTTACAGAATTACCCTTATATTTCATATATGTATTTATTTTTCTTCGGTGATTATTTTCACACTTCCCTCAAAATCCAATTACCAAATCACATCTCTCAGTAGACCGTCGCTAATAACATGCGGCCATATAGTTTTTTCTCTCTCTTTCTCTCTCTCTTCCCCCGTTCATCCTGCGAAACTTCCAATTATCAACCGACAATTGTTTAATATCGCAAAGAATGTGAGCGGCCATGATGATGAGCATGTGTCATTACCTCGCAGGTAATTTTATTGGTAATTTGCGGTCGTGCTGACAATGGTTGCCTTCAACGCCGCGCGAAGAAACAAATCTGTAATTGTCCATCAAACCCTAATTATTCTGCATCACGGCGAAGAGGCAACGGGACAAAAAAAAATGGTGCAGGCGGTATGAATTGTAGCAATTTCGCACGTGTTTTCACGAGAATTGAAAAAGTTATAATTTTATGGGCTGCCACAAACAGTACATTCTGATTACACTTAACATATAGTTTAAGTATCTTGGACTAGATAACTAGAGTTTAACACATTGCAGTTCTATTGGAGCCAACATTATTATGGGGGAAATTAGAGAGGACTCTAAGTCCGTATGAAATTATCTAGCTTCCTATATTGTTTTATATATATATATAAGAATTGATATATTAAACTGTATAACTATTTCTAAATGGAAAATTAACATTGTGTATTACGGTATTTATATTTGTATTTTTATTTTTATTTTTGTATATTTTTGTTGAGGTTTGTGATGTGGAGGGGCAGTGAGGGAAATGCCATTAAAGGTCTTTTTTTTATTACGGTGTTGTTATTGTTAAGTGAATTTATTATTATTCCGCCTCTATATAATAATAAATTCACTTAACAATAACAACACCGTAATAAAAAAAAGACCTTTAATGGCATTTCCCTCACTGCCCCTCCACATCACAAACCTCAACAAAAATATACAAAAATAAAAATAAAAATACAAATATAAATACCGTAATACACAATGTTAATTTTCCATTTAGAAACAGTTATACAGTTTAATATATCAAACACATAGGTAGTTTGTGTCTGAATCGAAAACGATATAAGAAACTAGATAATGTCATTCGGACTTAACACAATTTGAGCCTGTGAGAATGAAAGTGGTGTAAGTCACATTTGAATTGTTTTGAAAACCACAAACCTCGAGGCGAGGACCTAGGGAAGAAACCACCATTCATCTTCATCTTCATTTTATTTGTAGATATACAATTGATTTTAATTTCACTTTCTATATAATTATTATTATGTTGTGTATGTATGGTGAAAAAAAAAATTATTTTAAATTTTAAAAGAGGAAGATTTTGCGTTTGGTATTTATGTAAATCGACGCGCGCTGTTACAGACTTGAATTTATTCATAAATAAAAATGTAACTGCGTACGTCTATTTACATAAATACCACACGCAAAATCTTCCCCCTTTTCAAAATTTAAAATAATTTTTTTTAATTCTTTTTTTTCACAACACAACACAACATAATCATAATTATATAGAAAATGAAATTGTATATCTACAAATAAAAAAAAAGATGAATGGTGGTTTCTTCCCTAGGTCCTCGCCTCGGGGGGTTTGTGGTTTTAAAAACAATTCAAATGTGACTTACACCACTTTTATTCTCACAGGCTCATGTTTTACTATGTACGGAGAAACAAGTAATTACGTGTTACGTACATGCAATATTGGGCAATACTGCTATTATAATTTTGATAAATCGTGTAACGTGCCTTTATGGCATATGACATATATTAGTCTAGTAACTACAGTAATCATAAAATTTATGAGGTTGCTAGTATTCATGCAATTTAATATAAAAGTTGGCATTACATAAATAAATCGGTTTTGCTAAATTGAAGCGCAAATTTGAAAATATTTCAAAAATATCTTGATGGATCTTTTTCAAACTTCTCTAACGCATTAGTAATAAATTACTTTATCTATTAAAGATATAATCAAATTAATTGGGGTTGCTAGTTTTAGTGAAATTCACTAGCAAAGTCAGTATTTCATAAAAAATAGGATTTTGTATGATTTATCCGCAAACTTGTAAGTGTTTCAAAAATGCCTTGATAAATATATTTCAAACTTTTATAATGCAATAGCATGACATTATTCTATCTATTAGAGTTATAACCAAAAATTACAAATGTGACTTACACCACTTTCATTCTCACAGGCTCATTTTTTTACTATGTACGAAGAAACAAGTAATTGATGGGTGTTACGTACATGCAATATTGGGCAATACTGCTATTATAATTTTGACAAAAGTATTTTAATCGTGTAAAAAGTACAAGAATGTCACAATTCTATTACATTCTTGTAGTTTTTACACGATTAAAATACTTTTGTCAAAATTATAGTAGCAGTAGTAGTAAATACTGTACTTCTTACAATACTGTAGCTGGCTATCGACCTTCAGATACCTGCCTACAGAATTTTTTATCGATGATTTTCGGTCCTAATATATCCATACACATACACTAAAACATGGTGTATATGTATAGGAATGTTAGGACTTCAGAAAATCATCGAAAAAAAAATCTGAAGGCAGAAGGACCCGAAGGTCAGCTACAGTATTGTAAGAAGTACAGTATTTACTAATACTGCTATTATAAAATCTATCTAATGCAATTAGAAAATCATCGAAAAAAAATCTGGAAAAAAGAAGGCCGAGCAAAAACGTGGATGGCAACTAGATCTGCCGCTG
Source organism: Lordithon lunulatus (assembly GCA_963942505.1). Taxonomy (NCBI): domain Eukaryota; kingdom Metazoa; phylum Arthropoda; class Insecta; order Coleoptera; family Staphylinidae; genus Lordithon; species Lordithon lunulatus. The sequence continues at coordinate 66,982,373 of OZ012666.1, forward strand.
ATAAAACTAAATTATATACAGTAATCAGAAATCTAAATTTCCTAATCCTGAAAAAAAAAATCAGGATATACTAAATCACCTTGAAGAACTAACTCCTACACAGACCACTGAGTATTTACTATGATGGCAACAGCGATGATTCAAAAAGGACTAAACAATCTGATAATTAGAAGAAGAAAATAATAGAAATCTGGCGTTGCAAAGGAAGTGAGTGAGGTAGGTAGAGAGTAATACTGAGAGGAATGGGGTAATTTTTTAGTTTGAGGATTATACTTTACTTCTAGATATTATATTGAGTTGGGTTTATTTATTGTTGTGTGTAATGGTTATGCCAAATAATGGTTGTTGTTGTTTTTTATCATTTCTTTCAATTAGGTGCCTGAAAAGTTGCACACACAGATTTCGTTTTTAATCTAAACTAGGATTTTACATGCTTGAACTGAAATATTAATGTATTTCAAAAATTCCCCAATTTATATTTTTTCAAACTTCGTTAAGGTATATGAAATTTTTTAGTCTATCTATTAAAGGCACCTTACACGATCAATAATACTGTCAATATTTTAGAATAATGACAGTATTACTGTTCAATAATATGTTTAAAATTATTCTAAAATATTGACAGTATCACTTATCGTGTAAGATATAGTAACGATGAAATGAAGAGAATACTGATGTATATCCGGATAATTTGATTACTTAATAAATATAAAAGGAGGATTGAAGCATATACTGACAGTACTAGGATTAACAGTATTATTGATCGTGTAAGGTGCCTTTTAAGTCACATTCGAAAATTACTAAATTGCTAGTTTTGATGCTATTTCATGCAAAATTATCATGAATGAATGAATGAAAATGAATGTTGCTAATTTGGACCGTAAATTTGTAAATATTTCGAATATTTTTGAATGGATATTTATATCAAACATCGCTAAGGTATATGGCATATATTAGTCTATTAACTACAGTAATCATAAAAATTATGAGATTCCTAGTTTTCGTGCAATTTAATAAAAAAAATGTTTGCAGTACATAAATATATCGGTTTTGCTAAATTGAACCGCAAATTTGTAAATAATTATTTTATTTAAATTTGTAAAAATCCCTTGATGCCAAATAAAGGTTTTATTGTATTTTATCTTTTCTTTTAATTTGATGTTTGAAGATTTGCACACACGTGTCCATAGATTTCGTTTTTTTTTTATCAAAACTAGGATTATACATGTTTGAACAGCAAATAAGAATGTATTTAAAAAATCCCCCTATTGATATTTTTCAAACTTTGCTAAAGTATATGAAATATTTTAGTCTATCTATTGCAGTCACAATCAAAAATTACTGAATTGCTAGTTTTAATGCTATTTCATGCAAAATTAGCATTAATAAATGAATTTAAATGAATTTTGCTAATTTGGACCGCAAATTTGTAAATATTTCGAACATTCCTGAATGGATATTTATGTTTGTAAACATTCCTGAATAAATATTTATCAAACATCGCTAAGGCATATTAATATATGTCATATGCCTTAGCGATGTTTGATAAATATCCATTCAGGAATATTCGAAATATTTACAAATTTGCGGTCCAAATAAGCAAAATTCTATTAACTACAGTAATCATAAAAATTGGTTGCTAGTTTTCATTCAATTTAATATAAGTTGGCATTACATAAACAAAACGGTTTTGCTAAATTGAATCGCAAATTTGAAAATATTTCAAAAATCCCTTGATGGATCTTTTTCAAGTTTCTCTAACGCATTAGCAATATATTACTTTATCTACTAAAGACATACTCAAATCAATCGGGGTTGCTAGTTTTAGTAGAATTCACTAGCAAAGCCAGTATTTCATAAAAAATACGATTTTGTATGATTTATGCGCAAACTGGTAAGTGTTTCAAAATTGCCTTGATAAATATATTTCAAACTTTGCTAATGCAATAGCATGCTATTAGAGTATATCTATTAGAGTTATAACCAAAAACTACATACTTGCTACTTTTCAGTTTATTCACTGACAAAATCAGTATTTCATTAAAATGTATGTTGTAAATGCAAATTAGTAAATATTTCAAAAATTCCTCGATGTATATTTTTCAAGCTTCTCTAATGCATTAGCAATGTATTAGTATAACTATTAAAGATAAAATCAAACATTACGGGGTTGTTAGTTTTTGTGAAATTCATTGCCAAAGTCAGTATCTCATAAAAAATACGATTTAATAAACAGAACTAGTATATTCTTTTTGAAAAATATTCATCAAGTGAGGGCTGAAAGACCACGGTCGATGGCCTCTTGTACATGTATGTATATCTTGTATGTATGTCTGTTACAATAAATATATCTTCTTCTTCTAATCGAGTGATTTTTTAAATATTTAACCATTAAACTAGTAATCAATAATAACAGTATTTCCAGTTTTTTTGATATTTAATCCTAAATTGGGTGTTTCATAAAAATACGATTGAATATGTTTTATCTGCAAATTTGTAAATATTTCAAAATTCCCGTGACGGATATTTTTTAAGCTTCCCTAATGCATTAGTAATATAATAGTCTATCTTTCAAAGTTATAATCAAAAATTACGGGGTTGCTATTTTTCAAGCTATTCAATACCAAAGTCAGTTATACATAAAAATACGTTTTTGTATGTTTTAAATGCAAATTAGTAAATATTAAAAAAATTCCTCGATGTTTATTTTTCAAGCTTCTGTAATGCATTAACAATATATTAGTCTGTCTATTAAAGACATAATCAAACGTTACGGGGTTGCTAGTTTTCGTGAAATTCTTTGCAAAGTCAGTATCTCATAAAAAATACGATTTTGTATGATTTATATTTATTTGTAAATGTTTGAAAAATCCCTCGATGGATATTTTTCAAAAGAACTATTCTAGTTTACCTATTAAACTACTAATCAATAATTACAGTATTTCTAGTTTTTATGATATTTAATGCTAAATTCTGTATTTCATAAAAATACGATTTTATATGTTTTATCTGCAAATTTGTAAATATTTCAAATATCCCTTGACGGATATTTTTTGAGTTTCCCTAATGCATTAGTAATATAATAGTCTATCTGTTATAGTCATAATAAAAAAATACGGGGTTTCTATTTTTCAAGCTATTCAATACCAAAGTCAGTATTACAAAAAATACGATTTTGTATGTTTTAAATGCAAATTAGTAAATATGTCAAAAATTCCTGGATGTATATTTTTCAAGCTTCTGTAGTGCATTAGAAATATATTTGTCTATCTATTAAAGACATAATTACACATTACGATGTTGCTAGTTTTCGTAAAATTCATTGCCAAGTCAGTATCTCATAAAAAATACGATTTTGTATGATTTATATTTATTTGTAAATATTTTTCAAAAAGAATATACCAGTTTACCTATTAAACTAATAATCAATAATTACAGTATTTCTAGTTTTTATATTTAATGCTAAATTCTGTATTTAATAAAAATATGATTTTATATGTTTTATCTGCAAATTTGTAAATATTTCAAATATCCTTTGACGGATATTTTTTTAAGCTTCCCTAATGCATTAGTAATATAATAGTCTATCTGTTATAGTCATAATTACGGGGTTCCTATTTTTTAAGCTATTCAATACCAAAGTCAGTATTATATAAAAATACAATTTTGTATATTTTAACCGTAAATTTGTATATTTAGATCAATCACATCAATTCCTTTTTATATAAAAAAAATCATGTATGTATTGAATACTTGATTTATTTAGGTAAGATACCTTTTTGATAGGAAGGACTGGAAGGAATTTCTACAGAAAATACAATAGATTTAAAATACGATTAAATAATCTCGATACCCGAAAGGGTATAAAGAGATTTTAAAAGATTGACTACAAACACATTTATGTTAAATCAGAATTAACGTATATGTTAATAAATAATTTTGACGGTTTATATTTTACACGGCAGGGTCGTAACTAGGCAGGGGCAAGTGCCCAGGGCCCAGATGGAAAGGGGGCCAGAAAGGCCTCAGAAAGATCAAACAAATTCGCATTATATTAAAAAAAACTGTATACGCCTTTCAACAACTTTTTGGGAAACTGTTCGAAATAATAGCCAACCTCACCCGAATATTTTCCAATCTTCGCTAATACATATATTATTGTATATAATTTTCAAAAATCTATACATATATTTCCCAGTACTTGGAACTTTGCAGTACATTATTTTTCATAATTTTCAATACACCAAACTATAAATAATACAAATAATTCCGAAAATAGAGAAGTACAATATTGAATTCACTTGAAAAGATGTACGGGTATAGTTCTCTATGGTCAGAAAATAAAATTAATAGGGGTGCGATTCTTGAAACCACTCGTTTCGAACGTATTCGTTTAACTATCAAAGTCGCTCCGCAAAACGGATTTCTTAATTTGAGTTAGTTCAATGATGCAATTTTGGTTTATTAGTGTTTTCTTTTAAGGCTATTAAACCGAAATTCAATAATTTTATGAGCTCACATCGAGAATTGTCCGTATTTTGCCTAGGGACTATGAGAATTAAACGAATACGTTCGAAACGAGTTGTTTCAAGAATCGCACCCCTATTATTTTTATTTTCTGACCATAGAGAACTACACCCGTACATTATTTCAAGTGTACTTTTGGTATAATTTTTATTATACCATATAGTTTTTTATTCAAAAAAAATACTGTTCATACGTGCAACAAATTATTAATCAAACAATAGCCTTATTATTGCGCATGAAAAGTAAAAACTAATTAAATTTCTGTATATTTTCTCCATAATTTACCGAGAAATGTTATTAGATAAGAAACGCGATTCACGTATAATAAAGTAGAAATTAAGAAAACAAATATTGATACCCTATGTCTATAATTTGTCTGTAAAAGGATCCAGAGGCCGATAAAATCAGATATCTATTCGCCTGAGCTAATATACCGAAAATATGGATTATAAATGTCTCCGTATTTACATAATGCCGTTATCTAAATACACCCAGGCATGGGCGGGTGAGTTTGATAAGAAAAGGCGAAACGGTAAACAAGATAATTGCAGGCAGCGATATATAGATGACAGGTTAACAAAAATGACGTGGGCCGCGGCGCGGGTGGTGCTGTGGTTTTAGGGTGAAAAACAAACGATAAAAGCGAAAATACAATTTAAACCGATCCGAAATCGAAATCTAAATCTAAATCAGCGCCGAGGATGGTTGTTGGCGTGTGTATGTTATTTCCTAATAGTTATCGGCGGGTCGCACGCAAGGTAGACGACTGGGCAGCGCCTCTGGACAGCCCCGGCCCGTAATGACAGGGTATACTAATTTGTCAGTATAATTGGTGTGTGTTGGCGTTACCACGGGCGGGTTTTAATTGTCAGCTTCGCGGCCGGCGTTAATTGTTAACCGTCTCGACAGGTACACTTTTATTTCATGAATGAACTTTTGCGCACGTAATTAGTCTGGGTTGTATTTTAAAATAGGCTTGATCGTATAAGTTTGATTCGGACAGGGCGGCGGGCCCCACCCCTAGGCTCATAAAATACATTTAAGAAATAAAACAGGGTTCGGAGAGTGTAGACACAGTCAGTTACTATAGGCGAGCAGCAATTAGTCAGTAAACAAATAATAAATGAACCATAAATAAGACGGTGTTATGCGGAGGGCATTCGGCCATTTAAATATTCAAGCTGGGCGTTAATTACGATCGCCCATAATTAAAATGCCCACTGCACTGGCCAAGTGTGTTAATGCATAATAAATACTCGGTTTCCAATTATAGCCTTCAGACGCGCAGGTTCATTTACACCGGTGATAATAATATTTCAAATATTTGTACAGCCGTTAATTGTTCTGCATTTCGTGTAGGTGTTCTCGGTAGTTTCGCGGTTTCATCGATGTATGGGCTCGGTATTTATTAAACCGATTAGTTTTATACCGGGATTTGTTTTCCAGCTTAATTACTATATATCTCGGTTTCGAGACAGTTATTGCGGGTGAAACGCTGAAAAGGATTCTCGCGCCTCTCTCATTATACAATGACAGGATTTATAATTACAGCCGCAATTTGCATACCTTCCTTAAATTATTTCGCATACTTAAGCGCAATTTTACTTTACTTATTCGCGCCTTCCATGCATACACAGATTGTATTTTACGTTTTCTACACGAATATGCCTGCGGACAGTAAATTTTACTTGGAATAATCAGCTAGTTTAATTTACACACACCATAAGTGTACGTTTAATTTTATATTATTGCTCTTTAATTCATTTACTGTTATGTTTTTTTTTGTATGTATGTAAATATTTTCAAAAAATAAAGCACTATATTAAGGAACTAACGCCATTTTATTCAGCGAGGAAAATAAATATACATACTGTTTGTTATTATTTAGATTTATTACAAATAACAGCGGGTTCGGCTATATATCAAGTAATCTCCCGTAATAATTAGCCATTAGCAGTTAGCAGGGTGGCTAGAGGATAGTCGAAACCCATCTATTTATATATCACTGGTGTTTGAACAAAAGGACTTAAGTCATCATTTGTACGAAAATAAAGTTTTTATGTCTTTTTAACCAAAACAATCTGCTCTTTCCATTGGTAAAAACTTTCCTGACTTAAGGCCTTTTGCCCAAACACTTTCTTTAAATCCAGGAGTTTATATATCTAATAATAAAATATTCTTAATATTGGTGTACTTCATGCAACCTATCAACAGAATCATAAAGTATGATGAGGAAAAGCATGATACAATTAAATGAGTTTAATGGGAAGGGGGAATTTTCCTTTGAGCTTTAAAATATTACAACCCAAATGACAAATGTCGGGTATGTGTATAACAACATGCAACTAATTCCACTCCATGAATATTAATGTAGCAATGTAGTAATCACCAGCCATCACGTTATACTAATATATTTGGAACTAATGAAAATATAATAAATACGTATGTCATTTGCGTTGACTAGAGACAAATAAAAGCTCCCCCATCATTTATTCATCGTAATTATTTATGTCAAAATTCCGGAATAATAACGGCGACAGAACAATATGTAAACGTGCGAGCGGCCAGGTGCTGGATGAACCCGTACGGCACAAATTAAGGGGCGTAGAGTTAATGTTATTGCAACAAGAGTTTCCTAGTGTCTGAAGCTACAGCAAAACGAAATTTCTAATCCTCGTACTTTTCCAATTATATTGTTATCGATCCGAATGCATTGCGCGGAAAATATTCTAGTAAGTAATTATTTTACCCCAATTATTTTTCCATTAAAGAACAAACTAGATTTATAAACTTACACAGCAATAAATATCGATTTTTAAAACGATTTATATTTAATCAGCAAACTCAGATATATATATTGAGTAAACTGCAACTTGCAAGTTTTGTGGCATAAATAAATTAAACAACATGTGGACATGTATTGCTTGAAGCGGTTTATTAAATAATTAATAAAAATGTGTTGTATGGCAATAAGATTCCATTACAGGGATCATCTTAATGTAATTTTAATCCGATCCTGTGTCTAGGTGCAACCACAACGTAGAGTATATCTAATGATAAAATACTACCCCCGGCCCGGTATAGATACATATGTGTATAGCGGACCAAACGAGTCCACCCTTGCTGGGGCTAGGGGTGCGCTAAAAATCCGTCTGACCGGATGTAGCCCGTTAGCACGTATTGGGAGGACAATTAGAAATAATGAAGATTACGCCGGGCCTTAGCATGATCTATAGCTGCACTCTCTGTGTCTGCTCATACGTTTCAAAATAAAAAAGCCCCTGCTTTCTTATTAGAAGATATATGTATATGGCTCGAATTTATATATTGCAGGTTTTCGCTCCTGTGAAATTGAAATTTTTGCAATTACACTCGGCGCGCGCGGCTTTTACAATGGACCACTTTCAAGTGGCGGCGACGTGTAATAAATTAAAAATTCCTTCCTTTTGTTTCGGCGCAATTATTAAAAAATGTCAATGCTGAAATTTATAAATTAATGGAGCGAGAGATTAAGTAATTATTCCCCAGCTAAAACAAATAATAAACGTGTGTGCATCGGATATATAAATCTTGATCAAGATAAATCAAAGGACACAGATTGTCGTAAATTAGACCGAAAATGTGTCGCAAACGCCGGTCCGTGTGTATAGTATAGGAGGAAAGTGAAATGACAATATTTGCGGCTAAGAGGGGATGAAATTAAAAACGTGCTTAGTTCTCGTCGCACGCCCCATAAACCTCGCTCCAGCCGCTAATCAACGGCCTGCCATTATATTTATATTATACCTACTATAAATTATACTTTAGCAAAACATAATGCCGACGCTTACAATACACCAATTTAATGATAATTATAAACTTATTTATATTCTGCCACGTATGGAAATTCCCCGCGCTTATTTAGAGCAGAAAAATTATCGTTCTAACCACAATGGGCGACAGTTGCATGAATTGTTACGGGCTTAACGAGTCTAATTAAGTTATTACCATATTGCACTTGTATGTGACATGCATTTGCAATCGTGCAATAACGTAAGCAGTTTTTTTAAACATGACATTATTAAAGGCTTTAGATCTGATGATAGAATTATTTGGAACTATTTGCAGTATAGTAGAATTGTCAGATCACAGAACAAAAATATATAAATGGGGAAACTATGTAAAACAACAATTACGTATCTGTTACATTTTCAGTTCAGTTATGTTAAATCGAAAATCATAAAATAAAGATACAAATTAGATAAGAACTCCTCACTCGGCAGAGTTTTGCAGCTTGCACGCATAATTGACTGGTGGAACGAGTGAGCAGCCTTAAAGGAAGGTTTGACAATGAGCCCATTTTGAGGCCTAAGTGTCTGTAGCTATGCTACCCTCCAGCCAACTATCAGAACTATCCAGCGACTTGGCCAAAAATTATAATTTACAACATATATTATACGCAATCAAGTGCGATCAATTCCGACGGATAAGCTTGATTAGCCAAGTATTAAAAGTATTCCTAAAAATCCTACATAATAGAATACGTAAGAAATGCGAAGAAGACCTAAGGAAGGAACAGTTCGGTTTTAGAGATGGACTGGGAACAAGAGAAGCGTTGTTTGGTCTGTCAGTTCTCATGCACTAATGTAGAGATTAAAGGAAGGACGTGTACAGCTGTTTTATTGATTATGTAAACGCATTTGACTGTTTAAAACACATGTCCTAATAAACATTCTGATGACCAAAGGTCTCGACCAAAAAGATATCTCCTTCATAAAAAAAATGTACGAACACCAGACTGCTGCAGTAAGACTCGAGGACGATACGACCAGCGATATTCCTATTAAACGTGGAGTACGTCAAGGTTGTGTACTATCACCATTATTGTTTAATATCTACTCGGAGTAAATATTCCCGAAAGCCTTAGAAAGCTCTACAGATGGAATCAAGATCAATGGTGAATTATTGAACATCAGGTACATGGACGATACGGCTATAATTGCAGACAGCGCAGCCTACAACGTTTGATGAACCAAATAAGAGCACAAGGTGATGCGCTTGGGCTAAAATTAAATACGGCCAAAACGAAAACAATGGTTATAAGTAGAACACCAGATATCCAAGCCAATTTGCAAGTATACAATAAGGAAATAGAGCAGGTTGCGAAATTTAAATACTTGGGCAGCTGGATCACCGAAAACCTGGATCCAGATCTGGAAGTAAGAACACGCATCGAAATAGCCAGAACAACGTTCCTTAAGATGAGAAAAGTATTTTGCGAGAGAAGCCTAAACCTGAAAACTAAGATATCGGTTTGTTAAGTGCTACTTTCACTCGGTACTATTGTATGGTCTTGAGGCTTGGACGTTGAAGATCAATACTATGAACAGAATAGAAGCGTTTGAGATGTGGATCTTTCGAAGAATGCAGAGAATATCTTGGGTGGAGCATATCACGAATAATGAGGTTCTTAGACGCATGTACAGAGACAGAGAGCTATTGGCTACTGTGAAAAACGTAATACAGCGTACCTAGGATATATCTTCAGAAGTACAAAATATATTCTTCTAAAATTAATAATGGAGGGCACGATAGAGGGGTCCAGGATAAAGGAAATGCTCCTGGTTAAACAACATAAGGGACTGGCCTGGTCTGGACTCCCACTCATTGTTCAAACAATTTAATAATAATGAAAGCAATAATTCAAAACAATTAACAAAATAAATAATAGTAATATTTTTCAATTGAGGTACAAACCTTTATAGGTTTGGTATCAAAAGTATCGCCTTGTAAAATTATTCAAAAAGAATGTGTGCCATTATGTTTTACTAAGATTTTCGTACACCTATGGTGGTCTTACCGCCGAAAAAAGTAAATGTTAATCAATTCGAAGGAACGATTAGGTGCTGTATAAACATGCCGCGTTATAAAAGAGACGCCGGTGTCTCTAATTAAAAATCGGGGTCCAGGCCAGAAGGCGCTACCCGGGTGCTAGCGTTACTTTGTATTCTAAACTAATTTTGAGATTTTAAACATACAATAATTGCAGTACGCCTAATTGCCGGTCTGCGCTAAGGCCGAAAATCGGTTAGTACCTGTGCTTTGGCGCGAGTTAAAGTCGCCTTTAGTGGCGGTTCCTCACCGCCCGACGAAAGTACCGGTTATTACCGACTAATTTTGGCCGCAATTAAATGGCCACGGTGTAATTATCTCATTTTGTGGCGTCTTACTAAACAGACCCGTCTGTCTGAGACCACTCCAATCTCCGCCGTCTAACACTGAATCATTCAATATGTATCAAAATGTTTCCCATAACAATAGTCATAAGAATCATGTGTTATGAATTTACTGATTCAAACCATTAAATTTACACAGAAACAACTTGATATAGCAAGTACAAATTAATGAACAGCGCTGTGCAACTTAAGCAGCATCAATTCGACAGCAAGCGTATCAAAACAATAACTGAACTAGAAAAGCCTTAATTAGAAATAATTGTTTGCGCTGGCATCAACAACGCGAATCCACTTTATTACCACCAATTCCCATTAGCGATTCGCACCAGCGCTTAAACAAACACAACAAATTAAGATCGTGTGCAAAACGTTCCCAGGTGGACATAATAAAACTGATTTTAATTGCTTCTAGTAGCTGTTTAAATATTTACACCGCATACAAGAATTTTATTTTTTCCCGGTGCATTATTGATAACGTTTGCATATAAATGGCACCATTATAATCTATTATAATTTAAAAATTATATATTACGGTATAGCTAATACTAATAATTATAAAAATATTGTGAAATATGTGACACAGGGGATATAATATTTTCAATGCTAATTATTATTGGTTTGTATATGGAGCGGACAATACCGAAACGCAATAATCAACATGCTTTTATGTCTTTATTGATATCATTAGGCGAATATATTATTGTCACAAGCGGACAGCACCTTATTTACAAATGAATTAATTAATAATATAAGTGACTCATTTAGTGGCGCGACTGTTGTGTTGTAATTGTTATCCTCAATTATGCACGTGAGACGTGTTGATTAATATTAAAGATAGTAAAGTTTTTATTTTTATAAAACGCGTATACATTTTATAACATTCTATTATTAAAATCTTTATATTGCGGCACATATATTTTGAAGTGCATTTAATTTAGAATTCATGACCCATAGTCCGATTCTTAAGAGTTTTATTCGGTATTTGCCAGGATCTTCATTTCAGGATGCCCATATGAATGCCATTTTTCTCATATTACGTCTTTACGCATTTCTTTTCACATTCGTATTCAATTTGACTAGAGTGAACATTCGTTTTGCGTTGCCAATACCTGCTTAATATTAGTAGGAGTTTATTTCAGCACACCCGAATGTTATTCGTCATTCAAGGGAGAATGGTGATAGAATCTTGTTCGTAGCACTTTTTCATTAATCATGCTATTTATTAATTGTTATTTATATTAATGATTTATTAAAAATTATATTGCTCTATATTTTTTTCTGATATAGGTTTAGGTTGTAGTAGTAGTAATAGAGTAGTACAACTACAACATTTGAGATAAATATTAGGGCTCGAAAAGCCAATACTACACTGGTACATAGTGTCAACAGAGGTACAAGAAGATAGGGATGTACGCTGGTATTTGTGGGGAGTTTGTGAAAGAAGGTCCCCTTACTTCGTCAAAAAACACATGATTTTGAGTTGTGTTAAGGTCGTTTTAGACAAGACAATTTCTTAGCTCAAAAGTTGTTCAAGAAATGAGTTCATATATATCCTCCTCCCATATAATTTGTACTTGAAAAATAGAACGCGTTATATTTTTCCATTCGGCCTACCTCCAATTCAATATTTCAAATAATTTGCTGTGTGATACGAAACAAATTAGATTGTCTCACATCTTGACTAACTTTTGAGTCAAGACATTGTCTTGTCTAAAACGACCTTTACTTTAGAAATTCCTGTGCAATATGTGGAATAAACAATGTATGTTTAAGTAATGAAACAAATAAATAAATAAAGGTTCTTGAAATTAAAATGTTATTATATTTATTATATATAAAGTGAAGCCAATTAATTGTATACGTTATTTAAACAATATGGCTCGAAATGCCGCACTGATAATTATAATTCGAGAGCAATTCGCCCTCCCAATCATCCGTAATTATATAATCCAGCCGCACTTATTATAATTGATGCTGATAATTACGAGAGAAAAGGGGCATTCGTTACCGGCCGGTTTAAAACGGTCTTGTTCAATAATTACGCACGATTCCGTGTTATCGGAGGTGTTGATCAACTGGCTCGGGCCGCGCTTATTAAATTTTACGACTTTTATACGGAAAATGTGTGTTCGTTCGATTCTGTGTGAGAAATAGTTTCGTCTTCGCACTTCACATTATGGTACATTGTTACTGCTTGGCCAATAAACGCCTCTGCAATTTTCCACAAACAAATATCTGGTAGTTTTATATGATTAATAATTCATGGTGACGACTCCACACTATACTCCTTAAATAAAGGACGTATGGTCACCACAGATATATTTAAAATAATGCAAAAAATAGAAAGACAAACGTGTAGGGTAGAGACTACTATTCTCTGATAATACGACATGGACACCGGCACAACTCAATTTTAGAGAAAATGCGATTCAAATATTTAGGTAGGTTTTGATAATTTTATCATAACTGCTCTGTAGCTGTATACGCTTACTTTTATGAAAGTCTTATGCCTGTATTCACCAACATCCCATATACTTTATAGGTCCCATAAGCTATTGAATAGATAAATTTAAAATGTCATAGTGACAGAATATGCCAAAACAAATATCAAAAACCTTGAATAGCGCTTATGATTTGAGCTTTGATGACACCTTTTGTTTATTTTTTCAGTGTTTTCAATAGAGCGAATCTAAAGCAACTACATTCCTAAAGGTACGTTTTAGACAAGACAATTTCTTAGCTCAAAGTGGTTCAAGATATGAATTCATATATCCTCCTTCCATACAATGTGTCCTTGACAAAAACAACCGCGTTATATTTTTCTATTAGATCTACCATCCAATTCAATATTTCAAATAATTTGCTGTATGATACGAGACAATGAAGATTGTCTCGTATCTTGAATAACTTTTGAGTCAAGAAATTGACTTGTCTAAAACGACCTTTAGAGTAGTAAAAGTTCAAGAAACGTTGACTATTCTCAAGACGAATTATTAAGCCTTTTTTTATCACACAAAAAATAAAAATAGACTTGTTCCCACTCATAAAAATCTACATTTATTTAACTTTTGTAGAAAGAAATGTAATAATATGTAAACTCAATGTTGAGCTAAAAAATAATAATACTGTGATGAGTAGTAGTATTATAGTAGTATTAAATAAGAAAATTGAATCTCTCTCGTGCAACAAAGTGCACGATAAATATCATTTACAAATATTTCCATTATTATAAACGCATACGCTGAAACGGTATTAAAATCGGTGCGGCCGGTAATAATAAAGTCTGTAATAAAGTATAATTAAAACAAATTATTTTTAACATGGCGAGCACCCCGAGCTTAAATATACGATTTGTTATTTTGATTTATCAGAATAATTATTTAATAATGTACACTTAAGTCAGCGGCCCTGCTGCAGCCTGCGAGCATGGCCGCGCCCGTTTCCCGCAGTAATCCAACGCGCGGCTGTACTAAAGCGTATGCTAATTCCCCTATTATATTCAGTGCTATATGGCTTTTATTAGTACGGACAGTTCGGTCGCTGTCCGTCCTTATTCGCGGCAGCGGATCAGAGCAGGAGGGCGCGATGGTTGCAGGGTCGAGGTGAGAAGCGATTATACACCCACGACCTGGTGTAATTGTCTACGTTCGTGAGACGAGATCTGACCTGGGGCTAGCCAGTGGTACCAACTGAACCAATCAAATCATTATAAGATTGACACCTTATATAGAGCCTTAAAATATTTTATAGTCTATAAAGTTTGAATTTTACTTTAATTAAATCAAACTGTTTTGCGTATACATTGTGGATGTAAATTATAGAGCCTAAAGGGTGCTTAATGAAGTTGATGTTAAAATAATTACGAGCGTGCTTAATTTTTATAGCATGCGAATTTAATCATATGATAAATGATGTCGTTGGGTATTAATGAAAGGTCCAATTTAAACTGATTTGGAACCTCTGTATTCGCCCCACATAATTGTATAAAATTATGCTACAAAACTACATATATACGATCAAGAACTACAGAATAATTATTACATCGAGATTCGAGATTATAATTATAGTCTTAAACTTTGTAGCCTATAGTCCGTCAAGTAAGTAATGCGGTTAAAAAAGGGTAAACGCGACCGTCGACATTTATAATGTTCAGCTAGACGGGTACCACACAATGGTACAGTTTACAGCAGACCCGGTCGGAGTCGGAGGGCATACCATCGATCCTCATCGACAGGCCAGGGCGAGAGTTGAGCAGAGCGCTTGGATCTGGAGGTGATACTAGACCTGCTGGCCTAAAGCGAATTCACGGATACGACTTAAATTATATACAGATTTTATCCGCGATCATTAAGATTATTAAGGGCGGCGCGGCCAGTCAGCCAGGTATTGTTCAACTTGATGTATCGGCCATGTGTTTGTTTGTCTGTCCGCAATCTACTAATGTACGACATACACCTAAACACGCTTTGATTGTTTTAATATTAGTAATACGTCCGATCGCTATCTATATTAAATCATACCCCGGAACGCCATCACGATATTAAATTAGATTTGTTTACATAATCCGGAATTAGAACGAAAATATTGCGCCCTCATTACGTGCAGCGCACCAATTGGGCTTTTAGGAAAATTAAAATATAAAAGCTCAGAATAACAACATTAGTTTACCTACTAATATAACTAAGTTTTATTAGTGTAATTTATTAGTGTATTTATTGATATATTTATTAGTTATAGCTACGGTGGCCATATTTTTTTTTAGTAAAATAAACGACATATCGAAGAAAATTTACCTTATAGAATTCATAAGTTTATAACATTTATTACGATAATAGTAGCATACAACAATGCATAGGTTCACGCTTTAAAATGTCATAAAATTCTATACAGTTCATTTGAATGTAGTATTTGACGGAAGTACATGCTTGTTATTCATTTCAATTGCTGAAGTCTAGGCTATACCTAGGGTGAACATACAACCTTTATTTTAAAGAACAAACCGTAATTTCTAATTAAAAGTAAACACATTTGGTTACTTTTAACTAGAAATAAAGGACTGTCCTCTTAAATAAAGGACGTATGGTCATCATAGATATATTTAAAATAATGCAAAAAATAGAAAGACACACGTGTAGGGATAGAGACTTTACATTATACAAATTTCGATAAAATCTCATAAAGGTACCTTACACGATCAATATTACTGTCAATATTTTAGAATAATGACAGTAGTACTGTACGATATGTTTAATATATTCTATATTCTAAAATATTGCTAGTATTACTCATCGTGTAATGTATAGTAATGATGTAATGAAGAAAATATTGATTTTTATCCGGATAATTAATTACTTGATAAATATAAAAGGAGGATTGAAGCAAATATCGACAGTACTAGGATTGACAGTATTATTGACCGTGTAAGGTGCCTTATAGACAACCTACAAAAAATAATTATAAAGAACACGAAAAATAAAATTCAGACATCGCGAAGACAATGAATAGATTAACAGCGAAACAATAAACATGATTAAAGAAAGAAACCGGCTATATAAATAATACAAAAAGAAACCCACAAATACTGATAAAAAAGAGACTATTATATACAGAAAAAACAATTGAGAAAAAAATAACAGCAAGGAAACAAGATTACTACAAAAGTAGAATAAACGCAGTGGCAAATAACCCGAAAAAGACATGGAACGAAATCAACAGAATGCTACATAAGAACAGCCAAACACAGCAGAAAATAAAAACGATTCAGAACAAAGATGGTTTACAACTAACAAACATCAATGCTATAGCAGAGGAATTTAACACTCACTTTGCAATGATAGGCTCTCAGTTACCGGAGACCCAATTGAACCAAAGAAGAAGAAACAGATCAAACACACTGTACAGTGACTGAAACTTTACACTTTGAAAAAATAAAGGACAACGAAATAACAGAAATAATAAAATCACTAAAGCCAAACTCAGCACCTAGAAAAGACTAGGATAGTACAAAAAATAGAACATAGAATAGAAAAAATAGCCAGAAAAAATTGAAAAAAAGAACTGACACCAATAATAAGAGAACTGACCAACAGAATCTTCGAAGACGGTGAGTACCCAGCCTCTCTAAAAATGACAATCGATTTTCAAAAAAGGCAAACGTAAATAACTATCGACCAATCTCACTAATATCAACTTTTGGAAAAAATCACCGAAAGAATAATACATAATAGATTAACAACACACACAGAAAAACAAAATATTATAAATGAGCGCCAATACGCATTTCAAAAGAAGTCAAGTACAACTGCAGTGATTACAGACATGATACAACATATACACGAGAAACCAGACATGGAAAAAGAACCAGCTATCATATTAATAGATATGAAAAAGCTTTCGATACTGTATGCAAAGCAAAACTGCTGGAGAAACTATCACAACTTGGAATAAGAAACACACTACACAAAGTATTGACTAGCTACCTAAACAATAGAAAACAAATTACTAAGGTACAAGAAGTAGAAAGTGGCGAAAAAGAAGCAGAATATGGAGTACCTCAAGGAGGAGTATTAGCACCATTACTTTATATTTTATATATAAATGATATATTTCAACTCAAACTTAATGGAAATATATTCATATATGCAGACGACACAAGTCTCATTCATAGTGGAAAAGACAAAAATAAAATGCAAGCAGAGATACAGATGGATATAAACAAAATCACACAATGGTGCTACAACAACTACCTAACCATAAACGAAGAAAAAACGTACTACATGATGATCTCAAAGAAAGTAAACCCACAACCAGAGATATATATATATATATATATATATATATATATATATATATATATAGACAAAAACTAAAAGCGGTAAACAACATACTAGGAATATACACACAAAACAATCTAAAATGGAATCGACATATAGAAGAGATGGAAAAAATAAGACCAAAATATTGGCTGCGCTATATAGACTTAAGGTCGCTTTAGACAAGACAATTTCTTAGCTCAAAAGTTGTTCAAGAAATGAATTCATATATCCTCCTCCCATACAATGTGTCCTTGACAAATAGAACAGGTTATATTTTTCTATTCGATCTACCATCCAATTCAATATTTGAAATAATTTGCTGTATGATACGAGATAATTTAGATTGTCTCGCATCTTGACTAACTTTTGAGTCAAGAAATTGTCTTGTCTAAAATGACCTTAAAACACATATTACTAACAGAACATAAGAAAATGGTTTACAATGCACTGTATGCAGCAAGGAACCACTACCTAATAAACTTATGGGGAAATACAACGAAAAGAAACATAAAAAGACTTCAAATACAACAAAATAAAGCCTTAAAAATAATACTTAACAAACCAAAACACTACAGTACACTACAAATACACAAAGAAGCAAATTAACTAACCATAGAAAATAAAATTAAACAAAGAAATATCTTACTAGTCATGCAAATCAAACAATTTTTTTTTAAATTATATTAATGAAAACTAGCACTCATCTAAATTAAAGAAGAAATTTACATTACCAGTATACAAGAAGAAAAAGTGATATAGCAATAGGAAAAAGCCGGACATCAACTCTATAGAGTGGAATAAATATTGGAATCAAACACTAATAATTTACCTAAAGACATAAAAAACAATACCACCTTAAAAACATTTAAACAAAAATTAAAAGACCTCTTAATCCAGAATCAAGAAAAACAAGAAAACTAAACAAAATACAACACGACCATCAACAACAACACCAATAACAACAACAAAAACAAAAACAAGAACAACAAGAACTCCTTCACACCAGGCTAACCAGGTCAGCGGATTAGTGACAGCACTGAGAGGGAGCATCATTTTCCTAAATTACTATGTTATTTATATATGAAACATATGTATGCATTCAAAATTAATAAATGATTTTTATATTACAAAAAAAAGACAGCGTTTCTGGGGCATATTCTTAAGGTCGTTTTAGACAAGACAATTTCTTAGCTCAAAAGTTGTTCAAGAAATGAATGTATATATCCTCCTCCCATACAATTTGTCCTTGACAAATACAACGGGTTATATTTTTCCATTCGATCTACCATACAATTCAATATTTCAAATAATTTGCTGTATTATACGAGGCAATTTAGATTGTCTCGCATCTTGAATAACTTTTGAGTCAAGAAATTGTCTTGTCTAAAACGACTTTTAAGAATGAGAAATACATACTACTAGAAAATAATGGCAGGAACAATAGAAGCAGGACCAAGGTCGAAGGACCCACTCGTGGCTAAATAACATAAGAAATAGGACGTGTCTAAACTCTCATTAGTTGTTTAAAACCACACAAGACCAAATTTAACATGATTGTAGCCAACCTTCAACAATAATTGAAGAAGCCACCTGCAGAAGTAGATGAAATATATATGATATTGAATGTCTAATTGTTGGGTTGTGGATTGTAAACAAAAATTGCTATTATTTGTAATTAGCACAAATTATACAAATTTAGGATATATTGTAATCAGCTTCTGTTCCATAGGGGCATAATTCTTCTTCCGAAACGATAGCTAAAAATTCATATAAACAATATTCATCAGTTTTTTAGATGTTTTCTGTATTGTTAAGGTAAATACCGGGCGATTAAACTTTCCCTTTACTAGCGGAAAAACCTCACGGCTGATAGCCCTATAAAGATAGAAGTTTTTTTTGTAAAGAATATAGGCTTAGAATTTGGTTCGTATTATATATTTTGCCACAAAATAACGCTCTAAAATATTTCCTTATTTTAGTTCTTATTTTATGTCAGTAAAAACTGACCTCTATATATATATATAATTAAATATGTGTCAAGGTATCGAGTAAATATGTTAAAATAAACAGTTCGTATGGTTCATCTCTTAAATAATGAATTGGACTCGATTCTGAATTAATAACCGGGTTACATTTACCTTAGTTGGAATTTAAAATTTAAATTAAATGGTAAACCAAGTGCGGACGCCGGGTACAAACGAGGCTTAGGGAACGAGCCGAGCGATTATAATCAAATTAAAATTTTAACATAACTTAAACGCCGTGAAACAATAAGTGGGTTGTAATAAGACGAAGTAATAATTGATAATAATGAAGTCTTCAATAAGGAGAGGAGTAGAATATTCCGATTCCGCCGTCTTTTATCGATTCGAACCCATTTGGACTCAAAACTAGCTTTTTCCTTATATCTACATACTGAAGTGCTATTCAAACAGCGGTATGGACCAGCGGTATATTGTGCGAGGGTGCTCATATGTGACAACTTCAACTCGCCCGATCGACTGTCTTCGTAAGATGCAGCTTTCAATTTAGCTAATGACGTTTCGTCGACTGTCACGAGCACACGTGGAATGCACTGCGAATCGCGATTTAGTGAAATAAAGGTGTGCTGACTATTAAAATACACGGTAACGAGACTTGCTCTAAATACGAGCATTTAATTATATTTCACTTTATGCAATGCACTGCATTTAAAATAAGATGGAATTCAGTTTAATTGCAGAAAAGTTGTCAACTATATTTATACGTACGTTCACTCGCTTAATCAGCAATTTGTACTTGTTTACTATTCTATGCTAAAACGTGCCTTTTTATACGCGAATAAACATAAATAAATAATGCAAAACGACGACGACGACTCGGCATCGGGGACTTTATAGATAATTAAATGATCCACCTATGAAACCACCGCGGCGGTTTGTTTACAAATGCTTTTATTGCCACACATATCACTGACATCACATGGTGACTCGAATTCATAAAATTGTTTAATCTGATTAATTGTGGACGATTTCAGTCGTGTGTGAAATTACTGTGAAATGGTTATTGAAACTAGATAGAAATAAATATATTCATATTATTAAAAAAGGAGAGGATAAGCTGCCATCCCGAGGTTGAGCAAAATAATAATTTTAAAAACATAAAACTTCAAACTCTTCTTAAGGTTGTTTTGGACAAGACAATTTCTTGACTCAAAATTTAGTCAAGATGCAAGACAATCTAAATTGTCTCGTATCATACAGCAAATTATTTGAAATATTGAGTTGGATGGTAGATCGAATGGAAAAATATAACACGTTCTATTTTTCAAGGACAAATTGTATGGGAGAAGGATATATTAATTCATTTCTTGAACAACTTTTGAGCTAAGAAATTGTGTTGTCTTTAAGGAAAACATTGATGTTTCTTTATACCCGTGAGGCTTTTCAGCCGATATAAGGAGAAGTTAAGAGGAGTGTAATCACTCGGTATTTATCTTAACTTTACAGAAAACTGTGTAAGGTGATTCGCGAAAATTCACCCCAATGGGAATTGAACTCACGGTCCGCAATACTCAGCACGAAACTAACGGCGTTAATCACCAGGCCACTCAGCCATCATAGAATGAGTTTTTACTTTGATTTTTAAGCTCCAGTCATTGGATCATCGAAGGAGCTCGAAAATAGCTAGAGCTTAGGTGAAACTAATTGTAAAGTATAACCGTTGATTGAAGTATTTATATATACCAATACTTCAATCAACGGTATAACTGAAATCTGTTAAAAAAAAGTACAATGTAAAAAATCGTTTTATTTATGCTGACACATTTATGTTTAGAACTTTTTAAACTTGAAAATGAAGCATTATTTATTTTAGTTAATGAATATTTTCTTAATCCGGGACAATTAAAGACATATGCTGTTTTTTTAAATATTTTTTGGTTATTTTATATTTCATAATAGTATCAACATTTTTAGTTGCATTAATAAATTAATACATAAGTACTAATTTATTAATGTAACTAAAAATGTTGATACTATTATGAAAAGACGCAGCCTGAATAGCGTGACCGATTATAAAATTTCAATCAAATCACTTATGCAAGCCACACAAGCGGCAGTCCATAATTAATTCGCAAGTACCTCGAAATTTCCCGAAATGATATCCGAGCCATACAAAATTAATTACCATACTCACGGAATGCCTGTGCAATTATAACCTAACTTGAGTAGACGATAATAACCAGTTGAAATGAATTGCATGGGCCTTGCGATGAGTCGGACGTTTATTAAACGGATAAATAAAGATTGCAAGCATTTACTAGACACGCAAACACTTTCCGACACTACCTGGAATTTGAATCAATAAACCAAAATGATATATAATACTGCTAATCGCTCATACATTTTAAAATTAAAATCTAATTCCACCGGCGAATTAATTATTTAAATCCATTAAATCTTTATCGCGCATATAAAAAGCCCATGTCACAATATTGTGTTTCACAATTATTTATGGATTCCTGTAAGTTATGTAAATTGATTTTAATATAAAACTGGAGACGCTTTAAAGGACAACTTTATTATCTCTAAAGTATCACTTTTTGTCCAGCGCGTGCCTATACGCGCACGAGCAATTAAATATCCGACACGCCAACTAACGGTCCCAATAAAGTCGAACCAGAATGCGGACTTTTTAAAATAAATAATTTCTCTCCGAAAATTTCCATTTCGGACGCGTTTAATTGCTCGAGTAAATTATGGATACTTAAAACACTTAAGTTAAATGCATATAAATTATACGATTACAATCTGTTTAAAGCTACATCCTGATATCGTTTTAATTTTTGTATTAACATACAATTTGACAAATTATACCGGGGGGTTTATGGTCGCATCATTTAGGCACTAGAATATCATGGAGGGGAAAATGAAAATAAAAATTTATATCCACACTAGGCTTGATGGGGGAAGATTAATCAATTAATTACAAAAACAAAACGGAATATTACTTAAAACATTATTATAATAATAATAAATAATTTCTGATTTAAACTGGTGCACAAAATCTCGTTTGGAAAAATATTTTCAGAGGGAAAGTATTGTTTTTCTTAAATAGTTTTCATTTGAAAATTGATTCAACATACCCGGTCGAACGACTGGAATTTCACCTATTCCAGTGGCAATAAACCGTTAAATTTGAGTGTTGGCATTCATAAATCAATCCGTGATTCAAATGTCACTATTGACAACTTTGACATATAATGCGAGGTTGCCATATATAAACAGAGGTACAAAAGACTATGAAATGGAAAGTTAACAACAATTTTTGCAACATCTGACAATATAATCGCGGGCTATAGATATGTATAGGGTGACATGTAGCGTCGCGTGTGTTTATGTGTCTATTCGTTGTATTTTAATAATTTTTAGTGAAGCATTATTGAATTCTTATATGTAACATTGTTTGTATAGGTGTATTGTACGTGAATTCAACTTCTCAGGTTAAATTTGATCACGGTTTGTTTACATTATCTGATAATTTAGTAGGCCACAGTAGGTCCTTACTACATCCTTAACTTATCACCTTTATACAATCGAGCCTTAATGTGCCAAATTAAATTATGAAAATGTATAGAGACACCGCCCTAGACGGAAATTCGAACCCACTTTTCAAAAACAACAGAAAAATAAGATTGGTCATTACAAGAATGAAATATTTCATGTGTTAGCAAAGTTACAATGGGGAGGAGAACATGTATAAAAATTATGTTGTTTTCTAGGATTATAATACTATGTAAATAAAAAGAGAACCCAATGTTTAAAAAAATTGTTAATATGAATTTAAATACTTTTTAAAAAAGCTCTGATGGATATACAAAAAAGGATAAATATTATTTTGAAAAAATAATAATTATATGTAACATTATTAACAATTAAAATAGTTCTTAAAAGAAAATTCATGGATCAATAAAAAAAGATAAATATGAGTATTGAAAACATAATAATTTTACACGTCACATTTATATCTCGAATGATTATGTTATTACTCGCACATCCGTCGCCCATAAATTAATTTATTAATTTTATTGCGTGCCGTCTTATAAAACGGGTACGGAGAATATTTCGGACCCCGGCAATCAATTAAAACGAGGCTTTTCACGCCGAAGACGACCGCAAATGAGGCTCGTAAAAAGCCAATTTAAAAGTTGCCGTGCCGTTTTTAAGCGGCGAGTGACATTGTAATTATTGTAAGTCGTGTAATTTCCGAGGGGCAGAAAAGCGCGCGCGTCCCCCCTACTTTGTTTCCCGACTCTTGTCGCTAATTGCAAATCCGCCCTGATTAATTTTTAATTCGTCGCCGCCGCCGCCGCAGCGGTGCAGACCGGCTGTGCCCGCACAACTGTTCTAATTCTATGGTGGCGGCAAACCCGTAATTGGCCAATCGAAATTTGTTCCATTAAGTTTTGGCCGGGGATACTTAAAAAATACCTTTTCGGCTCGCCTCACCGCAAGGTTGTCGTTATTAAAGAGGTATAAAAAGTTTTTTAATCGTTTAATTCAATCCGTTCGTACTCTTTTATACTTTGAAAAAAATTATATGATGCTTTGTTGGCAGGTTCATTTCATTAATTTCGTGTTTCACATATATACAGTGTTTCTTACTGAATAGTTTCGCACCCTTATATCTTTTTTTAAAATTTATATCCGATTTCAACCAATTTTGCTTTCTCAAAAGTGGTATACATTTTATGATAATAATAATCATTTTAATTACAGTACGATGGACCTGCACGGCAAACTAAGTAAGGATAGCCAAATACAGATATAATGGAAGGGAGCAGTTCCATCATAATAACAGTGGCATGAGAAGAATGACTTCAAAGTGGTATAACATAGGATAATGAAACTGAAACAGCGTAAACAGTTTTCACACTACGGTACAGAAAGGAAATAGTAATTTACATTATTAGTGCAGGAAGGCAAGTTTCCCGAATGAGCGAATGAAATGAAAGGAATTTCTACTGTACACAAGAACGTATCTGAGGTTTTTTTAGGGATTTGAAATTATTTGCCTATGCTTCTTTAAAACCCTTCACATTTCCTAGATACGGCCCTGTTTGTACAACACCTTTTCCAAAAAATTCTAATGGCAGAACAAAATATTAATATAGCCTTGTTCTGTGGCAACTTTTAAGTGAGGAAAAGGTGCGAATAATCCCCCCATCAACGACAAACAACGAAAATAAAAACAAGAAAGAAATGTAAAAGTATACAACAACGTAGTCCGCATAGCCATAAGAAGTGTATGAAAGGATGGAAAACTCGCAAACGGCAATGAGAAGACTAAATATAAACGTCCTGGAAATAAGTGAGTCCTAATACATGCTATTTGGACTTACTTATTTCCAGGACTTTCGGGTACCCAGTGAATGCAAGAAGGATGTATCTACTACTCAGGTAGATCAGAATTCGTTGGACTATGCATATCGCCTCTCAGTGGCATAGTATGCTCTGCGGTCTCTTCCTCTTCCTGGCAGAACCTACAGAACCATGTTTGTTTATTAAGCCTACAGTGGTCTGTTAGCAGGCCTACTATCATTCTGACGCTTTCCCGTCTTGGGTTAATAAGTCCTTTGTAAATTTGGGGCTTCGGCCTTTTATGAATAGCGTTGCATGTCTTTGTCCTCGTTGGTTTGTCCAAGTCCTGAGACTTTATTGACATCCATTTTGTATGGATGTCTCTGTGATTGCTTTCGAAACACTACAGTAGGGCTCTGGGCAGATAAGGAGTTTTTTTTTCGCAGGCGAAATCATCTGTCTTGCATTTCCTGCTTCGGATTGCAAATCTTGCATCTTTTTCAATGAGGATGTAGTGTAGTGGTAGTAGTAATAGTAGTAGTTGAGGGTGTGAAAGCAGAGTGGGTGGGAGACTGCAGGAAGCTGAATTAATGGTTAAGCGAGGATGGGGAATTCGTGAAAATCTGCAGGAGGCTGACGTGGGCGAGGGCAGAGGGAGTGGTTATAGATGAAGTTAATTTGTAATTTTTGCGGAGTGTTACTTTTATTTCTATTTGTATTTTTATTTTTATATATTTGTGTTGTAGTTGGTGATGTTAAAGAGCAGTGAGGGAAATGCCAATAAAGGTTTTTTTTAAGTGTAGTGGTAGTAGGTTTAGCAGAGTACATCTATTATGGCGATGGGTGTTGTTTTCATGACTCCTATTCTTCTCAGATAGGCAGGCTTTGGGTGTTGCTCAAAAGCCTAGCCGCTTTGGTTTAATTAGTCTTAGGCCAACATACTACTGACCCATATGTTATCATGGTTTCTACTACCCTAGTGTATATCCAAAGGATAATTTTGGGGTTCAGGCCCCAGTGTTCCTGCACATTCTACGCCGGTTTCCAATATTCCTACATATCCCGAAATAATTATTTAATTCATATTAATACGATAGGAAACCCAGTTCAATGGCATAGTAGTTAAAGGCGCTGTACATCTCGTACTGAGCATTGGGGAGCATGAGTGCAAACCAATCGGGGCGAATTAATCACAGTTTCACAGTTTCTCTGAGGTTTTTTGTGAAGTTAGTTATGTTACCAAAAAAAAAACATCATTTATATATAAAACTATAATTTCTAACATTGTTTCCCTGAATCAATTATTAATGCGGCACATTAAAGAAGTTTAAAATTCAAATTGCACGCCGCTCTAATGCATTCAATTATATCCTCCTTAATGACTGATTGAAAACTAATTTTAACAAAGTTAAAACTTTTATCATTTATGATTTAAACAACAACGAATTTTACCTACTAAAAATCGATTAATAATTTCAGTACGACTTAAAATCGAGTAATAAAATCTGCTGTGTTAATAGCACGTTATTTTATAGCATGAATCATATTATCTATTAGGATATAAAAAATAATAGATGTGACTTAATTTTAGCTTTAGTTTAAAAGTTAAAATTAAGACACATCTCTTATTTTTTATATCCTACAAGATCTAATCTATATAAATTGTTGAAATAACATTCGTTTCCCGAAACTTCCACAAACACGCTATAATTCACTCGCCGGATTGTTTTCGTGTTAAGTTTCCCCGTGCAAACACCTGATTTATCGATTGACACATCGATATCAATACCCAATAATTCCTAAACAAGTAAATAAGCGCCAAAGTGTTTATCCCGCGCGCGCGCGCGCTCCTCCATTTGCGTATTGAAATTTCCGCGGCGCTTCTATTAAGTTATTAAACCCATTTGCAAATTGCCACATAAAAATACAGTGATGTTTTTAATATAACTAATGGTCGCCGCATACATGAATTGGTGCGTAACAGACAGCGGCCCCGGCTGAAAATTTCTTCATTGAAATTTAAAACGCCGCACTTCTGTTTTTCCTTTCATGTTGTGCTATATGAAAGAGGGAGTAATGGACACTTTTTGGTAGTTAATCGAAAAAAAATGTGTTTTAAGGATAATATACATAAAAAATAATCAATGATTGGATTTTTTGTACCGACAATTTCATCTCAAGACAGGAAGAATTGGAAAGAAATATACACACAATGTACAATGTACATATAGCAAATTATTTGAGATTGAATTGGATGGTAGATCAAATGGAAAAATATAACGCGTTCTATTTATCAAGGACAAATTATATGGGAGGAGGATATATAAATTCATTTCTTGTTCAACTTTTGAGTCAAGAAATTGTCTTGTCTAAAACGACCTTTAGACAATCGACGAATTTCAATGTTCATTTAAATTAGTATTATTTTCTAATATTTATTGAACATTTACTGTAACAAAGCAAAAATAAAATGATATTAATAATAGAGGTGCCGTGAACTTTGTTTAATAATTTCAGGGTGCCGCCAGACAATAAAGTTTAAGAACCACTGGTCTAGATAGACACAAAACAATTGTTTTTCATAATTTTGATTAGATAATTAGTGAGTTTATTAAATAAACTTATTATAGTTCTTTATATATCTACTCGTATTAGCTTATTTTATCCAATACCTTAAACAGTTTTTTTTTCTGTAAAAGGTATTTTTCTTTCTACGCAAGACACCCCAATAACGCACCGCATCTCAGGGTGCGGAACAGATCAATAATTTTAAAGCTCTGCATACGTTTTAAAGGAGCTTATATTAATTCCGGAAAGGGTCCCTTTTCCTCGTTCTATAGAACTTTCTATGCAAACATTTCTTTAAGAAATATTTTTTCAGCAGGCCTTTGTGTCCGCTCAGCCACGTAATATATGTATTTTGTAGCCGCAATATAGAATAATGAAAGATAACAGGGTGAAGAGTGAAAAATTAGCAACATTCAGCGCTTTCTTGTATTAGTAAATATCAGATGAGGATACAACAACGCTTTCAAACAAATTGTTATTAATTTATTTACTTATTTATTAACGCTATTATTAGCATTAACAATTTAGAGCTTGTGTTTTGTACATATATTTTTTTTTGAACATTGTGCGAATGCAAATTTTATATAATTGTAGACAGTTCACAATTACTAATACATCGATGTCAACATTTTTAAGGTTTACAGGTTTACGGAAAAGGTATAAGACTTATTAATTAATTATTTAAAATAAATTAATTAAATTAAAATAAGATTTGCAAATATTTAGATTTACGGAATAAAGCACATTAAGTGGGATATCATCAATATTTTTCCATGGCACGAACTGTTTACTTGCGGGGTATTATAGCTATTTTTGATTCTTGCAAGAAGCTAAAAGTCTACTAGAAAAAAAAATGTATGCCATTATGTTTGAATTTACAAGAACGTATTATGATCTTTGAATTATTGGAGAATTTTCCATAAAGTTAAAAGTCTAAATAATTTGAATATAAATTACTTAACATCACAACTGTAAATAAAAGAAGAAGAAGTAGACCAAGAGTGGGACAACAGAATAGAGAAAATAATAATTAAGAAAGGAAAGACAGTTAAACAAGCAAGAGAACTGGCGAAGAACAGAAAAGAGTGGAAAGAATTTACAAATGTATAAACAACAACAATAATTGTAAAGTATAATCTTAAGTAAATGTAATAGCCTACACCGAAAGGTAAAAGGCAAATAGATAAATATATATATATATATATATATATATATATATATATATATATAATAAATATATATATATATATATATATATATATATATATATATATATTAAACTTGCCAGTTTATGTTATATCAATTGATTGCTAGGACACTTTTAGTATTAAATGAAAGAATCTTACATTCGAATGGGTCGAATTCAGACAAGTGAGTTTCCTGCTGGCTCGCGTTAGCGCTGCAGCAAAGAATGTTCCTTTACAATTATTGGCATCCATCAGGAGGGTAAGGGTGTGTCGCTCCCCTATGATTTGAATCAGCATAGTACAGTTTTTTTAGATTATCGCCATCGGATTGCTACAGTGCCATAAAACACTCACTGGTACATTGCATTTATAACTCGAATGTTCTTTATAAAACTCGAGAATTTAAAATTGTGTGAATGCATATAACGCTTTTTTTTACTCATATGTCTTCTACCGTAAATTGTAGGCGTAATGTAAGATATTATTTAAATAATAGTCACCCGAACAACAATCTACACAATATTTGAAACACAGACTTATACAACAGCACTGGACTAATCCCTATTTAACAGAAACAAAATCTCAGCAAAAAGAAGCAAACAGGACGATATTTGATAATTTATGTATAAAACGACAGAAGAGACGAACAGGAAAAAAACACCCGACACAGACACTCTACGAATCTTATTTTTAGCATTCAGTATTATTTTCTATTTATTTATCTTGAATTTGTTATTATTATTTTTGTTTTTTTTTTCAACATACTTTAGCTTAGGTTTACTTACTTTTATTGTGTTAAGTATTAAGGGAATATTTATACTTTTGAAAAACGAAATGTACACACACAGACGGAAAGACCCGTGAAGGGTCAATAGTCTAATAAAGATGGTTTATATATATATATATATATATATATATATATATATATATATATATATATATATTTCCCATTTTCTAATTCAAAATCGTGTAAAGCATAGTTTCATTCATGATAAAACTATGAAGAAGAGCTTAGTTCAAGTTGTAGGTGCCACCCGTATGTAAAGCAAGAACTGGAAATAAAAAAAGGAGAGGTAGGCCAAGAAAAGAGTGGGACAACAGAATAGACGAAATAATAATCAAGAAAGGAAAGACAGTTAAACACGCAAGAGAACTGGCGAAGAACAGAAAAGAGTGGAAATCATGTAAAGCATAGTTTCATTCATGATAAAACTATGAAGAAGAGCATAGTTCAAGTTGCAGGTGCCACCCGTTTATAGATTTCGAAACTCATTCGCATTTTCAACTAGCATCAACCAATAACATGTTTCCACTCAAACCGAGCAGTTGATACCGCGCGTGTCCTAATCGCCGCAAATTTTTTTGACCAGACACGAAAATCCGGTCGCTTTAAAAATGCGCTTCCGTCTCCCACCCCCGCCGACATACACATATGTGTGTATTTTCTATAATCGAACCCGCCCAAATACATATATACGTTAGGTGCGGATCAAATATCCCGGCGAGCCGCTCCGTCACTGCTCCCGAAAAACCAATAAGCGCCGGCAACATTTCACTGTGCCGCTGCGCGGGGTTAAAAATCCTCCTGATGAAAAATAAACACGGCTTTCGTTTTTCCTCGCAAAGCTGATTCCGCCGCCGACTTCAAATAGCCTTTTTAAGAATTAAGGGGGACGCAGCCGCCGCCGCCGCCGCCGACTACGAACGCGCGCGAGGGCACCCTCCACGCCCGTAATTGCTTTAATTATTGAAGGGGATTCGCGGAATCATATTAATTTGAACAGAATACCAAATAATACAGAATAATCAAGGTTTCACTAATTATAATATTATTACTAGGTGAAATTCCCGGAATAATTTTGAATTGCGTTGCCAACAATGAATTTTCAGTGAATTTTATAAATTGAAATACTATTTTAATTGTAAAAAAGCAAAAACATCTAAATAAAGTTACTTGATATTACTTGAACACACTTGAAGTAAATAATGAATAAAAAAAACATAAAAAAGTCGTCTCGATGGGACAGCACAAAATACAGGTCGGTTGGCTTGAAAACATTGTCTTCGATAAAGGAGATGAATAAAACTACTATGTTTTTTACCACTTGTTTAAATGTTTAAAACAACTAGATTCGCCAAAGCTCTAGGCATTATCAAGTTTTTCCCGATGACTTGATAATGCGTAATTTCAACAGAATATCGAATAATATAGAATATCAAGCTTTCATTAATTATAAACGTTGAATTATTACTAGCCAAGTTCTGAATGCTCAGAATTTAATGATATATACTACAGAAATATTTATTTGAAAGATTTATATGTGTTATATATTAGATGATTTTTTTTTACGGCATGGATGCCGTAAAAAAAAAAAATAATAATAATTTGAACCCTGGAGGGTTCAAATTATTTATTAAATCATCAATATTTCATACATAAGTTAGCTTCATGAAAATATTCTACAATAGAGCTGATTATATTCCCAACAACATTTAGGCAGGGTAATTGAGAATTTATCCAGCTGAATATCATCTAAAAGTATTTATTATTTTTATAGTTTGTGTAAAATAGTTTCATTCTGAATTTTGAATAATATAATCCAGTACAATTGAAGACAATAGTGGTAGCGGAATCGAGTGTTGCGTGAGCGTATCAGAGCTTTCTCAACGTGCGGCCGGATGCGCCGGTGTATGCATGCATTCCAATGAGATTGTCTGATTGAGTCTCTCAAGATGGCGCTGAGTGCAATGAATAAAACATCAAGAGCTTGTAGGGAAATATTGAAAATTGAAAAGAGTCTTTGGGGAACAGCGATAGACTCAATCGATGTCGTTATGCAAGATCCTATATACCGAAAATTGATACCTGGCGATATGGTGTGCCGGCGTTGTAGGAACTTATGCCACCACCTTCCACCATCCAACAATTTCTCTTGATCATTATCAGCCAGCGCAGCGAGCGATTCCGATTTATTGAGTTTTAGATGGGAGAAGTAAAAAAAATAATGTGATCGTCCTTTTTATCGCAGGATGTGCAAGTTATCGCCGACAACTAAAGTTTTTAATTACTTATTAGACTAACCTTATTGATTCAGAAAAAAATCAACTCAACAAATTTCGCATGGGGTTTAATTTGACATGATTGTACTATAGAGAATTGTATATATTTTTATATCGAAAGAAGTTTACAACGTCCTATGTTCGATGTCATGAATTGCAGAGAATTGTAATTCGTAAATACCGAGTTTTAGTGTAAACAGTTTTCTATGCAATGTAATTATTTAAGATTATATTTTGTATTTGATTTTCACAAATTCGCTAATGATTGTCATAAAACAAATTACCAGGTGTGTTATGACTAAAAAATTATTGGTCATTTTTATAAAAGAGATGTGTAAGTATTGATTAATCATGTGATGATTATCAATGGTGTAAGTTATTGCGACTACAGTTTTTAATTACTTAATAGACGCATCTTAATAATTCATAAAAAAATTACTTGTCATTATTTTAGCTTGGATTAACATGAATGTGGTTGAGTGAAATATGTTTCTATAAGATCGAAAGAAGTTTCACAACTCGGTTGCCTAGAATAGCACCCACTAGTTTCCTGTGTAATGTAAATAATTTATTATGATAATATTAACGATATTTAAAAATATACAACTTTTCATCGTTAGAAAAAGTAACGCCATCACATCAAGTGAGTGTGTTAAAATTAGATCGTCATTTTTATTTATAGCTTTACTATTGAATTGTTTAATAAATTAAGGCTCGGTTGTATAAAAGCAGATTAAAATCATAACTAACTTAAAAAATAAATAAACAAACAATCATTAAACATATATATTTATTTAATTCGTCATTTATTGTGTTTAAGTCTAGAATTGCTGTTATTATTTTTAGTAGTTAGTGGTTTATTTTTTATTTTATTTTATTTCTATTTCTATTTCTTGTATATTGTATATAACATACATGTAATGTAAAACGTATGTCTGTGGTGCATTGTCATAGGGTTGGGGTATATCTATCCCATACCTGTTATGTACCCGAAACAAATAAATAAATAAATAAATATCTTTTTGTTTGTTTCTTCTTAGTATTATTATCTTTTTGTATTATTGTTATATCATTTTATATTTATTTATTTTTTTATTTATTCATTACTAGTACTTGTATATGTTAATTACTTGTTAGTTCAAGGGCTTGAAGGAATATTAGATTCGTTGTTATTCATAAAACACCTAACAGCGAAAATAATTCCCATTTGAACATTATCTATTAATTTATTGTATTGTCTCTTCGTGTATGTGTCTATATGTACAATATGGTAAATACATAAATTATTATTATTATCATAAACCAAGTTGAACCAACAAATAACCGTTATAATAAGTTATATTTCGATATTTAAGCCTCTGTAATTACACCTTTTCTTATCAATAAACATTTCGTTGGCGATTGAGTTATGCTGGTGTTATTTGATTGCCCCGCAATTATAAACCGCTAATTAGAATGGATTGCAGCAGATCGCTTCCATATAATACATTTCGATAACAAAGTGCCTACGCGCCGTTTGTAATTTGGGCATACCGGTTTTGGCGAATTGTTGGCTATCAGCGCTAAATTAATTGAACTGGATATTAATGCGTTTGGATCGAATTGCGACGCGTTGCATATAGATGCCGCTGGGTGAATCTTGCCGAGCGTAACTACACGCCGCGGGCTTGCGTGCACTGTTACATGCATGGGTGACAATATTTAGCGTTGCTGAAACGGTTTTAAAGTGATGTTGGGATAAGTGATATCAGTATAATATTATGTTTTAATTTGAATATTTATGTATGTTTCATAAGAGTCAGGTGAGAATTTCTTGTAAATGTTGCGAATGACGTTTTTATTATGTGGAAACAAAATCTTCTACCAAACCACATCAAAATAAAAACTAATTTTAAGCGATACGAAAATGCAATCTTCAAAATACTTGTAGAATGTGAACCATATTCACTAGAGAACTACTTTAATCAAGTTAAAAATATAATCAACACCTTTTTGTTGACAATATTTCAATTATTATAGATTGAAATATTGTCAACAAAAAGGTGGTGATTATATAATATGGTATAATGTACTATTGTATTGTATAATTGTGCCCCTACAGTTTGGGATAAATTGGATAAACGATCATAATCATAAATAAAGGTTTTATCATAAGAGTAAATATGATAAAACCTTTATTTATGATTATGATCGTTTTATCCAATAAAATACTTTAGTTACACTATCTGTATGTGTTCTATGCTTCTGAAATAAATATCTATTTTATCCTACTTCTATAGGGCCGGTGTGAGAAGTGAGAAGCCCGAGTCACCTTTTATAGTTTTTTCAGAGGTTTTCTGTGAGGTTAAGGTAAATTCCGGGTTAATAAACTCCTCTATTATTCACCCGGAATTTACCTTAACCTCACAGAAAACCTCTGAATAAATGTGAAAGGTGATTCGGGAAAATTCGCCCCGATGAGGTTCGAACTAAGGCACCCCAATATTCAGTACGCGACGGTTTATTACATAGAAGGAGAAGTGAGAAGCCCGAATCACCTTTCATAGTTTTACAGAGGTTTTCTGTGAGGTTAAGGTAAATTTCGGGTGAATAAACTCTATTATTCACCCGGAATATTCAGTACGCGATAGTTTATTACATAGAAGAAGTCAGAAGCCCGAATCACCTTTCATAGTTTTGCAGAGGTTTTCTGAAAGGTTAAGGTAAATTTCAGGTGAATGAACTCCTCTATTATTCACCCGGAATATACCTTATACGCGATAGTTTATTACATAGAAGAAGTCAGAAGCCCGAATCACCTTTCATAGTTTTGCAGAGGTTTTCTGAAAGGTTAAGGTAAATTTCAGGTGAATGAACTCCTCTATTATTCACCCGGAATATACCTTACAGAAAACCTCTGAAAAACTGTGAAAGGTAATTCGGGAAAATTCGCCCCGATGAGGTTCGAACTAAGGCACCCCAATATTCAGTACGCGACGGTTTATTACATAGAAGGAGAAGTGAGAAGCCCGAATCACCTTTCATAGTTTTACAGAGGTTTTCTGTGAGGTTAAGGTAAATTTCGGGTGAATAAACTCTATTATTCACCCGGAATATACCTTAACCTCTCAGAAAACCTATGAAAAACTGTGAAATGTGATTCGAGAAACTAAGGCTCCCCAATATTCAGTACGCGACGGTTTATTACATAGAATTATATCGAGGTTTTTAATAGTTTCATAATAAACCTAATAAATCGTACAGTTTAGTTTGCTAACAGCAAAAAAAAACTATAAATACGATATAGATAATTTCCATTGTATTCGCAACACAGAACTCCCTTCCAAATACAAATTTCCCTCGTCAACCCTATATGGACTACTCACCTTCTACATTACCACCGACAAAACTATGCATTAAATACTTTAAATTGTGATATGTAATGCTCAGACTAATAAAAAATAAATAAATAAATTTATTAGTCTGAGATTTAATGTGAATGATATTATACGGTAACAGAAGGGCCGTAAGGTCGATAGCCAGTTATAGAACTGTAACAAATACAGTAACTACTAGTGATATTATATGTAATTGTAAAATAGAAACTGGTCCGAAAGACTTCGTGTCGATAGCCCTCATTAAATGGAAAAAGTATATTCGTTTCTTAAAATAAAAATGTTTAATATAATTCGTACAGTTTGTAACTCTCGCTCGCCAATGTTCATCTCGTCCTGAGCATTAGGAAGCGACAGTTCAAACCCCATTGCGGAGGTATTTTCTGGAATTACGTTTTACAGTTTTTCAGAGGTTTTCTGTGAAGTTAAGGTAAATACCGGGTGATTAAACTCCTCTGACTGTCTCCCTTGACCGGCGGAAAAACCTCACGGCTGATAGCCTTATAAATATAGAAGTTGTTATATACAATATAAAAATCTATTTCTTGAGTTGAGTATACAATTCGTAAAAATAATGATCGTTCAACTACATTGTTTAAAGCCTTATAACTGTTGATGGTTTAACAACTATAGATCCTACAAATTCATTCGGTACTGTATATCCTCTAGCCCTGCCAACCTTTGTATATATGTAGGTTGTGCATTTCAAGCAAATTTGGTTAGACGTATATGAATATTGCCCTCACAAAACTTATCAGTTTCAAAACGCGTAAATGTCTAAGTCACAAGTCACCATATGATTTACTTCAACCTGGACAAAATCATAACACACCTGTTAATAGGTACGCTCAGAGGGCTAGACATCGAAGAATTGAAGAATTAAACACCATTTCTAGAATCGTAATGAAATCCTCAACGCCACCATCCCCTATGAAACGACACTCTACCGTGGTTTGATACAGAATGCAAGACGTCTAAGACAACATGTCTCCTTATAAATAACAACATCACAAAATACCATACAGCTTAAGAAACTTATAGAGCTCTCATCAATAGGACAATGGGAACAAGACCGCCTACGAAGAGAAGAGGCTGTTACAAAAAGTACTTGATACAGAATCGAAACTCGAAAACTCTAGTCAAGCCAAAGAGAGGGATGAACCACATAAATCCTAAAGAACGAGAACAAACTGAGACGAAGTAAGCCGCAGGAATTAACTCAATATAATTAACAAACAAATCTGCGCATATTTCCCAGTTTTTTCAACCCTTCTATAATATATCGGAAACCAGCGAAACCCCTCTGCCTTGAAAGGCCTCAAAAATCATAACACTCTAGAAAGGTATGGGCAACTCGGGGACCCCAACTCGTTCACTATTCCCAACATAATTGAAGCCACTAACCAAAATCAGAAACAACAAAAGTATGAAAAACCTGCAGAACGTTCTACCTGCAGAACAGTTAGGTTTCATAAAAACAAACAGAAGCTGCGGCGAAAATGCATAAAACAACTAGTCTCCGAAGCGCAAGCAGCTTGCTCCTCGTCTGAGGACTCACTCTATGCTGCCTTTTGTAAGGCCTTTAGAACCGAAGTATTTTGACGAGTTCTCGATTGGGACAGTCGTCGAAATACTTGCGGTGTATAAAATATTGGATGCGAAGCTGCAATGGAAGAAGAAAATAGCAGACTGGACATTAAATATGAACAGCACTATAGGCTCGTGAGTAGGAATTCTAAGTTACCAATTTAATATAAGATCCTTATCTACAATCAGTTCCTCAAACCCATCTGGTTGTAGTAGTATAGTATCGTGAGTGCGAACTCTAAGTTACTAATTTCTGTTGAGAAAAGGTGGCTCAATCCCATATGGTTGTATAGCATACAACTCTGGGGATATACAGGCGTGATAAACATTCAAACACAAACTTCTACGTAACATGTAAGTACTTGGTACTTACGAAATTTGGATATCCTTCGCGAAGTCGGTATTCGTTATAGATGAAATTTGAAGATGTATAGAGAAGCACGAAGTCATACTACAGCGGCATAGTTCGTCAACCATCTACACCGTAGGCTGAAGACGTATAGCCCATACGAATTAGTGTGCCCAGTCCAGTGACTAAAAACAGAGCACAGTGTGTAAATGTTTATTTTTGGTAGTCATTACCAATTAACTTAATACATAGAGCGGCATTTTATGTACCTACTAATGCGCCACTTAGTTTTAAGAAATTACCAGGACACAATTAATGTAGTAGAGACCAGTTAAATGTAAAAAATATGTTGAGTAATAGTTATCTGGCCTCAATTATCAACCTCATGGGGGTGATAATAAAGATACAAACAAAATATTCACTAATAAATGTGCAAATGTGAAATGTTGAAGAAATTATACCTTCATCCTTAGCCATACCAGAGAAACAAGCATGTCAATATTGTAGATTCAGCGGAAATTTGAATAACAGTAATTTGGCCACAATTATCAACCTCAACCAGGTGTAATTTGTCTAAAATTTCATATCTTCATAATAAATGCAGATATGAAATTTTAGACAAATAACACCTTTATCCTTATCCATTACAGAGCAACTATCATCTTAAGGTCCTCGTAGATTCCCCGGAAATTTGAAAAACAAAATTTGGCATCAATTATCAATTTCAGATGGGCTCTATTAGAGATTCAAACAAAATATTATCTGGAATAAATTCAGATAAGAACTGTTGGAGAAATTACACATTTAGTCTTAGCCATACCAGAGCAACAAGCACGCCAATATTGTAGATTCACCGAAAATTTGAATAACAGTAATTTGGTCACAATTATCAACCTCAGGTGAGCTCGATTAGAGTTATACATTCCTCGGATAAGATATATGGCTTCAGTTATCAACTTCAGATCACAATATTGAGTGGAATAATAATAATTTTATTTTTTTAAAGAGATTCAAACACAACATTGAGTGGAATAATAATAATTGTACATTTTTAAAGAGATTCAAACACAATATTGAGTGGAATAATAATAATTGTAATTTCCCTGTCAATTTGAAGAACAATTATGTAGCGTCAATTATCAACCTCACATAGGCTCTATTAGAGATTGAAACAAAATATTGAATGGTATGAGTGACCAATAAATGTAGATATAAAATTTTAGACAAATTACACCTCTATCCTTATCCATTACAGAGCAACAATCATCTTAATGTACTCGTAGATTCCCCGAAAATTTCGAAAAAAAATATTTGGCATCAATTATCAATATCAGATGGGGTCTATTAGAAATTCAATCAATATATTATCTGGAATGAGTGACCAATAAATGCAGATGAGAAATGTTGGAGAAATCATACATTTCAAGTTAAGTCAGCTCCATGCCGCTCCTGTAGCTGTTTTCACATGAAGTTATAAAAATGGATCAATTGTTCCGCCCGGGGCAGTTGCTCCCTTTTGCCCCCCGACAATCTAGTACTGGGTGAAGGATGTCACAGTCCGACGCACGAGGACGGTTATAAACCGCCAGGCCGCCTTATGGTGAAGATAGGATGTACTCGAAACGGTTCTCTGAGTCGTGTGGTCAGGAAGAACAGTCGCAGGAGGAATATGGACTCAGTTATGAGCGTAAGCTGTAGTTGCAAGGAAATCAATCGATCCTTGGTCTTGGTGACGGAGGCTCGATTTACCAAGGGTAAAATATAAACACAAGAATCGGTTTCAAAGCGATAGTCTAGTAAAGTGAATCGGTCCACTCAGTTTTGGTGAGAGTGTACGTTTTTAATAGGGACAAACAGGCCCCCTACTCTTACCTTACCGGATGTTCCTACCCTACTGAGCGTAGATTTGGGCTACCCGGCACGTTCGGCGAAACGGTAACACTCTATTAGAGATTCAAACAATAATTGGGTGAAATAAGTGACCAATAGATGCAGATATGATATGTGGATAAATTACACCATTATTCTAATTACTTGCAGAGCAATTGCAAGCAAATATGTACGTTACTTCGGATACAGTTGATACAATTATCAACTTACACAGAGGGGCACTATTTGCCTTCCAAACAAACTACTAGTGGAACGAGTAATAGATAGATCCATATATGAATTGTTAAAGAAATTGCATTCATATCCAAATTTGTTGCACAGCACTAAGCATTCAATAATATTGACTATCGCATAATTTCATAAACAAATATCTGGTTTCAATTACCAAATTCAGAAGGGCATTAGTAGAAATACAAATAAACTATTTAGTAGAATGAGTGACCAATAGATGCAGGTATGAACTGTCGAAGAAATTCCATCCAACAAGGACTTTAATGTTGTAGATTCACCGGATAATTCAAAACCACTTGTCTTACCTCAATTATCATTTTTAGAGGGGCACTATTACCACCCTATTCACCAAAGTTCTATAAATCTATCAATAGCTATTGAATCTATAAGTAATCGTTGTTATAGCAACAATAAATTAATTATCTAGGGAATGTAGTTACTTTAGATTCGCTCTATTGGAAACACTGCAAAATTAAAGAAAAGGTCTCATCAAAGCTCCAATCACAAGTGCAATTCAAGGTGTTGGCATTTATTTTGAGCATTTCTGCCATAATGACATTTTCAATTTATACATTCAATAGCTTATGGGACCTATACAGTTTATGGGCTGTTGGAATACGGGCATGAGAGATGCAAACAAAATATTAAGTGGAATAAGTGACCAATAGATGCAGATATGAACTGCTGAGGAAATTCCATCTTTCATGCAGTTGTCTGACCTCAATTATTATCTGTGAGGGGCACTATTAGAGATTCAAGCAAAATATTAAATGGAATAAGTGACGAATAGATGCAGATATGAGCTGCTGAAGAAATTCCATCTTCCATGCAGTTGTTTGACCTCAATTATCATCTTATGGGGGCACTATTAGAGATACAAATAAAATATTAAATGGAATAAGTGACCTATAGATGTAGATATGAACTGCTGAAGAAATTCCATCTATATACCAATCATTTACAGGGCAACAAGTAGGTACTTTAATAGTATAGATTCTTCGAAAAATTCGAAAACATAGTCAGACGAAATATATAAACTTCAGAAGGGTTGTATTAGAGATACTATCAAAATATTGAGTGGATGAGTGATCAATGGATGCAGATATGATATATTGAAGAAAATAGACCTAATTCAATGCAGAGTAACACGTATGTTAATATTGTAAATTCTCAGAATATTTCAAAAACAGTTTTGGTTCAAGAGACGAGTAAAATATTGGGTGGAATGAGTACTAGCAACACCACCGATAGTAAGATGGTGTTGGTACTAGCCACACTAGTATTTCTAAAGTGACACAACTCAAAATCCTGTGTTTTGATCACAACTAACCAAATAAAGCGTAGACATTAGTGCAGTTGCATCGGAAGTGCAGACAAGTTAAATCAACGGTGATTCGTTTAGATTTACTTAGTAGTTAGTTGTTAGGTAGCTAATATTTACCACTGCACCGCACCGAAGATTTCTACCACTCACTCAACTAGAAGCTTTTTCGCAGTGCAGTAGACAAGGTGCAGATCGTGATGATGATCGCTAATATCCGAAACGGATGAAGCACGCTAAGAAGAAGAAGAAATCAACTAGAACTGTCGTAACACAAATCAAGATATCTCAATTTGATATTTTAATGTAAATATAACCTTACTTTTCTACACAAATCAAGATATCTCAATTTGATATTTTAATGTACATATAACCTTACTTTTGCACACAAATCTACGTATACTGTTGTTTATAAATTGTTCCAAATAATTATACCGCTACTACCACTCCAACTGCACTAGCACTGCACTGAATAATGGACTCAAGCGCTAGTTCTAGTAAATATCTCTTACTAATTAATCCAATCTTCAGAATACAATCATAAAACCGCGTATTAAAATTCTACATAACTAACCTTATAATCATGAAGTCCTCTCCGCTGTCTGCCTTCAGCATCGAATCACTTAAATCACTCACAATATCAAGTTACGCACTAATTTCTATTGTAATTATTTTAGCAAACACAAATTTCTTTGCAACACTCGCGGACGCAGTGACACACGAAACAGAACTAAAGTCATATGCGCATTGCAGGCACAGTCATGTGACCATATCCAAAAAAACTAATTTAACTGATCTAAGGCACTTCTACATAATATTATTAATGCATTATGTTGCTAAAATAATTTAAAAATTATATGGCTCGAGTTTAGAACATTCTGCTTGCCAAATTAGCTAAAAATCACCATAATATAATTAAATAGAAAGTGACAGGTACAGTCGCGAAGCGCGAGCGCGAGTGAGATGCGATGCGTGATTCACCGGACAGGTCAGTGCGCGATGCGCGGAGGGTCACGCTGAAAACGCGGAGGTAAGATAGGTTATCTTTGAAATTTGTGTGAACGTATTAAAAAGTGGCTGTGTTATGGAAAGTTAAGGAGCTTGAGGCCTTCCGTAATGCGACAGAGTGGACCAGGAGATGCTAAGGTACCAATATTATTTAATAATATATTGTATAATAAACACAAGCATTAATTT
Source organism: Lordithon lunulatus (assembly GCA_963942505.1). Classification (NCBI taxonomy): domain Eukaryota; kingdom Metazoa; phylum Arthropoda; class Insecta; order Coleoptera; family Staphylinidae; genus Lordithon; species Lordithon lunulatus. The sequence goes on from OZ012666.1 coordinate 67,024,034, forward strand.
ATTTCGTGAAACGTTTTAGGTTTAATAATGTCAAATTGAGTTTTCTATATATACAAGTAATTGTGTTTTTATAAATTTAGTATGGTTGGTGATGGTTATTAGTATTTAGCATATTTGATGTTATGGTATACAGTAGTTAGCATTGCAAAGCTAATTACAGAATTTGCAAATATAAAGCCGACATTTTTGAGGTTATATTTTCTGAATACAACAATGCTCTTGTTAAATAGAGGACTAATGACAAGATGTCGATCGCAACACATTTTTAAGATAAAAGTAGATCTTATGTACATAAAAGTTGGCCACCACTGTTAGCCAACTTTTATGTACATAAGATCTAGTTGTATCTTAAAAATGTGTTGCGATCAACATGTTGTTATTAGTCATCTATTTAACAAGTAGTCTTCCAATTGGTTTCTAATTAGAGACATTGCGAGTGCCGACCAAAATTGGCTTCGTGATGGAGCAGTCCATCGGGATCGACTTGTTGGCGACCTCTGTTCTATAAGGAAGGTATTGTTATCGCGAAAAAAAAATGCGAATGTTGATTTTTTTACGTTTAATGACTGATACTCGAAAAAGACTGTTTTTGGAAAATATATATGTGTGTATATCAATGAACAAAATTGCGGCAAAACGGCTTTAGAATCGGGACCAGATTTGGAAATAGGGTTTGTTATCACTACTGCTCGGAATAATAATAATATTTTAGTAATATATGTTTGCTAAAATTTTCAAGGGTCAGACCCTTTAATAAAGATTATTATTATTATTAAAACTGACAGTTTATCTGAAATATCTCAAGTATTAATTAAATAATTAATTTGAAAAATTGTATGGTGCCCACACCAAATATTTTTTCAACGTATCACAAGGTTGCGCGAACTGTGGCTACTGTCACTAGATATATAAAATGTTATTGACATAAATCGTAAATTTTATAGTATAAAATGTGGCCATAAAGAACGACCGCATATGTATGCGTTTTTAATAACGGCCTCTGAAAAGATAAACGTAATTCAATATGGTTAGTCTGTTTAAAATGAGATAATATTACAACTACATTTTACTAAGATTGGCATTTCATGTGGTATTATAATTACAATAAATGTTAATTAACAATTTGGAATTTAACTTACATGTATAAATAATAAACAACTGACTCGTAAGTAGACAGTAGGTAATAAATAATCGAAAACACTTACCCTTTTAAGCTAAGGATCTCGGGCTGATGTAACCGCGCGCAAGAACACGATAAAACAATGCACGTTGCGATAAGAGCACGTCCGATACGAGCAACAACTCACCTTCCAACTAATCTTGCATATTCCATGCACCTGACCGTGTGTGCATGTGCATGTGTGTGTTCTAAACACTTATTGCCATTTAAACGAGCGACGATCGTTTCATACGATTTATAGCTGAAAAATTGTAAAATAAAACAGATATTTTTTATGATAAACTATGTAGTTTATTTGACTTTCATATACACTCACAAAATGAGAGGCGGCACAAGCCGTAGGATACAAACATTTACCTATTAATTATTATTATTAATATTCATTATTGAATTTCTGCGAGAAAAAAAAATATATAACGGGGAAAACATTTGCAACATAAATAAAGTGAAACAATCCTCCTTTTACAAAACTAGGTTAGTTGGATTTCGATAAACTTTCAAGAATAGAAACAATTTTTGTTTAAGCATATAGCGGACAAATAAATCTCTCATACACACGCAGTCATCTTATAAATAATTGTAAACTAATATATACATCACAAATCAAAAAAGAAATAAATAATATACAAGATTCGTAATATTAATAAACTTATTCTAGATCACTGTTTCGAGCATTTACGCTATTATAGCGTAAACAATAGCAAATAAAAATAAATGCGCCAACTTAAAAATTAATTTATACACATGTTTTTTTTTTCAACACTTAGCCTGCTAATTATTTATTTACAAAGATGCAACCAATAATAATTAAAATAAATTGTTTAAAAAATAAAAATAATAGATATGTTCCTTATTTACTGGCTTTGTACAAAGATCGGTTGGTTGGCTATACAAAATAATAAGAATAATCATAATAATACAAAATATCTACAAATAATAAACACACAATGTAAACGAAAATAAAACGTAGGATAACTGCACGCAATAAAAATAATTTATAAGGGTCCAAATATAAAATAAAATAAAAATATATACACAAAAAAAATAGGGGGTCCAGTAAAACAAATTCGTGTGTGAAATAAAAATAAAAATTCCCAAAAATAAATAAAAAATAGTAATAATTCATGCTGTATTTGAGACGCGGCCCGATTTTGTTTTGTTAGTTGGAAGTTGTAAGAGGAACCACAAGGATGCATCTTTGTAAACAGAAACAGGTAGAATGAGAATAGATCAAGAAGCAGTGTATGCATGAGAGAGATGTTGAGCGATGTTTAATATTGTCTAAATTTTTGTTTGCGGTTGGTATATAAAAGTAAAATCAATTCGAACATAATGTATAAAATTTAACATTACTTCTGCTCATTTTTTTTATCTTCATATTAATAAATTGCGATATGAAATATATTAGGAACCACGTTACGGACATTTGCGTCCAGCAGTACTAAAACAAATGCTCAATAAATACCACACTGACTGCCCTATATAATAATATATAATAATAATATAATATGAATAGTAATAATAATCGTGTAATACGTCAGAGGTGGCGTCGCCACGTGTCACATTCACTTAGCATTGCTAGTTCGCGAGGGCCCCGGTTGCGGATGAGCGTCGACGGCGGCGTGGCTATATTAAAAATTAGGTATGGTGAGGTCAGAGTCGTCGAGCCATTATGGCCGATATGTGTTTAGCCTCGTATATAAATATATATTATATAATAGGATAATAGTTGTGCCGCGCGATCGGCGCTCATACACCGCCGGGGGGCGCACTATGTCAACAATCACACTTAGTTCCAAATAAACTCACTATTATGCGAGGCAGGTCATACCGAAGTATTTCCCAGTTTTGAGTTATTTTGGATACGTAAACCTAGTATATATTTAAAATTTTAAATATATTTTTTTCTACTACTATATATACGTACAATGCCGGTGAAAACCAACGTTTAAAACATAACTATATTATTACTTAAACACCGTATCGATTATTAGTAATTAGTAGGAACCAATTTTCATTTTTTTTTGCTGGCTTTGAAAGTGGATGACGGGTGAAGCGAGCCGTGTACTTTATAAACCAGCTGATATACATATACATTTATTTATATATATATACCTATTTATATATATGATAAATACAGCATTTGCCTTATATCAACTTTAATAATGTGTTATTAATAATAGTAATAAAAGTTTTTTTTTTGTAATAATTAAATATAATGAATAAAAAAAGCGCCCGCGTCTTCGCGAGTCTGCATCTGAGGAACTGGGACGCGGGCGTTATAGGAACTTGTTTTACTGGGTCCACGAGTTTCGGGACCCTATGGAGACTGCATGCAGTATCTACATCTCGATTTAGGAACATTGTAGTCGCAGTTTTGTAGAAATGAGGAACTCTGGCGCTACCCTACTTATATTCTTTTATGTACACCTCTACAATATATAATATCCTCCCGCGTGCCATCAGCGCGGGCGGTTGCCGCTCAAAATTATCAACCCCATGAACGGGATCCGCTCCACGCTGGCGGCGTAATTATTAATTTTCTTATATCTTAAACTGTGTCATAGTAACTATACGTTGCGATAGGAATCATCGGACCTACTCGACTATACACAATAAACTACACTGACACACAACTACTATATAATAACGTTTAAAAATAGATCAGCTGTAAATATAATTCACTATTCATTGCTTATTAATTTAGTATATCTTTTTATTTGTTTATTCTGAGTGTAAGTTTTTTTTTGTGTGTGTTTTTGTGTATATATAATATATATTTCAGTGGAATATATTATATACTAATTTAGTAGTTGAAGAAAAGATTCAAAACTACTGCGGTTCGAGTTCCTTCGCTTTGTAAGAGTCAGACCCGAACGGAGGCGGCGGTAGGAACTTTTAAGAATTTTTTTTCTTTTTAATAATGATTAATAACAATAACAACAACGGAGGCGAGGTCTGCGTTGTGTGAGCAGCACGCGGCCGTTTCGGATCTGACCCTTTATTGTCCAAGTTTAGAAATATCAGTGTCCGGCGCCGGTGGCCAGAAACCGGCGCTGCTTCGGCTCCGCCGGCTGGCAGAACGTGTCCGGCCCCGACTCTTGCGCCGCCCGCGCCGCCAACAACGTGATCTGATTCACCACGTCCTCCATCTCGTGACTTAGCGGCGACTCCGACGGCGGCGGCAGCGACGAACTCACCTTCAGCATCTGCCGGGCGTGCTGCTCGCTCTCGCAGTGTTTCCGCAAGTCCTGCGACGACTTGAAACGTTCCGCGTTACAAACTTTACACTCGTAGACGGTCTGCACCACGCGGAACGCGCCGCGCGCCTCCAAGTTGCCGCCGAAACACTGCCGCTGGTGGGTCAGCAACGCGGACTCGCCGCCGAACGCGACGCGGCACTTTTTGCAGACGAAACACACTTCGAGGTCCACCTCGCGGGCTGGTAGGTCCACGGGGCGGGGGTGGCGGTCCGGCAGGCGCAGCGTCGTCACGCCGGGTTCGGTGTTTCCCGCGGCCACCTGCTCCAGCACGGGGGCGGGTAGCTGCAGGGGGGACGGACCTGCGCCGCTTTCTAGAAACAGTCCTCCGGTTCCTGCAACAATAAATCATAACGAACTCATTAAAATCATATTATTAATTTTAATTAATGCAAAAATATATCAAGCATTAAAAAACGCGTATATATATATACAACTAAGAAACTTGTAGTAAACGGCGTTACGAGTTGACTTACTAGTATTTATATATGTTTTTATTCTTTAACGCAAAAATATTAACAATTGCGATTGTGAGGACTTAAAATAGATTTTTTTTAAATTCAAATGACAAAAGTTGGAGGAGGTACAATTTAATTTCTATTAGAATGAATTCAGGGCGTTTACGATCTACGTAAGATCGTAAACGAGGCAACATCATAAACGAATTCATTCTAATAGAAATTAAATTGTACAAGCTAAGAGCTAGAAACCTGTACTAGATTATTATGAGGATGGATGTCTCTCATTCAATAGTAGATTTTTCTTTTTTTTTGATAACTATAAAATGCATCTGTGCACAAGTAGATGCATTTTATAGTTGTCAAAAAAAAAAGAAAAATCTACTTTTGAATGAGAGACAGCCATCGTTATAATAATCTAATGCAAGTTTCTACCTTTTAGCTTGTACAATTTAATTTCTATTAGAATGAATTCAGGGCATACATCTAAACTAGAGCTGCCAAACAAATTGCTATTATTTTTCAGCAAATTTTGTGTCTTGTACACTTATATTTTTGGGAAGTATGAAGAATATTGCTTAAAGTTTACTTTAAATAAATAAATCCTTTCGATTCTTTGAAATTAATTGAGAAAACCAATACTCTGGTCTTGCCCGACAAATATTAGTGCATGTTCGGAGCATGCGGCGGGGTAAGACCGCAGTTGTCTGCACTCATTTTGTTAGATCTAAGATGGTTCGAAATTATATTAGAAACTCAAACCGAAGAGCGTTACATCAGCAACATTTGAAGAAGTATTAACAGAAATTAGGGCAATAAATACCTACAGCAGTAGTTCTTAATCGGTGCTCCGCGAGCTTGTTACAAGTGCTCCGAGATATCATGAGAGCCACAGTTGAATCTTGGCTCATCTACTGTGTGTGATTGACTCTTTGACTTTGGTGGCGAGTTTTTCTTATGATCAAAAGTGCTCTCTGATTTCAAAAAGGTTAAGAATCACTGGTCTATATGACGATTTTTTGTATACGAGTACGAGCTGCTTTAAATTTATCGACTACGAGTTATAAAAAATCATAAAAAATCAAAGATTTAAATTTTTAATTTTATGATACTATTTTATAGTCTATATTGGGCTCCAAACAAGTAATTTTTTGATCATTTTTACTTAAAAATAAAGTCTGCAGTAAAGTTTTTATTGTACTAGCTGTTTTAAATTATTCTACAAATTATAAAAATATGATAAAAAAAAAACAAAAACTTTAATTTATGATATTATTTTACATTCTTTATTTAATAGGGCTCAAAATAAATTATTTTTTTAAAAAATTCACCCAAAAGTAAAGTCTGCAGGAATATTTAAAACATACATACAATAGCTGTTTTAAATTGATAGACTGAGTTATAAAAAATGACGAAAAATGTAAGATTTAAAAAAAATTAATTTATGATATTGTTTCACATTCTATATTTAATTGGGTTCAAAATAAGCTATTTTTTTTAAATTTTCACCCATAAGTAAAATCTGCAGGAAGGTTTTTATTGTACGAGCTATTTTAAATTAATACACTGAGTTATAAAAAATTATAAAAAATCTAAGATTTAAAAAAAAATAATTTATTATATTATTTTACATTCTATATTTAAATGTGCTTATAATAAGCCATTTTTTTCAAAAAAATTCAATCAAAAATAATGTCTTCGGGAAGGTTGTTATACGAACTGTTTTAAATTAATCGACTAGAGTTATAAAATATTATAAAAAATCAAAGATTTCAAATATTCAAATTTATGATATTATTTTACATTCTATATTTAATTGGTCTCAAAATAAACCCTTTTCTGATCATTTTCACCGAAAAATAATGTCTGCAGAAAGGTTTTCATTGCTCGAACTATTTTAAATTAATCGACTGAGTTATAAAAAATCAAAGATTTAAGAAATTTAAATTTATGATATTATTTCATATTCTATATTTAATTAGGCTCCATTTTTTGATAATTTTCACTAAAAAATAATGCCTGCAAGAAGGTTTTCAATGCACGAGCTGTTTTAAATTAATCCACTGAGTTATAAAAAATGATAAAAAATCAAAGATCTAAAAAATTCAAATTTATGATATTATTTTACATTCTATATTTAATTGGGCTCAAAATAAACCCTTTTTTGATAATTTTCACCGAAAAATAATGTCTGCAGATAGGTTTTCATTGCTCGAACTATTTTAAATGAATCGACTGAGTTATAAAAAATTATAAAAAATCATAAATTTAAGAAATTTAAATTTATGATATTATTATACATTCTCTATTTAATTGGGTTCAAAATAAACCATTTTTGTCCCACCCAAAAATGAAGTCTGCAGGAAGGTTTTTATTGCACGAACTCTTTTAAATTAATCGACTGAGTTATAAAAAATGATAAAAAATCAAAGATTTAAGAAATTCAAATTTATAATATTATTTTATATTCTATATTTAATTGGGCTCATAATAAGCCTATTTTTGATCATTTTCACCCAAAAATAATGTCTGCAGGAAGGTTTTCATTGCACGCGTTGTTTTAAATTAATCGACTAGAGTTACAAAAGATTATAAAAAATCAAAGATGTAAGAAATTAATATTTGTGATATTATTTTACATTCTATATTTAATTGGGCTCAAATTGAGCCATTTTTTGCTCATTGTCACCCAAAAGTAAAGTCTGCACGAAGGTTTTTATTATACGAACTGTTTTAAATTAATCGACTGAGTTATAAAATATGATAAAAAATCAAATATGTAAGAAACTTTATGATATTATTTTATATTCTGTATTTAATTGAGCTCAAAATAAACCCTTTTTTGATCTTTTTCCATTATACGAACTATTTTAAATTAATGAATGATAAAAATCAAAGATTTAAGAAATTTAAATTTATGATATTATTTTACAGTCTATATTTAATTGGGCTCCAAATAAACCATTTTTGATCATATTCACCCAAAAATAATGTCTGCAGGAAGGTTTTCATTGCACGAACTGATTTAAATTAATCGACGGAGTATAAAAATCAAAGATGCAAGAAACTTAAATTTATGATATTATTTTACATTCTATATTTAATTGTGCTCACAATAAGCACAATAAGGTTTTTGAACTTGAAACAGAACAAAAATCGAACACGCTATTCATGCAAGATCATGATGATATGCCAAAATTAATATCAGGGCATAGATGATGAACGTCATTTTCCTTCAACCACGAAACATCTAACAGGGTTTTCCTCAACTACCGCATGTGGTTAAATAAAATAAAAATTCATATTATAATTTCTCATCATTTTAATTCGTCACAATTACTAACCGTATAATGTCAGAAAGTTAAATTCGTACAAATCTGCTTTCAAAGTTAGCCCAGCACGTTTCAATAGCCGCCCCCCTCATTCATGTAAAATTCATTACGGAGTGGTGTAAAAGCAACGACAGGATAATTACAAGCAAGGATTTGGGCCACTTAGCGCTCGTAATCGGTTTTAATTAACAGCCGGAGGGGTTGCGCCTCGCGGCTAATTGTTAAATTAACATCTTCCATTCCACCCCCTTCGCAGCGGCCACTTGTTGCGCGCACGGAAGGGTTGAGGTAATTAAACGCCGCCCCGCAAATTGTTTTGATACACAAACTGCGACACAGATTAATAATTCCATTGCCGAATTACCGACGCCTCCTCCACCGCCAACAGTTGTAATTATTTTAACTACTGTATCCCTATTAAGTTACTAATTACACTTAGTTAAGAGCGGTTCACACTGTAATTAGTGGTGACGTCATGTCCGCCCCTGGTACATCTTCCTGTTTTGGCTATTAATGTCGCGTAATTATTTTATAAGATTTTTAGTAGCATTGTTTCTGGTTGTGCGCGTAGGAGAATAATTGCGGTTTTTTTTTTAAATGACCGTCGTCCTGCTCGGTTTATTGCGGAATTTATTTCGAGCCCCGGTCAAAATACATAAATAAAGTATTGATTTTTACGGCCCGATTAAGTTTTAAACGTGACGTTATTTTACCACGTTTTATCATAAAAGAGAATAATTTACGATTTTTAAAAGGATTCCAGCTTAGCAAAGTAATGCAATAACAGCAAACGTAATTAACAGTGGTCGTGTCGTGATACATAATTACTCTAATCCAATTATAAATCGGCACAATGAGTGTGACGTAGCGACCCCATTACCAACTATGGTTTCGCAATCGGTCGCTTAGTGTTTGTTGCGAAATCACTGCTAATTGTAATTATAAATGCGGCTGGTGGGTAATTAATAATTAATCAGACGTGTGGTGCAATTTATTTCTGACTGGTGGAGGTATTTTATAATTCGGAAAAGGGAACGCGCGCGTCGGAGGCAAAATCCATATCTCACTCCGCTGGGGGTTGGGGCGGCGTGCCCCTCACCCTCGCCATTATAACTCGCGAAGCGAAAAAGTAAATTTTAAGAAACCGAGGGGCGAGGGCTTTACAGTCGGCCAGGTCCGCAGCGCGCCGTCTTTTTATGGCGTCGCTGCCGCCCCACGGCCGCGCCGCTGCAATTAAATAGGCAATTTATTTTTTTCCGTCTTCCTTACGACCCCCAAGATTTTTTAATCAAAACCGCGATATAATTAAAATACGCAATTTCGCGGAGGGGAGAGACTTTATTGTGTTCAGTCCTTCGCAGCGGAAGTTTTTAATAAGCAGACTTTTCTCTACATCGCCATCGATTTACTGAGCCGGGTTTTAACTACAATTTAATCAGCACCGAATCTTATAAGACACGGTCGCGATACAAATTTATACAACGGCGTGTGTTTTGGGCTCGGCTCAATTCCGCTCGGGCAGACGCAACCTCAGCCGGAACCGGCGATGAACCCTCGCCCACGACGCAACTGACCGACTCACTAGAATGTTCAATTTAATGTACTGACAAGTCTGTTATCTCCTGTATTCGATTCTAATGGCGTTCTTTATTTATTTTTGGGACGTGCGGGGCATCTTTAATGGGCTGGAGGGACTTATGGATTTTAAATTTTTCTTCCAAATGCGGAGAGAGGTGTAAATTAACATATTTTAGTGTTTGTACAGTTACAGAATACACACACCTTTTTCGATAATAAATTATTCACAGGCCTAATAATGTATTCCGCTATAAATTATGTTGCAGCTGACATATTTCGCAGATGTGTTAATTAAAAGCAATGTAAAATGTTAATTCTCGGTTCTATATAAAAAGGATTTGTTATTAATGTAACCATACTATTGCGTACTATTATGCCATGTGACATCATTAATTGAAACACAAATACTTTAAAATCTCATAAATCTTAAAATTTAGTAATTTTAATTATGTAGTATGATTTCTCTATATTATTTGATATTCTAGTAAAGTTCTTAGCCGATTTAATATCCTATTAATATGTTTCTCTCAATTATCTTAATTTAATATATGCCAACTTCTATTTTACCACCTCTCTCTACCCGCAAAATTCTTTATAAACTATTCATTCACGACTAAATTTGTAATTTTATTTTAAATGTCTGACAGTTTTCTTATGTGTGTTGTACATGGTGTTTGTCGAAAATATTAGTTTGAGCGTGCACATTTATATCAGTGTGGACGTCTACATTTCCATAAATTAGCAACAAACGCCACTCACAACGTAAACAGTGTGGACAAACTTTAGATAAGGGGGGCGTCTCATATGCGCTGTTATAGAAAATAATCAATAATTAAAGTTTTCATTTCGAGCTACAGCAGCTATCACACACTTGGGAACAGTCGGTGCACAGCAGTGCCAATTCGGCTTGCATTAATTCAATCAATTTTTGAAGTTTTGATCGATGAGTTTGTGAAACAGACATCTTTCTTCCAATGATGTAATTTAATTGAATTATCTTGAGCAAAAGGCAACAATATCACTGTACAATATGATACGATTTTCCAATATATTTTCAGATTATACCAAAAAAAAAAATAATTACATATTATTCTGAATGATATTATTCGTGTATTATTTTGATTAATTAAAAATGAAAAATATGACAGAAATTACACTTATGTAAATTTAAAAAACTGTGTTTTTAGTTTAGAACAATCGAAAAACACACGGCACAAGAACCCGAAGGTCGATAGCAAGTTATAGAATTGTAAGAAATACAGAATCTTCTACTAATAAATAATTTAGAAGTAAAATTTAGAAATATTTACAGAAATTAGACAATCCATTTCATTTAATTGATTAAAATCAATTTCTTTAAAAAAATATTCCAATTTAACATTTAACGAAAACTCGGGGGCGATTTTTTGATTTTCTAATACTTGTGTTAGTGTATGTATATATGCATACACTACCACACAGCAGAAAGACCCGAAGGTCGATAGCCAGTTACAGAATAGTAACGACCATTATATCGACTAATATCTTATTTAATTTCAGTATAAACCGATCTTTAAACTGCTCCCTTTAGTTTAAGGTTTGGAAGATAGACACGTAGTACGGGAGAAGTTAGAGCCATTACTTTCTAAACACAATGAAATTACATATAAAAGATGTCTAATAATGAACACAGCTTCAAACCAAATAATGACACCTATATCAAAATAATGCTGTAATTTTCCCCATTAACTATTTAAACCAGTATTTTTATGTTTGAATCATAATAACACCCATCATTAATGCCGCGTATAATTATTTTTTGTGACAAAAACATTAATAACGCGTGCAGCATCCGATTTGAATTAAGCTTAATTAAATTGAAATTAGTGTCGTCAGAAAAACGGACTTAATTATAATATAATTGTGATTTTTTTACACGCCGCTCCACTGCTATTATTATAACGATTCGGAATTTATCTATATATATAAATATACCGAGTAATAAATAATGCATGTGGTGCGTGATAAATTTCTGCGGGGAGATAACTTCAAACCGCACCAGGGGTAGCCACACACACACACATATATATAAAATATGATTTTGATTGAAAAATACGTGATCAGCGGAGCTTGTACACAGTTCTTTCAATCGCGCCGCCCTCCCAGAAAAAAGATTCGATCTGCATACATTCGGCGGCGTGAATAACGAAATTCCGCCAACCACCCCCCCAGCAAAGGAGGAGTGCGTCGCCGGCGGAATACGAGATCAGCAATCGATAGTTTAAACCCGCGGGCGGGATTTTTAGATGGGGGGTGCACCAGTATGCGTGACTCATTTTTTTTTCTCTCCTCTCTCCCGGCCCTTCTTATATTTAGGGGGAATATCTACGCATAAAAAATGCAACCCCTCACGTTCACGCGCGCGCCGCTTAATCGAAAAATTTTGTGCGGGGGTGAGAGATGGTTATTAAAGCTCGCTACTTCCATCAATTTATAATAACCTCAAGATTATGTGACCCTGATTGCCCATAAATATAATTTAGTAGTACTGACCTTTGAAATAGAGGCCAGTATTGGTCCATAGTCGCATTGTGATGAATTGTATTCTGAAATGGTGAAAAAGAAAAAATAATAATTTTATATCACAACATGTTTATATAGTATGTACAAATCAGGGCCATATAATATTATAGAGGGACGCAAACCGATTAAAATACAAATGATATAATATAAAAAGCGAAATTTACCTAAAATGATGGCATGATAAAACAAGCGCGTGCGTTTTTTTTTTCGTTGTTTGTTTTGTGGGGTGTATTTAGAGTTACTCAATCAATTCCGATTTGGGGGGTGGTTCTGGCTGTACCACGCCGTGCAGGGCATTTTATATTTAAATATCGCATGATTAACTAATATTAAATAAACGTAACGTACTCTTAAAGGTTTAGTTATAATTTATTTTTTATAGTCCATTGTCTAGGGACATCTCACGCCATTCCTGAGTATACCCCCCAAACACAAGGCGATTGTTCAATACTCGAAACTATTCCCGTTTTATCGATGAAAAGGTCCGGATGTGCGCTATTTGTTTAGGTTACCACCCCCCTTTTGCCTAATTTGTAACACTCAGGTAAAACCAAACTGAATGAATTCCCGAAATCGGGTGGTTTTATAAACGCACACCGCACACACACATACAGTAACTTAGTTAAAGACGCCAGTTTTAAATGACCAAACTTAACCAATAATTTAGCTCCATAAAAACTGGTATCATTGTTCTGTAGCTATAAATTTTAACTTTCCACATTAAATCCTTTTCAATTCTGAGCTCCGTTTTTTTTCTCTCTGTATGTGTGTGTGTGTGTGCCCCGAGATTTAAGATGTAAAATAGAATGGACTGCATTTCTTTATATTCAAATGAGTCTAGAGGCGAGTATGTTTCTAAATCGTGACGTGACGGCGTAATAATATTCTGAATACCGGACACGAAGCGCGCAGGGTGTTAAAATTAAACAAAACAAATCAAATAAACACTAACACATATAAGTATTTTGGTTAATTAATATTGGTTACATGCGGGGGAATTACATGCACTAATAACATATAACATAAATCGACTAAACATTTTAACGCACTGTTATTACTAATTATATTAGAATATAAAGATGGATGTATGCTGGTATTAAATAACAAATAATTTTAGACGGGTATTATCAATAATTGTTTCTATCTATATCGACTGCAGGCGTATTGATCTCTTCTCTACCTATACTGCTGGTAACTGATACAGCAGGGGGACGTGGGTTTCGAACCATTCTACTATTATAGTGTAAATTATAATTAAATAAGTAAATAGAAAAATCTGATTTTGTGAGCTTAAATACCTAGGAATACTTAGTAACAACTATGAAAAACAAAATGAAATTCACGAGATTACAGGCCACCAATAGAGCGTATTACTCAAATAATACAATTTTAAGAAGCAAAACCATAAGCATCACAAACGAAATTAAAGTGTACGGCAGTTGCGGCAGAAACAATAATTATCACTCTAAAAGAGCAACAAAGAATACTAGAAAGGAAGTTTTTGATAAATATTCTTGGCCCTGTAAAAGATGAGAGCAATGAATCAACAAGAAGAACGAACAAGGAAATTTACGAATATCGAGGTGAAGATGTGGTAAATTGTATAAAAGCTGCAAGAATTAGATAGCTAAGTCGTAAATATAGGTCGAATCTTGAGGGATGGCTAAGAGTAATTACAGAATGGAAACCAAGTAATAACATACGAAGAGTAAAACAAAGGATCAGGTGGCACGAAGAGGTGAAAAAAGACCTGAGAGAACTAGGTGTAGATAACTGGAAAGAAACAGCTAAACGCAGAAAGTAATGAAGAGAAATTGTAGAATAAAATATGAAGACATTTATAAGTAACCGCTCATTTTGAAGCTAAAGGAATACGTAATTCAATGGTCTACTTATAATGCACAAAATCCAAAAATTTGATTTATTACAGTTTTTTAAAACATAAAAATATGTTTTGTTTTCATTTTCTATCTCCACGATTGTAATGAAAGGAATACATTTATAAATACTAGCTCATTTTGAAGCTAAATAAATACGTAATTCAATTGTCTAATTATAATATTTAAAATCCAAAAAATGGATTTATTACTATTTTTTAAAACATAAAAATGTGGTTTGTTTACATTTTCTATTTCCACAATTTTAATAGAGGGAATAAATTTATAAGTAATAGCTCATTTTAAAGCTAAATAAATACGTAATTCAATTGTCTAAACATAATATTCAAAATCCAAAAATTGGATTTATTACACTTTTTTAAAACATAAAAATGTTGTTTGTTTACCTTTTCTATCTCCACGATTTTAATGAAAGGGAGAAATTTATGAGTAATAGCTCATTTTGAAGCTAAATAAATACGTAATTCAATTGTCTAATTATAATATTCAAAATCCAAAAATCGGATTTATTACAATTTTTTAAAACATAAAAATGTGTTTTGTTTATATTTTCTAACTCCACGATTTTAATGAAAGAGAGAAATTTATAAATATTAGCCCATTTTGAAGCTAAATAAATACGTAATTCAATTGTCTAATTATAATATTCAAAATTTAAAAATTGGATTTATTACAATTTTTTAAAACATAAGAATGTGTTCTGTTTACATTTTCTATCTCCACGATTTTAATGAAAGAGAGAAATATATAAATAATAGCTCATTTTGAAGCTAAATAAATACGTAATTCAATTGTCTAATTATAATATTCAAAATCTAAAAATTGGATTTATTACAATTTTTTAAAACATAAGAATGTGTTTTGATTAGATTTTCTATCTCCACGATTTGAATGAAAGAGACAAATTTATAAATGATAGCTGATTTTGAAGCTAAATAAATACGTAATTCAATTGTCTAAACATAATATTCAAAATCCTAAAATTGGATTTATTACAGTTTTTTAAAACATAAATATGTGATTTGTTTACATTTTCTATCGCCGCGATTTTAATGGATGGTAAAAATTTATAAGTAATAGCTCATTTTGAAGCTAAATAAATACGTAATTCAATTGTCTAATTATAATATTCAAAATCCAAAAATCGGATTAATTACAATTTTTTAAAACATAGGAATCTGTTTTGTTTACATTTTCTATCTCCACAATTTTAATGAAAGAGAGAAATTTATAAATATTAGCTCATTTTGAAGTTAAATAAATACGTAATTCATTTGTCTAAACATAATATTCAAAATCCAAAAATTGGATTTATTACAATTTTTTAAATCATAAGAATGTGTTTTGATTACATTTTCTATCTCCACGATTTTAATGAAAGGGTGAAATTTATAAACAACAGCCCATTTTGAAGCTAAATGAATACGTAATTCAATCGTTTAATCATAATATTCAAAATCCAAAAATTTGATTTATTACAATTTTTTAAAACATAAAAATGTGTTTTGTTTCCATTTTCCATTTTCACGATTTTAATGAAAGGCAGAAATTTATAAGTAATAGCTCATTTTGAAGCTAAATACGTAATTCAATTGTCTGAAGACAATATTCAAAATCCAAAAATTGGAAAGTTCGATCGAATTGTAGCCTAATAAATAAAATGTTCACCCAAAAAAAGGAGGGGAATTGAAGTAGTATCAAATATTAAATCATGAACCTCGTCATAATTTTCTATCAATAATTGTTCACGATTTAGGAATAAATGCCCTCTTGATTAAAATCAATCTCTTAACATTCGATGAATGCAATTTGCAAATAAACACTAAACATCCGATTGTAATTATTTTTAAGAATGACGTTATTTAGATACCAATCTCTTTATCGTGTCGCATCTGACGTAGATGCACCTCGGCGCGTATTGATAAATCATCTGTCATAACGAACAAAACCCATCCCCCGGCCGTCGCGCGGCTTCATTAGCATAAAACACGTGCACCCGAAGAGGAACGCTCAGGTGACAAAATCGTTCCCCCGGAGCAGCAGCAGCAGCAACAAAAAAACCAAAGAGAGATGTTATTAAAACCCCCTCGGGGGAAATCGAGGCTGTGTGGTCGTGTGGGTGAATGGTAAAACTAAATCCATAACTGGCCCCTATCAGAAGACGGCGAGAATTTAGTTTTGTTGCGAGCTGATGGTGTTTTTAACAGATTTGTGTCGGCGGTAGGACAATATTGTGTTCCCGTTTGGCCCAGGTACGGGTGGACAAAAGACGGATTTCGTATATATCTTTTGTGTTAACGGGGCGCGCATTGTGGGTGCTCAGGTAGATGAAAAACATGATGGAATGTTCAAACAGAATCAAATAATATCGCACCCGGAATGATTTCGCAAATTATTCCCCAGAAGAGAAAAAAAAATAACGCATACACACCCAAACTAATTCATCAATTACCCCACGCCGCAGCTGCAAATCAATAATTTTCATAACCTTAAAACCGTGTGAGGGGAGCCTCTTTTGTGTCAAAGTGTTTGCGATATCCCATTAACGCTTTGTGTGTAAAAAATATACTTTTCCATGCAAAATCCCCTACTAACTAACGCGCATTGTGCCACAGTGAATGATTAATGGGTTAGAAATATATATTCGGATTTCCTATTAAATTAAAAATTTATGTCTTTAGGGGTGCTGCCCTATTTTACAAATTAAATTTCCAAAAAATAACCCTATTGTAAATGTAGGGTGGCTTTAAAACGTGCATAGTGCAATTGGATTTGTTTTAAAAATGTATATGTTTGTAGCTAGCGGCTGCGAAAAAAAATACAATCTCCCTATGTAGCCAAGCATGTAATGAACTTTTTTTTTCAGGAATCGAGGGGATGAAAGGAAAAATCGTATGACGTTCCGGTTGACTGATAAGGGGATTAAAAATATAAGGCGGTGTGCAAAAATTCAATTAAAAACACTTTCTTGTGTCGGTAAACCGAAAAAACCCCAACAAAGGTGAGTTGCATTGTGTCTGTTATAATTAAAAAAAAGTGGATTCCAAAGGCTTGAAAGGGATTTAATTACCGCGGCGGTGACTTTTAGTGTTGGGGCCCAGATAGAATCGCTATGTTTTTAATTCGGTAGCTAAATTGTTAAGACAGTCTTTCCGCTTAGCTGGGTGATTAAATCATTCGGTTAGTTAACCAGAACCCGCTCCCATATGATGAGCCGTGGGCGATGTATTGGGAGTTATTGATTGATTAACGCGGGACGTTTTTGTTTGAGCCACCCCCTTCGTTGCTAGTTAATAAAACCAACTAAACGACATGCGAGCGGAGGGGGTGCATAATGTATTAGACTACTGCACAACAGATAAATTGGAATGGTATAAATCATATATATGGTGTTTAAATTTAAAGCGGTCCGCATCCCCTGCAGCAATCGCCGCCCTCGCCGCTTTGGAGATTTAAAATATTCCAATTTCAGTTGGGGGGGTGGCGGAAATGCGGCATTTATTTCGTTGGTCCGCCGTGATCTGTATTGCCGCCCCCTATTTAAGTATCGCCATTTCTTTAAATCGTTTAAATTGTCTCTAAAATAAATCGAATTGACGCGTTTGTCTCGAGAATGGGGGATTTTGGGTGGAGCCGTTTTATTAACGTCGTCCCGCAGGCAAAAAATAGCTACCCGTAATCGCATATATCTCCTTAAGTAATAAACTTGGTCGGCGACCGGAGAATGTCAAATATCTCCGGAATCACCATCCCGCATAGCTAAACAGAGTTATGAGTTGTTATACTGCCATTCGATCATACCGCGGTCGTTATCGCGTGTCTAACGATACCATTTAGTGATTTCTGCACTTTATGAGGTGCTCTCAACTATTTCAGCCCTATTTTCATCTATAAGTTGTTTGTTAACGTGCCATTTTATGAGACACAATGCTTTATGAACTTCCCGCGTTCCCGGATACGGCCATTTCTGAACATAATGAAAACTCGATTGATGAGGCAAATAAATCAATCCACGCCACACGGGTCGCGTCCCGTTGTTGCGTCGATACTCGTGTTAAATACATAATCAGCGCCGCGGGGCTGAAGGGGGTTCATTACCGCCG
Source organism: Lordithon lunulatus (assembly GCA_963942505.1). NCBI lineage: Eukaryota > Metazoa > Arthropoda > Insecta > Coleoptera > Staphylinidae > Lordithon > Lordithon lunulatus. The sequence goes on from OZ012666.1 coordinate 67,042,405, forward strand.
CCTCCGGCCGGGGTTGGTGAATATCGCGCAAGTCTTAACGGACGCCGCCGCCCCCAATATACACCTAAAACCTCCGCCAATTAGCTCGACACACAGACACCCGTAATAGAGATTGGACTGGAGCTTTCCTTGCGGCCCGGGATAACATTATCCTGCAACCCCTCCTCCACCTCTCCAGCCTGTCGCGCGGCCAGGACGAAATAATTCCCCGGGAAAACCAGACTCGTTGCGATCTTTTATTTATCAAATTTACCTCGCGCGCAGACTTGCAACTCACGTACAGGCAGAAAAATATGATGAATAATTAAATGATTGCTGGAGTGAATTCTGCAGGACAAATACGCGAGCACACGCTTGGGAGAATAACGCTACAAAGTTTTGCCTAACAGTATACTTGCTGTATTTGTTAAATGTCTTAACAAAAAGATTTGAACGCAAACAAATTTGTTTTATTTTGATTAATATTAGTGCTGGAGAAACGAAACGAGCGCTGCCGTTTAAAATATTCGTGTGCAAAAAAATGGGATGAAATCCGAGCAGTTGAAACGCGAGCGCGTTGTAGAGAATACACAAAAAAAGAAGCGAAAACCCCATTCCGCGAAAGACAAAGATTTAAAGTCGTCAACTCTGCGAGACGTCTATCTTGATATAAGCCTGTCAGCCATCAATAACGGCCGGGAAGAAAATATTGGCTCCGAATGCAAAAATAAACGATCCGCAGCAGGGGCACAAAAAAGCCCTACAAACGCGCACAAAAGGCAGCAAATTTTTATTTATGCGAATTTCAAATGCGGATGAATACGTAATGTTTTGACAATCGTGCGCGGATAATCAATCAATATTTAAAACACCCTCATAAATATGCAGGTTTTAGTTCGGACGCGGGGTTATTGTTTTGAAATGTTGCACCGCGAGCACGTAAAGTAATAATAATATGGCGAAGCGGTTTGGTCATTTGTTTAGTCTTTATTTTCACGCTGCCAATACTTGAGATATTAAAAACCAAACTACAGACTACAATACTTTAATATAATTTACGGCGCTCAGACAAGAGGTGGATAGACAACGCGATCGGGGACGATGCTGAGGGAGATAGCGCTATGAATTAAACTCAAACAAGGTTATAAATTATAGTATACTTATTTACGAACTATTCCACGTAAGGCGGACCAAACAAGTATCGAGAGCGCTTTTACAATAAAGCCGCGAGCATAATTTGGCTGCGCTGGAACAGAAACAAAAAAAAAAACGGTTTTAAACCTAACGCGTTACTTGTGAATAAAACCGCTGTTAATATAAATAATAATAACTCTCCGGGTTCATTCATACCGATTTTCAGAAGTATTTGAAAGCAGTTGTGCGCGAGTGTTAGACTGTTGAACAAAAAGAGACGGTGATGATTCTGGGCGGGTTCGCGAGATTCATTCTACTTTTACAATAAGACAAACAAGAAGTACTCGGTTTCTATAGCTACCGGAATACGCGCCTTCATTGGAGGAGAACCGAAGCCCGGCACGTACATACCTCTCTCGATTATAAAACTGCTTTTTTTATTATTGAATTCGCATTTAATATTTATGAACAGAAATGTAGCCTCGTTTTCTGTACGAACACTGAAAATCTGGCCGCGTCACAAATAACACGTTTCGCATTGTTTGGTTTAATCTGATGAGTTACTAGGGGAGGCCAGGTGTGTGCTGTGTGTATGTGTGTGCGAATAGCCAGCCAGGGACACTTCTTCGGTGGCTACCTGAGCCTCACTTATCATTAGCTCGGAAAATCAAAACAGCTGCGCTAAATAAAAAGAATAACAGTGAGGATTTCGCCGAGGGTAGTAGGCATTGGCGTTGCCGCTTTTGTTTATTCAGAAGAACTGGTCTGTCACCGCGAGGCGAGACAAGAAGACAAGGTCGGATCGGGATCGGGATCAGGTCCCGTTCCGGACAATTAGCGGCTCGCGCGGCCGCTACAAAACTCTCTCGCATCTGGCCGCGCGGCTCTTGAACACTGTCCGGATTCAGATTAAACACAATTAATAGTTAAGATCATTACGGATGTGGCTGCAACATATGGCCAGATATGTGCGCGACACAACAATGCCCCGTGTGTGTCGGCTGTACGTGTCGATAGGGTATCGATGCAGTTTTTTTTTATGGGCCGAAATAAATCTATGTAATTGTATTGGGTGACGCACGCTCGCATAAAAAATGCGGCACATGCGGCGCGGCGGGCATATTAGTTATGGATAGGAGCTTTTGTTCCTTAAAATTTATTGCCCTCCGATAACTGATAGCACAACGGACAGGAATCATCAAATGGCAATCGTAAATATTATCGCAATTAATATCGCTGCAGACACATGCGACCGTTGTGGCTTTGCTATAGCTGTGATCATTTGACGATTATCTACGGTTTCAATCTTTAATTTATTTTATAGGGAATGGTTTAAAGTGTACTGCCATTTAATTTACTATTAGTTGATTTTGATATGTCTAGAACTCATCACATGAAAGTATTTTTATTTTATCATAATCTATCATCAAAAATTATTATATCAGGTTTTTAAATATTAGTGAAAATCATATTAAGGCTCCTTCTGATCATGTACGAATAAATGTTAATTGTTGGTATGTATTGGCATACTCTTTTAACCAGCCGTTAGACATTTTAACCGGATTTGGTGAGAACAGGCATAAAGGTTCAAAAACTTCTATCTATATAGGACTATCTGCCGTGAGGCTTTTCCATCGGCAAAGGGATAAGCTCAGATGAGTTTACTTGCATAGGTTTTTACCTTAACTTCACAGAAAACCTCTGAAAAACTGTGAAATGTGATTCACAAAAATTCGCCCTGATGGGGTTTGTACTCGCACCTCCTAAGAATGAGAAAGGAGGCGCCTATAACCACTCGGCTACAGAGCTCGGCATAAAGGTATATTTTAAGACAATTTATTAAATGTCTAGCTAATCATGCGTACGACAAATTTAAGTTTTTGGAGAAAACAAGTTATTGTAGGCCGAGTTAGCTTTGCTTATTCTTCTTAAGGATTTGTTATGGGAAATTGGAAATCATAGCACTACCCGGACCTTATCATCCTTCGTCTGAAAAGTTCTGCAGATGACCAAATCAAGTTTCCAATCGAGAGAGATTCTCCTTCTGCCGACCCGATCTGTTGCCTTTAATTTTGCCTTGAATTATCAGTTTAACACGTTAACTGTCCCGGTCATTTGAGCAATGTTATTTGAAAATAATGTCAACAGACTTACAATACTATTATTTGGTATTGTTTTGGATGTTTCTTCCTATTACTTTCATGTGGCTATTGCATACATGCAGCGTAAGATATGTTATAAGCGAAATATAAACAGTCAAGGTATTGAATATGCTATACTAATAACAAAACAAAATGTTATTATTGTGTGTGTATTCACTTGAGTCGATATATGTCGATCTGCACCGCGATGCACTCGTACAGCAAGGGAGTAGCTCGTAACACCAGCCAGATGCAACACATGCCCATAACGGAGTCACAGATGCTGTTCTTGAGTCGATATGTGTCGATCGGAGATCTAAAACGACTTTAACACCATAATAAAACCAAAATTGGAATATTTGGGACATGTTCTGAGAGGAGATAGATACAACAATCTATCTCCTCTCATAACATGTCCCAAATATTTTTGGTTTTATTATGGTGATAAAGTCGTTTTAGACAAGACAATTTCTAAGCTCAAAAGTTGTTCAAGCAATGAATTCATATATACTTCTCCCATACAATTTCTCCTTGACAAATAGAATGCGTTATATTTTTCAATTCGATCTACCATCCAATTCAATATTTTAAATAATTTGCTGTATGATATATTTAGATTGTCTCACATATTGAATTAGTTTTGAGTCAAGAAATTGTCTTGTCTAAAACGGCCTTTAATGATTTCTCTGTCTTTAGGCAGTCCGCGTATTCGACCCATGGTATTCTTAGCATCCTCCTGGAGCACCATATTTCTAATGCTTCTAGCGTCTTAATTTATTCTGCTTCTACTGTCCAAGCCTCCATTCCGTATAATAGGTTGGAGAATAAGTAGGATTTCAACATTCTGGTTCTAAGTTCTAGTTTTATATCACGGTTGCAGAGTATTTTTTCATTTTTTTGAATGCACTGCGAGCAGATTTAATTCGACACTTGATTTCTTTTTTGTGTGCTGCTCCATCAGTCACCCATGTGCACAGATATCTGGTAGATGGTTCCATCGACTCGTTACCGATATTTATAGGTGGTCTATTGTTTATGTTTTTTGTTGTTGCCCCATGACTTTGGGCTTTTATCAGGTTCATATCTATGTCATATATCTTGCACGAAATGCTTGTTAACTCAACCAGGCATACGTATTCTAGACAATCGGCTATGATAGCTGTATCGTCAGCCTATCGCACGTTGATAATTGTTTCACTATTTATGACAATGCCACCGAATTCTTCTGCTAATGCTTCCATAAATATGCCCTCGCTATATACATTAAATAAGAGAGACGACAATACACATCATTGTCTAACCCCGCGACATATTTTAATCTCTTCGCTTAGATCTTCCTCCGCTTTGACTGTCGCTGATTGGTCCCGATAGATAATGGATATGATTCTCATGTCTTTACTATGGATGTTTTTGGGCCCAATAGATAATGGATATGATTCTCATGTCTTTACTATGGATGTTCTTGGGACCAATAGGTATTAGATATGATTCTCATGTCTTTACTATGGATGTTCTTGGGCCCAATAGATATTAGATAGGATTCTCATGTCTTTACTATGGATGTTTTTGGTCCCAATAGATATCATATATGATTCGCATGTCTTTACTATCGATGTTTTTTCTCTTTAGTAAATTTAGGAGCTTTGTGTGTTAAAGCTTTGATTCAGTATATAAAATACTAGTTGAAATTCCCTTCGTCCGACGGCAGGTAATTACATTACATTCAAAACCGTTAAGCAGAGCTTACGGGAGGTTCTCTTTTTCATCATTTCACCGAAGTTGTCCTGTTCCGTCTTACCAGGAGGCTGGTAATTATTTTCTTCCAAATATGTAGTTGAACTTCTAAGATAAAACACACGCAACAATCCTACTATCGCGTTGTTTTTGTCTCTATTTGATAATCAAAACTGTCGGTAATAATTATATTATTCATCACAACCTACACAGTCAGCACAAACGTCATAAATTACAGGTCGGTCGGCTTCAAAACATTGTCTTCGTTTTTACTATATAGATGAAAACTTAAGTTATAGGGGATGTAATTAAATATATTTCACAGATCATGTTCTGGATAGTTCTGAATAGTTGGCGTAGCTACAGATACTAAGGCCTCTAATTCACATATCATGTTAATAATGACAGTAAAATATAATTGGCGAGTTAAAATAATACAAAATTATATGGTCAAATTTGTTCACGGTTTGTTTACATTATGTGATAATTTGGTATTTCGAAACCCACCGTCGTGTATAATTCATTTTTAATTTTCCTACGATATCTGCTAACTAAATAATTAATGGACTAAGGTTAGCAATCATTTTATTTATTTTGCCCGATTCTTCACTTCAAACTTATACGAGAATCATTGAATAAAGGCCCATTCTTCACCTCAAACTTATACAAGCATCATTAAATAAAGCTCCATTCTTCACCTCAAACTTATATACGAGAATCATTGAATAAAGCCCCATTCTTCACCTCAAACTTATACAAGCATCATTAAATAAAGCTCCATTCTTCACCTCAAACTTATATACGAGAATCATTGAATAAAGCCCCATTCTTCACCTCAAACTTATACAAGCATCATTAAATTAAGCTCCATTCTTCACCTCAAACTTATATACGAGAATCATTGAATAAAGCCCCATTCTTCACCTCAAACGTATATAATCATCGAATAACTTTAATGCATATACTGTTACCTAACGTAAGTAATTTAGATAAAAGTAAAATAACTTAAAACAATGTTTTTCGCCATAGTTTAGCAGCACGTTCCTGTAAAATCATGAGAGTTACCTGTATGGTTATTTTAGTAAAACCTTAAAAAAAAACCTTGAAATATCAGCTTCCATAAAACTCGAACCAAGGGATAGTGTAATAATAAATCATGCAAAAAAAAATAATAAAAACGCCTATAATTTGTTTTCGAATTATTATTATTTATTTAAAAAAATAAACATAAAAATAATAACAAAAATCATAAATATAATAAAAAATTTCAGTGTGTTCTATATACAAGCCTTAATTCTTAGCCAGAGAAGATATAATTTACTTCAAATAAACATATATACGACTATTTAAATAATACAAAAAATAATAATGTACAAAAATAAACAAAAATTATATACAAAAGCATAACTTTCTTGCGAGCAAGGCGTTCGAATCAAAACACCTCTGTAGAGGAACTATCAGTCACCAATAATTAAATTGTTCATGTTATCATTATTTATAAAACTAAACTCACTAAATCACTAATAGTTATAAGAAACTACTATCACGCGCTTCTTTAAAACAGTTAAAAAGATTTAAATTTGTTTTGCAGTGTCCCGAAAAAAGTATCAAGCATTAAAACAAAATTTATGGGCAAATGTTTGTCTACAGTAGAAGCCCGATTAAACACATCATCGATGACCAAACTTGAACCATATAATTTGTTGAATGCTTATGTTTGTTACTAATCATGATGTGTATGTGAATAAAACATTTTTATTAAAAAAATACTACTTTCAATTGTTAAAGTTGTTATAATATAAATTCAGAAATTTAATTTAACTTTCTCGTTTGATTATCTAACATGAATGACTGAAAAAACGTTTTTTCTACTCAATTTCTGTTTTTTTTATTTGTACTAATTTTGTTTAACTTTTTGTTAATGAGATCTTAATAATTAAAAAAGCTTACTTTTTCTATTCTTGTCTGTTTGTTGTACTTGTATACTAGAAAATTAAATTTAAGTTTTTTTTAAATTAGTTTTATTAATTATTGAAAATGATTACTATTTTCTAGCCAATTTCTGTTTGTTTACACGTACAACAAACAGAAATTGGCTAGAAAATAGTAATCATTTTCAAAAATTAATAAAACTAATTTAAAAAAAATTTAATTTTCTAGTATACAAGTACAACAAGCAGACATGAATAGAAAGAGTAAGCTTTTTTAATTATTAATAAGATCTTGTAAATTTAATATAACTTTTTCTTTAATTCGAGATTTTATTAATTATTGAAACACTTTTATTTTTTATTCTACAACCAGTTTCTGTTTGGTGTGCTTTACATATTTGAAGAAAATTTGATAGGTTTTATGTCCTAAAATCTGCCTGAAATCAGTCGCGACATGTAACTATTATTTTAGGGGTTATGCTATTTATGATTTAGTTAAATACTAGAGTAGATTACAAGTTAAATTTTATTGGTATAAGTTTTTCTAGCATAACTTCGTATTGTTTGTTCATATTTTGTTTTACTATTTTTGTTATTATTTTTATGAATCCCATTCAAAAGTATACTTTGGTAATATATATTTTAGTAATATTTACTAATGTTCTCGAAATTTATTTGTTTATTTCATACGGTAACTCTCATGATTAATTAGTTATGTGATATATTCTTATTTTAATGCAACAGTATAAAACTTCTACCTCAAATGATTTCGTTGCCAATTATATCTCAAAAAGAAGTCTAAAGTTATTAAATGTACCCTCAAAATAAGAGTCACGTGTCGCGACTGATTTTTAAATACTTGCGTCTTTCTGGAGTTTGACAACTTTAACAATTGATAGTAGTAGTTTTGATTTTATTAGTGTTAATAGGCGCGTCCTTGTGATTGCTTTTAATTGAAATCGTGATGCTATCTGCGAGGTTATTAATAATGCCGCCCCCTTAATATGATGTGCACAATGAGAAATGAGTTCATTTACGGAGAAATAAAGTTTTATCTTTCCATACAATATTCCATCAGGCGGAGGCGTATTCTATCCGGGGGCGCCGCGACGTGCGCCATATATTATTGACGACGGCGCGTACGACGCCCGGCCCGCATTACGAATTCATATGAGAAACACAACAGAGGGGTGGGGGACTTGAAATATTAATCTATATTTCTCTTTTTTTTTGTATATAGCCGGTTAGAGAAAAAAAAAACAGTATTATAACAGTGGTGGTAATTATAAAGCGGGTTATGATTAAAGACAACAAACATCTGTATTAGTGGTAAATGTTGGGCACTCACCGTTTGCACTGTAAATGGGGTGATGCATGTACTGGTTCTGGGCATTTCCATAGGAGGCGGAATTGCCGAGCGAGTAGAGCTGCTGGAAGAGCGCCTCTTGGTTCTCGTCGGGGTCGTTTTTCACAGCCGCCGCCATCTGCATGCCGGCCATTTGGAGGAGCTGCAGGTGTGTGTTGTTGTTGAGCGTTTGTTGTTGTTGGGGGTTGGTGGTGGAATCAGCGGTGACGGCTCCGGACGCGCCAGGAATCGGGGGCACGGTAAACTCGCCGTCATTAGCGCCATCCTTGCTGGCGGCATTTTCTAAGTGTGTTCGCACGTTCAGAATGTGCCCCTTGGTGAAGATGTGGTCTTGAATGGAGTACTTATGCGAGTATTTGAACGCGCAGTATTTGCAATCATCGGGTAGGGCAGGATTGGATTCGGTATCGCCGCCGCCAAGGACTTTTTGAAGAGCGATTTTACCCTTCTTCTCCTTAGCGCGGGCGTTTTGGAACCACACCTGCACGACGCGTTTGGGCAAACCAATTTCCCGTCCCAACATCTCGCATTCGGCCATCGTAGGCGTCTTGTAGTCTCCAAAAAGGGATTTCATTATTTTCACTTGCACCGCGGACATTTGTGTGCGGTACCGTTTGTTTGCTGCGGAATTCGGTGTGTTTCCAAGTCGTTGGTTGTTGCTTTGCGTGCTGCTTGCAGGGGATGTTGGGTTGCTCTCGTCGTCCAAATACTCGGCCGTTTCGGACATAGAGTCGCTGCGTTCGTCACACAGCGAGCGTTCGCTTAAGTCAGTCAAAGGGCCGGGGTCGCATAAACTTCTTTCATGATCCATGCTCACTTTCATCGGTCGTGATAAGTCGACGGGTTTTGAGAGGTCTAAAGGGATTTCACCTTCACCATCCTTGCCGGTTTTAATTTCACTCTTGTCGCCGTTGGAGGCGTGCGCTTGTAATTCGCTAATATAACGCTTCATGCTTTCCTCGTAGTATTTCTTTATTGAGTTCTCCATATCGGGGTGTAGACTTGGGAATAGCGGGGGCATCATGTTTTGGCCTTGTGGAAATTTATTATCGCCCCCGGAGCTTAAACTCGGTGATGATTCCAAGCTGACTTCTTCGTCGGGTAATGCATCGATGTTAATCTCCCCTCGAGCGCATTGATCTGCGTGTTTTGTGGTTAAATGGGATTCCAGTGCAGACTTTACTTTAAATAGCGCTGGGCAAAAAGGGCACCTTTTGTTGATTACTTGAGCGTGTGCGCGAAATTGGCCTTTACGTTCCCGCGCACGCGTGTTTTGAAACCACACTTGCACTACACGTTTTTTCAGTCCAACCTCCCTCGCGATATTCTCCAACATCTTTCGCGACGGGTTGCTTTCAATCTGATACTTCTGGTACAAATAATCCAGCTGCTCGGGTAATATCGTTGTTCGTAATCTCTTATCTTTGGGTTGATCGGAAACATCGCTTTCACCATCATACTCTTCGAGTTTTCTCTTTTGAGCCGTTACATTGTTCAGCATGTTCATAAGTGGGTGCGGTATGGGAGACGCCGCTTTATTATTAACCATTTCTTGGGGTACGCCAAGATTAGCATTCAGCTGTTGCAACTGCGCGTGCTGCTGAAGGATCCCAAATGGAGAATCGGGTGGGTAGCTCGGGAACAAATTTGGGTTCATAATATGAACCAGCTGGTGTTCACGCCACAAATCGAAACGTGGAAACACCAAATTGCACTTATCACATTGGAAGGTACCCTCTTTGGCCTCAGCAGCCACACCGGAAGGCGATGTTGGTGGAAAATTTTGCACTATCGGTGTCGGCGTTGTGGGTGGATTGGGTTGATTCGGACTCTGAGAGGGTCCTTGCACTTGTTGATTACACACCCCAGTAGGTGTTTGTGGCGTATTTTGTTCGAGTGTTGTACTCGAATTTGAATCTTCTGAACTTAAAACAGCGGCTATTTGGGCGGCCGCTGCTTGGGCTTGTGCTGATCTTTTAGCATCCTCCTCCTTAAAACAATGCGTTTTCTGATGCCTAATCAACTCGTAATACCGCTGGAATACCAATAAACATTTCTTGCACTGATAATTCAAACCGGGTGTCCTCTGAAACCTATTAGCACCACCTTCTTCCGGAATGCCTGGTGCAGGCTCAGCAGCTGGCTGGTTTTCATAAACTTTCCGCGCTTTCTGTCTCGCGTTTTGAAACCACACTACAATCACCCTCGGACTCAAACTTAATAACTTGGATAAATACTCCAAATCGTCATCTTTAGGATACGCATTGTTTTCGAAAAACTCCTGCAGTACTTTAATCTGGTAATCCGTGAACCTCGTACGATTAGCCCGTTTACCAGTGCTGCCACTCGAGCTATTACTATTGCTATTCATCGTCGTATAATCACGATTAGGACTTAAACACCTGTTTGGTGTTAATGGAAGCATATTTTGTAGGCTATTCGGGTTAGGAAAGCTTTGTTGAGACATCTTAGGCGGAGGCAGCATTGGACTACTCAAAGGATGATTACCGGATGGAGTCATGTTAATAGAAGAAGGTGTACTGGTCGTAATAATACTATCACCCAACTGTGAGGCGATTATTGAAGTCAACGTTAAATTATTGGGTGTTGTAGGTGTCGTTTGTAAATTGTGTGATAAATTATCGGTACTGCTCATACTACTCGCAGGACTTTGTGGTGGCTGTAAATGCGGAGGCAGGTTATAAATATTCGGCTTTTCATCAACCAACTCATGCGTTTTATCCTCGGTATACTTGATCATCTCATCGCTAGGCTCCTCTTTTAATTCAGTTTTGATTTCACTTTGAAACACAACTGGCGGTGGAGGCGATTCTTTTAATTTCTCCTCAGTGCTACTACCGGAGCTATTCAAAGGCATCACTTTCGCTTCCCCAGTCTTCTCATACTCCTCCAAATTAAGCGTCGTCGATGGTGGATTATTAAAATTGTACGGACTGTCTTTATTCCTCTGTCGTTCCTTGAACAACGTATTCCTAAACCAGTGCTTTATAACTTTTGGCGGCAATCCGCTCTGCGCTGCCATATCATGAATCTGCTCCTCCGACGGCGAGTTGTTGATGTCGAAATGCGCGCGGAGGATTTTTAATTGATCGTCGGTTATGCGCGTACGGGCCCGCTTCTGGTTGGCGGCTGCGTTTACGGCCTATTTAGAGAAAACAAATACAAACATACATATAAACAATAATTTACTGCTTGTCTAGAAGATTTATTCGCTCCCAATGGATGTCCGAACAAACGAGCGCGCGCGCGCGCGCCAATAAAGAATAACAAATTGGTAATAAATCAATTACGATAATTATCACAGTGCTGCAAGGTTGCGCAATTAAAATAATCAAGAGTCGGATCGCAACGGCAATTGTCAGAATGTATAATTACCGCTCTCTGCGATCAAAAAATTTACGCGCGGCCATTGTTACGATTACGATTGCTATGGCAACGATAATTAAACACACAAGGATTTATGAAGGAGCAGAAAAAAGCGGCTCTGTAATTTCATATTCGTGTAATTTATTGAATCTAACGCTGGGCGTGCCGCATTAACTAGTCCAAACAGGCACGTTAGAAAATCAATTATGAAGTTGTGATTGTTTTATTAGGTTTATTTAAATTTAATACGCCGACCGTGTCCACCCATCGAGTGTTATTTAATCAAGTCGGCGGTGTAATATTCATAAATTATAATATTGTCACCTATTAGTTTTTAGATTGAAAAATTTCAAATATGTTTCTATATCGAACGAAATGTTTCTGCAGAAAGACATCCAATTGATAGTCTGTAACCTAAATTTAATTTACTAATGAACCTAAATAATAATGAGCTGTAGCTAGATTTACAATTGTCAAAATCCAAAAGTTACATAATATAACATAACATTTTCTGAATACTGTAAAATAAACAAGTGTTAAATTCGTGACCTGCGGATCGGTCCACAATGAATATTTTTGCAAAACACAGTACTAGAGGGAAGAAATCATTCATTGACCTTGTACTATTTTATTCCTATACTTTTCGAAATTAGGTCACGTTTCTATGAATATTGAATTTTTTTGCGGCACACGTAAACTTAAGCCTTTTTATTTTGGCCTATGTTAGCCTATAGTTTTTTACATGCATGCTGTAAAACGTTTGTAGTCTATTCAATAATTCAACTGTGATTTTTCAATAATTCAACTGTGATTTTATTCATTACAAAAAATAATACCCAAATGAAATGCTTGTCTTCTTATGACGCTAAATAAGAATATAATTTTTTAAAACATTTAAATATTTTTTTTATGTAGAACTGTCTATATAAAAATATTCTATATATTCTATAGTCTAGTACACTATTAATTTAATCAATCTAGTATTTTACCTAGCAAATAGTAAAAATAAATAAATAAAATTTTATTGTGCTTGAAGGTATTTTGGATTAGGCCGGGCATAATTACTTTCAAGCCCTCTCTTTTTATTGTAAAAACACGTTTTGGTGCCGAACGGCTACGGTCCACTAATAATTGTTTCTTTCGAAAAACGTCTGTTTAAAATAGCCCGAATTGCGCTTTACAATCCTCCAGGTATTCAAATGCGTAAACAAAGCACCTTTATTTCGCTCGGCGCTGCATTCATTTCGCTTTGAAGCAATTCCCAAAAGAGAATAAACAGCGGCCAGGTAATTTTTGTTAATCCCGCAGATAAATCCGTTAAAAGGTGCCGGGACACCCGCCCTCACATCGACAATTCGCACGAAATTACATGCTTATTAACATAACTCAATAAACCCTTGTTGTGTTTTTATTGTTATTGTATTACTGGACAGTTTTCTTTTATGACGTTTTTGTAAGAAATTTCTTTTGTGTTAGAGGAAACGGATTTATATCCTTAAATCCTTATTTTTCGTTAAAAAAATACATATCATTATACTGAATAGTAAAACTTCTGCAATCTTTAAAATGCACTTTTCACAAAAAATGTTTTTGGAAGTTACGACATTTGTCATCTCACAGTGCGATGTTATGTTTATAATTTATAGTAGTTTTTCCAAAAATTTAACTTTAAATGAGAATTTAGTAATACAATGAATAAAAAAACTTGTATTTTTATAGGGCTATAGGCGGAAAGGCCGATAGTCATATTAATGCTTGCTGTTTTCATAAATGTTGTGTTTTTCTGACTACCATTGAGAAGACTGTTTAGTTTATTTTGCTATCTTTTACGGTTTTGATTCTATAACTAAGTTTATACTTTTATTTTAATTTCGTGTAGATAATGAAAAATTTCATGCGAATTGTTGATATGAGGGCGGGTGTCCCGGCACCTTATAACGGATTTATCTGCGGGATTAGCAATAATACCAAACAATTTAGTAAATATGTTGAGCTACCCTTACAACCACTTTGTCGTTCTTATTATATAAATATGCAAATAATGAATAGCTATGTAATTTAGAGACGACAAGTTTATGAAATACATATTTATATAATAAATTTCTTTAAAAAAAATAGTACAGTAATTTAATAGTAACACGTAGTTGTAATTTTACATGAAATCAATAATTAAATCCTTGTGTGTTTTTATATTTGATACATATTTATCGCATGAAAACAAACTCAAAAATTACTCATGAATATATATTTGTGGTCACATAAAAGATTATGTTAATATTACTTTAAATTTCTTCAAAAATAATACACAACAATTTATTAGTTAGACGTAGTTATAATTTAACATGAAATCAATAATTAAATCCTTGTGTGTTTTCTTTATATTTGCAACACGACTCAATCAAGAAAACAAAAACATTAATTCGTAAACATGTTTTTTAGTTTTAAGAAAAGATTATGTTATTATTAATTTAAATTTCTTTAAAAATAATATAGTAACTTAATAGTTACACGTTGTTATAAGTTTACTTCAAATCAATAATTAAATCCTTGTGTATTTTTATATTTGATACATATTTATCACATGAAAACAAACCCAAAAATTACTCATGAATACATATTGTTGGTCAGAGGAAAGGTTATGTTAATATTAGTTTAAATTTCTTGAAAAATAATACAGTAATTTATTAGTTACATGTAGTTATAATTTAACATGAAATCAATAATTAAATCCTTGGGTGTTTTCTTTATATTTGCAACACGTTTCAAGCAAGAAAACAAACAAAAATTCATAAATACGTTTTTTAGTTAAGAAAAGATTATGTTATTATTAATTTAAATTTCTTTAAATATAATATAGTAACTTTTACAAATTTTACTTGAAAGCAATAATTAGATCCTTGTGTGTTTTTATATATCTTATGTACCTTATGAAAACAAACTCAAAAATTACTCATGGATATATTTTTTTTAGAGAAAAGATTAGTCAATATTAGTTTAAATTTTTTGAAAAATAATACAGTAATTTATTAGTTACACGTAGTTATAATTTAACATGAAATCAATAATTAAATCCTTGTGTGTTTTCTTTATATTTGAAACACGTTTCAAGCAAGAAAACAAAAATAATTCATAAATATGTGTTTTAGTTTGAAGATTATGTTATTATTAATTTAAATTTCTTTAAATATAATATGGTAACTTAATAGTTATACGTTGTTATAATTTTACTTAAAATCAATAATTAAATCCTCGTGTGTTTTTTTATATTTGCAACATGTTTCAAGCAAGAAAACAAAAACAAAAATTTATAAATATGTTTTAGTTTTAAGAAAATATGTTATTATTAATTGAAATTTCTTTAGGTATAATATAGTAACTTAACGTTGTTACAATTTTACTTGAAATCAATAATTAAATCCTTGTGTGTTTTTGTGTATGCTACACGATGTTTAAAGCAAAAAACAAAAAGATTAATTCATAAATATAATTTTTAGTTTACGTACAGATATGTGTATAAAAACTGGTGTAACTTACCGCTTGTTGTTGCATCATCTGTTGTTGTTTAGCCATCATAGCTTGTTGATCCTGCGATCCGTATTGCTGCATGGGATCGTAGGGCGGTGGCGGCATCATCATAGGCACCAGCGGCGGTTGCAGGTTCATGGCGGCGAGCGCGTTGAGACCGAGAGGCAACCCCATGCCCATCATCTGCATCATCGGGTTGAAGTTCATCTGTTGCAATTGCATGACATTGAGGGCCGCCTGCATTTCGGACATTTGCTGCGCCAGTGCCATGGGGTTCTGGGCCATGGTTTGCGCGATCATCGCTTGTATGTTGGCGGGCAGCGAGTCGGTGCTGCTGGCGGGCGTGGAGGACGAGGTCGGCGTGGAGGGTGCCGTCGAGGTTGCCTCGGGCGGCGTTTGCAAGTTAAGCTTGGCGTGTAGCGCCTCTTTGGATTCATCTTCCTTTTCGGGCGTCGAGTCGGACGTGGTGGTCGTGGGTGCCGCCGCCGCGGCGCCTGGGGTGGATACTCGGGGGTTGCTGTTTAATGTGGACGATGTCGCCGCCGTCACCACCACCGTTTTCTTTTCGTATTCATTCTTGAACTGTTGAGCATATTTTTCTAAGAATTCTAGCGGCACTAAATCTTTATGAACTTCTTCACAGTGAGACTTTAACACCCACACACTAGAGAACTCTTTACTGCAATGTTGGCACGTGGATCTACTTACTTCAGGTAAGTTGTTTTCTACGTCCTCCTCGGCCCTGGAAGCTTCGGACTCCTCGGTCGCGGTTGCTGGTGGGGTCGTCCTCTGCTTCTCATCGGCCTCGCGCTGACGCCTTCTCTGGTGGCTTTCATTATATTGCATCACTAAGTCAAATCCGAAACTCTCGAGCAAGTGTTTGTACATATGCGAATTGTTTTTCTTTGGTATGTTTAGTCTGTTTCCAATGTCTTGTTCCCCAGGAGGCGGACTCTTTGCCTGTCCTGGCTCTTGCGCCTGGAATATGGCCATGGGAGCGGCAAACATGCAATACAACTGTTGGTGTGCACTCAACTGGTCCTGTGAACTGAATAAAGCGCCGCACTTAGGGCAACTCATCATCCCTTGGCTACCTGTACCTGAGGGGTTGGGTGATGGAGGGGTAGGCGATGTCTTATCCCCACCGCCAGGTGACGGACTTGGCTGTTTAGGAGACTGCATGGCTTCTGGCTGCTCGATTAGCGGTTTGGAAAGGTCAATTTGACCCGCCATTGCTAAATCTTGCAACTTACTGGCTCTTGTTTGATGCAAAACGCTTCGCATATGAATATCGAGCGTGCTGCCCTGAGTGTACGCCACTTTACATATATTGCACCGGTACCGTTTTTTATCGTCCTCCTCCGACGACGTGCTCTTCGGCGTGAGCGACATGTTCGGTTGATTTTGTTGTTGGTTAATCACCGGCGATACCGGTGGATTATTGTTATTATTCTGCTGTTCTTGCATTGCACGTTTCAGCTTGTGCAAGTGACTGACCGAATTGTAATGAACCAACAGGATGTTTTTTTGTGTAAAACTTTCTTTGCAAACATCGCATTTATATGGCCGGTTGGGGTCCAGGTATTTCTCCATGGGGTAGCTTAGTTTCTCGCCTTTTCTATGCAAAAGGGTTTTGTTGTGGGCGGTTAAATAACTTTGCCGCGTAAACGCTACCTTGCACCGGTGGCATTTGTATTTTCTATTAGGATCATTATAACTGTCTTCTGCAATCGCCTGGCTATTCAAGTAATCTTCCAGGAATTGCTGATCCTTATATATAATACTATCATCTGAATTTTCCCCGTCGTTCACATTACTATCGTCGTGACTCGTGTTTAATTCTTTGCTATCGTCGCAATCGACGACGGATTCAACATCGTCGTTTCGCAGCGATTCTTTTTTCAGGATGTCATTCGTCGAACTATCGAGAACTTGACCCTGGAGCCCGGCCAGCAGCAAGGGATTATTCATAAGGCTTTGTTTGTACGCGCTAAGCTCCTCATCGGTTAATTCAGAGTGTACGCTCTCCACGTGTTTATGCAACGCCACCAGCGACCGGAAACTGCGACCACATAAAACACACTTCGTCGCGTCTCTAATCATGTGATATTGCGAATGCAGTTGTAACTTTTCCAGCGTCTTAAAAGCTAATGAACATTGATTGCATCTATATTTGTACACGTGTTTTTCTGATACGGACATCTGCGAGATTGAATTCTTGGCGTGCACGTCCTTAAAGTGCATTTGCAGCGTGTTCGCGGTGGGAAAAAACTGATTGCAGCCCTTTTTCCAGCACATGTAACCCGGCCCGCTGGGCGTTTGTTTGATTTCCAAGTGGCCGGTCTCGTTTTGGTGGAAACACAGCTCGTCGATGTTCTTGAAATTTTTCATACATGTATTACAGCGTTCGTACTCAAACTCGCCCGTGTCGTCGCTGTGCGGCGACATCAAGTCGTGCTCCATCTCCATATTATTCGTTGAATCGCTCTTATCCAGCTTCGAGTCTTTGGAAGACACCGAGTTCGGCGAGATCATCTGATTGGGCGGCGTTTGTATTTGATTGCTCGAGTTGTTCGGCGTCGGCGTTCGCGACGACGATTGATTCAGCCAGTGGCTTTGGTCCACCAGCATCAGCAGCCGCTGCAGGCCCTCGCTGTTGACGGAGTGTATTTGCATGACATGCCGCTCCAGACTAGTCCTGTCTTTAAACGCGTCCTGACACAGAGGACATTGAAAGCTCGACTCCGAGGAACTGTTTGTACCGTGCTGGGCCAAGACATGAGCCTGTATTCGCATTTCAGAGTCGCTCGTATACTCGCAATATGGACACACATGCTGAGACCCGGTGTCGCGCATCAGCGACTCCTCGTTATCCTCGCTGGGCTCGGATTTGAACTCTTTTGCGTGCACCTCGACCGGATTCGGCTCCGAATTCACGCTGTCTCTTCGTTCTGACAAACAAATTACACGGATTATGTTACAAGAATATTCATACTACAATCACTCCTATTCATGAACATTTTCAAAACAATTTTTAGAAAAACACCGCCAAATATTAAGTAATCGCCATTGTAAGATGGTTGCCGACTGAATAGAATAACACAAACCACTCGCCCCCCTAATAATACATTAAAATTTAATATTATTTTCAACAAATGCGCAGTTGGAGGGAGTTAAATATCGAAAGCGCCCCTATACGTTATCCAAAACATGTCATATAATCTAATAGAATAGAATTTAGCATTAACCCTTTCAGTCCTTGAATTTTAAATTGATTTTTGTGTGCAAATGCCACCAGCAGGTCTTATAAATATATAAATAATATAAAAAATACTAATAATGAAAACTTTAATTAAAATAATAGTGCATATTCATATTTTTCTTTTTAATCACTAGCGTTTAAGTGATTAAGTAGAAGAATATAGGCACAGTCAATAGAGACCTGTAAACGTTATGATGGCAAATACCTCCGGAGGACCGAAAGGGATAATACATAAATTATTAAAGTATTAATAATTCTAAATTATTGTTTATATTTGAAATAAATCTAACGACCACATAAAAGTTACCCACACTCAATAAAATAGCGCTAACTATAAATGAGAATTTGCTAATACAATTTTAAAAAACTTGTACTTCTATAGGACTATAGATTGATTTCTGTCGCTATAGGGCTATCCGCGTTGGTAAAATGAGCTTCTCCTCAGAAGAGTTTAATTAATCACCCGGTACAGAAAACCTCGCGATTCGCGACAATTTGCCCGCGATGGTGTTTGAACCTTTACCCCCCAAAGCTCAGTACGAGACAGACGGTGCTTTTAACCACTATGCTACTGAGCTGTTAAATAATAAAATAATGTGGCGTATTTTTATATATATATATATATATATATATGACATTTTTTTGTTCAGATTAAAGTAGATTATTTGCGGTAAAAGTCTCAATGTCATTGGGGGATAAAAATATTCGATCAACAAACCGACGTTTTCTTTACATATTGCATATCCCGCATATATTTTCTCCTTTCAATATAAATGTGTTGGTGTACGTAGCACAATTGGTAAATCGTATTTTAAGGTTATATGATTTTGAAGGTGTTTACAGCCCTTACCGCTTATAAATTCCATTGCTGTTAGTATGGAAGGGGCGTTGATAGGTCCGCAGTGCCTCGAATTATTATAAAATACTTGCTGTTACCAGCAGCAAACACATATAACGAACACAACACACAGCACGTGCACACTCTTCAGTTGCTTCACCTGAAGTGAATTGTGATTATCAATTGTGTACGTCTTCCATCTTTGTTATTATTTACTATGCAATGTTTAAATTTATAACTCGTTTAGTTGTTTAATTTATAATTACTGTTTTACTAAAACAGTAAAGTGTAATATAATTTGAATTATTAAAACATATTTATCGTCACCTAAGCAGCAACACCACATCTAAAATTTTATATGAGGTTGACAAGAGAGCGAAAATCTGATAATAAATTGAGTTATTATTTTATTTTATTATTTATTAAAGTTCTCCATTTTTTATTTTATTGATTATATTTTATTTATTTGGACCAGGAGCAATTTAATTATTCCAATAACATTTTATAATAAGTTTTTCTCTCAATAAAAGAGATGAATAAAACTAATATGTTATTTACCACACAGTTTTATTCATCTCCTTTATTGAAAATTAATTACCACGTAGTAGACCTCAAAACCATTCAATTTCCAGTTTTTCTCTCCCCTGTCAACCTCAAAAAATAATTAGATGTGTGGTGTTGCTGCTTAAGCGACGATATATGGAACACTTTATAAACTTATCTGATATTGTCAGTGCACATTATTTTATCATACGTTTCTTATTAATATTTATTGATTAGTAGCAATAGAGTTTATTAATAAAAAAATAGACTTCATATATTGATATGGCTCTTAGCTGTAAAGCTTTTTCCCCACGAAAAGGGGAATCTTATAGGCATTAGCGATTTATGTTTTGTGTGATCAGTTGATTTCATTCACTACTACAATAATGTGAGATTGTAATATTTTAGAATAATGATAGAGATAGAGAATACTGATGTTTATCCGGATAATTGATTACTTGACTAATATAAAAGGAGGATTAAAGCAAATACTGACAATACTAGGATTGACAGTATTATTGACCGTGTAAGGTACCTTATTAATATTATTATTATGAAATATGATAAAACAATATACAGCATTCACCAAATATAAACATTTCTATTGATGTAGCCATATAAGCTTTCACGCTTTCTTATATTACTCAAAACAAGAAGATGCGAATTATGGACACTATCTAATAATTATATGACATTAGTACTCAAAAAAAGGTTTTTTTTAATTCAGAGAGAAATTTCAATATAACAATTTTTTACTATCTAATTTTTTATTGTAAAAGCTAAGCCAGTAAGGAACTCTAAACCCAACTAGTACAATATTATCACAAATGAATTTTATTATTTCATTATATCACCGCACTGAGATGTTCCGACCCAAGTTTAATTCAGTTTCGGAGAAAAAAAAACACGGCGGGCGGCCCTTAGAAAAAAGATTAAAATAAAACCGTTTTATGGTTTATTACAAAAGGCCTGAGCATAAGTAATAAATCCTTTCTATTTAGGCGCACTTGCTGAAACAATTCAACTGTTCTGTCTCGAGTAAATAGTATGGATAAACCTGATTAAAAATAATATATGCGTAAATTGTTAGAAATAACCGTAAAAGTAGTAGAAATTTGTGCTCTTTGCGAATTTTAATAAACCGGTTTTGTATGTAAATATGTTAAACCCTAAAAATTATGTTGAATAAACTAATGGCCATGGGAAGTGCATATAAAACATTTAACTGTAAAAGTTGTAACAATTTGTATTTGTTGATTCTATTTGGAATATTTAAATTTAGACAGATTAATCAATAATTGATTTTCAATAATTATGAAATTGTAAAGATTAACAAGATCGAAATCTATTTATGGAGATTGCTAATATGTGAATTCATAGATTTTTTAAATAATCACCAATCAATTCAACTACATTCCATGTAATTTATTATTACAGTACAAATAATATTTGCTCTGCGTTGTCGCAAATTAAAACCCGTCGTGGTTCTTGATCGTGTCGTAGGAAACAAAGCTATAGCCCAGTTCCCCGCTCTCCCCCCAGTGACATTGTTCCCCAAATACCCGCGAGGAAGTCTCCGAAATAAATGGTATCATTGTGTCCGAAAAACCGTATAGAGAGACGAGTCGCGTCCGCCAGCACAATAACAACAATCATTTACGAGCGGCCCATTGTTATCAATGCGGCCCCGAGCCGCGAACACTCCCTCCGCAAATGAAAACGCGCCTAATTACACACGTCCGAATTTTAATAACGAGCCGGAAAAAATCCCCGCAATTATACTTCTATATAAAACATATGGCGTACCTGCAGGGGTGTTGAATTATTATTAAAACACGTAACAGCTTTTGTGCGGCGATAAAACTTGTGTTTATATATACTTATTATTACACCTATTGTGTGCTGGGACAGTTATAAAGAAAGTTTGTGGAAAAACTGTTGGTGTCGGGGGGCGTGTGGCGATTATTAAGTTCCCGTTAAAAAATTTACATTGAGGCTTACCGGGCGTTTGCTGATCGACCGGTCCGGGGACGACGTGGAACACCTCGCCGATTTCCGGCGCGGTTTCTTTGCCCTCCGCCCGCCGTTGCAGCTGGTGGAGTTGCTCGAGGTGGAGATGTTTGAGCGAGCGGACGTGTTGCAGCAGAGGTAGTCGGTTGGTCGCGGAGAAGCTGCATAGGGAGCAGTGGAACACGCGGGGTTGCTCGGGCCGCAGTTGCATGCAGCGGTCCCCGATGTGTTTGAGGAGGGCGACGCCGGCTTCGTGGCGGCCGCTCGCCGCGTGCAGCTGGAGCTTGTGGGCTGAGTTCGTGTAGTAGTCGCAGGCGTTGCATCTGATTTGTACACCTCCAGGCGCGGAAGCGTACTTGAGTTTCCATTCGTTACGCGGACCACCTTCTTTCACGTGGTTCACGTGTTGCAGTCTCTGGAGATGTTTATCAGTCTTACAGTGGAGTTGGAAGTTGGCTTTCAGGTTGGTTTTGTAGGTGCACAGTTTGCACACGTAGTGGCCGCCGACGACCGCGAGGATTTCCTGCTCGCGTAACCGCGTGCGGTCCTGCGCTAGGTGTCTACCGAGATCTTCGAGGTTGTCTGTTGAGAAGGCGTTGCAGACGCAACAGTGGTAGGTTTTCTCGGGGTCCGGGTCGGCGGGTTCTGGCGGTGGTTCCATCGTTTCCGGGTTGAGGCCCATGTCGGAATGCGTTGCCATTTCGGTGGGCGTCGCGTGCCCGGGGATTTGTCCGCCGGTCATCATTTGTATGAGTAGGGCTTGGTTGTAGGCCATGTCCGCTAAAGCGGCTTCTGGTTTCTCACCCAAACCTGGGTACATTCCGTACAGGCTCTCCATGTGTTGCTGGGGGTGTTGTTGGTGGTGCAGCGCTGAAAGTGTTTGCATGTGCTTCACGTTCTGCTGCAGCACCAACATGTTGTGCGTGTGTTTTTCTGATGTCATGTGGATGCGGAGATTCCGCGCGACATTCGTTTCGTAATTGCACACGTCGCACCGGAAGCTCGGTTTCGGCTTGTGCCCGCTGCTGACAGGGGAGTGGTGTAATGGGGGCGCCTTCGGCGACGCCTGTCGCGATTCGTTGTTGGGCGCGCCGCCGTTTTGTAGCTCCTGCATGTTGTTTAAATGTTTATCGGATTGCATGTGTATGCTGAGGTTTCCTTTGGTTGTTGTTGAGTAATTGCATACTTCGCACCGGTACGGTTTGTAGCCGCACGTATACGTTTCTCCACGAGCCAATCGCGGGTGGGGTTGTCCCGCGATGCAGTAGATACAACTTGTTTCCGCTTCGGGATGCTTTTCCTTCATATGAATTTCTAACGTCTCCTGGTATTTGTAGTGCCAGTTGCACTTGGGGCACTTCAATGTTTTACATGAGTTCCTACTGTGCACATTGCCTAATCCAGCTGGTCCTAATCGGCCGGATGCAAGTATCATCTCGCATCGAGCGCAGTCTGCACCGGAAGGTCTTCCCTGGAGGTGTTCCGGACACACTCCTATCGTTGTGCCGGTTAGGAACGCTGGAGGTTGTGCGAATGGTGGTGACGGCGATTTGCCGGGGGTATTGCGAGAGGAACATGGTGGCGTTTCCGATGTCGCCATTGGCGGGTTCATCGAAACAGGAACTGAGTTTATGTTGTTTTCGGAAGGTGGTGAGGGGCTGCTGAGTGGCTCCAAAAGAGATACCATAGGCCTTTTGTCTGCACCCACGCACTGCAATATTGCTGAACAGTCCGCCGCAAGCACTTCACGTTCCGATTCTTTTAGTGTAACGCCGTGTTCGGCCTGCGCGTGGTTCGCGAATGAACGAGCGAAACCAAAACTGAGTTTACACACGAAACACATCAGGATGGGCTTTACTGGCACCGATGCAGGACGCGGCGGTCGCGCGTCCCGCAACGCGATCACGCGGTAGCTGTGCACGGCGGGCAGCTCCGTGGGTCGCGTCGCCTGCCGCATCAGCCGCGACACGTACACGGCCTGCAGGGGTGGCACCACCTCCGGCAGCTGGGTTTGCGTCTGCTCGTTCTCGCTCTCGGAGTCCTCGATTATGTACGCGGAGCCATCCGGATTGTAAACAATCTTTCCCGCGAATTGCTCCACGTCCGAGGTATCTTGTTGCGACATGGCCGGCGATGGTAGGCGCGTTGGGGCCGGCGGCGGCGATGCTCCAGGCGCTGCTGGAGGTGGACTAGCCTCTTGTTCGGGGCTCATGGCGGCGAGTTGCTCTGCTCGAAGCCGCTCGTTGCGGCCGCCGGAACTTAGCTCAGGCGCCGCTGACAGGGTGGGCATCGCGGCGCATCACATGCTCGCAGACTTGACGCCCTATAACAAAACAAAAAAAAATTAAATACATACATTTTTGAACTTTTATCTACATAAAATATCGTATCAGGGATACCAATTTGCCGAGAATTATCTTATATAAATATAGGTAAAGGATGACCAACAGCGCTGCGCCTGTGTACTAGAATCTTATACTCTATTCATTTGTATTAACCCTGTTTTTAGTTAACAATTATTAAATTCTTATTTATAACTTCCTATGTATAAGTGTTTTAAACGTGAATTTAACAATTGTTGGTTCGGTTTGTTTACATTATGTGATAATTCGGTAGTTTGCAGACCACCGCCGTGTGTACCATCTACCATTATTATCAATAGACGTAATAATCCAAAGAATTCCCCGAAAACAGATACCAAACGAGATTCATCGCCCGGTATATATTAATAGCTTCATAGAAAAACTTTGAAATACTATGAAATGTGATTCGGTGAAAATTCGCCCGTGACGCTAAATATTTGTTCAACGTTTTTCTTCCTAAATTTGTATATAAAAAATAAATAATCTATATGATTCATTTTTGTTTGCATGCAGTATGACTGGGCAACCGTATTAAGGCTGCTGTAACAAAAATCCACTAGATTTAAACCATTTTATATAGATTTTGAAATATCAAGGATCATATAATGTTTTTCTTTATAATAATAATAATTATGATTATCTTCTTCTTCTTGTTTTAGGTCGAGTCCTGTTATTTTCCAACTAGTTTCCCTCTTGTGATGCCGCTGTGTTTCCACCTTTTGGATGGACGTCCGGTGAGTATAATTATTTTTATAAAAATATTAATCTCGGTTGTATAAATTAAAATTCAATGCGCCAGGAAACAATTGTCTTTGTTTTGAATATTGGACTTTTACATTTTTTATAGTTGAAGATTTTATAAAAATTTTAGTGATGGGCATTACAAGACTTTCAATTTAACTAGTAGTATAGCAGGAATAAGTTAAAAAAAAACAGCCCTGTTCTGATACAACGTATTTCGCTAGTGTTGTATATTAAGTGGCTTATAATATTTGTAAATAAAAAGTATCCATTGAGTTTAATACAAATAGAAGTTACGGCGTAATATATAAATCTACACACCAAATGAATTGATTTCAAAATCGCATTCCATTACTGTACTTCCTTCAGTCAATTACAACCGCCAATATTTATCCAGCCGCAGCTGCTCCAACATTTCATCAATAAATTTATTGATAACGCGATATTATCCGATCATTATTATTATATTATTATTTATAAATAAATTGCACCAAGTCGTGCCTCTCTCATGAATAAATACCTTTGTTAAAATCGTTTTCGAGGTGTGTCCATTTAAGTGGCACATCCACGACACATAACGGCCGCTTTTCTTTCCGCCAATCAATAAAAAAATAATCATAATTCACCCGAGTGTGTGTGTGTATTTATATCCGTTACTATCTTAAGGTATTTATTCAGCTTACCTATAAAAAACATTGTATTTACATATTTATATATATCAGGAGATTAGACACGTGTGAAATTAAATAAGTCAACTGTCGCACGTTAAATTAAATACGATAATTTCGCTATCATGGGGAAATTTTAATTTCACCAACCGCTTCAGGCGTTGTTGTTTTCGATATGCCAAAATCTGATAGAGCACATCTAGCTGATGTCTAGAATTATCGGGGTAATAATATAGGTGAGCGTTGTAATTTCACAAATTAATATCCCGCGATCCAATATTGTTCTAAAAGCTCGTTCGAGTAGACTTAACAGCTTGAATATTTTACCACTAGATCGTTTTTGATTGCACTGCCTCGAGATATCAATTATATAGATCGTTATACTCAAACTAAAAACGGAATATTTAATGCTCTCATTTTCTCGGAACAAAGGAATGCGGTATGGCTCTTGTGGTGTATTACTTACGTCTTGTTATTCACCAAAAAAAAAAAGAGTCGTCGATATTAATAATGACGCGAAATGGCATAAACGAGTTTACTTTTGCCCGCGTCACACCTGCCCGTTGTAATCAGCGAGCTTGCATACTGAGGGTGAGTTGTAATTATTCCGCTGTGCGGCAGCCCACGTTGATCAATTTGCTTATTAATATAATTATTCGAGTAAGTAGGCTTTCGTGTGGCGAAGACAAATAAAAAATCAATCGTGAGAAATCATGGGAAAAATACCTGCGGAGCTTAAAAACCAAATTGAACAAAAAGCCCATAATTATTGCCGTGATTAGAGCAGTGTGGGAATTAGTAATTACAAGTACCGTGCTCGACCAGCCCGTTTATCGGTTGCTCTCGCCCGATTGTTATCTTCAAAAGTCGTAGTGGTCCGCCACAGTCGGCGCCTGATGTTGCCCTACCCTCACTTATAATCAAAATTACACATAATTATAAAATTTTTCCGACGAAATGTTACAAATTGGTACTTTGCCGCATCAAACACAAAAAACACTTTTAATCTAACCGATTTAATTGGTGCTAGTATTTACAAATTAATGTTTTAATATTTCTGATACTCATTTAAATGGATTGAGACATGCATGCAACACCACCAATAAATTTATTGGTTGATGCTATCGCACGGGCTGAGGCGTTCGAAATTATGTACAAACGGTGCGGCGCGCATACGTTATCAGGGTGTAATTACGGCGCTTTTTCGGACGGCTTTAATTGTTAAATCGATCGGGACGCGTTAAAATGCACACCCTGCGCCTTTTATTGTTTAAGAACCTGATTTAAATCGCGTGATTACTTCGCGTGTTTATTAGTAATTACCTCCCTAATCACTCCATATTGTCATTACTCATATACGCTAAAGCCTACATAGGCGCGTATTTAATCAATATAATTATTGCAAATGTATTTTTTTTTTAACTGTTACAATCGTTTTTCTTGTTTGCTGGGTTATCTGATACATCAGGCGTCGTGCTGCCCTCTTGTGTATTCCGGCGCGAGGATACATGTGATAGCATCTCGCGGTTATACAATAAACCAAACCACAAACGCAAAAACTTCGTATATGTTTCTAATTCCTTTTGTCTCCCTGATTTAACGGGAATAATTTAACGCGTTATCAGATCGTGTGCACGATATTTGTCCATTTTAAAGCGTAAATGCACTGTAATTACGGGTTAATTTCGGCCGCGAAAAAAAACACACACACCACACCAGAAACTTTCGCCCGACAAAAACTTCGTCGATTAAATTGCTTAATTACGGGGCAGGGGGATTTAATTATGCACGCTTTAATGCGTCCGGGAATACAAACACGGGCGCGGGGAGTTAATTGCAGCAGAAGTTTTATTCGCTACGAAATTACTGATGGTAATGTTCATTAACACGGCAAAGAATTGTGTCGCATTAGATTATTTTAATACAAAACAGGCGAACTGAGTTATTATGGATAGAAAATGGACGAAATTTAATTTTTAATTGGTGAAATATTTTTAATTTGGAAGTATATGCTCGGATCTAATCAATGGTAATAACTATTATTTATATAGGGTGATTGACTAGATCGGTACCAAAAACTGATGTGATTAAAAAAAATGTTAATGAACATAGTTCAGATTCATTTTTGTTACCGAGTTTTTGTTACCATTGGGGGTTTCCCCCGTGCTTGCCACTTCGCATAACCAGGGTTATATGAGCTTTTTGCCATTCCCCCTGCCTTCCTTGTCACTCCACATCCTTCATTCTCTCCCTATTCCTCAGCTTTTCATTCACCCACACCTCATACATACCCACACTTTCATACTTCCTTCCTCTATTCGTTTTCCATCCACTCTCTGTCCTACTCCTACATATCATCATCATCTCACCTCTCTTCTCCCAACTTCTGTATACTGATTTGTTTCAACATAAAATAATAATTAAGAAATAAAACAATACAAGAATACATCACTTACAATTACAATTCCATTGATTTGTTCTTGTTTTATCTTATACCAGAACTTCCAGAACTGATTGTTCTGGTATAAAATAATAAATAAAACAAGAAATAAGACACATTTATTTTGCATTATTGATGTCATGTAGTGTAAATCCACCTTATCTCTTAAATATTTCTTGTTTTATTTATTATTTCTTATATTATACCAGAATTTCCAGAACTAATTGTCTGGTATAAAATAAGAAATAATAAATAAAATCATAAATAAGACACATAAGGTTTATTTTGGATTATTGATGTCATATAGTGTAAATCTACCTTATCTCTTAAAAGCCGTATTTTAAACATTAAAACAACAGATTATCATAGTTGATGAAATTGATAAAATAAATAAATAATTAAAAATAATAAATATACAAATTATACATATGTGTAACAGGAAATAAAACATGTACTAGGTACGAAATGAATCCAACATTTATAAAAATTCAGATAACATTGAATTGCGAGTGACAGAAACAAACTATTTCTCTAGAAATCTTTTAGGCCATCTGGTCAATACAACCAACGTGTTCTAACAAATTACCGAAATAAAGGAACAAACATTAGAATAAATAACCACTTATTTCGAAACTCGAGCGTGTTATCGGCCGTACAATTAGTCCCGGACTAATTTGTCGCCATAAAAATTAAAATAAAACGATTTCCAATAGAACCAATGTTATCTAATTAATAAATCTGTTAGGAGGCGGACGGGAATGGAATTTTAAAGCGAGCCACAGGTGTACCACAGGTATAGGGGGAATTTAACCGAAAAACATTTCGTCGAGCCGCGCGCCAATTATGGGGGCCGCCAAAACAATATATAGTGTTACCGATTTAAGAGGCGCGCGTTTATTTAAATTGCGCGTCCGGTCCCAATTAAACGGGGCACGTATTTTCAAAATCCGCGCATTGTTTGTGTGAATGGAATCGTGGGATATACACCTGGTTTGTTATTTTAGGTCACCCCTATAAAGGGCATGTTACCCCTCGCCTTGACCGTTCGTCCGGCCGTCCCTTGTAGCGGTTTACTACCCCATTCAAGGCCCACTGGTCATTCATACGCGGTTGTCTATTGTGCTACTACTACGATTCTCTCACTCTCAAAATATAAAAAAAATTGTTTCTGCAACGGAATTCCGATTATAAAGCGATATTTTTTATTAATAAAATTTCATCTGTATGAAACATGCGGCGCGTTATTAAAAAAGTTCCCGGCGGGCGGACGGCAAGCGTGCGCCGCCTTCTTCCTTATTTTCCCAAAATGGAAAATTTAACTCGCGCTGGAAATGTATAATAGTCACAGTTTTCCAGTCGGCCGCGCTGAGGGTTGCCGCTCAGGTGCGTTCACTGGGATGAAAGTTTGGCTGGAACGCTATGCATATGTGATGGGTATATTGTGGCCGGGTATAACTTATGCATGGGGTGCGCATATGGACTCGAAATGAAGTTACGGCAACCCCCCTACACACACACATATTACATCATAATAGCGTTTCTGGGCATAACAGGTATCTAAATGTATATAGCTCCTCGCGTAGTTTCTTTTGTAAATATACGGTTTTATTGGATTATCTCGGATCCACCCTCGTATTTTTCTTTTGGCCCGCAATTTTCATATGAAACTTCTATATTAAGAAAATAATCACATGAATCTCATATAGGTGGATTCTTTTTCTGTAAGAGAATTCGATTCGTAAACCAAAACCAAAAGAATTATTTGGCATAATTTATTGTCACATATTAAATCAATACATTAAAAAAAATTGTTCTCCTCTAAGACTATTTTCACATGAAGACTTTAATATGCGATACCTGTATGATACGATACTAGTTTTACATTGTAGGCAATACGACTGTTTACACGGATACTTTCATATCATATGTAAAATCATTATCCAGCATACCGATAGCGATTTTACTAAAACAAAACTCCATCTCAGCACATACCAAGCCTAAATTCATTCGTCATCGTGAAATCATAATCATAGTAAAATGCTTTAACCCCGTCAGCCTTGAATGTTTAAATTGAATTTTATGTGCAAATGCCACCAGCAGGTCTTAAGCCCGTATGACATTACCTAGTTTCTTATATCGTTTTCGATGCAGACACAAACTACATAGTGTCATACACACATGTAGAAAATGATATAATAATAAAGTCACTTAACAATAACAACACCGTAATACACAATGTTAATTTTCTATTTAGAAATAGTTATACAGTTTAATATATCAATTCTTATATATAAAACGATATAGGAAACTAGATAGTGTCATACGGGCTTTAGATATAAAAAATACAAATAATGAAAACTTACATTTATTGGATTAAATAGTTTTGTATATAAATTAGCAATTAAGAACAAAAATATGGATAGGCACAGTAAATAGACACCTGTAAATGTTATGATGGCAAATGGGTTAAAAGAAATTGTGTTGAAAACTAGTCAAGAGTGATATAAATAAGGGGGAGGTCCGATGCTCACAGGAAACCACTGATATATGTGAATTTCACTAATTACTTGATATAAATAAAATAACTTAAAAAATTGTATCTAATATTTTTATGAAAACGGACTTTATGATAAACAGAAATAATATCGTGCAGAATATTCGCTCTAGCCTTGTATACATACAAGAATTTTTAATGTTTCTACGTGATGAGACAACTGTCGACTCTAATTTCGCCCAAATGTACAAGAAAATTGTGTACTACAATATTTATTATGGATGTTATCTGCCTTTTAGGTGAAATATTGGTTATGACACGCCAGCCCATTTTTGCCCATAATATTGTGTATAAACAAAATATATTTTATTACTTCTGGGGAACACACAGAACATGATAGCTAATGTTGAAAAAATAATTTTGACATGCAATACGCAGTACGTATACATATTGTATATGAACATTTTTTACACCGTAATATTACTTGATATGTGAAATTTTCTAGTGAATTCATAATTTGTGTATTTTTAATCAAAATATAAATGTAATGAATTTGACATACACACATAATTTTGCACTGAACAAGTACAATATTTTCAAATGTGACGACATAAAACAACGCATGGGGGTTTGAGGGTTCAGTTTCAACGGACATAGAGAGAAAACAACTAATATGGCCATGTACAAAGAATTGAGGAACGTAGATTACCAAAAACGGATATGAAGTAGATACCATTACATCATAGAAAGGAGGAAGACCAAAAATAACTTGGAAGGAAGGAATAGCTAAGGCAATGATTACTAGATACCTGAGATATGAGCCACGGAACGACAGAAGAAAGTTAGGCATCGGCAACGGCAAACGACGCTTTAAAACCGATATCTTCTTCTTGAAATAGGCTACAACCGACATAATAGATATAATTTGAACTATGATTATTTATTATAAGTATTATAAATTTTATATATTATCTATAGATATTATCTAGTAAACGGACTTTATTATTATTATTACTATTTATAATATTTGTTGTACTCATGTCCTAAGACAAGTCATTTCCTGTATTGATTTGGGTGCTGAAAATACTATTTCCCATACTAGTGCCGGAAATACTATTTTTCGTACTAGTGCCGGAATAGTAATTCGTACAAAAAATAAGATACATTGTTCGTGGGATAAGGCCGTGTTCCGAATTCGCTCTTAATACAGCCGAAGGCGAGTGATATAAACTTATTCGCTCATTCGGGAAACTTGCCTTCCAGCACTAATAATGTAAATTTCTATTTTATACTCATGTCCTAAGACAAGTCATTTCCCGCAATGATTTCGGTGCGGGAAATGCTACTTCCCCCACTAGTGCGGCAAGTAGCCAGTGTTGCCAACTTAAATTTCGACACAATGTAAATATGTATTTATAAATATGAGAACGCATGCAAGCACAGCGTACACCTCTTATACTTCAAATAGCATTATAAATTAACGATATGGTACTGAATAAATACAATTTTGAAGAAAATATAGACTTTAAATTATATGTAATTGGTAGTGTAACATAAGCAATTTGTCAAAACAACTTTAAATACATATTTATTCGTACAAAAACTCATTCGCTCATTCAGGAAATTTGCCTTCCTGCACTAATAATGTAAATTACTATTAGATAAGGTAGTAAGATTAAGGATATTTCATTGTCCATCACAACAATATTTTAATAACAAAGTATTCCATCAACACACACACACAAATAAATTACATACAAATAAAATTTTCAACATTGAAAATATTCTTACATTTTTTTTTGCACTCTGAATCGTCGTCGTGTATCCGATCCACATTTTGTGCGACAAGCGAAAATTTAAGACCGACATAAAGTTTATACAGCGCGTATATAAATATGTTTATAGGAATGTAAATTTACATTACAAATGGGCATTAACCGGAACCGTTTAGCCGTTTCCGTTACACGTTTTCTCGGGCAAGTAATTCGCGATTTATTCACCACAAACCAGTTCGGTATTTAAATGAAATCATTTTCAAACGTATTAGATGTAAGGTATGGGAGGGGCCCGCATGCAAACGCAATGTTATCACCTCAATTGCTTTATTAACAACAACTGAAGCACTGAGAAATTATCAAATACATGATTAGTAGCAGAAACAAGACTTATTTCATAAATTAAGGCTCGGTTGTAGTACAGAACTGATAACTTGAGTTTATTTCCAATAAGTCACTTTTGCTAACTTTTACACATAATGTTGCCATATTTTCGCATACATTCAAGTATTGACTGTAAAAGTGCTCGTACATGTGTTAGACTTAATGAAATTAAAAGATTTTTGATTTGAAAGATTTCAATCATCATGAAGTTTCATAAATATTTCTAGTAATTCTTCATAATGTCATAAACGATCGTCCTCAGATAAAATGAAGCGAGAAATCTCTCCGGTAGTTAGATTTGAAAATTTTTTGGGTCGTGACTTTACATATTTAGCCAGCCATAATGACTGAAAGCAACGACCTAAAACATTTTCAAATCTACCCACCAATCTCTCTCGCGTCATTTGATCTTAGGACGATCGTTGATGACAAATTATGACATTATGAAGATTCTTTCGAGGACAGGAATCCCGCGATCCCAATCACCCGCGCGGCTCCTCATCATAAGCCACAATTTGTATCTGCTACAGCCCAGGTGAAATACGGGACGTAGATAGCGTAATCGGGCGTCGCAGGAAGAAAACCGAACAGATTTTTATCAATTACGCGGCCGTTTTGAACGTTTTAATTAACGAGGCGGGCTTATTTATGGCCCTGCACACGTTAAACGCGTCCACGTGAGAAAAATCCTGTTTCATAAAATCAACGTGTTGTTCGGCTGCCTTTTTTTTTCACGTCTGTTGGTTTGGTCGTTCGGTAGGACGGGCAAAGTTGGTGTGTTTGTGCGACGGGAAGTGCGAAGCCGAGCTGCAGGTGGCGTGTCGCCTGCGGTTTGCAGACGGACGACGGACACGGGTTTAATCATCGATTATTGAATGCCTTATATTATTAAGTTTTTTTTTTAATGGGTGGTGCAAAACGTGTGTAATTAGAAAATGCAAGCTTAAAAGGTTAAAATAGTGTGCAGCTAGAAAGATTTAAAGTTTTATTTAAACTTTTATTTAGTAATGCTAAAACCAACAAACAAATATAAAATACATAATATAACAGAATTTTACATTCTAGAAATATTTACCAATTTACAACCTAAACTAAGCTACACTCCACATTTTCTTGTTTCCCTTCCACATTCATAGTTAAATTCTCAGCTCAGATTTCCAAATTTTGTCGCGATTCATGTACCTATTATTTCTTGTACTATTAAAACATTAAAAGTCATAAGGTATATATTTTCAACTGCGTTACACAATGTACATGACATTCTACTTCTATGATAACACTTTTGTAATTTATATCATGTAAATTCTGAATCATTATTAACCGATTTCAATAGCTATAATACAAGAGGTTTGCAAAATATGTCACCTCTTATCACTTATTTAAATTGGCCTCTTACACGGTTCGATTTTATTTCTGCGAATTAAAATTAATTCTGAATCAAGGAATTACTGGGAAGAAATCGAATATATATATATATATATATATATATATATAAATATATAAGTATATCGAGCGACATAATGCGTAGGCAATTAAGTTTCTTTTTAATAGTGTAGCTGGTCTCGCGGTTAATTTGAGGCGGAGTTAATTTCGCGACGGCTTTAAGTTTCCATTATTCTGAAGAATTTACGCTCCAACTTTTGCAAAACAATACTCTTTGTCGCGTTACACAAGCCATTAAGAACGGAAACCTACACAGTAGTGATGAAAATTGAGAGTAATTGGTAAATTGAAATGATTATTGCATGAAAATATATTATATTTACGTGTGAGGTGAAGATTTTAAAGCAAAATTTGTATTGTAAAAAAGCCTATAGTCAGTTAAATATTTTTGTGTAACCAGCTCCAGTGGTCTAGTGGCCGTTCGTCTTGTATATTTAGGAGCGTGAGTTCAAACTCTATCAAAGCGAATTTTCGCAAATCACTTTTCATAGTTTTCAGACGTTTTCTGTAAAGTTACCGAGTGATTACACTCCTCACGTGTTTCTTTACCAGCGGAAAAGCCCTCTGACTGATAGCTATAAATATAGAAGTCTTTTATTCTATTTCTTATGGGGGAACCAGCAGAAAAAAACGTTTAGGGCTCCAAAATACTTTAATTCGGCCATGGAGACAATATTAATTTAAAGGTCGTTTTAGACAAAACATTTTTTTAGCTCAAAAGTTGTTCAAGAAATGAATTCATATATCAGCCTCCCATACAATTGGTCCTTGACAAATAGAACGCGTTATATTTTTCCATTCGATCTACCATCCATCAAATTCAATATTTCAAATAATTTGCTGTATTATACGAGACAATATAGATTGTCTCGCATCTTGACTAACTTTTGAGTCAAGAAATTGTCTTGTCTAAAACGACCTTAAGTGCCTTTCGTTTATCACTCTGGGCTGGTATGGGCTTATTGTTTCTTTCGCATAATTATACCGCGGCTCTTATAACCGGCGAAGCACGACCGCGATACTGCACGCCACGGGGCGACTAGCAATGCCAAACCATGCTAAACGAAAGCACCTTTGTATATACTAAAAGCTGACATTTTTCAATAGATTTTTTCTCTCTGAAAACGCGAATATCTTTATGGCCAAAGTTTGTTTCAACAATTGCAGCAATAATCGTATTTTGAATGCCCAAAACGCGAAATTTGTCGGTAGATTCTTCCTCTGAAAACCAGGATTTTTATAAAAAAATAATTTGCATCACCCAGCTCAGTGGGCTAGAGATCAAACCCCGTGTTGGGTGACATTTCGCGAATCATCTGTCACTGTTTTCAGAGGTTTCCTGTGAAGTTAAGGTATATACCGGGTGATTGCGCATCTCCCTTTACCAGAAAAGCCCTAGCGCGGATAGATTTTTATAGTTTGCTACAAGCACTTTTTTGCTTCAACAAAATCAATTAGCATTTTCCTTCTCTCAATAAAAACTCGACTTTTTAAATAGTAAAAGTTTCAGGAAAAAATTTGTACGAGGGTTGCTATTTATTGATTGAAAAAACACATTTCGTAGATTTTCTCTAAAATAAAGTAAAAGTCTATTTAATTTCTGTAGATTTTCTCTAAAACAAATCAAAAGTTTATTTAATTTCTATTTTCGAAGTAATTATTTTGCAACAATATTCATAATTAATTTGAATGTGCCGAACATTTGCATTCATGATTTTCTCTATTGAAAACGCATTTTTTTTAATCAAAATTTGTTTCAGTTCAGAATTCGAATTAATTTTTTAATATAGCATGGTTCATCTATCAGTGTTTAAGTATATTCAAAACTGAATATTTTCGTATATATGTTATTATAAATTAAGGCCCAAATAAATCGCCGTTAAGTAGATCAAACGAAGAAATATTTGTATTAGAGTAGTTTTTTTTACCAAAAATTTAGTTTTAATTGGTTACAATAATTGGAGAGGGCAGAAAGCTGAATGAATGGCTAGGAGAGGATGGGAAAGGCGTGAAAATCTGTAGGAGGTTGACGTGGGAGAAGAAATTGGCGAGGGCAAAGGTGGTCTAGTGTGTGTACAGAATGTTATGTAAGGGAAGAAGTTGTATTTAATTTTTATTTTAAAGGATAAATAAAACGATTTTTTACTTTGTTTTTTATCACACTTCAGTTACACTTCAGTTTCTTCTAAGCTCTAGCCATTTTCGATCTCCTCCGATGACTAAAATTATAAAAATTAATAGTATGGCCGTCATCGTAGGAGCTCGAAAATGGCTAGAGCTTAGTCGAAACTAGTTGCATAGTGTAACTGAAGTGATAAAAATATAAAGTAAAAAATCGTTTTATTTATCCTTTAAAATGAAT
This sequence comes from Lordithon lunulatus, assembly GCA_963942505.1. Taxonomy (NCBI): domain Eukaryota; kingdom Metazoa; phylum Arthropoda; class Insecta; order Coleoptera; family Staphylinidae; genus Lordithon; species Lordithon lunulatus. The sequence continues at coordinate 67,078,925 of OZ012666.1, forward strand.
TATCGCAAAGTAGACGCGTTTTTGTTGCAATTTTGTACAGGGGATTTGATTGAATTCTGTGTGTTGGCTATGCCTAATAAAGGTCTTTATTTTTATTACAATAATTGAATAATCTATACATATATATTATTATAGTGAATTAATTCATTTCGAAGAAACCGAATCGAGTTTACAGCATCGATCGGGTCCTCAGCGCCGTATGAAAATTTCGAGATTAATAGCGCAATCATCCCGCGGTGATGGAATTATGCGGCATGTGGAATAAATACAAATAACTCTCGGGTATAAAGTTTGTAAAGAATTTTATGGTGAAGAGGAATGCCGCGCGCGAGAGACCATCGGACATATCGTGTGGTATCCTTTTAGTGTGAACTGTAAAGTGTTGAGCAGCAGCAGCGGGGCCCGGGATCCGGCTCGTTACAAATGGCACGTCAGACCGTGTGCGGCACCCTCGACCCGTTCGGCTAGATTCCGATACGATAATTATAAAATTTGGTATCGCTGTTTTTCGAAGTCGCTACGCGGGATTTATCTCCCGAAACACGTGTACGCCGCGCAGAAATTAATGAAACCGCACCGCCGATGCCGCCAAGCGCATTTGTTCCACGCCAACAAACTTAACACTGAATACCAGAAGAGTGGACTAATATTTGAATCATTTATAAATCACTATACCAGTAAGGTGCATACAAATAGTAAATATAAATTAAATTTTTTCACATATTCGCACATAATCAAAATTATAATAGTTCTAGATGTTGTAACTGGCTATCGACGTTTTTTGATATCATTTACATATTACAAGAAGCATTTTAATTATGTCTAAATGAATCAAAGCACCATAATCCACTGTAATTCATGACCTTTCCCCATTTATAAGGTGTTTTCGTTTAACCGCCCCGTGGCGTGCTGTATCGCTCCAAGTTTTGCGGTCGTGCACCGCTTGTAAAGTCCTGGTTTCCTAGCAAGCGGTGTCGATAAAAACGGCCGTTTTTTCACGTCATTTACACATTACAAGATACGTTTTAAGTACATGTAATTGAATAACTCACCAGATTTCAGTGTAATTCGTGACATTTTCCCAATACTTTGAAGTATACAGGTCTGGATTACCAGATTTATTTAAATATACGCAAAACAAATATGTGACGTCAAAATGACATCAAATACGGCCGCTTTTGTCGACACCGCTTCCTAGTAAACCAAGGCTTAAGGGAGGAGATAGAATTGTGCGAATCGGGAGTGACAAATAGAACAAGAGACAATACGCCCGGAGCAGAAAATAGTGAAAACGAAAACAGCTATAGGCAGAGATGGTAACTCTAACTCTGAAAGCGGTCTGCCTATAGCTGTTTTCGTTTATCACTATTTTCTGCTCCTTGCGTATTGTCTCTTGTTCTATTTGTCGCTCCCGATTCGCACAATTCTATCTCGTCCCTTAAGCCTTGGTTTCCTAGGAAGCGGTATCGACAAAAGCGGCCGTATTTGACGTCACACATTTGTTTTGCGTATATTTATACAAATCCACGTAAAACTTTATTTGTGACGTCAAAAACGGCCGCTTTTATCGGCACCGTTGGCTAGTAAACCAGGGCGTTACTGATTCGAGATCTCAAATCTAATAAAAATCCGACTAAATATATTGGTGTCATAGTTCATCTAGAAACATTTTGTTATTTTCCATAACAAAAGCATTGCTACCACTGTTTAATGTCGAATAGAAATTGAAGATATATAAACGCAATAACACCACTGTAATTTCCCAAGCACGTGATAAACAGTTATTGAAAGGAAATATGCCTGAATGGCCGGTTAAGGAAAATATGTATCGTTTAAGTGAATAAATTTAAACACGGCCATATATGCGGGCGCTGGATTTGTGTTCGCATACATATCACTTTCTAATCGAACCGCCAATAAATTAACCCAACAGCCGACGAATGTGTTAAAACGCAGTCACGAGCAAGGCCCGCGGATTTCTTCTTAGTCCGCGCGTCGTCGTCATCCCGCGGAATTCTCTCTCCCGAGCGACTCGGCGCCTAATTGCACGATTTACCTCTCATTCATACAGAAAGCGAGATAGAAAGATTAATTGTTTCCGTGTTGACTATCGGTATAATAATTCATTACGGGGGCATGCATGTAGAATTGAAAAATCTAATGGCAACTAGTATAATGTTAGCTTCTTTGTTTTATACCAATTATATTTGATATAAAGGAGTCAAAAGGAAATACCTTGAAGATGAGCTAGAAAAGCGGCCAATAAAAATGATATTAGATCATTCTACAGTGTAACAAAACAAATGTAGCTGGTAGAAGAAATAAGAAGGCGACGATTCGAGACAAAAATCGGAAAATATTGAACTCGAAAAAAGAAAGAATGGAAAGATGACAGATAGATTTTTTGAAGAAACATACAGAGAATTAGAACCCAACGATAGAACAATTGTCCTTCAATGAATTCAACACTGTGTGTATGTATTACTTGTCTGCTCTATCTACATGTGATGAATTTTATCTATCAATACAAACTAATAAAAATGATATTCAATGGTATCCAGATTAGTGTCCTAGTGGTTAGAAAGCTCAATGCGAAACGGACGGCGTTCTTGTACTGAGCATAAGGAACGTGAGTTCTACCCCCATCGGGTTTTTCAGTTTTCCAAAGATTTCCTGTGAAGTTACTTTAAATACTGGGCTATTAAACTCCTCTGAGATTCTACCTTTACCGGCGAAAAAGCCTCACGTCTGATAAACCGGTCTCTATAAACCTAGAAGTATTTTTTTAATTTTTTTAGTATTCTCGCATATGTTCGTTTTCTGCAAATAAAATTGCGGAGTATGTCTTGTATTATAACGCATATAAATATCGAATTTCCTAGCTATTCCTACAAATTGCACAAAAACAAAACTAAATTCCTTACGTCTATTAAGCCACATTTTAAATATTTTGGTTGCTAGCTATATCCTATAAATTGCAACAAAAAAACTAAATTCCTTATGTATATTAAGTCACATTTTAAATATTTTGGTTGCGGAAAAAAAAACAGATTTTTGCGGTCTATATGTTTTACATTGGCGTTTCTGCAATTGACAACAAATATAAATCTTTGAACATTGCTAGTGTAAAATCCATCAAAGAATTCAATACTGTTGTATGTATTATTTGCCTGCTCTATCTACATATGATGAATTTCGTCAAGACAAGCTGACAAATGCACATTCAATGCGATATACGCTAAAAATATTTTCCTGGTATGTCATCGTTTTCCTCAAAAAAAAATGCAGAATATATTGTTGTATTGTAATGGTCCGTTTATATAGTTGCGAATTTCTGAATTGCTATAATCAACAATTGCTCAAATTGCAATGATTATTAGAAATTATAAACTAAACTAAATGTACATACAATCTGACCCAGCTCAGTGGCCTATTGGTTAGAGGCGTCTTCTGACTCGTACTGAGCATTGGGGAGCGAGAGTTGTGGGTAAAATTTCGCATTTCAGGCTTCACAGTTTTTCATAGGCTTTCTCTGAAGTTAAGATAAATACCGTAAATAACTCTCTTTACCAACTCGGGCTGATAGCTATAAAGACAGATTTTTTTTGTAAAATATATTATGAATTAACGTAAAAAATAAATAATGGTACATATTTTTTTATGAAAATAATCACATTAGTGACATATATAACATGAATAGTGTTATAAACATATATAACATAAATAGTGTTATAAACATATATAACATGAATAGTGTTATAAACATATATAACAAAAATAGTGTTGTAAACATATATAACATGAATAGTGTTATAAACATATATAATATAAATAGTGATGTAAACATAAATAACACGAATAGTGTTATAAATATATATAACATAAATAGTGTTATAAACATATATAACATGAAGAACATGAATCAAACTTGTGTTGTGTTTTTTTACAACTTGTTTTATTAAATTTTATAAAACAACTAGTTTCGCCTAAGCTCTAGGCAGTGTCAAGTTTCCCCTGAAGAAGCTTAGGCGAAACTAGTTTTTTAAAAAAATAAAGAAAGTGGTAAAAAGCATAATAGTTTCATTCATATTTATTAAAAATGAATTACCACATAGTAGACCACCACAACCAATCAATTTCTATATATGTAATTAACTTCTGAGGATAGTTACATTAAGTTATTAAGTTAGACATTGGTGAAAACATGGATGAAACCCACGAGCTAAATAACAATACATACAATTTGATCCGAAGCAATCGTCTTTAAATTCTCGAAAAGTTTGTATTCATCACAGTTTCAATTCATCTTTAATTATTAATCGTCCTAAAGGATAAATAAAACGATTTTTACTTTGTTTTTTATCACACTTCAGTTACACTTTGCAACTAGTTTCGGCTAAGCGCTAGCCATTTTCTAGAGCTAGCTAGAGTTATTACACAACACATTTTATATCGCAATTTCAGATTTTGTTCCTTCTGAAATGAACAAATATCAGAAATGTAATATAATTATTATTGACTGAATGAACAAATATCAGGAATGACATATAATTATAATTGACTACATTTATGGTAAAATTCGCGAAAGAAAGGTCCAAATTCCAGAATGAACAAATATCAGAAACCCTATAAAGTAGGATATTATTATATATCTCATGTTATATTGGGATTTCAATATAATTATAATTGACTACATTTATGGTAAAATTCGCGAAAGAAAGGTCCAAACTCCAGAATGAACAAATATCAGAAACCCTATAAAGTAGGATATTATTATACATCTCATGTTATATTGGGATTTCAGATTTTCTTCCTTTAGAGATTTAGTATATTTCTAGTCTACTGTAGCAGATCTATCCTTTACAAATTGTTATCCAATATTTTTAGTAATATCCATTTTCCCTAATCTTTATTCATCATTAATTCGAGAGTGTGTTAACATTCTTCAAACCTGATGCTTTATAAAATATTACATGTACATTCCGGACAGCATTATAGAGTTTTGCCGCTCTAGGCAGGCATTTTTTACCGGGTCATATTATAAAGCCATTACAGACATTTGAAAAGATGGAGATGATTCAAATTGTTCACCACTGTCCACTAATGTTTGCCGCTATAGGACTGAAAGGACTGTCTATCCTAACTATAGCAATAATAATGTGTTAATGATGATTGATACATCCTGATTTTTGATTTTGTATATCAATAATATACGGTTTCTCCAACTTTCCGTAAATCTAGATGTTACTTAATAAGTTAGTATGGTTTTCCTGATATATTTTTGGCTATGCGATTGTATCGTTTACGACCACATTCACGCCACTACTGGCGTATCGGTTTCTTTCTCTGCCTATAGTCCTGGCAACTACAGGTGGACCTACAGTTTAACGTGGATTCCAAACCACTGGAGTACGTTTAGATGAGAATATCATCTACTCCGGACCATGGCTAAACATCTTTCTATGGTCCGGAGTAGATGCGATTGTATACTTATTATTAAATCTATCCAGCACCTCATTTATTCCAGATATTTTTTAGACAGAGTGAATGAATTTTAGTTTGAAGTTAAACGCCTTACAGTCATGTATTTTTTTAAATTTATAAGAGATTTTCAGTTTCTTTCAACACTGGATTATTTAACATAACCGAATATATATATATATATATATATATATATATATATATATATATATATATATATATATATATATATATATATATATATATATAATATTATATGTGGATAACACTATTATCTTACTTAGCACCACCAGAAAGTGGTTTAGAAAGAAAACACCTTAAAACTTCAGCAGGAGTTTCAGTTGAACACCTGCCAATTGTTCAAACAATAATTTTTACAGATTACTATTTCATGTTTGAAAATATTATTGAGTTGTTCAAACTATACAATCTCATTAATTTCAGCAATTTTAGAAATAGCATGGGCTATTCCCAATAAATAGCGGCAAGCGAAATTTGTTGCACATGTGTAAAATTCAGGCGCTTACAGCATCGCGGTAAAAGTAAGGTAGAACATAGGTAATTAGCACTACCTTAATTATCCCTAAGCATTTCTGCCCAATTATGAACGTTTGAAATTTCATAAACGTGCAAAAACGTTGTTTACCGTAACGTTAACAATACCATGATCTTTGTGAATGGCGCTGAAGTCTGCTTTAATTTTCCAGAAAATTATCTACCAGCTTTGCTGTTGATTCAGTTGAAATTATATTTTTTCACATTTAAGTTCTAAATATTACAATTTCCCATTATTTTAAAAATATATATGAATGCCACTCCAATTATTTTATATCATTAAATCTACTCGAATTTCACCAGCATCTAACTTATTCCGAATATATTCTGTTGTCAAAATGTCAGTTATTTATGTCTTATTCTTTTTAAGAATGCTACAACTCATATCCTATTGGAATTTTCTAATAAACGTTCACTTTTATTGTGGTTTCAGTTGCATTTCATTTGCGTGGCAGTACAAGAGCTTGAATCATTCATGACTTACATCATTTATAATTTCCAATGGCCAAACTTACTAATGATTACAATTTTCTATTATTTATCTGTATGTTAATCGTTACTTTAAGAATATAAATCATCAATTTTTTCAAAATATATATATTTCGTCGCCTAAACAGCAAAACCACACATCTAAAATTTTCTTTGAGGTTTACAGGAAAGAGGGAAACTGATTTTAAATGCTTATTGCAGTTATTTTACTTTGAAAAGTTTTCAATTTTTTATTTTATTACTTATATTTTATTTATTTGAACCAGGAGTAATTTAATTACTCCAAAAAACACTTTATAATCAGGTTTTCTCTCTCCTGTCAACCTCAAATAAAATTTTAGATGCGTCGTGTTGCTGCTGTTTAGGCAACGATTTGTAAGTAAGTAAATTCAATATAATTTTCTGTAGCAACTCACTTCAAATTCTACTGCCTTGCCCAGTGACAATTTCTAGTTAATTACAACTATTACCCAAAACAGTGGCCGAGTGGTTTGAGCCGCCGTCCGTCTCGTACCTAGCATTGGGAAGCCTGAGGTGAACCCCATTGGGGCGAATTTTCACAAATCACTTTAACAGTTTTTCAGGCGTTTTTTTTTTTTGAAATTAAGGTAAATACTGGGTGAGCTTTTTCATTTACCGGCGGAAATAGACTAAAGATACAAGCTTTTTTACAATCTTCTTTCGAAAAGAGTTATGAGATTTATTTGTTACTGAATTTTTTTTTATGTTATTGTACTTGTGAGTCCATACTGTTGTATTTATTAAATATAAACAGTCCCATCTAAAGATATAAGCTTTTTTACAATTTTGATCTTCTTTCGAAAAGAGTTATATGACATTTGTTTGTTACTGATTTTTTTTATGTTATTGTACTTGTGAGTCCATATTGTTGTATTTATTAAATATAAACAGTCCCATCTAAAGATACAACTTTTTTACAATTTTGATCTTCTTTCGAAAAGAGTAGTATGACATTTGTTTGTTATTTAAAATCTTTTTTATGTTATTGTACTTGTGAGTCCTTACTGTTGTATTTATTAAATATAAACAGTCCCATCGCAATGCGTAGACTTCAATCATTTTAGTAACTGTTTCAGTGAATATTAAATAAATTGTGAGTGAAATATTACCGGCTGTCTGAATGAAGAACACCAGATTAATATATAATTTGATTAAATATAATATTATACACCAAACACTAATACGAAATAGAGTTGTTGGAAAACTACGATTGCACAATATTGAACCTCATTATGCAAATATTATCCGTTTTACTTTCTGTATCAAACAAAATAATTCTACAATGTGTATGAATAACAACAAATAGTTGTTCAATAATTATGCCCTTTTTCATCATGTATCTGTTTAAATATTATGTCATCACTCTTAATTCGTTTGCAGACAAATCACAAAATCGACTAGTTTTGCTCTAAAATCTCACTTCTACCGGTAGTTAAATTGATTGCGCATCAATCGTTTTAATTGTTATCACTTCTAACGGTTTTCCTTATCACCGGAAAGCAAACACAAACAAATCGCATCTCTCACCGGTTAATCCCGCGCGTTCAAATTTTTGAAGTGCTCACTCGATAAACCACTCGAAATGTAATAACACTACACGCGTGTGCATTGTTTATACCACTTTTGGGCGCTTTAGGCGCCCGAATTACAATCCACCCCTGCCCGTGTTTTGTTGCAGACGGCACACGCCGCGCCGGCTCGCAAACAAAACTTTCCGGAAAAGCCGCTACCCATATCCGGTGTCGCATTTGAATAATTATAGGTGATAATGGTGATTAGGGGTATATAGCCCACGGTTCCGGGTTGCTTGCAAGGATATGCAAATATTAAAGGGTATGCGCGGCGCGTGCGGTCCGAACAATAAGGGAAATAAAAATTTGCATTTGCGACAATACCTGTAAACATTCCTATCTTGTATCCAACACTTCAAAAAGGGTTTCGAATAGAACACATAAAACACAGCACGTACAATAATAACAAGCACACAACACACTGATTGATCTCTCTCTCTCTTTCTCCGGTGCGGTTGTTGAATGATGTTTGTTGTTGTTGTTGTAAAATTAAAAAGTAACTTTGTAGAAGTTTAAAACAATACAGGTGTTCATAAAATAATACAACGTGCGGCCGGACGGCACGGACAACATAGCCGCTCGGCGTTAAGGCTTGAACTGTGTTGTTCATATGTTGTCGGCCAATAGGGGGCGGTCTGTAAGGGGGGATAACACCCCCACTCTACGCGCGCACCTGAGTGGTGGGGATTGGTGTGGAGGGGCGCAGCGCGCGGTTGAATGCTCGCGAAATAAGTTTAGAGCAGATTTGCAACAATTTCACGATTTTTTTTTCTCTCCCCGCGCGCGCGCCGGGGAATAATTTCTTTGTACGTTTCATCATCGCTGGCGCGCGCATTCGTTCTCCCTCTCGTAATTTAGGAGGCATTAACAGAAAAAATCCGCCCGGGTGGCTGTTGTGGGTACGGCGCCAAAATTCACGACCGCTACACTACACCGGAAGCCCGGCGCGTTGTTTACCTGGATACTTCAATGAAAACCGCCCCCGATGCTTAATTAACACCTCGGCCGGGGGAGCCACTGCAGGTGGCGAAAGATCTCAAAGCGCTGCAACGGTGTTTCTATCTAATAACAACGATAAAAAATGTCTTTCATGTTCTTTTTTTATCTTCTTAAATTTGCTCGACATTTGAGACATAAAGAACCTCAAACAAAGGCAATTTTACATGGTTCTTTGTTTCTCTATCGCCAATCACGTTTGCTCCAAAATTACTTGTTTATTAATTCGCAATCAAAATCTTGAGCTCGGCTTAATTAAGGGGGCTACCTGCTGTAATATTTTTTCTTAGTTTCATAAAGAACTTTATAGGGCTCTCAGCTGTGATGCTTTTCCGCTGGTTAAGACAGAAACTCATTGGAGTTTAGTCACTCAAATGTACGAAGAAGAAGAAGATATATTTATTGTAACATACATACATACATACAAGATACAAGATATACATACATACATGTACAAGAGGCCATCCATCGACCGTAGTCTTTCAGCCCAAATTTACAGAAAATCTCTGAAAACTGTAAAAAGTGATTCGCGAAAATTTGCTCGGACTCCGACTGTCCAATGTCCAGTACAAGATGAGCAACTCCTCTTACCACTCGACCACTGAGCTGGGTTTAGTTTCATATTTATTTATTGAAATTACAACGAATGTATTCACAAATAATCATGTAAAGTGAGTTTTTAAACTTTTTTGCAACTATTTGATACTTTAGACTGGGTTGTATAAAGGCGAGGTAACTATAACCCATGATTATATTGTTACATGTTGCTTATATTGTTACATGTTGCATACATTGTTTTGTGTTCAAATCCCATCGCAGGCGAATTTTTGTGAAACATCTTTCGTAGTTTTTGTGTGATTCGGGTGTCTACACTCCTTTGAGATTCTCTCTTTACCAACAGTAAAGCCTTGTGGGTTACGGTTTTATAATAGCTACTTTCGTTTATTGTTTCTAGCTGCCCCGGTTCGCACCGAAGCTACTCGTCGCGAAAGGATAAAACAACGCACACACAGTCGTCACAATTGTGAAATTACTTGAAAATCATGTACAATTTCGATAATACTCGCGGTTGCACCTACCTAAAACTTGCTACGCTAAAACGGGTATGTGCATTTGTGGATTTCATTCAAGTAAACAAATACAATGTCTTTAAATTTACAATTTTACAAAACTTATGAAGTTACAGCCCCTTTTCTCTTCCAACTTGTGGTAAAAAAAATCTATCTTTATAGGGATTTCAGCGGTGAGGCTTTTCCACCAGTAAAGTAAGAAACTCAGAGTCGTTTAAACCCCCGGTCTTTACCTTAACTTCACAGAAAACCTCTGAAAACCCAGAAAAAGTGATTCGAAAAATTGGCTCCGATGGGGTTTGAACTCACGCTCCCCAATGCTCAGTACGAAACAGACACAAAAAACCTCTGAAAATCTATAAAAGGTGATTAGAATAATTGGCTCCGACGGGGTTTGAACTCACGCTCCCCAATGCTCAGTACGAAACAGATCCCGATAACCGCCCAAACTCCATAAATGGTGATTCGAAAAATTGCCTCTGATGGGGTTTGAACTCACGCTCCCCAATGCTCAGTACGAAACAGACACAGAAAACCGTTGAAAACCCATAAATGGTGATGTGAAAAATTGCTTCTGATGGCGTTTGAACTCACGCTCCCCAATTCTCAATACGAGACAGACGGCGCTGGTAACCACTAGACCACTAAAATGGGGGGATGATTATGTAATTGTCGAATTTGATAGCTTGAAGTGTCTACTAATAGTTGGCAGTTTTAAACTAACTTTACACGATTATTTGTATAATAGAAAATTCGTTATAATTTAAATAAATTTGAAACTAACTAAAAAGACTATATTAATTATGTTGCAATTATCATTCTTGAGTTTAACAACTCAAAATTTTAATAGATTGTTGATGATGAATTGAAAACTTTGTAGTCGTAAAATATGATGAGTAAGTGTTTACTGCTTCAGAAAATCGCCCCCGAGTTTTCCTGTCGTTAATTGTATCCCAACGACAAAATGCCGGTACTATTTGTCGTAGGGATACGAGTAGTCATTCGGGCCACGATTCGAACCTGGGCCACCCGTTCTTTAACCGGGGATGCTAACTGCAACTTACATGGTGTGTTTTGTACAATATAAAGTAAATTATAACACTAGTTGACCCCTATAAACCTATTGGATCAGTAATTGTTCAGTTTCAATAACCAATATTTTTACAAATAATTTTATTAAGATTTTAAAACTTAAAATAACTGACTTTTAAGTTTTAAAATTGTAATAAAAACATTTGTAAAAATATGTTTATTTATAAATAATTTTATAAAATAAAATTTTGAAACTAATAAAAATAATTATAGCACTTTTGAACCTGTTACTAATGTTGGATTTCTATTTATATATTTTTAGAGTTTAACATCACTAAAATTTTATAAAACGCTTAAATATTAATTTAAAACTTTGCAGTCGAAAAATTTGACTGATTATGAAAAAACTGAGCCCTGATCAATATAATTTTGAAAATATTTGAGGAAAGTATAGCACTTACTATTGTCTCCCAACTATATGAATATATGAATTCGATCCCTAGCGGGCAGCCAATTTTCGCGAATCACATTTCTCAGTTTTTCAGAGGTTTTCTGTGAAGTTAAGGTAAATATCGGGCGATTAAACTCCTCTGAGCTTCTCCTTTGACCGGCGGAAAAGCCTCACGGCTGATAGCCCTATAGAGATAGAAGATTCTGTGTGTATTTATATCTGTGAACACAATGCAGGCTGTATGGACCGGGAGCAAATTTGGAAATACGGTTTCTATCACTACCAACGAACACGGTAGAATTGGAGCAAAATCTAACGCGGGAAATCCGGCCACGAAAATGGGTCGCACTTAAAGATCACTGGTGTTTGGGCAAAAGGGCTTAGGTCAAGAACGGTAAAGTTTACAAGCCGTTTGTACCAATGGAAAGAGCAGATTTTTTTGGTTAAAAAGACATAAAAACCTTATTTTCGTAAAAAAATATTACTTAAGCCCTTTTGCCCAAACACCAGTGATATTTAGGTGCGTCTATTTTCGTGGCGATACATAGTAAAGTGAAAATTTAAAATTAAGTGAAAGAGAACAGACTTTTATCCATTTCGTCGTTAGATTTTTCGAGATACAGTGGTTGTCAAATCAAGCAACTTCTATGAGAATGAAATAAAAATCTGTTTGTAAAACACGTGCCTTAATATTAGTGGCAATTATGTAGAAAATGAGATTAAGGTACAAGCTTTTATGTAAAATCAAATTGTTTAAAAATGTATTCTATTTTATTTTTATTGTTGTTACATTGTTGATTCGATTAAAACAAATCCACTGTAAATTTCAATCAAGAAGCACAACACAACTATAAAATAATATTGAATAATTCCAGCTACACAACATTCTTGGTAAACAACACAGCCATGATTTAATCCCCCTCACAAGAATATTGCCATTACACCACACGAACGCCATATTAATATAAGTAATTAGCATCGAAACAGTGAATTATTTTAATAATCGGCCACGCTCTTGTCATCGCTAATTGCCGGGCAGCGCTGGCATAATGAGTGCATTACGTCCGCGTGATTATGCAAATAATAAATGTCATTTTTTCGTGTATCCGCGTTGTGTGTGTCGATAATTACCGCTGCGCGGATACACGGCAGATTACTGGAAGCAGCGCTTGTTTAATTAAGCGGCCTCATATAATAATTAATAGCGGCATTAGTTGATAAATAAGCACAAATACGCGCGGAGAGGTGCAGTTGCGTGTGGATAATATGTTGGAGAGACACACACATACAGACAAAAAAAATTGGTAATGAGTGGGTAATTATTGGGTTAATTTGATTAATTGCGGCCTGAGAAGAGCTGAGTTGGTTCTACTAAAATTTTATTAGTAGATTTAATTATTCATTGAGATTGATTTAATCTTGTACACGGTCTACACAGAATATGTTAACTACAATGTAAGAGTGTGACAGCGAAAACAAAGTTGATACGCGTTTAATTTATGTTTTTTTTCTTCTGGTCATTATAAAGGATGTTATATAATTCAAGGGCAATCCTTTAAGTGGTGCTATATGTCATAGTTAATCTAGCAAGAATTCGCATTTTTTATTTCTAAATTCGTTGCTAACCAGCCTCCCCAAGTATTTTCTAGGGACCAGTCCTCTATTCGGGAACTGCTCTCCATATAATTTTAACGCAGCCAAATTATTTTGTCACACTCTACCATAAATTAAAATCATATCAAATATTGGATTGTTAAGGCGTCTACTTTGTGATAATTCATTTTAAAGGATAAATAAAACGATTTTTTACTTTGTTTTTTATCACACTTCAGTTACACTTTACAACTAGTTTCGGCTAAGCTCTTGCCATTTTCGAGCTTCTCATATAGCCTCATATAGTCTATTCTCTAAATAATTTTAATGGTGTAACAAAAGTAATGTATAATACCTTCTTACTTTCCTGGTCTTTATCATCTGGTAACCGTGTTGGATGTCGAGGTTGGTTCTATTAGCTTCTATTGCTTGTATTTTTATTAATTCTTTCATGTCTTCCGCAACATTGATTGTCTATAGGTTTTGCCTTTGAATTGAAGCATTTTACCAATTGCATGATATAGAATTCAGAGTTTGTGTAGTGAACACATATGTGTGCAGCTCCGATATTTAAACTATAACTGCATAATACTTTAAAACATGTATATTTTTAAATTTCGCTTACATCTCACCGTTATTTAAAGGTGTATGTTCTTGAGTTAATATCTTTGTTAGCTAAACATTAAAAATTACATGCAATATATATATATCTTTATAGCTCCCTGTAAATTCAGTCCATAAATACTGACCCACATAGAGTAGTATTTATTCTATTGACTCGTTGAAATTAAAGCGACTACGATTTTAATGCGCAAACATTGTGTGCCGTTGCTGCTGATTGAAAATTATACCGCAAATGGTATTATTTGTGTAGGAAATTGTACGGATTAAGGCGGAGTTTATTTCTGCAGCGAAATGGATTCTTTTAATGGTTTTTCGTTATGTTGTATTTATTATATCAAGCACGGTGATCGGGAAAATAACTATATACGATTGTACGTATGTATATAGAACATGTGTCTACATATATTTCTACAGGTATGTAACACAGTAATACCATCTAATCTCCCCTATGTAACTCATCTAAACCTAACATATAAATATTTTACGGGTATCGAGCCTTAGTTACGGCCGCAGCGCGCATACACGAGTCCACAATGCTATTATTTACAGAATACAGAATTCTTAACATTTTCCAACCGGCCGTCTAGGCTAGTACATGGATATATTGCATTGGATTTTGAATTCCGATAGCGCCGTACAGTCAGCGCGATTTTATTTTGCACATTCAAACCGTATGATTCGCCGCGGGCAAATAATAGAAAACTTCCCCCCGTATGGGGGAAAATAAGAAGGTGCCGCCACGACGCGGAGACGCCTCCAACTATCCCACGACGCATGTGATTTTTTCCCCTGCAAGACATCTAGCGTGAAATAGTTGAGGCGAGTGCAAGGGTATGTGATTCCTGCGGGGCTGCAGGAAGTGCACGTGGCTAAAACCCGCATAACACGCCACGCGGACCGAACCTAATTAGCACTAAAACCACCCGGTGGTAGTGGTGGTGGCCAAGAAATCCAATACCGCCGTAAGAAACCCCGCGCTAATAATTATCGATTAAAATATCAGTGCCGTTATTAATGAACCGTTCGCTGAATCCCACGCGCGCACCGAGCAAAAATGGTGGCTGCTTGCATAATTAATAATAATGCGAGTTTAATTTAGCGGAAATATATTTTTTTCCCTTGCTGCAAGCCGTTGTTGGTGGGAGATTTTAAAATTAAAGTCTCGAACAAAACGCGGTTTAATTTCATTTCGGAGCAACACCCACAGCAACGGAGGGGATCGTTTCCGGACTTCTTAGGAATTAATAAGGCGGCGAAACAGAAATGTAAATTGCTGCCGCCTAATTGCCGGAACGGGCGTTAATTAATTAAACAAAAGAACATCCGTGTAAACACGCTGTGAAATTATGACAAAACACCGCTTATTACGCTAATCTAATTAGTGTTACAGACACCCCAGAAGATGGTATCTGATGGCGAGCGGCGTCCGACCGTGCGGTCTATCATTTAAACCCCGGGTGTTGTCTTCATTTGTTTTGTTTTTGGAGATTCCGCGTAATTGCTGTATGTATGTACGGTTTCGGCGGGCACCCTTAAAAAGTCCCTTTAAAAAAAAAATCGCAGGGGGAGTGCGCATAAAAGGCGAGGGAAATATGCAATCAGCGACGTGCGAATGTTAGGGAAAGCTCGTGTGTGGAGAGCTGGAACGAGGCCCGGGCTCTTTCCAGTCGTTGATTGCATCGGAAAGTGTCACCTAAGACTTGCTAAGTAGAATTCAAAATCAATAAGTATTCCATTTCTTGTCAGTAAATGTGCACTTCGGAACGAATCGGCGCCGTTCGGCGATGGATTTTTTTACATAGGCGACGCCTGAAATTTGCATACGATCATTCCGCGGGGCGTTTGCGTCGGTGGGAAATTTTTTACTGAGAGTTTCTACGAGATATCTATTTCGGGTTGACAATTGTCACTTTAAACAGGACAATTGTGACGGAATCTTTTAATTGATATCACAAAATCACTGTGTTTATTCGTTTTATGACCCGTATGTATACGGGCGTGGTCCTGTTGCTCTAGATCACATCTTGATATTTATTAATTTTTTTATTTAAAAATAAGGAATTCAGGTTTTAAAACTAGACACATATAAAATTAATCAAATTATATAATTATATGTTATTAAAGTTTTTATATAATATTGGATTTTTTGCATAAGGCAAACACCACCGGCTGATAGCCGAGTAAAGATTGTTTATCTTTTTCTAGTTAAAAAAAAAAATTTATAGGGCTATCAGCCGTGAGGCTTTTCCGCCGGTCAAGGGAGAAGCTCAGAGGAGTTTAATCACCCGGTATTTACCTTAACTTCACAAAAAACCTCTGAAAAACTGTGATTCGCGAAAATTCTTCCCCGCTGGGATCGAACTCAGGCTCCCCAATGCTTAGTACGAGGCGGACGACGCTTCTAATCACTCGGCCACTAAGCAGGGTTTCTAGTTTCATTATAGTAATATAATTAAAAGTAATTTTATATTAAATTACACGTATATTAAATAAAATCTTAATGGATATTATATTAACATATAATATTAGCCGATATTCTATAAAAATGCAACAGTTATTGTTTTTTTTATATTTAATTTTTAAAGGATCCTTTAAAATCAATTATCACAAAGTAGACGCCTTAACAATCTAATATTTAATTTTTAATTTTTGTTTTGTCAATACACCTCACATTACCCTAATTATTATAAATTTAAAATTAAAACTACTTGTATATTTATAAACAAACAAAAGATATAGGTATATAGATTCTTCCCTCCGTCCTCGCCGCGAGCCATAACCATACACACAAAAAATAAATCCTAAACTCAATATTATATTATCAAATACTAGTAGTGTAGTATAGTAGTACAATATAACCCTTAAACTTGACACATACACTTTCTATCACTATTCCCTCTCCTACGCCCATCTTTATTTTTGCAGAGAACTATGCACTCCCCCATCTATTCCGCGTTTACAGCCTCAAATTCGTTGATTAGATGCCACCACGTGTCACTCCCCTTATTACACAATACACATGTGTACCATTGCCTCATCCACACTTTCCTTCCTCACTCTTCTGAACTGTAACCCGCTCTTCTGAACTGTACCTCGCTCTTGCCATACATACTTTGTCCTCCCTACTCACCCTCCCCTGGTTATGTAGTTTAGGGGTTTCCCCTGCACTTGTCACTCCACATAAACAGGGCTGTACGAACTGGGTCATTCGCAACCGACTTTTTTGCCACGCAACATCCCTCATTCTCTATCTGACTTCAATTTCTGTAAGAGTAGGGCAGAGAGCGGATGGAAAATTATAGAGGCAGGATGTATGAAAAAGGATATGCCTGAGATGTGGGTGAAGGAAAACCTGACTGGAATGGGATGTCCATCCAAAATTACTTGTATATTTATAAACAAACAAAAAAGATATAGATATATAGATTCTTCCCTCCGTTCTCGCCGCGGGGCAGAACCATACACTCAAAAAATAAATGTAACTCCATATTATATTATCAAATACTAGTAGTAGTATAATAGTACAATATAACCCTTAAATTTGACAAATATATCTGACAGGAATGGGATGTCCATTCCTGTCAAGTTTTCCTTCACTCACACCTCAGGCATATCCACTTTTTCATATCCTCTGCCCTACTCTTACAGGAATTGAAGTCAGGAAGAGAATGAGCTCCGCTCTCTGCCCTACTCTTACATCACATCCACACATTCCGCACTAGTCTTTCTTCCCCCAACGTCTGCAATCTTTCGTGAAACGTCAATACCGCTCCACACGACTTCCTCCACATGATCATCCGATCAGTTTTCTGTAGAAGCACCGCCATAGGCGTAAATCCATCGAGACCTACACATCCTGCCGCCCTCCCACAAGAAATTGACCACAATTATTTTTTATTTACGAAGTATAGAGATAATCTAAGCATTCATTATGTAAAGGATGTAAATGTCTCGCAGTCACCTCAGAAAAGCTAGTACCCTAGTCCTATGCACACTAAGCGTCATTCCTCTGGAACACAGGAGATTCTGCAGTTTTTCACAACTGTGGGATGAGTGGGGGAGTGACAGCTAAAATGTTAACTGGAAGATGTACAAATGTGCCCTACGAGTGAATTAAATGCAGTATGCAGGTAGCTCTCAGCAACCCTGTTATTTTAAATCAATAAATCAGGGTGAAATTTGTTTAGAATTTAGATAGTTTAGAACTTTCCAAATACAGCACTCCTGTAGGTAGGAAAAAAATCGAATTTGCTAATTTTGACTTTTATTTACATTTCATAACTAATATAGTCGAAATAGACTAGTTGTAACCGGGTCCCTCAACAAAAGGAATCCGATACATTTATCCCACTTGTATAAGTACCTTTCGTTTATCATTCTGGGCTGGTAGAGGCTTATTGTTTCTTGTTCTATTTGCCGCTTCCAATGCGCATAATTCTACCTCGGCCCTTACAACCAGCGGCGTACGACCGCAAGACCTGAGCGATACTAGCAATGATAAACCATGCTAAACGAAAGCGCCTATATACTATGATCCAGCCCTGAAACATTTCATTTTACATTTGTTCCTATGATATAAAAACGAAGACAATGTTTTGAAGCCGACCGACCTGTCATGTATGACTTTTGTGCTTGTCGTGACAAATATCTTAACAGTTTGTCAAATAGGGCACAATGCTATTGTAGGATATTTGCGTCTATTATTATCTTAGCAGTTGCAACTACAGAGTTAGAAGAAGAAGCACACGGTGCACAATATTACGTTCGGTAATATTTTGAGA
Organism: Lordithon lunulatus; assembly: GCA_963942505.1. Classification (NCBI taxonomy): domain Eukaryota; kingdom Metazoa; phylum Arthropoda; class Insecta; order Coleoptera; family Staphylinidae; genus Lordithon; species Lordithon lunulatus. The sequence goes on from OZ012666.1 coordinate 67,097,589, forward strand.
GGAAAATGTATACAAATAGTCTCGGGAGGGGGCGAATGACGGGATTTCACCTAGTAATATTTTTGAGCTATTCTAAAATCATCAACAGCTAGAATTCTTTTATATTTTCAAATTACTGCACACGTATGATTTTAGGAGTTTATTCCTTAATATTATTTACAGTGCATTCATAAATTGATGACATGAAACTGTAATAGTTTCATTAGTTAGAACCAAGGTATAGATGTTAGCATATGCGAATGATGCGGATGTACGAAAGAGTGGGTATGTCTGAGGTGTGGGTAGAGGAGAAGCTGAGAGAAATGGGAAGCCTAGGAACTGAGGTAAGAGAGAGATTGAGAGATATTGAGTGGCAAGAACGGCAGACTAGAATGAATGAGAGCTCTTACAACCCTGGCTACGTAGAGTGGCAAGTGCGTGGGAAACTCCCGAGTTACTTAGCCAGGGGTGAGTGAAGCAGGAAGAACAAGGTATGCATGCCAATAGCGAGGTGTGGGTCAGACGAGAGAGGGAGGAACGTGTGGATGGGTCTGGGGTACACCGCGTGTGTGCTGTGTAGTAAGGGAAGCGACACGTGGTGGCACCTTAGCGAAGAATGTGAGGGTGTGAAAGCAGAGGGAGTGGGAGACTGCAGAAAGCTGAATGAATGGTTAAGCGAGGATGGGGAAGGCGTTAAAATCTGCAGGAGGCTGACGTGGGAGGGGAAAGTGGCGAGGGCAGAGGGAGCCGTGATAGATGAGGGTAATTTGTATTTTTTTGCGGAGTATTACTTTTATTTATATTTGTATTTTTATTTTTGTATATTTTTGTTGTGGTTTGTGTTTGTAATGTGGAAGGGCAGTGAGGGAAATGCCACTAAAGGTCTTTTTTTTTTTAGTACTTATGTCCATGTAGAGAGTGGAAGAGTTGCTGAAAAGAATGGAAAGGTACCTTGATAAGAGGAAGTTAGTAGTGAATGTAGACAAATCAAATGGATAATATTTAGACATAAGGGTAGAATGGGTAGAGTATCAGAGATGAAATGGGTGTGAAAAATAATTGAGTGAATTGCTGTATGTATTTAGGCTGTTAGTTCGACTGCAGGTGTAGGTTTAGGAAGCATTTGGAGTAGGTGCAAGTAGTAAGACGAGAATGGTTTGGGGGATGGCGAATAGAAAATAGGAAGGATAGTGATGGTAACCTTACGTGTATAGTCTGGATTGCGTATGTGAGTCAATATTGTTGTATGGAGTATGAGGATTGCAAAAATGGGATATAGTCGAAAGTTTTTGAAGAATCTGCGTCGACTCCTATGTCGGTTCTCCTGGAAGAAACTAATCGAATGATCATGTAGTGGCAGTTGTGTGGGAGGGCTGTGAAGTATGAGGAAAGATTGCAGTAGTTGGGGGTAGAAAGTAGATAGGTGTGGGTGGTAGAAAACCTGAGAGGTATCGGCCAGGGAGATAATGAAGAATATTGAGTGGCAAGGAATTTAGGTGAGAATGACCTAGAGCTCGTATAACCCTGGTTATGTGGAGTGCAGGGGAAACCCCCAAACTACATAACCAGGGGAGGGTGCAGCAGGGAGGACAAAGTATGTATGGCAAGGACGAGATGCTGTTCAAAAGAGAGATGTTTGTGTCTTTGTATTTTGTGACTTTGGGTGTAGATAAGAGAGAATAACTAAAGTGTCTATCTCATCTATTTAAAGTTAAGGAAAATAACATACATGTGTTTTTACATAACTACATACTTTGTTTTGTTAGTTTTCTTTAAATGGGCGATCCACCCGAATTCTAACCAACTACTACTACTAATAGTATAAACTTAGTTTTAGTAGTAGTAGTTAGTGGTTAGAATTCAGGTGGATCGCCCGTTTAAAGAAAACTAACAAAACAAAATATGTAGTTATGTAAAAACATATGTATGTTATTTTCCTTAACTTTAAATAGATGAGATAGACTCTTTAGTTATTCTCTCTTATCTACACCCAAAGTCACAAAATACAAACATTATTATGATCATAGAAACTGTGTCTCTTCAAAAACCGTCATGTGTACAGTAATAATAATTATAAACACTATTACATCTATTATAAATCTTAAATAATGTTTAGTTGACTGTTGAGTGTGTTTGTTGTTTTAGATAGTATATCTCCTTTAAGCTATTCTCTCTTATCTACACCCAAAGTCAGAAAATACAAACATTATTATGATCATAGAAACTGTGCCTTTTCAAAAACCATCATGTGTACAGTAATAATAATTATAAACACTATTACATCTGTTATAAATATTAAATAATGTTTAGTTGACTGTTGAGTGTGTTTATTGCTTGAGTTAGTATATCTCCTTTAATTTTATTGGGCGTTCTATCTCTCTCTGTCTTTATAAATATAAACACAGACATATTCCAGAACATTTTTTGTCATACAAATCCGCTCGGTCGAAATCCGGTGTACTTGATAAGAAATTCGCAAAAAAAGTTGCGACCGTCGAGAATAGCACGAAGGTCAATTCAGTTGAGTGCGGTAAATTCGACCGGCTACACGTGTATCCTAGTGCCTGACTGTGTTTCAAAGTGAAAATCGAAAGCAAACAACACCCAAATATTGAGAAGGTTAGTGTAATTTAACAAATACTATTCAAGCATTTACTAGCAACGAAAACGCATTCATAAAATTAATTGTAGCGAAATTGCTGTGCGTAATAGTATGATTCATCAATGGAATCTTTTGTGAACGCTGTAGTAAGATATTGTTGGTTATTTGCGGGTATAATTCATGATATTTCCGATCATTATTGTTATTATTATTGGTGCGAATGAATATAAGTTTGATCACAAAGCACACACCGTTTGTAGCGTGTGATTATTAGGTTATGTTTTTTGTTATTGAGTTAGTAAACATATGGTTGCTTACATAGTTGTTATTGTTACTTAATAATAATAACTGTACAATTAACAACACTTTAGTAAACTCGGGGACAACTGTTGGAAATTTTAACACCTACAACCACTAGCTACTAGTATGAATATTTTCTATTATTCAATGAAAAAAAAAACGTATGAAAAAAGTACGAGAATATTTTAATAATTCATGGTGGATTTTGATCACAAAGAACACACCGTTTTCTGCGTGTGATTATTATGTTATATTTTCTGGTATTGAGTTAGTAAACATATGGTTGTTTACATAGTTGTTATTGTTACTTAATAATAATAAGTGTACATTTAATGACACTTTAGTAAACTCAGGGACAATTTGCTGTGGTAGGAAATCTTAACACCTACAACCACTAGCTACTACTACTACTAATAGAAGAAGAAGATATATTTATTGTAACATACATACATACAAGATATAAATACATGTACAAGAGGCAATCGACCGTGGTCTTTCAGCCCTCTACTACTAATATTTTCTCTTATTCATGAAAAAAAAAATCGTACGTAAAAAGTACGAGAATATTTTAATAATTTATGGTGAATTTTCAGGGGGCGCTGAGTATTTTTTTAATCTGAAAAGATGCCGGTTGATATAATAGTTTTATGAACTAATAATACATGGTTTCTCAAACTGTGGTACATGTACCACTGGTGATACATTACGTTGTTGTAGGGGATACAAAAGAAATTTAAAGATTTTTTTTGTATTTGAATGTCTTATTGATTGATATATGTAACAAAATATTACCTGTAATAGGTACAACAACCTATTACAGGTAATATTTTGTTACATATATGCTTAATCATTTTCTCCCACTGAAATGTATCTATCCATGGCCCTAGATATTTATATTCCGCTACAATTTTTAATTTTACATTGTCTAATAAGACAACTCTGAGAGCCTCTGAAAGAAAATGTCATATAAACAGTCTTATCACAATTTATGAATAAATAATTTGTGTCACTCCAAGCCTTGAAGATCTTTAGATCCTGGTTAATTGTCTATTATATATATATATATAACGATATAAAAACTAGATAATGTCATACGGGCTTTAGAAACGTTGTACCACAATTTTTAGCAGTTTATTAAGTGGTACAATGTTTCTAAAGTTTGAAAACCACTGAACCAATAACTCCCACTTATATGTCACTTCTTTTTTTTGTATAATAACTAGATAAATAATGAGAGTTTCAATTAAGTATTTACATACACAAATTAACATTCTATATTTTAAATATACTGGAAACCGTGAGGTTTCAATACCATTCGAAATATAATTTTAATGGAACAATCAGAACAACAGCCGTACCCATTTTGTTGGGAATAAACCGTACACTTTATTATGATGTAATTGATAAATAATACATCAAGTCGACGTCTGGAGATCCGACCAACCATGACACCACACCGCAGAAACAACTTTTTCATTCATCCCATACATTTCGCTGCGCCATTGTGGCGTAAAACAAAAATAATAAAATATTTAAGCGGGCGCGTTATAATTACCATTAATTTCACTTAGAGGGGGCAATTAAGGGGCAGACGAGCGCTCATTACGGGGGGTTACAAGAGGATACTGGAGGAGGACTCATTAAGGGGGGATTAATGGAGACATTGTTTGAGCCGCCAAATCGCGGGCGGAACATGCAAATTAAGCTCTTAACATGCAAACTGGGAAATTACGCCCACCCCCCCGAAAGCCGCACAGCATCCAGCACCCCACCGGGTGTGCTGATTAAACAATTTTTCACGACGAGGAGAGGAAAAAATGTATCACCGGCGACGACCCCAGAATTTTTCATTTGAATTAGTGCGAGCAGATTTAATGAGAGTTTGGCTCGAGAGGAGCGACGCAGCGATTTCGTAAGGTTTGCAAATTAGAGAGGGAAATGGTGTAAGGATGGTGATTAATTGAGGCTGGCGGGGGGTTTCATCAATTCTTTAATTTGTTTCTGGTGTAATGAGTTGAATGAATTTTTCGTGATCTACATTAAGAGTTTTTTTGTTTGTTTGTCTACATATTTATTGATGACTAAGCTGATTTTAATTTCTACTATATTTTTTTTACTCACTATACTTGTAAATACATGGATTTTCTCCGTTAAGGTCGTTTTATACAAGACAATTTCTTAGCTCAAAAGTTGTTCAAGAAATGAATTCATATATCCTGCTCCCATACAATTTGTCCTTGACAAATAGAACGGGTTATTTTTTTCCATTCGTTCTACCATGCAATTCAATATTTCAAATAATTTGCTGTATGATACGAGACAATTTAAATGTCTCGCATCTTTTGAGTCAAGAAATTGTCTTCTCTAAAACGACCTTTAGTATTGTAGTGAGTAATCAAATATCGTAAATGTAGTGTATACATCAGATTTTGGATCATATTACTTTTCTAAATAAACTTATTAATTTTCTAAATTATGAATGTTATACTGAATCCAAAACTTTACGTGGAATTTTTGTATTCAGTATAACATTCATAATTTAGAAAATTAATAAGTTTTAAGTAGTAAGTAATATGATCAAAAATCGGATGTATACACCACATTTATTATATTATCAACCGCAGATTGGTTGGCTCTTGTTTTTCAGTATAGATTTACACCAAAACCCAATCAAGACCCAGTTACATTAGATAATAACTACATTCGCGATTTTTTTGTAAAATATATAACATTAATTTCGATAACAGACTACAGATGGTTTTAAAATCTTCATAATCCCGTATAAGGTGCTAAAATAAATGAAATTTTGCACGATTATAATACATTTTCTAATATTTGTATAGTGTATGTAGTCAAACAAAGCAAAATTTTAAAAAAAATTGAAATAACTCACAAATTTCTTGATAGAAAACTTCAATTCAAATTGCATCCAATAAACTATCTGTCGCAAATCATAAAAAATCTGTATAATTTACATGCCGTGATATCTAGCGGGTCAAATTAAGGCCAGTATTGATTGTTTTCAATATTTAACTGTAAATTACTTAATGCCAATTGTCCGCACATGCTAAGCTCGCAGCCATTACATTAATAACTTCGAATTACAATCATGTATCATTACACAAATGCCCGGAGAATAGAAAAACCGCGCACCGGGCCGTTCCTATTATTTAAATTAGCGACTCGATATTACTTAATAATCGTATGCTTCATTATAATTGATCGTGATAAAAAGTGCATGAAATATGGCATCGCGGGAGTAATTCATGACGGCGTGTCATAAAGTGAAATGTTACAGGAGAGTGTTTCGCTTATGCTTATGTGTGTATGTGTGTGTGTGAGGGCAATCAATGCAGATCGAATCGCGCGAAGTGAAAGATATACTCGCGTGGTGGTATTTAGTTAATTACGAATATTTGCGTTCGTCATGCACGGTGCCTAAGGACGAGATGTAAACAAAGCAATTAAACGATTATTTCATTTAATTATGGTCCCGCGGAATGTCTGGAATAATTGACCCGTGGGAGTGGCGTGAACTAATCCATAGCTCCCAGATATAAAACAATAATGCAGTTTACGAAATAAACCACCGCGCCGCTATGAGAAATGACCCGTTAATTAAACCCGGGGGCGTTCCGCAAACGCTAAAAGGGGTTGATGTAAATGAGCGTTGAGATTTTAAAAGGGCCCAGACTCCGACAGGCAACAGGTTGCTGTTAATTAATAGCGAGCATCCCCTTAATTACCCCTTTTGCTGGTCCATTATGCAAACTCAACCCTCGCTCGCGCCGCTAAATATATAATTACTTGGCTTCTAATTGACGTTTATTGCATAACGGGGGCGCGCGCGTTGATGAAAGATTTAAAACGCCCGGGATAATCGTTTTTTCATGCTCGGGGGTGTTTTCTTAAGATTTTAAACGCGGTTTGAGACTTGATAAATTGAAAGGGGTTGGACGGGAGTGTCAACGGCGGTTTAATTGTTGAGAAATTAACTCCCCCTTATTGAGAAACAGAAGGATTAACAGATAACCCTGCAATTAAGCTGACAGCTTAATTTTAAGTTGGATTTATTTTTAATTGGTTTAACAATGGTAATGAGTCACTGCGCGATTAATGTTTAAGTACGTTGTAATTTACTATGATTACGCTTATGTAAACCTACTCAATTTATGTCCATTTCTCTCCATTTTATTATGTAAAATATTGCGTGTCAACTTGTGGGGATACATATTGAATCTATATAACTGTACACAGGTTGACAACATAAAATACTAAACTACATTTATCAGAGCCATGGTTTACATTGTGTAAACTAAGCGATTAAACGTTTTCATGCATATTTCACCGTATGAAATTCACCGGGTACAATTAATTTCAATTTACGTTTCGTTTTTATAAAAAATAAAATCTGTTTAATCCCCCCACAGCTAATTTTATTAGGAAACCTTGTAGGTACCGCACTGGTTTAATTGGATTTGGGTAATTTATAGATTAAAAAATGCTCAATAAATCTGATAGCGAGCGCCACGTTTCCGTTCTGCTATAATTAGTCTACGTCGGCATAATTGCCAGTCTTTTTTCTACCCATTATGACTCGATTATTTTGTAAATGATATCTCCACATTTCTATCTATTGTACTGTAATTGTGATCAATTGAGATATATCACGGAAATCAAATAATTACCTTCATTCAGCTGGCCATTGTCGATGGCATAAATTATTACAATGGAGATCATTATTAAATAAACTATATTACTAAACAAAGAGTGGATTTATGGTTTGGTTATGGCTTTAAGCTTATAATTATTGTCGGACTACAACATAAACTAACGAACCATGATCCTCTACTTATTTTAACTAACTACAGATTTAATTACGTGTGTCTTGAGTTTCTTTCGTTCGGATTGGTTAGAGCAACGATGGCGAACCTACAATACACATGTAATCCGTGCCACGCAAGAATATTTTCTAGCTGCTTTAAACACGAAAGAAATGGCAGACTATTTATTTTAATTGGGCTTACAATTCCAGAAAACTTAATAAATTATAACTAGTTATCATTGATAAACCATTGTTTTGTTCTGGTTTAGTTACCACCTAAATATCGTACAGTCGTTTCCCCTTTCTTTCTTGTAATTTATTCTTTATGTTGATATGTGGCCAAGTCGATCGACCGGTCGATAGCGAAGTCAGTTTTGGTCGATCACTCGAGATGTTTAAACTACTTAAGATAGATACGTGTGTTTCAATACATATTTTGCTTATCTATATAGCTCGCGAGAGAACTATGCCTAAAAGTCGTTTTAGACAAGACAATTTCTAGACTCGAAAGTTAGTCAAGATGCGAGACAATCTAAATTATCTTGATCATATAGCAAATTATTTGAAATATTGAATTGGATGGTAGATCGAATGGAAAAATATAACGCGTTCTATTTGTCAAGGATTTGAGGAGGATATATGAATTCATTTCTTGAACAACTTTTAAACTAAGAAATATTCTTGTCTAAAACGACCTTAACAAGTCGATCGCGACACATTTTGAAGATCGAAGCAGATCATATGTGCACAAAATTTGGCCACTTCTGATATATTGTAAGAAATACATTATTTATCATTACAAAATAATAAAAGTCTGATTATTAATCAGTTTGATTATTAATTTGACCATTTCTAAAAAAGAAAAATTTATTTATTTCTCTATCCACTCATTTATGGATCCCACCACCTCGCAGTGGTCTGAATGCTCGAGAAAAACAACAGAACACAAAATTAGTCCTAATTTCTTGGTAGTACCGGCAATATTTTAGAAAATATCGAATCTTTTAGAGAAAAACGTTTTTAATTATAAGATTACTTTGTGATAATTCATTTTAAAGCATAAATAAAATGATTTTTATCTTATTTTTTCACTCTTTAGTTACACTTAAACAGCAACTAGTTTCGGCCAAGCTCTTGTCATTTTCGAGTTCCTCCAATTACTCATGGATTCAAGGAGCTCGAAAATGGCTAGAGCTTAGCCGAAACTAGCTGCAAAGTGTAACTAAAGAGTGATAAAAAACAAAGTAAAAATATATATAAGTGTGAACCCACCTACATATCTAGATTTCGATCTTATTAGATCTCATCAGTGTAGCTCAGCTAGTGAGAATGAATTCACACAATATCTCGAGTGGTTATATACAAATATAATACAACTAACCCCCTAGGAGTTTCCTCCTAGGGGGGTTAGTTGTATTATAAAAGTAAAAATAATTTTATTTATCCTTTAAAAACGTTTTTATTTTTAGAAAATATTAATTATTAATAAAATAATTAAATAATTATTATTTTTAGTAGGCGAGACCTCAAATATCACACCTGATTCAGATAATTACGATCGAGCACCTGTATAAAAATAAATACATAAATAATTCTATGTCTTTTATATTAATATGATAATATAATGCACACCATTCATACAGATTTTTCTTTTAATAAATTTCACCTCCTTGTTATATTAATTAATCAAAACATTTAACATGTCTAACCACTCAAACTCATTTAATTACGAATCTGTTTAAAATATCACACCTGATTCAGTTAATTACGAGCGAGTACTTGAATAAAAATAAATACATAAATAAATCTATTTATTTTATATTAATATGATAATGTAATGCACACCATTCATACAGATTTTTTTTTTAAATGAATTTCACCTCTTGTTATATTAATTAATCAAAACCTTTATAACATGTCTAACCCCTCAAACTCATTATATTTACGAATCTGTTTTCATTTGGAGCTGCTTGCACGAACGCAAAAAAAAATGTATCAGTTCATTCGCTTTTATCCCATTCAATAATCAATTTTGATGACCAAGGCCATTCTCATGTACCGGTTCCAGGACTTTATGTCGAATCAAAATGGCTCGCGAGGATTATTACCGGCTGACCAATGCCTGATTTTCTACACAAATTACCATTCATATTTAAGTTATTGCACCGGCTGCATATCGCATTGATAATGGCAGTAAACAACAGTCCTGCAGCGTTGTGGTGCTACAAAAAAAAATGAATATCGCCGCGATGCAGACAAAGAATATTGTGTGAATCGGAATACATATTAATGGGGGCGATGGGACGATGCGCGACTGCAAAAAATGATAAATAATCATAAAACAACGCAGACACGGATCGACAGTACTTATGACAAAGAGTGACATGACATGACATGCGGACAAAACGCATTTCATGCAGACGTCGGGGGCTATAAAATTATACGAAGGGTTGGACATATTTTGAGAAACTGAGTGATTGCGTGGGTTTGTTTATTTTTAGATATGTATTTATTAAATATAATTATACACTTGGACTTATTCAGGTTATATAGGGCCTTGAGTATTAGTAAGTTGTGGGCTCCTACAGTTTTATACTAACACAGCTATAGGAACCTGTTACAATAACTCTGATACCACGAACAGTTCAATAAATCGCGAACTTGTTAATTTCCAAGAGAAATATGAATCCTAGGAAGATAATATTGAAGCCCTAGCTAAATAATTGGCCGATGAACATAAATTACAAATAATGAATTATCTGAAAACTGAGTATACCGAAAAATACTGAGTATTCACTATGGAAGACAACAACGAAACTTAGAAAGGACAAGACAATAAGGAAAATTATATGTCTTCACTACAACTGATGAAGAGAAAGTAAACGTTTTTACTGGTAACCTGACTAACGTGTTACAACCATTTCCTCCAACACTTCCAGAAGTCTAAGAGAATGTTGTTGTTGCATGACGAGTTGCGAAGAGAAATGCGAAAAACTTGATATTTGTTTCTCGGTTACAATATTTTCTTATTACCAATTACGTACAAAAAATCTTTCCTTGATGTAGAAATTTCGAGCTAAACCCCTATAAATAACACCGCTGTGAAGATGTCCTCTATGATCTCTATACCGCACGCACAGCGGATTGTTTGCGGGTCTGTACTGACCAATTGGGGAGACCAAAAAAATCCAAATTTTGAGAAATCTTTTGCTTATGTCTTGCCGACCATAATTGTTTTACAAATTTTTAACTTTTACGCTCATATCTCTATAATCCGATAAATCGATAAAAAAAATAATGCAACATATTTTGTTTAATTTTTTTTTACTGATCTTAGCACAAAACATATCAGTGTACTAGATGGCCCAAGGAAATTGGAAAATTTTGATTGTAAGTATTTTTTTCTCAGCGACTAATTTGTATTTCATTATCGAGATATGAGCGTAAAAGTTAAAAATAAAATAAAAATTTAAAGAAAAACTCGTTGTGATAGAGACTTTCTATTTTACATTGTCATATTGTTATAAACATTGCGTAAGTTTTTTCAAATCCATATCATTGTCGCCGTAGGGTCAAAAATAATAATAATGAAATACAAGTTAGTCGCCAAAAAAAAAATACTTATAATCAAAATTTTCCAATTTCCTTCAGCCATCTGGTAGACTGATATATTTTGTGCTAAGATCAGTAAAAAAATGAACCAAATATGTTGCATTATTTTTTTATCGACTCAGCCTCTAAAATCTAAATCGAGAGAGGAGCGTAAACATTAAAAATTAAATAAAAATAGAAAGGCAAATGTGTAGGGATAGAGACTTTCCATTTTACATTTTCTATTGTTATAAACATTGAGCATTTTTTTTCAAATCCATAGGATTTTTGTGACTTGGTAAAAAATAATAATTTACGTTACAACATATATTATACAACAACGCCTATACAAATTATTAAATAAAGATTTAATCAAATGTAATAATAATAAATAATACATTTTCATAAAATAATAGTAATAACCCAGCTTAGTGGCCGAGTGGTTAGGGGCGTCGTTTATCTCGTACTGAGTATTGGGGAGCCTGAGGTCGAACCCCATCAGGACGAATTTTCGCGAATCACTTTGCATAGTTTACAGACGTTTAATGTGAGTTTACATAGGGTGTTTAAACTACTCAGAGCTTCTCCCTTGACCGTTGGAAAAGCGTTACTGCTGATAGCCTATACAGATATAAATAATTAATAAAAAAATTATAAAAAATCAAAGATTTAGGAAATTTAAATTTTTGATACTACATTACATTCTATATTTAATTGGGCTCAAATCAAGCCATTTCTTAATAATTTTCACCTAACAATTAAGTCTTCAGAAAGGTTTTTATTATACGAGATGTTTTAACTTAATCCACTGAGTTATAAATAATGATAAAATTCAAAATCAAAATCAAAGATTTAAGAAATTTAAATTTATGATATTATTTTACATTCTATATTTAATTGTGCTAAAAATAAGCTGCTTTTTAATAATTTTCACCAAAAAATAAAGTCTTTAGGTAGGTTTTGATTGTACGAGCTGTTTTCAATAAATCGACTGAGTTATAAAAATTTATAAAAAATCAAAGATTTAAGAAATTTAAATTTATGATATTCTTTTACATTCTATATTTAATTGTGCTAAAAATAAGCTGCTTTTTAATAATTTTCACCAAAAAATAAAGTCTTTAGGTAGGTTTTTATTGTACGAGCTGTTTTCAATAAATCGACTGAGTTATAAAAAATTATAAAAAATCAAAGATTTAAGAAATTTAAATTTATGATATTATTTTACATTCTATATTTAATTGTGCTAAAAATAAGCTGCTTTTTAATAATTTTCACCAAAAAATAAAGTCTGTAGGAAGGTTTTTATTGTACAAGCTGTTATAAAAAATTATAAAAAATCAAAGATTTAGGAAAATTAAATTTTTGATACTACATTACATTCTATATTTAATTGGGCTCAAATCAAGCCATTTCTTTATAATTAATAAGAAATATTAATATACTGTTTCAAATTTCTTATTAAAAATTTAAATAATTATTTACGTTTCAAAGTTAGGCACATTAATATAATTTTTTTTAAATATTTAATCAAGTGTAGAGAAAATAATATATTTTAATAAAAAAAAAATTATATACTGTTTCAAATCTCTTATTAAAGATTTCAGCAATCATTTAATAAAATAAAGCAACTAATTGTATCAAGCCTCATATATTTATAACTCCATTAATAATTGAATACAACTAAAGTGAAACGCAACAAAACTTTTCTATTTTTATTACAATTACGCATTCGTCCACACTAATAAATAACAAAATCTACATGACGAGCTCATGCACACACGCAGCACATTCCATCCCATACATCTGTCCTGTCCTGAACTGAATAACAATAATTACGATTTTTAAGTGGGCGCACAGTGTGTACATTCAATACACTCGCTCCACTTAATCCACATGGCAGTAAACCGTGTGGAGATTAGACACCTACAAGGCGAGATATAGATATAAATTGACACAACCGTGCGCGATCCGGAGCGCTTTATTGTTGTTATTAATAAGTGCGTTAAACTGATTATTGGGAATGATGAAGAACTAATTGTGTTTTATTATTTAATAAATTGAGGGCCCTTTAATGATGTCTGGTGTTGCTCCCGCGCGCAGATCTAATTAATTTGATGAAATATTGTTTACTGCAGCGTAATAATTAAGGGATGTGTTCTCTATTAATGATATAACCCGGGTTTAATAAGAAAATGCCGTTACGCGAGCTCATAACAATCCAATTTATTAAAAAATCGAATACCTCCGGCCCATACACTTTCTTACATATAAAAATTAATCACATTATCAATCTGGGCCTTCCGTGGCACAATTCAGTCTGCACGACCATTCCATCTAAGAGATTAGCAAGACAGATTCATTAATTAAGCTGCGATCATTCATTACGTTGATTGCCGGACGGTGCCCCGTTGCATGCGTTGCGGCACAGCCGTTTTGTTTTGCCGCTCCCCGGGTAAGACGGAACGGATTATTAGTAATTTACGAATGACGTCACGCCTCATTACGTATGCCAACGTGGAGTAATCATTAAAGGTATTGATTGAAGTTTTTTACTCCCCCTCGGCTGGCTGAAAGAATCACGCTTGCGCCCTTTTTTTTTAATAGCACGCCACTTTTATGTTGGAATTAATGGATTTTCAATTTTTTCTCTTTCATGGGGACACTTTTCAGATCTCGTTAGTTTCATTATCTCCTGGGAAGCTTGGAAATTATTTCGGAGGGGAGCGGGCACTTTTGTTCTTGGTTCGCATAGGGGTCGATAAGCACTCGATACATTTGATCTGAATTTATTATTTTCGGTGCGCAGCGTTTGAAATGTCGAAATTTTATTTCAATTACACATTGCCCACATCGAACTTGCTTTATATACATTACCAGCATTATTGTGGCAATTTGTGGGGACTAATATACGAGCATAAATTAATATTGTAACAAAAGGAACAATGGCTTCGCGCATAATGAGCTCGGGGCAAATAAACAAAAGACTTTATATATATAATCTAAATTATAAGAAGCTTTTATTATTTCACACAAATAATAATAATATAAATACTAAAAGCTGCCATAATGGTTTGTTATAATGTAGTAATATAAATAATGCAGACCGTTATGCAGTACGTGTAAGTTACAGTGGTCGTACGAGCGAGAGAGGGGTGGTGGGTCGGGGCGAGGGCGGCGGCGGCGGCGGTGGTAGTCAGCGACGAGGGGTAGTTTTAATTGCGGTTTGCTAAGATGGCGTGCATGCCACACTCGCACTTAGCACCGCGACGCTGCTTTTTTTCCTCCACTGCGATCGATAAACGACGCTCTCTCGTGTTTTAAAAACATAAAGTATTTCGCCGCAGACGCTCGCCCCCAATTAAAAAATTAACAACGTCCGCTCTCTGTGTTGCTAAACGAACAATCGGCACACCACCCTGGCATTTGTAGAAAATATAATCAATTCCCCAATTGGCATGATATTGCGAAATTTATTACTGATCGCCTTCTTTTAATTAAAAACCCGATCGATGCGGGAAAACTAAAGTCTAGCCAAAATAAAACCTAGACTCCAACTACTCACCCCCCTACACTACACACATGGAGTTATTAATAAAGTAGCAAAATGTATGTAGAAATATTTGCTATGGTATAACTATTGTGGGTTATAATTGATTAGTTGCTTCACTAATAATTTTATGATTTAGAATTTCGAAAAAAGATAAAACCGAAAAATTTCTAATAAGGCCCAAAACTGTCGAAAAAAACCTTAAATGTAAGGTGATCAGGGGATTTATTGAATATATCGTCGCCTAACCAGCAACATCTAAAATTTATTCGAGATTGACCTTCCTGATGTTTATTGGTGTAATTAAATTGCTCTTGGTTTAACTAAATAAAATATGAGTTATAAAATTAAAAAATTGTCTATTTGAGAAAAACTGATTATAAAAAGTTTATTGGAGTAAATTAATTCCAATAAACATTTTATAATCAGTTCTATCTCTCGTTTTCAACCGCGAATAAAATTTTAGATGAATTTTACATTGTATAAGTATTTTGAATCCTGCATTTTTAAATCTCTCTAATTATTTATTATTTTGATGTGATTTGGTAATGAGTTAAAAAAAATTAGACTACAGTATACTGTAAAAGTTGTTCAAGAAATGAATTCATGTATCCTCCTCCCATACAGTTTGTCCTTGACAAATAGACGCGTTATATTTTTCCATTCGATCTACCATCCAAATCAATATTTCAAATAATTTGCTGTATGATACGAGACTATTTAGATTGTCTCGCATCTTGACTAACTTTTGAGTCAAGAAATTGGCTTGTCTAAAACGACCTTAATAGATTTTAACATAAAAAGAGGGATCAAAAAGCACTAGTCCCGAAATCTTGAAATCTTTTGTTGTTCCAAATTGTCTCCAACTACGCGTTTTAGAAACGTGCATTTCACGATGTATTACAAATACCAAGAGACATACAAACTTCTAGTATACGAAGGGATAGTGGTGGGTAGAACCAAGGTGCGGATGTTGGCGTGTGCGGATGGCGTAGTGCTGATGGCCAAGAGAATAGAACAGATGCAATAGATGTTGGAATGAATAGGAAGGTACTTTGATAGGAGGGAAAAATTTATGTTTAGTAATAGAGGTAGATTGAAAGAGCTGAAATGGAAAGGAAGAATGATTGTGAGAAAGTGAATGGCTTCAAATGTATGCTCTTTTGGTTTGACTGTGGAGGCGGGTTTAGGATGCATATGTAGTGTATGCAGGCGAAAGCGAGAATGGCATTGGGGGATAGCGAGAAAAACATTAGTAATTAAATTGTTCCTAGTTCAACTAAATAAAATATAAGCAATTAAATTAAAAAATAATAATTTGTATTGAATAAGAATTGTATCTTTCTTTGTATTTTATAATAGAAACAAAATTTTATACAATAAATTAAATTAGTTGAATTATAAAAATATTTGGACTAGAAATCGGATAAATTGAACAATAGCCTACATAAAGGCACCTTACATCATCAATAATACTGTCAATATTTTAGAATAATGACAGTATTACTGTACGAGAACATGTTTAAAATGTTCGTTATTCATATATTGACAGTATTACTTATGGTGTAAGGTATAGTAATGATGGAATGAAGAGAATACTGAAGTTTTCCGTATAATTGATTACATGATAAATATAAAAGGAAAATTGAAGTAAATACTGACACTACTAGAACTGACAGTATTATTGACCGTGTAAGTAGCCTTATTAAGCATTAAAATATTTTACTGCGTTGCGACAGCTATTTATAATACTCTGACTTTTTTCGGTGACATTTGCGGAGTATGTCACAATTCGTAGCAATCCACTAATTCACGGAATTCCTGTGTAATCTCCCATGGGGCCCGTAGCGCGCATCAATTGATTTCACGCGACAAAAATTACGCCAACAAATTGCCATTCCTTGGGGACTACTTCAGAAATATTCACGTGGCTTCACTCTCTATCAGAAATCAGAAAAACTTGCAAAAACATAGTAATATTGCTTACTAACTAAATTATCCTTATGTTGTATAAGAAATTAGAATAAAAATGAAGAAGCAAGCTTGTATTTCGAGTAGGACTAACAATTTTACTCCATCTTAAGCCCGTATGACATTATCTAGTTTCCTATATCGTTTTATATGTACGAATTCATATATTAAATTGTATATAAATATAATATGTAATATAAACTATTTCTAAATAGAAAATTAACATAGTGTATTACGGTGTTGTTATTGTTAAGTGAATTTATTATTATTCTGCCGCTATATCATGTTCTACATGTGTGACACTATGTAGTTTGTGTCTGCATCGAAAACGATATAAGAAACTAGATAATGTAATACGGGCTTAAGAAAATGCTAATGCTAATGCTATTTTCTAAGATGCAGTAATAAAAATAGAAAAGGTTTTCCAGTATAATGGATAAGCGCGAATATTCTCGTTAATTTAAGAATAAAACATAACAAGTAGAGCTATTTTTACCACGTGTGAGAATCAACATCGTGATAAATTAGCGTGAGCTTAAGTTCGTTACCATGACTTACAGGGTACTTATCACCATGGATAAGCTATAGTAACTTTATTATCGATAGCTGTTAAACCGATACCACCATAAATCTTATCAATAAAAGCCGCATGAATAGTTGATACATGTGTTTATGTATTAAAGTAAATTCCTTCAGAAAGATCAGCCTCACTAGTACTGGTTGGTCTTAAAATATGAAATACCATTTTAACCCTCCGTCATACTCGCATACACGGGGTTAAACCGCACTTTTAGTATTTCTTTCATCCTACGCTAGCTCAATCTTATGGGGAATCTATGTATTCCAAGTACCATTTATAGGCAACAGATAAAAAAGAAGTCACAAACCAGAGATGATTAGTGATTACAATAAAACTAAGTAACATATGTAAGTGTGAATCCACCTCTTAGCAATCTACATATCTAGATTTCGATCTTATTAGATCTCATCAGTGTAGCTCAGCTAGTGAGGATGAATTCACACAATATCTCGAGTGGTTTTATACAAAAATGATACAACTAACCCCCTAGGAGGAAAGTTAAACGCCATCTGGCAGTACCACATCAATATATTATATATGTTTTCAGTAGATACAGTAGATTATATATTTATTTATTCAACTTTAAGAGTCACTAGATGGTGGCCATTATTTATGTTTCTAGACTGCTGGACATTTCGGGCATAAATGCACACAAAGTTTTTTTCACAAACAATAGAGACATGAAATCCCAAAGACAACTTTTTTGAAATCCTCGATAAAACAGCTATTAGAAGAACACCTAAATAAAAGAGCCAGGATCTACCAAAAAACATTATACTCTTTTTGTCAAAATACAAAGAGGAAGAAGTTCTACCAACACCAACCCGTCTAGGGATTTGGAACTTGAGTACATTTTTTGTTTAATTTTTGTGTTTTAATTGTTTTTTCGTATCTATTTTACATTATTGGTATACAATTTAAGAACCAATTGTATAAAATTAAATACATATCGTCGCCTAAGTAGCAACACAACACATCTAAAATTGTATTCGAGGTTTCAAGGAGAGGGAAAAGCAGATTATAAAATTTTTGTTAAAGTTATTTTACTCTAAAAAGTTATCCATTTTTTAAATTTTATTGCTTATATTTTATTTATTTGAATCGGAAGTAATTTCATTACTCTAAGAAACATTAATAATCAGTTTTTATCATATCTTTACATTTCCGGACTTTTGCCCAAACACCAGTGATATATCGTCACCTAAGCACGAACACACATCTAAAATTTTATTCGAGGTTGATAAGAACCTCGAATAAAATTTTAGATGTGTTGTGTTCGTGCTTAGGCGACGATATATAACTGCTATTTGGGCAAAAGTCCGGAAATGTAAAGTTTATATGCAGATCTTAAAGAACTGCACATTTTTGGATTCGATTCGTTCGAGTGGTGTCAGGAGACACATCCCTGGTGCAAACATATTTCTTGGCATCGTAGGTGTTGTACCTACTAACTCACTTATTTTCTTTTACCTAAGTTTTTTCATTCAATTTCCGCCAACGTTGATACAGCAAAACTTCCATTCTTAGTATTCTGAGTATTTTGGAAAACAATAACGAAGTTTCCACACCCCAATCATTCATTTTCTTCTCGCTTTACCCCAAGCCATTCTCACTTTCGCCTGCATACACTACATATGCATCCTAAACCCTCCTCCACAGTCAAACCAAAAGACCAAATATTTGAAGTCATTCACTCTTACAATCATTCTTCCCATCCTTTTTAACTCTTCCAATCTACCCCTATTACTAAACATCATCCGTTTGTCCAGTGATATAATGTTGGTTGATAGGAACCTCGAATAAAATTTTAGATGTGCTTAGGCGACGATATATCAATGATGTTTGGGCAAAAGGGCTTAAGTCCGGAAGCTAATTTTATTTAATTATATATATATATATATATATATATATATGCAAATTCTCTAAATATATATATATATATATATATATATATATATATAGTATCGAAATAACACAAAGCCAATTTGTCCGAATTATATTTCATTACAGACATACACTTGTCTTAAATAAATCAGTAAC
Source organism: Lordithon lunulatus (assembly GCA_963942505.1). Classification (NCBI taxonomy): domain Eukaryota; kingdom Metazoa; phylum Arthropoda; class Insecta; order Coleoptera; family Staphylinidae; genus Lordithon; species Lordithon lunulatus. Next base: position 67,117,027 of record OZ012666.1, read on the forward strand.
AACGTCGAAATCATCATTTTCAACTCGGTGCTTTCTAATTGCGCTGCATAATCTTCTATAATTAAATCTAAATAAAAATTGCAAACAAAGAGTCACCTACACACATACACAAACCGCCAACCATAATGTTTATATAACCCTTTTGTTTTCAATAATGCACTCATTACATGGCATTACTTCCGGCCTTTAGCATGTACCTGGATACAATTGCAGGCAGGAAACGGTATATTTTATACGTGCTTAATAATAAAAATACAGATAATGATTTGATTAAAGCACAAATAATTACCAGCGAACATTGTGACTGATTTGGAAAATTAAAAACTAATCGCATTTTAATAATTGTGGGCCATAGTACATCCTAAATATGCAAGAGGCGAATATTTTTTTGGTCAAATCTATTATAAATAAATAATATCGGAGGCTCATTATGTATGTTTATCCGGTGTTGCGGTGGTATTTTTTAAATATAATTATTTTTATGGCGTGGTGTAATTATAAAACTATTTACTCACCCAGATAGACACGCGCATTTAACACAAAGGGAACAACTCACCTCCTGCAACAAAACAAAAACATTGTTTATAAAAATTACGTGTAATTATCTACAAACATATACAGTGTGGGGAATAAAAGTTGGAAAAAGTATTAATTCCATACTATATTTTATATAAATAATTTTTTATAAATAAATTTCTTTCATAAAAACGCAACACTCAGAAGTTGTTGATCGATTTTAATAAAACTATCTAAACATGGCTATTTTAATTAATCAATTGGGCTTAACACTTTCATCCCTAGATATTTAAATTGTAAATTTTAAAATATATGTTTATTTATTAATTATTATTACGATTACTCACATATATCAAAATTCAAAAGATTCTAAAACTGTGCATGGATTTTCTTTAAAATACCTTGTTGGATTAAAATACAAAGTCATAAGTAAAATGTAAATTCAATATATACGCTCTGTCATTTCTTTATTGTCACTTAGTATCAATTAAGTGTATTAAACTAGCTAATGGTGTGTAATAATTATCAATTTTTCAATTAGTTTGTCCACTATTGCTTGTTGAAGTTGAGATTTCATTTTTCGTTTAGATAAAGTTTTTGATAAAGTAAAATTGCCCGATATTAGTTAAATTGGGAAATTTTATAATACTAAGTATTGATTAAATTTTGGAAAATAATTCTGTGTAAATCCTTTTTATTAGGTCTCCTGATCATTCAAGTCCATCTCTGGAAAATGTATGCCCATCATCTCTCTATATGTCGTCCGTTTTCCCCCACGTTTTCGGAACTACTGGATATTTTCAAACCAATTTTGCAATTGTGGCTATTATCTCACGTAACTCTATCTTGATTAGTTTGTGGTGAAAATCGGCCAGAGTGAAGTGGTTACATAGACTTTCCTCTGGCCGATTTTCACCAGAAACTAATCAAGATAGAGTTACGTGAGATAGTAGCCACATGCAGAATTGGTTTGAAAATCTCCAGTAGTTCCGAAAACGTGGGGGAAAACGGACGACATATAGACAGATGATGGGCATACAAAAACTCGGAGATCAAGAGAATCGTCGGCAAAGGCGTAGTTTTCATTCAGTACAATTATGACCGTAAAATAAATATTTTGTATAAACCATCTATAACACGTTGATAACAGCTTTTGTTTTCCAATAGTCTTCTAAATCGAAAGTCGAAATCTAGAGGTTCGTAGCTTTTTCGTTTTACATCGTGAAGTACACATTTTTGAATCGCTGATTTAGAGAGAATATGGAATCGACATGCGTAAAAAGTCACGATTTCGAGTTATTGAGGGACATTTTTTGGCCCTATTTTTTATTCTAAAAGTTTCAGCTATTTGATAATGAGAAGATTAGAGGGTATCATAGTTAATTTTAGTAAAATAAAAGCAGTGAGAATAATTGTGTAAACTTGTCTCGTATAGAATATAAAATAAAATGTAATTAATACAGTCGAGGTTAAAGCCCAACTAGTTTCTTATTCATTGTCATTCCCATTACGTTCTAATTTTATATACCTAACGAATATGTATACAACTGCGTCCTCCTATGCATAATTAAAAATTAACCGTGGCCCAGATGGCAGCCAAACGAAAAACTCAAACACCGACATTCGTCCCGAGCGTCACGACATCCATCAATAACCCCGTCTGCGTACACAAATACCGTTCATGCGGACTGAATAGAATTAAAATTAATTAAGGAAAATCCATTCTGTCACCGCACACGGATCTGTTTGTGCGAACGGTTTGGGCTCTCGCCTCCCGTTCATAAAGGCCCCCGGTTCAAAAAAAAACTCTGGGCGCCGCGGTGCCTTTTGCGAAGTAAATAATAATATTATTTGGCACCATTGTTGCGGTGGGCGTCCGTAGCAGCAAGCAGCAACCCCTTAACGACATTAGTTTGCAGCAAGGGTTCGATTCTGTCACCCCCCGACCCTGAACAGAAAGCGATTAAAAACAACCCCATCGCCGATTGAGAATTCGATACGTTGTCAGTGCGATTTGCAAAATGCATTCCCAAATGGGATATATGACCGAGGGGCCGCAATTTTTTAACAAAGTTATTCTAACTCTGTAACTGCCCCCTACTTCCATGCGACGTGATAAATGAATGCGGTTCATTAAATATATATTTTTTTGTGCGCTATTATTAGTGGGTGAGAATGAAACTAATTTCTGTTTCTCGAAGACGTGGTGGTAATTTCATGAGGCAGATGATTATTTCCGGTGATTGGTCATTAATGTATCGCATCGTCGCTTTTAAACACGGTCTGCGGTCAAATTAGATTACCGATGCAGCTACGAATAATATTTAATGCACCACACACACACAAAAAAATTATTACACACGTCCAACAGCCAGACAACATTGTTATCGTCGATAATTTCCTTATTTAAATGCAGCTGCGTCGTCCCGCCACACACAAACCCACAAACACACAAGAAATTTATCTTAAAACTTGATAAATATTGACGGCTTATTAGTCGCACGTATTTGTACAGGACCAGATAATTTCAATTTAGTGTTCCTCAATGATGATTATAAACAGCCGTAAAATGTACATTTTTGAGCTGATCAAATATAAGGTGAAATGTGGCATCTATAAATAAATAGGTATTATTACTTGCTGGAATTCTTAGAATAGGCGGTAATCGATTTCCGGCTTTTCAAATATTCATTGTTTATTGTGTGTATTTTGTTTACAGGATGGGAATCAATGAAATTATTGTGATTTTGACGATACATCACGCGCTTGGAATATTAATACAGGCATTGTGTTAAGTGTTGTAGTTTAAGGTAACAACTTTTATTGATGTACATTGAGGAGTTGTTACATACAAACGGGAATTGACACACACAATTGTGCTATTTAATATATTACGAAATTGTTTGGAAGTTGAAGGTTACCATTCTGACTATCTGGATTACTCTAGACATATAAGTTTTTTAGATATACAATAGCAAATATCAAAAAACAAAACCACCGGCCTTAAGAGAAAATTTAAAAAAGAGATCTATTTTTTAGAGTATTTTTTAAATTTTCTTTTACGGCTGGTGTGTCGTTTTTTTAAATATTTGCTATTGTACATCTATGTGCCAACCTCACATAGTTGATCTCTCAATGTCTCTATCTCTATATTTTCATAATAGTTCTAGTTGTACACTAATGCTTCTCCATGTTTTCGTTCCTTACATTCTTGGAGTAATACACTAACTCTACGTTAAAAAAACAATTTTAAACCATCAGGAGTATATCCCTAGTGATATTGATGGTTTCTTCGAGTATGCAATTTTCCAAATCATTAAAATAAAAAAAATATTCTTGAAAGAATTAAGATATCCTCCTACTTTAGAAATTCAACACATAATATGCAATTCAAATTATACCCGTATATTAAATCATTAAATTTCTGTTGATTTGTATCATAACTTGTGAGCAAAATACAACCAGTGCATTCTAAATCTTAGTTTTACAACCTGTTTGCATTACCCGCTCATGCATTTATGAATTCAATTCTGCAATAAAGCGGAGTAAACATAACTAATTCATTAAAATATCACAGGCATATGTTAATAATGCGGTTATAATTAAGACGCGCGATTTTACGGCATGCATAAACAGTGTGAATATTTCAATATGGGTTAATTACTAATTAAAAGTTTGCCGTCGTTTATTGAAATCCATGGGAAAGACGGTAATTATGAACGTGTAAATAATTAACGGTTCGTGCTGGCTATAAATCGAACAACGCGAACACATTTTTTTGTACGTGAACCTGATAATTTATTAATAAGATTCGTAATTAATTTATGCCGTTCTGTTCTGGAAATTATTATTGTTAACACTGCTTGATAGAGAATATAATTGTGAAGTTGATCAAAACTGTTTATTATATTTAATGTCAATGTTGTTACTTTACTATGGAAAAGTATAGATAAAGACTATAAAGTATTAAATGTTGTAATATTGTAATATTGTTTTAAGAAATGGATAATAGGCAACCCCACCCCGATCTCCCCAATATTGGAAGATAAGATAATAAAACAAACAACAATTGCTACTGAAACCTAGGCAACATAATTTTTCAGTGATAAATATTATATTATGAACATAAATACAAGCAACAGATCATAAGAAAGTCCAGCCCCAAATTACCTATATCTAACAGACTATATATTTATATAATAGGTAAACCCACCCCGATCTCCCCAATCTTGGAAGATGAAATAATAAAACAAACAACAATTGATACTGAAACCTAGGCAACATAATTTTTCAGTGATCAATATTATATTATGAACATAAATACCTCCAACAGATCATAAGAAAGTCCAGCCCCAAATTACCTATATCTAACAGACTATATATTTATATAATAGGTAAACCCACCCCGATCTCCCCAATCTTGGAAGATAAAATAATAAAACAAACAATAATTGCTACTGAAACCTAGGCAACAATTTTTCAGTGATAAATATTATATTATGACCATAATACCTGCAACAGATCATAAGAAAGTCCAGCCCCAAATTACCTATCTCTAACAGACTATATATTTATATGATAAATAAAACGTTTTTTTACCTCCAATGTAACTGAAGTGTGATATAAAACAAAAGTAAACAATCGTTTTATTTATCCTTTAAAATGAATTATCACAAAGTAGACGCCTTGACAATCCTATATATTTATATATTTTTTAAATATCGTATTTACAGGTATAAGATACCAAATTGTATTCAGTAGATATTATAATTAATCACCACCCATTCTGAAAAAAATGTTCTTGTGCTTACCACAGGTGAGTCAATAAATATTCGAAACCACCCTTTAAAATTATTTACTTGCCCTAAATTATTCAGATTAGAGCTTTTTATGTCTAGCTGACGGGCTATTTGAATATGCCTGTATTGTGAATTTGCATGTTGTAGATAGATGCTAGACCGGCACGTGATATGCATATTTAAATAGATGCTTGAAGATGCGTATATTGCGTCAAGAAAGGGTTTAGACCTTACGGCCATAACAACCTTTAAAATCTTTTGGCATGCAAATTTAGCACACGTTTGCAATTCAAAATGTTGATAGTGTTTACGTAACAGGTGTAAAACATGAATATGAAGGAGCAAATTTTGTAGGAAGATTCATTCTTTATATAAGTGTGTTCAATGGTATTACCATGGGTCGGTAAACTTTTGAAGAGCAAGAGCTATGTATCCCTCGTATTGACGTGATGTTGAAATGCTATAAGTTCTATCGGTGTGAAGTTAATCTCTAAAATCCCAGCCTCTATACCGCGCGCACGGATTATTTGTACTGACCAATTGAGGTGACCAATAAAATCCAAATTTTGAGGATTCTTTTGTTTATGTCTTACGGACCATAATATATAGTTATATATTTTTATTAATAATTTTTATAGGCGTTGTTGTATAATATATGTTGTAACGTAAATTATTATTTTTGATCATGAATCCGTCATACAATTGATTTGAAAAAATTACACAACGTTTACAACAAAATGACAATAGAAAACGGAAAGTCTCTATCTTGAACTATTTTATCTTGTATTTATGTCTTATTTTTAACTTTTACGCTCCTATCTCGCTTTTAGTGGCTGGGTCGATAAAAAAATTATGCAACATATTTTGTTTAATTTTTGTTACTGATCCTAGTGCATAACATATCAGTGCACTAGATGCCCGAAGGAAATTGGAAAATTTTGATTATAAGTATTATTTTTTTCGGCGACCAAGTCGAACATATTTCATTATTATTATTTTTTACCATGAATCCGTCATACAATTGATTTGAAAAATGTACACAATGTTTATAACAAAATGACGATAGAATATGGAAAGTCTATATCTTGGAATAATTTTCCTTCTATTTATTTTTTATTTTTACTTTTACAATCCTATCTCAATATGCCCATTTTAGAGGTCGGGTCGATACAAAAATTATGCAACATATTTTGTTTAATTTTTTTACTGATTTTAGTGCAGAACATATCAGTGCACCAGATGCCCGAAGGAAATTGGAAAAATGTTTTTTTTTCGGCGACTATGTCTAACATATTTCATTATTATTATTTTTTACCATGGATCCGTCATACAATTTATTTGAAAAAATTACACAATGTTTATAACAAAAAGCCAATAGAAAATGGAAAGTCTCTATCTTGGCATATTTTTCCTTCTATTTATTTTTTATTTTTAACTTTTACGCTCCTATCACGATATGCCCATTTTAGAGGCTGGGTCTATAAAAAAATTATGCAACATATCTTGTTTAATTTTTTTACTGATCCTAGTGCAGAACATATCAATGCACTATATGCTCAAAGGAAATTGGATAACTTTGATTATAAGTTTTTTTTTTGGCGACCAACTCGAACATCTTTCATTATTATTATTTTTTACCATGGATCCGTCATACAATTGATTTGAAAATATTACACAATGTTTATAACAAAATGACTATAGAAAATGGAAAGTCTCTATCTTGGCATATTTTTCCTTCTATTTATTTCAAATGGCTAGAGTAACAAAGTAAAAAATCGTTTTATTTATCTTTTAAAATGAATTATCACAAAGTAGTCGCCTTAAAAATCCAATACTTAAACTAAAATTGTTTTTAATACTTTCTGTCGTAACCAAACCATGCATATTCACAGTTTATTTCCTCCCAACAATTGCAATATATCAAATCCCGCAATGTCGTAAATATTATCAATAATGTATCAATATTAAACCGCTTTAATGCACTTAGTACCTACGTGTGCAATTATATTGCAGTATATAATTTCTTAATGGAACATATGTGATTATGTTAATCCCAAAAGCAATATATTAACTCGTGGACGAAGACAAGTTTCTAAGCAAACTGCCTATCATCACGTTCTTATTATAATTAATTCCATAATATATTAAATATCAATAACAATTTCAATTGCACTGTAAATCATTTCATTAGTTACGGTTAAAGATAAAACCAAGAAGTGACCAGAATATATTCACTCCAAAATCCGTAGTTGTATCATGTTGGAACATAGCATAGACAGAATCATCTATGGATGGATAATGACCGGTGTGTAAAGATCTCAGTCTCTAAACTGCGCGCACGGCGGATTGTTGCAGGTCTGTACTGACCAATTGGGGTGACCAATAAAATCCAAATTTTGAGGAATCTTTTGCTTATGTCTTGCCGACCATAATATATTGTTCTATATTTTTATTAATAATTTTTATAGGTGTTGTTGTATAATATATGTTGTAACGTAAATTATTAATTTTCATCATTAATCCGTCATACGATTGATTTAAAAAAAAAACACAATGTTTATAACAAAATGACAATGGAAAATGGAAAGTCTTTATCTTAACATATTTATCCTTCTATTTATTTTTTATTTTTAACTTTTACGCTCCTATCTCGATTTGCCTATTTTAGAGGAGGGCCGATAAAAAAAATATGTAACATATTTTGTTTAATTGTTTTACTGATCTTAGTGCAGAACATATCAGTGCACGGGATGCCTGAAGGAAATTGAAAAAGTTTGATTATAAGTATTTTTTTTTCGGCGACCAAGTCGAATAAATTTCATTATTATAATTTTTGACCATGGATCCGTCACACAATTGATTTGAAAAAATTACACAACGTTTACAATTAAATGATAATAGAAAATGGAAAGTCTCTATCTTGACATATTTTTCCTTCTATTTATTTTTTATTTTAAACTTTTATGCTCCTATCTCGAGATGCCGATTTTAGAGGCTGGGTCGATAAAAAAATTATGCAAGATATTTTGTTTAATTTTTTTACTGATCTTGGTGCAACACATATCAGTGCACCGGATGCCTGAAGGAAATTGGAAAAGTTTGATTATAAGTATTTTTTTTCGGCGACTAAGTCGAATAAATTTCATTATTATTATTTATGACCATGGCTCCGTCATACATTTGATTTGAAAAAATTACACAAAGTTTACAATAAAATGACAATGGAAACTGGAAAGTCCCTATCTCGACATATTTTTCCTTCTATTTATTTTTTATTTTTAACTTTTACGCTGCTATCTCGATATGCCGATTTTAGAGTCTGGGTCGATAAAAAAATTATACAACATATTTTCTTTAATTTTTGTACAGATCTTAGTACAAATTATATCAGTGCACCGGATGCCTAAAGGAAATTGGAAAATTTTGATTATAAGTATTTTTTTTTCGGCGACCAAGTCGAATAAATTTTATTATTATTTTTGACCATGGATCCGTCATACAATTGATTTGAAAAAATTAAACACCGTTTACAATAAAATGACAATAGAAAATGGAAAGTCTCTATCTGCAAATATTTTTCCATCTATTTATTTTGTATTTTTAACTTCTATGCTCCTATCTCGAAATGCCGATTTTAGAGCCTGGGTCGATAACAAAATTATGCAACATATTTTGTTGAATATGTTTACTGATCTTAGTAAAAAACATATCAGTGCACCGGATGCCTAAAGGAAATTGGAAAATTTTGATTATAAGTTTTTTTTTCGGCGGCCAAGTCGAAAACATCCAAACTTCAAGAAAATTTTCCCCAGAAAATAGTATTCTCTGTCGATATACGCATAATTTTTTTTTTACTTATAATCAAAATTTTCCAAAATTAATCAGTAAAAAAAAACAAAATATGTTGCATAATTTGTTTATCGACCAAAATTATTAATATTTCAACTCAATTAAACAATAGAAATTAACTTCTCTTGAATTAAAATTACCCCCCACCGGAATGTTTTTCTACACATACCCATTCTTCGGAGGTCCTTTGGAATAAAAAAGTGCATAACCCACGACCCCTGGACCAAAAAGTTTGAATAATACCGTTAGGTGTTTATTGGCAGTATTTTGGTAACATTACTGGCCTTATATATTTGTAATTTACTAATTTTTTCGACATTTGTGTCATATTCAACTTTTAATAACAACAGTCATATCTAAATTCCAAGCAATGAGATTTTGTGGCGTCCGTTACATTGAACACTAAGACACTTTTAAAATTGTATAACAATTTACTATTAATAAAACCGCACCTTACAAAATATTTCATTAATAGAATATAATATTGTATACACACACTTATAAATAATAGTCGGCTATGGGTCAAGTAGAAATCGATAAAATTATTAAATAAATTTTGGTTTTAAGAGTTTTTTGGAAAGAGAATAATAGCAACTGATGAGAAGTGGAATGAAGAAATTGAAAATATTTAATTGACTATTGTATCAAACGATCACAGCGGAACATTTGGGATTGAATTAATATTATATTTGCCTATTTAAACATATTAAATATGTCTGCATTTTAGTATTAGAGGTATGATTATTGTATAAAATAAATAAATCAATAGGATAGATTTTATGGTAGCCAAATCTTCAATTAAACTAATTCGATGACACCGCTTGTGTTTCTTATAATCACATACAAACCGAACCTTAGGTACGTCCTTGTCGTGTATAATTAACACCGAAAACTTTCTAAGCACCGTAAAATAAAGGGTTTCCTCGGCAAGGGAAGCGACAAATTAGCCAGGTGCATGTCGTGCGAGGGGTGGGTGGGTGTCGGTAAAATAAAGCCTACGCTCCTGCACCCAGGTAATAAAAACTATTTTCATGGACGTGCCAAAAATACTTAGTTGGACTGTTAAAATTAAAAACATCGCAAGCAAACCGTTATTTTATACCGGTTTCAGAGACAAAGGTCCTCGCGAATTCAGGCACCCCCAGTCAGCCACGCTTCGTTTATAAAGATTCCCAAATTTCCGCGTTTCGCATCCGCTACGGTGGTCCCATTGTTCGCGCCTTTAGGTAAGTGTAACGTAAACGCACACCGGGCACGAAAACAATTTCTAGGGAAACAAGGGGTGTACGGAATTATTTCAAGACCATGGGTGCGCAGCATTAGCGGCCACGGGATTTACTTAACGAATTTGACAATTACGAAACGGTAGCTTTGAAAGGGACTAGAAATAGGTCACACACACGCGGCCGGGGAGGTATTCTTACAGTACAATGACAACCCTTAATTTAAAACTTATTCCAATGATATTTTCTCATGCCAAGGCCGTACCAACATCAGTCGGAAGTGTCGGGGGATCGGATGCTTGCGCAACAGCCGCTGCTGCCTGATGCATTCTCATATTGATACGTGAGCTTAGTTATGAGATTTTATTTTTTGGGGACGTAATTTAATACCTTCTTTATAGGTTTGCAACTGTCTAGGAGGTACGGAAAATAAGGTCAATTCGTTTTTTAAGTGCAAATGTCTTTTGTGTGCGACTTAGGGACGCATTTAGTAATTTTCTTATTGATTGGAAATTATTTATTACTCCAGTTACATCTATTAAACATATTATGGGTTGAATTTTCACACAATTAGGTCTATAAGTTAGTTATAAACCTCTTAATGCAAAGTCTGACTGCACAAACATCTACATAAATAAGCAATATTGAGAAACTTGAGAATGTCAAGAACAAGTTAAATGACTGCATACTACGGCCTGGAACTCAATAGGTCAAAACAATGGTAATGATAGTTGGCAGAGTCCAAGACAACTAGAAGCATGCTATAACTATCGCTGATTTCGTTTGATATCGTAAGCCATTTTCAACTACTTACGCTCTTTAGTTACCAACAATGGAAATTGCGAACACAAATTAAGCGACGACTTTTGCAATGGCAAAATTAAGTTAATCGGAAGGTCGAAGGGCATAGACCACGGGTCACAGTTTAGATGAGGCAGACTACTTTGCGCAATGCAGGGATGTATGGGTGGCAGAAGTCAGAATTGTTACATCACCAAACCGTCGCGTAATGAGGAGGATGTCCAAAAATCAGAACTTCTAAAAAAAATATCTTAAACTTCAACTGTAGTCTAACGTGTAAAAGAACACTATATGCTTACCATCATTAGTATTCCATCTAGAAATTTATTTCGGGGGTGTGTTTTAATATGAGGACTCAATTTATAATTCTATTTGAAAATTAGTAAACTTTCATTTCTACAGTTTTCAACAGGTGAACTTTTGCTTAAATCAAATTTACTTTAGATGTTCTGATGCGATATTTATATTATAATAGATACATTATATATATAACGGTATAAATTTAAGATGATTTATTTTAAAAAAATTGTTAATTTATTAATTTTAAATTTTAAACTTGCTAAGTATTTTTAAGGAACAATTTTGATAAAAATCCATCTTCAGTTATAGTAATTGTATATTGATATTAACAACACAATTTTAAATTGAAACAGCATGTCAATATTGGAAAATGAAGAATACATATTTTTTCAAGCATCATTCATGATTTCACCTGGTAGGTAAATACTAGTAACTTTCAAGCGCATGCCAAATTTGCATCCCAAAAGATTTAAAGGACCAAGCCCTTTCTTAGAGTATCTTCAAGTATCTTATTTAAATATGCATGGTGTCACGTGCCGGTCTAGCATTTTTGTGCCATATGCAAATTTACAATGCAGTCACATTTAAATAATCTCTGATCTACACATAGAAACTTTCTTAATCTGAATCGCTTTAAGCAAGTCAATAATTTTTAAAGATTTTGACTTGCTTAACCCTTCAAAGGATCGTTGCATTATTTTATACATACAAAATATATTTATTAATTATCTGACTTAATATACATATAATATACGTATAATATTCGTATATATTCGTATAATATACGTATAATATATGTATAATATACGTATAATATACGTATAATATACGATATAATATACGATATAATGTTAACATTATAAATACTGTACAATGCTTAAGGGTGGAATCAATTTATATCTTTATTATCTTTTATTTGGCGAATTATGTTTCTTTTGGACCTTTTCAACTTTTAAAAGTGAATTACATTGTACTAGATTATTCAAGAAACTTTCCTTTATTAACACCAATGCTACAATTAGCGTTCTGCCTACGGGCATTTAACTAATCACTTCACTATAATATAAAAACGAGGACAATATTTTGAAAAATAATTAATATTTAATTTTATTATCACATAACTATGTTGACTAGCTTGGATGTATGGTAAGACCAGTATGTGGTGCCGCTTCAGGACTTAAGGCTAGAAGCTTTGTATGCCCTTCTAGTCTTTTGATGTGTCGAGCACTTCACTTCTTCTTTAACAGGAATCCTTGCTAGATCAACTCGCCTCTACCACCACTTAAGAGATTGCCCTCGAATTAACTAACATCCTGTATAGCAGTATTTTTTATATTATTTTTTACGATCTATCAATTCTTAAAAAATAAGTTTCAGAAACTAGCTCAGTGGCCTAGTTGTTAGAGGCGCCGTCCGCCTCATACTAAGCATTGGGGAGCGAGAGTTCAAACCCCGTTGTGAGCGATATTTTCAGAATCACCTTTCACAATTTTGCTGAGAAATTAAAGGTAAATGCCGGATGATTAAATCCCTTTGAGCTTCTCCCTTTATCGGCGGAAAAGCCTCAAGGCTGATAGCTATCAGCCCGAGGGCTTTTCTACTGGGCTCTTGTGCTGATAGCTATAGAGATAGAAGTTTTTTAAGTTTCAGAGCTTATACCGTAGTGTTTTTATAACTTTATACCATTCCAAACCTTAATTTATACTTAAAGCGCTATACAACCTTAAAATCCGCAATATAAGATACATATTGGCATGATTTCGTCCTTAAGACTAATATATACTAAGATAAAAAGAATAATAGTAATTTGAAAATTCAAGAAGGAACCAATAATATGATATTTGATTTATAATATAATATATAATAATTAATTGATGGTTAAAACAAACTTAAATCACATATTTTATTATGATTTATGTGCTATTTATTGCGAAAAGTTAATCGTAACTTTTGCTCTACATACTAAATATAAATTCCCCATAAAAAAACAAACTTGTATTGTCGTGTACTTGATACAAAATAATTTGTATAAGGAAAAGTGAAACAGAAACTTTCAGGAACGTCCTCAATTCCGTATGCGGCGGCCGTGTCTTGACTTCACGGATTGTTTTAATGAGTTTAACCCCACCGCCGCCGCCGCCGCCGCCGTCGGGTCAAATTTTCGCGGTGGCGAGTACGACGCACACGCACTCGCCCAAAATTCACCGCGAATCGTTAGAATACAGTCACCCTGCATGTTAAGTCAGTCGCCACTTCCCTATAAGCAAAAATATTCTTTTCTGTGCCGTATTGATTTTTATCCCCAACCGTGTAGCGCGCCAGCGAGTGTTTGTCCGAGATTAAGCATGTGCATTTACAATACATCGCAGGCCCACTGTTTTATATACTAGACACTGTATAATGAATTTGTGTTAGCGTTTGCCCCTATAGCATCGCGACGAAACGACGGCGCAACCCCCGAAAGTTCTTGCTCGTGTGCCGAGTCGGAGTCAAAATGAAAAATATAAAAATTGTATCTTTATCAAATTACGAACGCGAACGGGGCGGGTGGGGTGAATTGTTATGGACGCACACAAAAAAAAATGAATTCTACTTTGTATGTTGAGCCCTCCCAAGTTTTATTACGTATGCGCGACTGTAAATACAATTATGCATATATGCCGTGTTTGCAATCAACATAAGTATAAAAATATAGTTAAGGGTACACACTAATTGTTTAGTCAATACTTTACACCCTGCGTGAGTCATTTTTTCAACCCTAAAGCAACCAATCAGAGACGGGGGTTGCTAATCACCCCTACCCCACTCACAACATAATTATGTATCGGATTCAATCAATAATTTAGCTGGAAATAATGCACACGCCGTACAGTTTTATAAAATTACTCTTTTAGCGGCATCTACAAAGCGGCGCAAAACGGAATTTTAAATCAACCCTTATTTATTATTTAATTCAATTTATCCCCGATACCAATTAAATATCCGCGCAGTTTTTTTTTATTATAACATAAAATAATATGTTCTTTGTAAGATGACGCCAGACACGCGCACAAAACCAGACAATAAATATTCTAATATCGCATGCATATTCAGGAAAGGCAAAAAGGTTGATATTTAAATTTATCACATATGTTGGAGCGCGTGCTATCCTTTCATATTTACATATAGTTTACAAATACCGGGCACGAGAGTACCTATAAAGTATAATCTAGTTCCTTTTTTAAAACCCAACAAGTGCATTGTAGGTACACGCAGATTGCGTGAAGAAATATGCAAAAAAGGGTTGTAGTTTTTAAATATCAATGACCACGCGCCTCTTTTTTATTTACATGCAAATAAATTGTAGGGTTTCTTCGTTGGTGCGACACATAAAAAAAACCTATGCTAATTTCTAAACACCCCATATGTGTGGGTATGCAAATAGTGCTCTACCATTACACAAATTCTATTTTGCTAGCACAATACCTTTAAGCGTGCTGAACACGCGCAGTTTCTTTAAAACTTATTGCCTGATTTGCATGAAGAGTGTTATTTTTTTTGGGCGCTGTTGTTGTTCGAGAGGATTATGAGGTGTGTTTACGTTTATGTGCGGTGCGGGAGTAAAATCGTCTAGCCGACCACGTGTGTGTGAATGAAATGCACCCTGTATTGTCCGGCGGGCGGTCAAGGGGGTGCGGAGCTCAACAAGTAGACCACTGCCCCAGTCGATATATCGATTACACGAGTTGTGGCCGTAGAAAAGTGCACACATCAGCCGGTGACCACACCACGCTAACACGGAATACCACACGACGGGAAGGAAAACTTCCCTAAAGGTCTGCGAGGGTGCTGCGAGCGCACTTTCCATAGCATAGGAAAAAGCAGTTCTCTGGCTCTATGTATGTTTGTGTGCATGCCCACCCCCTCTCCTGCATTAAGGCTAGACGTAAAATCGTGCTGTCACTATTACCGCATAACCTTCCCCAACAGACGCGAACAATGCTCACGACAACTAATTGAAACTTGCGTGACGAAAATAGCAGACAACTGGTATAAAAAATAGTCGTCGCCGTACGGGTATGAAAAGTTTCATATAATTGATAAGAATTTGTTGGTTGTATCGGAAACTCGGATTATTACTGCAGTAATCTTACACAATTTTTGTCGGATTATATGAAAAATTGCATGGAACTTTATTCTTGCACCATGAAATGGTTAGGACTTAATAAAAATAGATGATTTCATTTTACAACATAACATAGTATTTACATCTTCTAAAGATCGGTTTTAGAAGCTTAATTTGATATTTAAATGGATTATAATGTGTGTATTATGCAAAATAAAAACATGTTGAGATAGAAATAAGTATGTTTTTCAATATTAATACACAACTATGTTTTTCTATATTCTTGTCCATGTAGTATGTATAATACACACACACAGACACACACAGATATATATATATATATATATATATATATATATATATATATATATATATATATATAAAAGTTGGAAAAAGTACACTACGGTTGTACTACATTACTTTATCGTCTTCTTGGATCCTGTAACTCCTGCACAGGAGCATAGGGCTTCCACCACTCTCTTCCACGGGACGCTATATTAATTTGCTATCAACTTCAAATAATTTCTTTGTTAAGAAATCAAATTTTTTTGCTTGTAATTTTCCATGTTTCATTCTTCATACGAAGGACTTCCCCTGGCCGAGTTTTATTAAAATCTAAACAAGATGGTACTTGAAAATATGCAGTACATTTCCCGAAATCGACTTTTATATCTTTTCCGAATCTTGAATAAGTTTACACAAGACACAAAATTACTTATTATAATTGCATATTTCAAAACTAGCTAATAAACTTACTAATTTTCATAAAATTTAACAAAGGGTTCGATACCCAGTCTGCATACGCTTGAAACCACTACAGATAGTGATCGAATCAAAACTATCGAACATTTAAATTTGTGACTAGTAAGTTGGTAAAATATGAAAATTCCAATATCTCTGTCGACTATACTGCAAGGTGAACATTTAAAAGTGTTTTGTTGTTGTAAAATGGCGTTATTCATTGAAGAAATAAGTAACATTAAATTTTTAGAAAGTAAAATAAATGTAAATTAAAATTATCTCCCAAAATAAAAACAGGGGTTTTCTCAAATTTCAAGCTTAACTGAGAAAAAACAGTACAATTGTCAGTTCCAATGAAATTGAACTCAATTTCCTAATCAATTCTCAACGATAATTCGATAGTTATCGATAGTTTTTTACCATTCTAGAACTAACTACACCCCTGAACAAAACTATTTAGAGAAATAGCGACGTACTATCCACCACTTTAGCTAGCCCGACCGAGTGGTTGATAAGAATCCAGGTAATTTAGCTTAGGACTTCCACCTAGCACCATTTAAAAAATTGTCAAAAAATTAATCCCAAGTTTCTAATCCTCATCCTATTTCTTCCACGTATATGACAAGATTAGCACGTCTTATGTTACCTCCACCTAGTAAACTTTTGAAAAAAAAATCCGTCCCATTCTCATCACTGTGAACACATTCACCCAAACATACCTGAGAAATGGTACGTTATATCTAATTTAAACTAGTTATAATTGAAAATGTTAACGACCATAAAGGATTTTCACATCAGCGATTAAATTTCATTATACCTGTCGAGAGGGGGGGCCACAACACAACCCAAGAATCAGTTCGTTATACCGGTATTGTTCATGACCTATCTTAAATATATCCACAAAAGGACAATTTCTTATCAAAACTGGTGCGCGCCAGACAACTTGTGGTCGTCCCCGCGTGCGACCCTTCCCCAGAACGCAAATGTGCGAGCGCGCACCTTTGGTAAAAACCCCTTGGATGATCCCTTACGTTCTAAATACCTTTATTGTGGACATGTGAGGCGCGCATTCGGCGACCCCTTCAGTGTTTTTTTTTTTCGGGAGCGCGCCCCCCCTTGTGTGAGTTGCTACATGAGGAAAAACGGGGCGATACATTATACGCATAATATTTATAACAAACTTTCATGTTTTCACCTCGCTGCGCGCGTATTCTCTAGTAGGTGCATGCAAGCGGAATTTTCAAGTAGAAAACGGGGAAATTATGGGTTTTTAAAATTTCCGGTGAAATTTATAGTGGCGGTTTATATTGAATGAGAGAGGTCGGGATTTTAGGGGGCAGCGCGGGAACTATGTACTTTATAACGAATATTCAATGACTTTTTGTTGTAATTATTTGTACTATACAGAATGATTTCCTATGCGACTTAAAAAAATTTATAGTTAATACTATAAGCCATTTTACAACAACAAGCAATATTTTGTGAGTTTTATAGTTAGATATAATTAGTATTTTATAATTAGTTTAATTAAGTGATTTTTTCTCTTAAATCGTGTCAGCTCAGTGGCCTTATGGTTAGAGTCGTCGTCTTTCTCATACTCAACATTGGGTAGCGAGAGTTCAAACTCCGCTGTTTGCGAAATTTCTTGAATCACCTTTTTCAGAGCTTTTCTGTGAAGTTATGAATCTTGTAAATCGCTCTGTTACCGACCCAAATTTGAGCAAAATCTGACATTAAAAATTTATAATTATAAAATACTTCAGAGCTTTTCTGTGAAGTTACCTTCTGAGCTTCCAATGATCAGTAAGAAACGAACGGTTCGTCTAATCACTACTGAGCTTGGATAGAAAAAAAAATTCGAATTATAAGTAAATTTAAATTCTTCTATAAATACAAAAACCAATTCGCTAGATTTTGCATGGTTGAACAAAGATAATGACATCCACACCACCTATGCACTGATTCTGATTTGAAATATCTCGATATTTCATTTTGAACGCCTATAATCACTGTATCTCGATAACTATAAGTGATAAGCGGTTGCGATTTGTTGCATTCGCTTTAGCTTGTTGTTTTCTATACGGGGAGCAACATACGTTGAAGAAAACCCCGTTAAATTTCAAATTGTTAAAGAAAAATTACATCCACAACCTATGGCCCTGACCCTGATTTTTATACGTATCTCAATGTCTCGTTCTGAAAACGCCTATGTTGCACCGAATCTCGATAACTATAAGAAATAGAGGCTTATTGCATTCGCTTCAGCTCGGTGTTTTCTATATGGGGAGCTACATAAGTTGAAGAAAACCCGCTAGATTTTGAATGGTTGACAGAAAATGACATCCACCATCTATGATATGAGCCGCTTTCGTTTATCATTCGGGAGCTATTCCGGACTGTTCTTCTCGTGTTAGAATTGCCCGGAACAGCCTCTTAATAACAAACGAAAGCGGCGATAGTAGCAGTTATAATTTATAGTGCATCATGCATCAATCAAAGCAAATAAATGATTCGAAGAAAACGCGCTAGATTTTGCATGGTTGACGGAAAATGAGATCCCCCATCTATAGCCCTGATCCTGACGTTTATATGTATCCCTATGTATCGTTTTGAAAACGCATTGTATCTCGATAACTAATATCTGGTGTGGGCAGCACACAACTTTCCGAATTAATTAATTTATATTAAATCAAAATTTATGATATTTCGTTTCCCATTGTCTCACATACTATCACATTGTATAACATAAATAATACAATATAACATCGTCGCTGATTTACGCACATTTTCTTACATTTTCTAAGATTTCTCAAATTATCTCACTTTTTTCATATTTTTCATATTTTGTAACGCTTTCTCGCTTTCTCAGCCGATTTTCAATTTGGTGGCGATTCGGTTTTCACGGAATTTTGTTCACAGACATTCATACATACATTCATCCACTTACACATCAACAAAAACAGGTCTATTTTAACTATTTTAGTCATTAAACGTACAGAAAAGTGAAATTAGCAATTCTAAATTGTTCACATAACTGCCTTTACAGTAGTTTTTTATTTGGAAAATAATCGTATATTTCGAAAATATTAGTGAATATGTGACAATACCTTCCTTAAGCCCGTATGACATTATCTAGTTTCGTAAATCATTTTCGATGCAGACACAAACTACATATTGTCATACACACATGTAGAAAATAATATAGCGGCAGAATAATGATAAATTCACTTAACAATAACAACACCGTAATACACAATGTTAATTTTCCCTTTAGAAATAGTTATAGAGTTTAATATATGAAATCTTATATATAAAACGATATAGGAAACTAGATTATGTCATACGGGCTTTACACAGGAATGCTGTATTTGGACAGTAAACTAAACATTCAGATATACTAAAAAATTAATTAATTTTCTAAATGTTACTAGTAGTAAGTGTCTTCACCATGTGACATACAAAGGAGAAACAAATTTTACTAGTTTTTAGTATTTTTGCCTATAAATGTTAAAATTTATAGGGAAAAATGCTTAAAAACTAGTAAAATTTGTTTCTCCTTTATTTGTCACAAATGGGGACGACACTTAAGGTCGTTTTCTTAGCTCAAAAGTTAAGGTCGTTTTAGACAAGACAATTTCTTGACTCAAAAGTTAGTCAAGATGCGAGACAATCTAAATTGTCTCGTATAATATAGCAACTTATTTGAAATATTGAATTGAATGGTAGATCGAATGGAAAAATATAACGAGTTATATTTGTCAAGGATAAATTGTATGAGAGGAGGATATATGAATTCATTTCATGAACAACTTTTGAGCTAAAAAATTGTCTTGTCTAAAACGACCTTTAGTCAAGATGCGAGACAATCTAAATTGTCTCGTATCATACAGCAAATTATTTTAAATATTGAATTGGAAGGTAGAACGATTGGAAAAATATAACGCGTTCTATTTGTCAAGGATAAATTGTATGTCAGGAGGATATATGAATTCATTTCTTCAACAACTTTTGAGTTAAGAAATTGTCTTGTCTAAAACGACCTTTACACTAACATACGGCAGAAGGACCTGAAGGTCGATAGCAAGTTACAAATTGTAAAAAAATGTAATAACTTCTACTACGTTTTTCCACCACACTCCGTTATTTATTCCAATGCAAAGGGTTAATTAACTCCATATTTCATAGTAAACCGGTGCCGTAAAAGCGGCCTTTTGTAACGCCATATACACATCCCAAAATATTTTACTTATATACAATTGAATAACTCAAAATATTACATTACAAATACAAATAAAAGTTTTATTTTCCGTATGAACGATTTTCTCAAAATACATCACACTTTTTTTAATATAAAGTTTCTTTATTTTCTAAATATAAACAACAATAATTATGACAAAATTATTATTACTATAATTAATATATTATTACAATAAGGAGGAGGAAAAAAACATTTGGTAAAAATTTACTAATATATCTAATTAGTAAATTTTTTCAACTTTACTTTACTTTTACTTTTTTTCCTCCTCCTCCTTATTGTAATACATTGAGGTAATACCGCTTTCTAAAAACTTATTTATTTATATACGTATAAAACTTTTTTGTTGAGACGTAAAAATAACGTCCAAAACGATTGCATTTACCGCACAGCTTCCCATGAAACTAGAGCTTTACCGTAAATACAGTTATTATGTGATATATTTTGATGTAATTTTATACAATCTTTTTACTTTGTGTTATTTTTGCATTTTTTGTTTCGATTACAATTTACCAGTACCGGTCCGTTTAAATTTGTATTGTATTCATTAATATGATATGAGCCGCTTTCGTTTATCATTCGGGAGCTATTCAGAGCTGCTCTTCTTGTGTTAAGGTCGTTTTAGACAAGACAATTTCTTAGCTCAAAAGTTGTTCAAGAAATGAATTCATATATGCTCCTCCCATACAATTTGTCCGTGACAAATAGAACGCGTTATATTGGATTGTTAAGGCGTCTACTTTGTGATAATTCATTTTAAAGGATAAATAAAACGATTTTTTACTTTGTTTTTTTGGAGGAGCTCGAAAATGGCTAGAGCTTAGCCGAAACTAGTTGCAAAGTGTA
This sequence comes from Lordithon lunulatus, assembly GCA_963942505.1. NCBI lineage: Eukaryota > Metazoa > Arthropoda > Insecta > Coleoptera > Staphylinidae > Lordithon > Lordithon lunulatus. The sequence goes on from OZ012666.1 coordinate 67,138,462, forward strand.
ACTGAAGTGTGATAAAAAACAAAGTAAAAAATCGTTTTATTTATCCTTTAGAACGCGTTATATTTGTCCATTCGATCTACCATCCAATTCAATATTTTAAATAATTTGCTGTATGAACGAGACAATTTAGATTGTCTTGCATCTTGACTAACTTCCGAGTCAAGAAATTGTCTTGTATTAAACGACCTTTAGAATTGCCCGGAACAGCTCCTTAACAATAAACGAAAACGGCGATAGTACCATTAAAATTAGTAACAGTTATAATTCATAGTGCATCATGCATCAATCAAAGCAAATAAATGATTCGAAAGTTTACCTTGAAATTTCTGCATACCGCAGTTTCCATAAATGTCGTTCCTCGCGATAACAATGATAAAATCAGGTAAAATTCGGCGTTTGGGTTCTCAAATATAAAACAACAACTAATCTTGCACTTGTGTGTGGGACGATCTGGAATATCGGCGGTAAAAATGACTGCACTTTTGGTTTTGGCGGCTTCCAAATAAATTACGCGCCGCCACCACTTTCGGCCGCCTCCACGTAAATGATTGGGATCATTAATAAGTTTCTACGTGGAAAATGTGTATGCAAATGACTCCCACACGCGGCTATAACGAAACATGCATATGTAAGAAAATAAAGTTAATCAAATAAAAGCATCACAGGGAGATACTTTTAAAATACACATATAGTGATTCGATTCCGAAGGCAATAAAGACTATTTCATTGCATGTCACTACAGGCTTTCCCGGTAGGTGTCAAAACAGTCGGTCAGCGGTGAACCGAGGATGACCGGCGAATTTCGAAACGGCGGCCAGGCAAGTACTCGCCTGGCCGGCTACACGAACGCGGCGTGATCCTGTTCAAATGTATGTAGTATGCAGTTAAAACCAACGTGGTATATTTTAACTTAATATTTTTTATCACACCTGATTTTTTGGGTATGTACACGTCCGCTCACAGTTTGTTATTAACTTGTATTATATTCACACTAATCTTTCAGAGTTATCGCCGTACACGCGGGTTTCAATTGAGATTTTTATGAAAAAGTTTGGAAAACTTTTGGGTAACTTGTTGTTTGTGAGCGCACGTGTAGCGCGCGCGCAATGTTTTTCTGGTTTTGCTGTTTAATTTTGAGTTGCGGTGTGGTTGTGATTGCACTACTGCGTGGAGGCGGTCGAAAGTAATTAAAAACCGTAATTACAATAACTGATTGTAGCGTTCGTCAGCGACGCCGACGCTGTTCTGGCGCCGGGTCGAGCGCCGGTCGAGTAGTTAGCACGCCTGCCGCATTTGCATGGCGCTACCGGCCACCCCACCTTGGGAACTGCGATGGATGTACGTGCCACCCCCGCTGTAGAGCGAGAAGCGATTCCGCGTTTTACTTTTTAGATTTTTAGGGGGAGGATATGAGTAGAAAGGAGAACGATGTAGAAAAATGTAGTATTTACCATCACATTAGAGCGAAGGAGATAAGAATAATTGGAACAGAATGGGCCAGACTGAGATAGTGCTATCAAATTGGAGAATCTTTGCATTTAAAATGTATATGACGGACAAAGGAAATTCAAGCCGGGCCTCGGCTGCGAAAAAAGGAAAGATTAAAAACTGGGAGAGCGTAGGAATTGGAATTTTTAATGACGGAAGAGCAAACATCTGAGCTGCGCGTATATTCCCGAATTTATCATGAAGAACGCCGCTGGTGGATATTAAGAGCGCCAGAGAGAAATAGACTTACATTTCATTAAGGGTAGAGACGGAATGAAATTACATACCCCATAAGAGGGACTAAGACGAAGTGAGCGAGAGGAGCATCGAGCGGGGGCCGCAGCGCGACAAGGATACCCCAACAGCAGTAATTTGCTGGCGTTAGAAGGAGCGAGCAATATGCAAGTTAATTAATCGGTAAAGTAATGAGAATAAAGCGCATGCGTCTTCCCTCGCGCTGGGGGTGGCGGCCGGGGCCGGGGGTAGTCATCAACGCCAGCGCAGATTAGAAGTACAGTCCATGCAAAAAACGCGCACCCGCTTTTTTAATAATATCGCCCAAGGAAAGCAGCGGGGACGGTTTGATTGGCGGCGGGGCCGGGGGTCGCCTGCAGGATTCCGATCCCCGCCGTAGGACCATCACGGCCACGGCTGATTGACGCTATTCACCCGCTTAACGCCACTTTCCAAAGACCCGAGACTCTCTCTCTCCTCTCTTTCGAAAATCCTGCACTTTATTGTATTCGCGCTGATATGAATATCACCTCAACAACACACAATGACGCCGCCACCAGCAGGAAATCTTAGTTTACACACAATTACCGAATGCTCGCGACAGCGTAATTATTCAATCAGCCCCGGGGGAAAAATCGCAATTATCTAATAACTAATTATAATTATGTAATTAATTGGAGCCCACATTAACACACGAAATGTAGGCTCGCACCGGAAGCGCATGACGGTAGTAGCAGCATCATGCCACCAAAATACCACGGCTAGAGCATCATTAATTAAACTTAAATGCAATAAACACGGGCATGATTAAATAATTTATAAGTGTTAACTGCAGGCGGCGTGTTTTAAGCAAGCTAATTCATCAATTCAAGCTGAATATTTTCAAACTAATACAACACAGTATGTTGTTTTATTGTTATATTTCTCAAGAAATTATACTGTTATGCAAATCCCCATTAACAACAATACATACAACTACTCCCGGAACAATATTAATATTTCGTCATTTCTTCTTGCCACTTTAAGACAGCCTGTATCCAAAAAAAAGCAATTGCAAATTTCTCTTAAAAAAAAACATATAACTATACATCTTAGAGTGTCATTTTAAAACCACAAACTGCATCCTCATGTATTATACATTAGTTAATAATGCATGAGGATTGTTTTAAAATAACAAACTTAAAAATGCATATTGTATAGGTTTTGGAGAGATATTACTAATTTTTTTTAGATACATACTTCTTAAAGTGGAAATGAGAGCAGAAATTTCAATAAATAAATATGTTTTTAATAAATATATGTACATATACAATAAAAAGATCTAATAATCATCCCATTACAGTCTCAAAATATTAATATTCTGCAATTTGAGAGCAATCGGAATTATTCAGCATGTCTTGAATGCCATGAAAACCAGAGTAAACAATAATAGTATCAGAGTTTGCATTTATGAAGTTTGACAATTTTGATAAATCAATGAAATATGTTATTAATGCAAAACTGTATGTACTTGATACCCATATGAGGGTTGCTATTTCTTTATTGAGACTGAATAACAATAACAATGATTGGGGTGTAGAAACTTCTTTATTGTTGTACAACTTTCTCTCTAGAGAGAAAGTTTAACGCCATCTGGCGATACCACATCAATTAATAATGCACACGAGCTGAGCTACACTGACGATATCTAACAAGATCGAAATCTAAATATATAGAAGCTTCTGAATAATTTAGATCGTTCTGTAGTTAGGTCCTTGCAAAATAACTACTGATTCTGTAGGAAGAACATTAATATTTTAGGACTATAATTTTTTGCCGTAAAATAACCTGTCTAGGATAGCCAATCCCAATTTTCACTTAAAAATGAAGCATTCCGAATTTGTTGGTCATTCTAAAGTTTGGAGGTATTACAAAAATATTTTCTCAAATGTTCCTCATGATTTCTAAAATTATAAATTATCCCGTATTACGTCTCTTCTTCATAGCTGTATATATTTTCTGACTTGAAAACATGAAAATAACATCCAATTACTGCTTAAAATTCGCATTTTCAAAGGAATCATGAATCAAAAACCACATGCATTTTTTAACATTGTATAGACGAAAAAGCTTTTCGGGATACCGGCATTCATATTTTAGTAATTTGTAGCCGTTTTGGTTTATCATTCGAAAGCTGTTGCGAGCTGTTCTAAGGTAGCTAAGTGCAGCCCAGAACAGCTCCTGAACGATAAACATAAGTGCTTTTTATTATCTATTTACTTTATTTTTGGTATTTCCCATACTCTTCAATCTCAGGTATACTATAATACGAAAATAACTTATCTTTTAAAATATGAATTTCAAAATATATAAGGTAAATTATGTTCGTGTATACCTGAGACTGAAGAGTATGGGAAGTACCAAAAATAAAGGTACTTCTACTGGTAATTTGTTTTATCATTTAATTTATTTTCATATTTCTCATGCAGAAGGTCTGCATAGGAAATAGTTACCTAATAATAATTAATGTCTATAATCTCTATAAAATAGTTTGTATAGCAAAAAGGGACACTAATTTAAAATGATCAATATCATTCATCATAATGAATTTTGTATTAGTAACTGTCCATTGGCCTTCGGTTCCTTCTACTAAGTAATTAATATTTTGATTATTTTTTAATTTATCTATGCTTTGCCGATGTGTTTCCGCTTCTTGATATTTCTACAATGCGTCATATTAGTAAAATTCACTATTATTAATTAAATAACTTAGGTAGAGTATATTTTAATATTTGAAGGCATTTTTCTATTTAGAGTTTGTTGAGAAATTGAAAACTGCCGTAGAAGGAAACTATGCAGATTGTTTTCAGATAGTAGATGCACACAATAATTGTTAAAATACACAATTAAATATATCAAGATAATTAATAGTGATTATTAGAAGATGCATGTGCATTATCCTGCAGGATTCCCGAAATTGTATAATTGGGGTATTTTTATACAATTTCGGGAATCCTGCAGGATAATGCACATGCATCTTCTAATAATCACTATTAATTATCTCGATATATTTAATTGTGTTATAGTTTCTCTGATTCGGTAATATGAGTAAAAATATACAAAAAAGTCGTGAAGAAAAATTAAATCATTGCTGATAATAATAATAATGCACATACAAGATACTATTAATTATCCCTATAAATTTCAATTTAAAGATGCTATAGTTTGCCAGATTCTAGAATGAGAGTAAACATATAACAAAAATGTCGTGATGTAAAATAAAATCATTGCTGATAATAATAATAATGCACATGCAAGATGCCATTAATTATATCAATAATCTTCAATTTATTAGTGCTATACTTTCCCTGATTCTACAATGAGAGTTATTCAGAGTCGATATATTTAATTGTGTTATAGTTTCTCTGATACAGCAATGTGAGTAAACATATACAAAAAAGTCGTGAAGAAAAATTAAATCATTGCTGATAATAATAATAATGCACATACAAGATACTATTAATTATCTCAATAAATTTCAATTTAAGTATGCTATAGTTTCCCTGATTCTACAATGAGAGTTAACATATACCAAAAATGTCGTGAAGAAAAATAAAATCATTCCTTATAATAATAATAATGCACATGCAAGATACTATTAATAATATCAATAATCTTCAATTTAATTGTGGTATAGTTTCCCTGATTCTACAATGAGTGTTATTCAGAGTCGATATATTTAATTGTGTTATAGTTTCTCTGATACAGCAATGTGAGTAAAAATATACAAAAAAGTCGTGAAGAAAAATGAAATCATTGCTGATAATAATAATAATGCACATACAAGATACTATTAATTATCTCAATAAATTTCAATTTAAGTATGCTATAGTTTCCCTGATTCTACAATGATTGTTATTCAGAGTCCATATATTTAATTGTGTTATAGTTTCTCTGATACAGCAATGTGAGTAAACATATACAAAAAAGTTGTGAAAAATAAAATCATTGCAAATATTTCCATACAATCTCTATCAATTATTGTATTTCGCTATACTTCAATTTAATTGTGCAATAGTTTCCCCGATTCAGCAGTGAGAGCGTGAGAATGGCAATATTTATTATTTCAGAATATCAACCACCAACTAAAACGCAGCAGGAATAGCCGCTATATTAGGTTATGTTGTTTATATTTGTCACATGTAATGGTCTCCTATATAAAGGCAGTGATTTACTCTCGAAATAGACAACATATAATACTCACAAACGTGCAATTGAGTACCGTACGACTCTTCATAATGTCCTTATATCAACTGTCGATTCACACTTTCAAAAAAAAAATAATAGAACATAAACAACTTTCAAAATAAAAATTTAAAAACTGCACATCACTAGTGTTTTGTTTATGTTTTTGGTCGCGGTTTTCACTTTTTATCACGGTTATCGAGAGAGGGGGCGGTGGGTGGTTTGTGCGGCGATGGGCACGTGTCACTGAAAAATCGTTAAACAAACAAAGTTCTGTTTATGTGGAAAGGACGACGGAGCGCGTTTGTAATCCTGCTGCGGCCGCGTGTTGTAACCGTCCTGTATCCATGACAAGCGGAGATGCTCTGGCCAGTGCACTGCTGACCAGCAGGAGAGGGTGGGGGCGTAATTACGTAGAGGGGAACATTTGCGCTAACAATGTGGTTAACATATTGGCTGATAACAATGTTGGTGGGTTTGCTTGTGTTAATGTTGGATTTAAATACTCTAGTCTCTAAAGTTAAAAATTTAAATAATCCTGTAGAATTTAAAAATGATTCAATGATTTTTTTTTTTTTTGGTAATTAACTTTTATTACGTTTTTGTAAGTTGAGTTGTAGCTTAATTAAAACTATACTAGTAGCTTACTTATTTACTTGCTTATTTACAAGTAGTACAAAGGATTGCCAAATGCTAAACAGTGCTGGAAAAGCCTCACGGTTGATAGCCTAAAAAGATAGAAGCCTTTTTATTTCTTTTTGTGGTTTATTTCTTGTGGCCGGCAGGAAAATAAGTTTAGGGTTCCAAAATATGTAAATTCCTAGCATCAGGGCCGGGATGCTAGGAACTAAACTAGAAATGCCGAAGTAATTGAGATACTAAAAATGCAGTATCTACTGGGAAAAACAGTCCGAAATAACGACAGATAACAAATTACTGATATATAACAAAATATTAAAACTCATCCGGACCTACTGTGCTGTGCCAATAGAACAACTATCCAAATAATGCTGACGTTTCAAAATAAAATAATAAGGGATATAGTCAATGCTCTCTGGTATACTTGAAATAGTAACATCCAACAAGAGCTAGGTATAATGATGGCAAAAGATGAGATAAAGAATACACTATACCAACTAGAAGTAGTTGGTATAGTGTAAAAGCAGTATAAAGTGAAGAGTGTACGGGACTATACCAACTGCTTCTAGTTGGTATAGTGTACAAGCAATGTAAAGTGAAGAGTGTACGGGATGACCAATGGAAACTTTTATAAACACAAGTTTAGAATTTAATAGTAGATAAATTGTTCGTTCGTCCTTAGACTAGTCACTATTCAATTTTGTTTTTGTAAAACATTAATGGATAAAAACAAGTTCGATCTTTTCTCTATTTTGTCCAAGTATTAAATGTAACACAGCTTCAGAATCATCAGCTTAAGATTCTGAAGTTGAAGTTGAAATGTTTATGATGAAATATTCTCCAAAATACATATATGTGTGATACCCCAAAATCGCAATTTTCTGAAGTTTTGCCCATAAAGGCATACACATAAATTTAGCGTTATTCTATAATGTTTTTATTCTTTATTTTCGTTGCATTGCTCCAAATCTAAAGTTTGTAAGCCTGAATGATTATACATTGTTTCTTGCTACATTACCACTGCCATGCGAATGACCCCCAATCAAGTTGATTATAGAAAATGAAGGATTATAATTTTGAGATACCTATTTTTAAGCGACCTTTTGGTGTAGCTGTGTGATATATTAATTTATCAAATGTATGTGTTGTAGTTGTTTTGTTATATCGGTGCAGTAATAGTGATTTTTTGATATATAGAAGGGAATTAGAACACTCAAACGTTTTTCCGACATATGAAACATCACATGATGTTTCTAACATTCCTTCTATATATCAAAAAATCACTATTACTGCACCGATATAACAAAAGAAAGACACCACATACATTTGATAAATATTTCACACAGCCACACCAAAATATGATAATAATAAACCCTTTCTACTATTAAACCCCCATTATGCTGCCCTTAGAAAAAAGTCGCATCACCAACTAGCAATGTAAATATTAAAGGGTCAGCCTCGTAACACTCGGGTCAAGGATATACACTGCGTGAACGCTTGCTCCTTTTTTTTTCGTCTCTCGCTCCTTGGGGTGACAAAAACGGGTTATTCGAATGCAATCGCATTTTAATTGTTGATGACGTGATGCGGAGCAGTTTGTTCCCGCACGGGACAATTTCAATCCGCTATTTGGGGCTTGATGGAGTGCGGTTTTCATCTTCCCGGCAATTTTAAGTCACGCAACTGCTTTCAATATATACGGAATTCGGCAAAACGAATTTCACTCCCTCAAACTATAGCGATGGCTATGGGTTGTATTAGGTATATATACCCTGCCAGCGGGCTCGTAATAAGAATCCATAACACCTGGAAGTATTAATCAGAGTGAAGGGGGAGATGTGACAATGAGGTCCTATGTATACAGTGTCTGTAAATGTATTCTCATCTCAATGCCATCTAGTACTAAATGCTGTCACTATAAACTGAATTATTTATATGATTCTGGTAAATTAAAATACAATATCAAGTATAGTATTGTTGAGTTTATTGTAAAATATGTATATAGTCGAACAATTTAGAAGCAAAAGTTTTGTAGTAGTAATGTGTACTCAAAATAAAAAATAGCGTTTGATTGCTGCACCACCCCAAACGATTAGAAAACTTTGCCTTCTAAATTGATCCACTTTACATACACAGCAAAATAATCTCAATTTATATAAATATATATATATATATATATATATATATATATATATATATATATATTTATTTATTTATTTATCAGGTGAAATTCCCGGTCTTTCAACGGGGGTTGATTTTAATTACCCTCACTAATAGGTTTTCAGTGATTTTTTAAAAATTGCAGCTTAATATTTTCAATCCTATTTGCGTCACTATTATGAATGTATAATGCAAGACCATAATATAGACCATTTCTACTATATCTAAACACTTAATAATTAAAGCAATTAGTAAATATGGAAATTTGAATCTGCGACCCCCACTTTTTGAATTCACATCACAAAATACATAAATGACGGTTCTGTCGGCTTCAAAACATGGTCTTCGTTTTATATTATAGGGATTATAGCATGAATTCTATTATTGTATTGAGCGTTTATAATATTTATGGCGTATTTTGACTATTTCTAACTAAATGTGGGTTTATATTGACATAAAATATAAAATAATATATTAATTTTGTGAGTGTTTTTCCATACTATCGTTTAATGAGCAATTGAAGTCGTAATTTCAAGTGACTTGAACTCTTCACGACACAGTTTTCTGCAATATTCTATGATTCAATAAATATAAAAAATGTTAAATTAAGTCTTGATTAATTCAAATTTAAACTTTTATTTTATTTTAACTCTTCTCTGGTATGAAGATATTGTCATCTAAAACTTACACCAGCGATTCGGAATCCACTTTAAACTGTAGATTGACCTGTAGTGTCAATAGCCAGTACTATAGGCAGAGAAGAGACCAATATGCCTGCAGTGGCGTGAAAGAGGTGGATATAGATATGAATATTAGTTTTTGGGGGTTTTGAACATGAAATTAACAATCTTTGATTAGCTTTCTTCGCGGTTTATTTACAGTTATGATAATTTTGTAGTTTGCAGACCACCGCTTTATGCACCACATTATATCCTTCCTCCTCTTATAGCTATTGATAAGAGGAGGAAGGATAGAAATCGCATGGTTGGTCCTGAAACAACCACATTCCCCAATTTTGTTGGCTAATGGATAACATGATTCTTATAGTTGTTCAAACAATGGAATACTTCTGTATCCATATAAACGTAGTAGTTCCAGCTCAGTGGCCTAGTGGTTAGAGGTGTCGTCGGTCTCGTACTGAGCATTGGGGAGCCGAGAGTTCGATCCTCAGTGGGGCGAATCACCTTTCACAGTTTTTCAGAGGTTTTCTGTGACGACGAGACCCACGACACCTAACCACTCGACCACTGAGCTGGATTGAATATAATATTATTGCCAACTGCTTCAATGACACTGTACTCTAGTATAGTCATTACCAACTACATTAATGACAGCTTGGTTTCTAATACAACCATAGCCAACTGTATTAATGATAGCTTCATACAGCCTGCTTGATTGGCTGAAAAACTGTTTGCCAATCGTGTACAGAGAATATTACTTTCTGCAACTAGTAGAACCTTATTTCTTGGGTAATTTACATTCGTTCAAAACTTAAGGTAAATACCGGGTGTTTAAACTCCTCTGATCTTCTCAGAAAAACCTTACGGCCCTATAAAGATAGAAGTTTTGTTATAATCATTTCGATTTTGACTACCAACAACTAAATATACCAACAGATGGCAGCCATATTGAATTCCTGCCGCAACCAGCAAATTGACTAGTTTTTTTTTAATCTTCTTGTAGTATATAGTCGTATTTAGTATGAAAATGTCCTCAATTTAACATAAATAACTATTAATTGCATTTTTTTGTTCTGTTCAGCAGGATTGTCTCTCCGCCGGGCAGCCGCATAACGTCGGCGTCCGCTCGCAGTCCTGCCGCTGTAGATATGAATTGTACAGTCCTGGCAGAGTGCAGAGGAACGCGGTTGCGAGATGAGGATGCTGTAAAGTGGGGAGCATTTGCATACCGGTAGGTGACAACTCGCGGGGGGCGTGGCGCGTTCGCCCAATGGCAGCAACTTCACGCGGGTATTGTTGAACCTGCATGGTTCCTGCGAACCTGCGGGTTCTGCCACCCACACACAGACACATACACATATAGAGAGAGCCGATTGTCTTACACTTACGATTCCTGCATATACACATTGAGTCTATTATAATGTGATAACTAGAGGACGGCGGGACGGGGTGGGGCGCGCGCCGCGCGTATCAGCAGGAATTGATTTTATTTTACATAATGTACATGCTGCGGACTGGTAAACTCGAAACAATAACGCGTGCATGCATTATATTAATTATATACGCCGAACAATGGATAATTAAGGCGATGGCTGGCTGTGTATATATGTGTGTGTGCGAGAGTGCAGGTGTGTTCTGAATAAATACGAAGCGTGCCGGGGGCGAGGTGATTGATTTACGTTCGTCAAACGGTTTTTTTGAATGAACTTTAGAAATGTCTGTCGCGGAAAATTCGCACAGGCCGCAATATATTCCACGCCAGACGTAATTCAGGCACAAATTGGGCTGTGGCAAAAAATATATTCCATAAAGGCAATATTATATATCACTTACGTTTGCAACAATGTGAATATTTATTCATAATTCAATATATCACAACTTATATAGATTAATATACAATTGAACAATTAGTAGCACTTAAACTTAACTTAAATAATGTTATTAATCTTTAAAATTGATTCATGTAGAAATTCTAGCTCTAAGTTACCTTCAATTTCCCACAACTTTGATTTTTGTATTCGTTCTCTTCTTCAAAGTACCGATTCCATTTATGTTTTGATTATGTAAGTATGCAGTATAGATAAATCGACGTTCCACTATAATTTAAAAAAAAAAACTTAAATTTCTATGTTTTTATAGAAATTTCAGTATTTTTTTATTATAGTGGAACGTCGATTTATCTATACTGCATACTTACATACTCAAAACATAAATTGAACCGGTAGTTTAAAGAAGGGAACGAATACAAAAATCAAATTTGTGGGAAATTGAAGGTAACTTAAAACTAGAATTTCTACATGAATCAATTTTAAAGATTAATAACATTATTTAAGTTTGCTAACCCTATCCTGTTGTTGTATTGGCTAAATATATTATAGGTTGTTGTGATTAATTATCATTATTGAACATAATTATTTTGGCACTTGTTTTCTTCTTCAAACTACCGATTCAATTTATATCTTAATTTTTTAAACATGTCTCTACACACCTTTATTTGAAACATATATAAGTGTGAATCCACCTCTTAGCAATCTACATATCTAGATTTCGATCTTATTAGATCTCATCAGTGTAGCTCAGCTAGTGAGGATGAATTCACACAATATCTCGAGTGGTTATATACAAACATAGTACAACTAACCCCCTAGGAGGAACGTTAAACGTCATCTTGGTGTGCATTGCTAATTAATGTGGTGCCGCCAGATGGCGTTTAACTTTCCTCCTAGGGGGTTAGTTAGGTAGTACAACCTTTATTTGAAATTTTACATATTACTGGTACTTGAGCAAAAGGGCTTAAGTCAGGAAATGTAAAGTTTACAAGTCGTTTGTATCAATAGATTAAACAGAATTTTTTAGTTAAAAAGACATAAAAACCTTATTTTCGTAAAAATTATGACTTAATAATGGACGGACCTTGTAACCAATAAAGAGATCATGCGCAGAATGCTTAAAGAAAACGAACTACTTATGACCATTAAATACACAAGCTCGAGTCCTTATTACCAGAGGAGAGAGACATTCTAGTCTCTAAATTATTATGCAAGGGAAGATACAGCGAAAAAACGTAGAGCGAATTAGAATCCGTCAATTGTATGGAAAAACATCAACGGAACTCTTCTAAGCTACAACTTCGAAAATCTGAAATGCACTGATGATTGCTAACCTCTGATAGGAGCACTTTAAGAAGAATAATGTTCATGATAATCTATAGAAAACTTAAATTAGAAAATAAACACATACAGTCTAACAATCTACTGTTTCTAACATCCCAAAAATTGCTCCTGTATAGTTTAGCAACTTCACGTGTGATTCGCAGTTTGTCCAATACTTGGACTCGACTATTGTTCATAATCCAGCTAGCTACTTGAATAAATACAGCAGAAGAAAGCTCTAGTTACTTCTGTTATATTTATTCAAGTAGCTAGTTAGATTATGAACAATAGTCGAGTCCAAGTGTTGGACACGCTGTGAATCACAAGTTGTGTGCAGTTATTTGAAAATACAATATAAAGTAAAAATAATAATATCTGTAATAATTCTTTAGAAGTAGCTTTTATAGCAAGAAAAAAGTAGTTAAGAAGAAAAATGTATTGGAAACTGTCGTATAGACAGTATTAAGACTGATTTTCAAGTTTATCGATATTTCTCCAATCTATTCCAGTATCTTGAATAATTATAATCTATAATAATAAATGTATACGAGGGTGGTATATTTCTGTATTGAGAATGAATAACAAGAACAATGAGTGGGGTGTTAAATTTTTTTATAGTTTTTCAAAATACTCATCTTTAAGGTCTAAACATGTTTCAATTCGATTAAATCAATTGGCATAGAGTGTTGGAAACTGCTGTATAGACAGTGTTGAGACTGCTTTTCAAGTTTATCGATATTTCTTCAGTCTATTCCAGCATTTTGAATAATTATAATCTATAATAATAATAAGTTTATACGAGGGTGGTATATTTCTATATTGAGAATGAATAACAAGAACAATGAGTGGGATGTTAAATTTTTTTATAGTTTTTCAAAATACTCATCTTTAAGGTCTAAATATGTTTGCATTCGATTCAATCAATTGGCATAGAGTGTTGGAAACCGCCGTATAGACAGTATTGAGACTGCCTTTCAAGTTTATCGATATTTCTCCAATCTATTCCAGCATCTTGAATAATTATAATCCATAATAATAAGTTGATACGAGGGTAGTAGTATATTTCTGTATTGAGAATGAATAACAAAAACAATGAGTGGGGTGTTACACTTTTTTATTGTTTTTCAAAATACTCATCTTTAAGGTCTAAACATGTTTGCATTCGATTAAATCAATTGGCATAGAGTGTTGGAAACTGCTGTATAGACAGTATTGAGACTGCTTTTCAAGTTTATCGATATTTCGATGTTGTCCTGTGTGAATCTTCCTTTCCTAAAACCACATTGCGATTCTTCTAGTGTCTGTTCTATTCTTGCAAGAGAATACTCTTGTTTATTGTCTTTTCTAATATTTTTATCCCTATACTTATTAGTGTTATGCCTCTATAATTCGGGAAATTCGACTTATCCCCTTTCTTGTGTATCGGTACGATTAGTGCTGTTTGCGAGTCTTTTGGTATGATATTTGTGCTCCATATGTTGTTCAGAAGTTTCCGTAGTTTTTGTTTACCTACCGGGCCCAGGTGCTTGATCATTTCCGCTGTAATCTGGTCTTGTCCTGGTGATTTTCCTATTTTTAATTCCCTAATTATTTCTTGTAGTTCTTGTTCCTTGATACTATCTGTATCTGTTTCTGTATTGTTCTTGTCTCTAATTCTTATCTTTTCTTCTTTGTCGTTATTTGAGGTTAGTAATTCATCAAAATATTCTTTCCATCCTTCTAGTATTTCTTCGTTTTCCCTCAGCATTCTTCTTTGTATAATAAAGTAAAGAATTGCATCAAATTAAATCTTTGTTCATACTAATTTTGTTCAGTCGTATCATATTTTTCTAGCTATCATACGTTTATTATTTATGAACGTACGGCATACAAGAAAGCAAGAAAATAGTGAATTTGTTATACTTACTTAAGGTCGTTTTAGACAAGACAATTTCTTAGCTCAAAAGTTGTTCAAGAAATGAATTCATATATCCTCCTCCCATACAATTTGTCCTTTACAAATAGAACGCGTTATATGTTGCCATTCGATCTACCATCCATTTCAATATTTAAAATAATTTGCTGTATGATAGGAGACAATTTAGATTGTCTCGTATCTTGACTAACTTTTGAGTCAAGAAATTGTCTTGTCTAAAACGACCTATAGCAATAGTTATTTTGTAAATTACAAATTATTTCCGGTGTGATTTGCAGCAGTTTGAATCTATATTTTGTAATTTATTTTAAATCCAAAAAATTTTCTTCCCGTAATTCTACAAACAAACTTATATATAAATACTCACACTTGTTATTTTGTAAATTACAAATTGTTTCCGTTGTGATCTGAAGCACTTTTTTGTTCGCATTAATCGATGTTTTGTAAATAATAGCACATAGATCAAAAAAACTGTAACTAAATTTGTCTGCCTGTATTTCTTCTATAAATTACTAATTGTTTCTATTGTGATCTGCAGCAGTTTTCATCTCTATTCATTCTAATTTTGTTTAGTCGTGTACTATTTTTGTAGCTATCATTCGTTTATAATTGATAAAAGTACGGCATATAAGAAAGCAAGAAAATAATGAATCTGTTATAATTACTCTGAATTGTGATTTTGTAAATTACAAATTATTTCCTTTGTGATCTGCAGCAGTTTGAATCTAAATTTTGTAATTTATATTAAATCCAAAAACTTAACTAAACTTTTCTACAAACAAACTTATCTCTATTATCGCATATCTCTGGAAAATAATAGCTCAGACAAATATATAATTTAATAGCGCACAAATAAATCCATATTAAAAACACCATCTTTGTTCCAGCATGGCATTCCAATATTGTAATGAAACTGGGAGGGTGAAAGACACATATATGCAGTAAAAATACATATGTAAGAAAGATATAAGAATATAAGAGGCACGCTCTCTCAAGTGGGTCTGGGTTAATGCTTCTTCCATATTCTCATGTATGTGACTTTATGGTTTTACGAGGTTACTTTTATTTCAATGTCAATTCAATCTCTCTCCACTTTATTGTAGCGCGCCGTAAACGCGAACCTTGATTTAATTAAACGCGAATTAATATAATTCCGAATAGTAGCGTAACATAAATGGCGCCGATAAATAATTCCAACAACTTAATCGACCTACATTCCATTCTGTGTTTGCGCTAAAAAAAAATACATATAGGAGCAATATTTGTTCTTGCAATTACGTATTTGCATTTATTTTATAAATGCAGGACAATTTGCATAGCGTATGCGCTTGAAATTCGAATTAATCCCCCCAAATTCCTCGTATTCATCAATATGCGCGGGGATTCTTTGCCGCGAATGACATGATTTTTTCCCACAGTTTGGCTACCTGTGGTGGTTGATTGTAAGTGTGCGCACATTAGTTAGCTTTTCGGACATTTGGTAGCCGGCATTATTCATCATTTGACCAAAACAACAATCGGCCAAGTCACGCCACGCACACAGAGGGCATTTGGGTGGATTGGGGTGACTGTTTACTACGCGGCTGGCCCTCTGCGTGGACCTACCCCAACTTTGTCATCATCGACAATGACCGCTTACCTGCGCGTGAAACAGTTTTGTTACCAAAAATGGATTAGTTTCAAGCGCGTAATTTGTGATTTCCTCTCATAGTTGATCGCCGTTGCTAAAGGCGACGTGCACACCCCGATTGGTGCTGTTTGATTGATCTCTTGCGATGTTTGAAAGATGCTGGAGTTTGTATAAGCATTTACCGCAACATTTATTTCCAACGATCTAGTGAGATATTTTGAAAAGATGAAAATATTTCATATTTATTGAAATATTGAAAATGTCATCTGTTGAAAATAAAAATCATCGTTTTAGAACCCAGACATAATCTTAATGATTTAAACGGTGCTCTGGAATTATTTATATTGCGTTCTAGTGGCTTTATTGTTAAGAATAATATCAGAAAACCTCTGAAAAACTGTGATTCGCTAAATTTTGCCCACAACAAGATTTGAATAATTAATGCAAATCGTAATTTGAGTTCATTCAATGATGGAATTGTATGTAGTACCAAACTGTTGGTTGGCCTATATTCTGATGTGAATTTCATATCACTGTTAAATAAACATGTTGTATTATATACATGTTAAAAGAATAAAATATCCTTAATATTGCTAAAATACGGGTTATTATTGTAAAAAATTAATGTCTATTATTGCAAGTATTCAGCTTGGAAGTGCCAAAAATAAATCAAATTAAGATTGAAATAGTCTGTAAATTGTTTATTAACTAAAGCAAACAACAATTTATCTGTTCAAAGTAAAATGAATGGATTAACAAGAAAACATAAATAAAGAATGAAAAGAGAAGAATAAAAAGCTAACAGTTATAAACCATCTAATTGTATAAGTCGTCCTTGGTGGAATTTGACTGCGTTCCAAATGAAAAGCCGTAATAATAAATAAAAACGCGTATACACATTTATATTAATAGAATTAACGTAATTAGATCATCGTTATTAAAAAAAAGACCTCCACGGCGCACGATAATTGATTTGTGGCTTTCATTATGCGCAGTCGGTCTAATTTATGCATTAGATTTACGCTCTGGTAAAAATAAGTTTATACATTTTACGCTGTAAAATATATTATTTGGCACTAACTCAAAACGTGTAATGTGTTCCACCTCTCAACAAACAAAATAATAATGTAACATCTACAGCTGCAAGATAATTATGAATAATTTTAACTGTAAAATTAATAAATTGGTGTGAGAGGGTGGCGCTATATTTACGAGTGTATTTATAACGTTCGCAACCTCGCCAATTAAGTAGCTGGATAAAACTTGAATCACGCACTAATTCGGCTTATTATTTATTATTGCGCGGTAATAAAAGGTTGACCATTATATGTAAAACAAGGCGCGATTTCCACGCACGATATGAAAATTTAAAAAGGCCTTTATTTATTTTTGTTTTATTGTGTCTCGGATTGGGGGTAACAACGGGCGCGTGATTAGCATTTAATAGGCCGAATTAAAATTGAAGTTGTTATTAAATAAAATCACACCCCGCCACAATCACACATACAAAACCCTAATTTACATGCATAATAACTAAAAATGCCATACATTAGTGCGATAGAAATCTACATGGAATATCGGAAAGCTTTAATAGCAGTTGCTCAGCTCACTTTTTGTTACGTCTCCGTAACCCCTTTAAATACACCACCGCGTTCGTTACACATGGCGCTTACATAATAAATACGTCGCTGCATTAAATATTTACTCGCGTATTGTCAACGAATCGTTGTTTTTGTAATTATTTATAGGCGTAATCCGGCGCTGGAAATATCTTCATTAGCACTTCCATGAAAGCGATTGCCACGCTTCGCAATTAAATATAGAACATTCTGAATATTAAATTTATACCGCGGGTTGTTATTCTCTTTCCGTATAATTTAATGCTCGTCATTTATAATGATTTTAATTCTAAAATTATAATAATTACGCTGTGTTTATTTAGTTACAAAACAACAGTTTATTAATATACAGGTGCCAAAGTTATTATCTAAAATTGTATGGCACTGAAACACAATTTTTTTTTTTGAAACAATTTCCAGGTACTAATGGAATGTATACGTACTTTTAACGATTAAGAAATTATTTTATTATTACTGTCTACACGTATTTCCCAACAATTTTCTCCCTAAATGTATATAGTTATAACGCTACTCCTATACAATTGCTAATAAAATATCTATTGATATTCGGTGAGGTTTAGTTTAATCACAAATTCATATACCTATTGTGACACCAATTTGAGACATACAAACAAGCCAGAGAGCACTTGTGTCAGTATTACTAGCAAACATCAAAAACACATGATTTTTTGAGTTGTGTCGCTTTAGAAATACTAGTGCGATATAAAGACAATTTAATTATTAATTGCTTGAATTATTATGGCGCTCCTATAAAAGATTGACTATATATTAACATTCTTTATTGGGCTAATGACCCTTTCCGGATCTTACACACTCTACATTAATCCAAAGGTATAAATCTTCTAAGATATACTATTATATGTAATTGTTACTAATAACAAGTGCTTTGGCATATGCAAGCAAGTCACAGCACTGTTAAACTTTGCAATTGCTTAAATTTACATCACTGTAAATATCGCATAAATTCCCCGCACAAACAAATTTGTCGTACAAATAAAATTGAGCGACCGCAATGTGTATTAGCTTGTTAATATATGTAAGTTTGCATCTTCATAAAAGCTAGTGGTGAATTTTTATGGACTGTTTGAGAAAAACAGGCATAAAATGTTATAAAATAATACTGTACCATCAGCACATGTAGTTCGTAAAATAATAAAGTAATCTCAAATATGCATTAATCTATAAGTAATATAGAAAGTCCTGAAGGGCCACAAACGCACTAAAACATTTTTTTAAACTCATACTATAAATAAAACAATTTTTACTTTATAAAACATATATAAGTGTGAACCCACCTCTTAGCAATCTACATATCTAGATTTCGATCTTATTAGATCTCGTCAGTGTAGCTCAGCTAGTGAGGATGAATTCACACAATATCTCGAGTGGTTATATACAAAAATCTTACAACTAACCCTCTAAGAGAAAAGTTAAACGCCATCTGGCGGCACCACATGTTTTATATCATTGGCCTTGTGCTGATATCTCAAGCACTATGTTGGAATATTATTCCATAGAGGGCACTACCCGGTGATCCTGATGGCATGAGCATGTTGACGATTATTACCATATGGATGTGCATTGCTAATTGATGTGGTGCCGCCAGATGGCGTTTAAGTTTCCTCTTAGGGGGTTAGTTGTAACATTTAAGATTTTTACTTTGTTTTTTACTTTCATAATACTTCACTGATATAGAAGGTATTGTTTTACCGAAAACATCTTCACGTTTTCTAACTAAGATTGTCGAAATATTTTATCATTACAATTTACAAGTAGTTTCGGCTAAGCTACAGCTCCTCCGATGATGGCCATACTATTAATTTTTATTAAATTACATGTATTATTTAATTCTCTATGAACTTTTAAAGTAAATTTGAGTTTATGCTGAAATAAAATAAGGAATCAAATTCTGAATGGATGAAATAAGTGAAGATTATTATTTCGTGGGCATATATTCTCCATAATAACCTTTACTTTCATCTGTATTTCTTCAAAACTTTTACTGGAAAAGTAAAAAGATTTAAATAAAAAGTTAAAGAATTATTCATAATACATGTAATTTAATAATAACTACTTTTATGAGCTTAGGAATGTAAAACACTTGTTGTTGTTTAAACTATATTGTATTAAATAGCAACATATTCTTCCCAGGCCATAAAGAGGTAGTCTCAGAGGTGACAATCTGATGAAGCTCTGAAGCAAGATCGAAATATCGATATAATGAGAAGAGGTTTCTTGTAGCACTAACCTATGTATATATGTAGTATATATATATATATATATATATATATATATATATATATATATATATATATTTGTATTCGGTAGCGGGTAGGCACTTCTTTTCGAACCCGGAGAAGAACAGGCCTACTTCAGGGATGCGCCCCTGCCCACGCGAGCCATGGTTCTCCCATCTTTTTTCATTGCACCGGGGGGAACCACGTCCCTACATTCAATCCTTCTGATTTATACCTATCTTTCCTACATCTTAAAGCTCCTACCCATCTTCCAACCTGCCTAGTCAGCGTAGAGTATTATGACATAACACCTTAATATGACGAATCCGAAAACAAGAGTAAGAAGACCCCAGGTGGGTGTAGCAAGTGTAAGGATTCTAGGGGATACATGATTCGTTTTCATCATCGTCTAAAACCAAAACCAACCAAAAAACCGACAGTTAGAAATTCAGTATCAGTATTTTCATGCTACAGAACAAACAAATTCAGTAATAACAACAGAGTTGTTACTAATTTTAATTTACTTAAAGCCCCCAAACTTAAAAGTGCACAATAAGGACTAATTAAAATTATAACTGTTTTTCTCTAATATTATATAACTATAATGCTATATGCCCTACTGAATTTAGTGTGCTTTCAATTAATCCTGTATAGCTTTTTTGATATTTGAATTATTAAAGATAAAACAATTGTTATTACAGTTTTAAAATTGTCTTCAAAGAATATTTGTTTTATACATCATTAATAATAATTGTACGTATAATTTAATTCTGATTGGATTTGATTTTGTGGCATAATTAAAGGCAAAACAATTGTTATTACAGTTTTAAAATTGTCTTCAAAGAATATTTGTTTTATACATCATTAATAATAATTGTACGTATAATTTAATTCTGATTGGATTTGATTTTGTGGCATAATTAAAGGCATGTTTAAGCAGTGCAAAAAAAATAGTGTGACAAACACACAGTAATTTCTCGATGCAAAGTAGTTTTAGTAACCGCATGTTGCTGTTGATGCACTAACATGTCGAATACTTTTTGCCAGTAAAACGTTGTTTTATGCGGAGTTGAGTGTGCATGTGTTGGGAAGGATTATATTCATGTAAATTGTATATTTGTGGGCAACACAGCATGTCTTGTTGTGGTGTTATTTGCTTAATAAACGCCGTTTTAGGTTTATATCATGTTGTTCTTAGCTGAAAGATAATAGATAGATACATTATGTAGGCTAGAAGGATTAAAATATGTTTTAAATTGAATTATACTCAAATAATTATTTAATTAATATTGATGTACATCGGAGGTAGGGACGATTTGTAAATCGTCCTCGATTTGGCAGGACAATTCTCCTTTTGTCCTCACTTCCTCTGTCTAAAACATCCTCGATTTTCTTATTAATTATTATTTATTTCGTATTTGGACTATTTGGTATATGAGAATTAATTATATAATAATTTATTATTTATTATATAATAATTATATAATCTATGCTTTTTAATATGTTGGTGGAATTAAAAAAATCCTCCTCGTTGAATGGATAAATTTAAAGACTAAAAACTGTGTTTTCTATTCAATTGAGATCTTGCGTTAATTTTGGTACACCCTTTATAATTGTAATGTGGCAGAAAGGCATTTGTCCAATAGGCTTAATAAAGCTGCCTAGTGCTTGTTCAAAATTACATTTTTGGCGAATGAAATTTTCAAAGCGTTGTATTTCAAATGAGATAAAACAGGGGTTATCTCATTTGAAACACAACGCTTTGAAAATTTCATTCGCCAAAAATGTAATTTCCTGTTAAGTTAATACTACTAAATTTATTTATAATTACACCGAAAGGTAAAAGGCAATTGATAATATATATATTTATAATTTATTTATTTTAAATAAATTTAGCGATATTAACTTGAGAGAAACTTGCAGTGATGTCATAAATTTCTTCAATCTTCGTTAAGATCCCTCTATTTTTTAAGATTGAAGTTTTCGGAAAAATCGTGGTTAGATTGTTTATGTATTGATATTTAAATTCTCACCTTACGAAAATAAGAACTGAAGAATCTCTTGTATATAAAATAAGTATCGTAACTTCCACAATCAATTTTCAAGTTTTGATTTTTGTTTTGATGATTCTTATGTGTACTTTAACTGCTTGAACGCTCCTTGAATAATTTTTTGCGTTTAGAATAAAATTATATAAAAAAACACTAAGACAATATTATACTCAATAATAAAACTACTGTAGTCTTTAAAATGCATTTATAAAAAAACTCTTTTGGACGTTACGACAGTTGTCGTCTTAACGTGCAATATACTAATATACTATACATAGCAAAATTATATAATTGGTAATTACATTCTAGAATTTTTATATCTCTTACTGCGATTTGATGTCAGGAGATAATTTATATACTGTCGGTTGCCAACATATAAACCGAATCTAAAACTTAACACTCCTTCGCATATTTATATTTAAGTGTTTAAAGTCGTCCTTCTAATTTAATTATCGAAGCAGATGTTATAAAAACAAAAATTATACAGAAACAAGTGTACTAGTAAAAGCTAGTTTTTATTAATTTGCATATTTCACAGATATTTCACATACCGATTTTTAATATCTTATGTTTATAGAAAAATATCTATAAATATATAATTTAGTAGACTCCGACTTACGTGGTTAGCACGCCCGCCTAACAAACGGGTGATCCTGATGCCTTACAGTTTCTTAGTTGTTTGAATGCGGCTCTTAGATCAGATTAGTTTATATTTGGCAAATCTTCGGGTTCCACGTTCAGGAGGAGTCTTCTTGGTCCACTTTGCTGGCCTTGATTTTGAAATGAACTGGCTACACAGATTGCAAAATTTTCAGTGGAAATCTTCGATGGCCTTCGTGATCTTATCTTTTCTACAGCATTTTATCATGCATCGATCTTTATTTTATCTAATTTCCCCCTGACATAGAACTTTCATGTTTATGTTGTTCTTAATGGTTTACTTTTTTACTTGTGCATTGAAGGTCTTACGTCTCTTCTGATAGCTTTCTTCTCAGTCTTGTTTAGTCTTATTCAGTTTTTTATATTTTGATGAATCCCTGTCTGGTTTTCTTCTTTCCTTAATGTATTTAGACTGAATTCCTTGTATTTAGAGAATACACAATCTATTTGTATTTAGAGAATACACAATCTATTTGTATTTGGACTGAATTTCGGGTTTTCATGTTTCTGAAGTGAGTATACTTTTTCGACAGCCGCTCGGTTGCTACTCATAAATTTCATTGATAGTTCGTATAGTGGAACTGTCGATGCTTTTGGTCGTCCATTGCAATGGTTAATGTGTTTTGCAACCTTTGCCTCTGCCAGGTCTTCGTAGTATTGCTCGCTATCTTCTTCTGCAGACTTTTTGAAGTGGGTGCATACGCATGTATTATGTGTATACTATATTTGCCATTCAGTTTTAGCACCACATAGATTACTCTATCCGATATAGTTTTTGTCTTGGTGACAAGATGTTTTATTTTGTTTGACTGGGAGCGTGGCGCACTCCTGTAATCCAGCGACTGGAAGTCAGGTTCAGTAGACTGTAGCTCGTTGCAGTATGACTGGCTTGAATTGAGATCTTCTTGAAGAGGAATAAATAATCCTGAAAAGGAAAGTTGTGAATCCAGAGAAAGCTAATCAGAGCTCTGACCCGAGGAAAAGTTTGGTAACACTTTAAAAATACCGCATGTGACAATTCAAAAATATCTCTCTGTATACTCTGTATTAGGAAATTATCGTAATTATCGAGAAATAATAAAACAACAATTAAATGAAACTTTCGGATAAAAAATAGCAATAGCAATCGATCTTTTCTACAACGTTTTCTCATGCATCGTTCTTCATTTTATCTAATTTCCCTCTGACATAGAACTTTCATGTTTAAGTTGTTCTTAATGGTTTACTATTTATTATCGTAATTATCGAGAAATAATTAAACAACAATTAAAATGAAACTTTCGGATAAAAAATAGCAATAGCAATCGACTAGAAAGTATTGATAGTCTCATAGTCTCATAGCATGTGACAATTGGTGTAAGGCAGGGTCACGCCACCTATATGTGAAAACATGTTAGCGTTCCTTTGAAAGAGTAGGTGTCCAGATTTAAGGGTTCTAATTATGTCCTTTAGTCTGGTTTCATTTATTCCGACGTCCCACTTGATGTTTTTAATTCATTTTCGAGGTTTACAAGACATTCCTCGAGCCTCATCGTGCGAATATTTATATTTATGTGTAGTCTTGTATTAGGTTTTTGTTTGTAGCTCTTAAAATTTGTCAATTTTTCGAATTTGTGCCTCCCACAGAACCCATGAAGAGCCGTTTCACTAGATAGACAAGTTTTAATTGTTTCAGTCAACTGAAATATTTGTTAAATTAAAGTTTGCAGTAGGTGTTTAATTTTGTATGTGTGTGTGAATAATTGGTCTGAATTTATTTAATCCAATACCTTTATGGTGGAAACTAAAGAGGGAGCGGCAAACCAAGCATTGTGCCGGTCATAATTGCCGGAATTAAATGCGGGGCTCACAGGTGGATATGTTCGCCGCTTGAAACTATCTGCTTCGCATGTTATAGTAATTATCGATGCATTGAACTAATGAACAATTCGACTAATTGCCGGAAGTGACGTCACCGCGCACGTACATTGTGTGTAGTATGTGTGTGTGAATAATAAAACATCGCGTTTTGTATTTTAGTCGAATTGGCGCAATCCCGATTCACGCTATGGAATTAGCGATAAGTAGCGCGTTATATTCATACCATGTGCGCGTAATTAGAAACTAAAGGACTAAACATATTATTAAAAGAGTTTATTTGGTTCTACAGTTATTTAAGAAAATTATGAGGATTATTTACTATTAGTTATGAGTTGACTATTAGTATTATGAGTACTATTGAATTAATTGGCTCGATGCAATTCATTTAATAGTACTCATAATACAAATAATAGAAACGCAAAATTGTAAGTAGTTTCCAAAATATCTCTCTGTATACTCTGTATTAGGAAATTATCGTAATCATCGAGAAATAATTAGACAGCCGATAGTTGTCAAACAATTAAAAGAAACTTTCGGATAAAAAATAGCAATAGCAATCGACTAGAAGGTATTGATAGTCTCATAGCATTTAATAATAATAATAATAACGTTTATTGCCCAACAGATGACGCCACTAGAGGACAACAATATATCATATAAATAACAATAACAAAAAATATATAATAAAAAATAACATTAATAACAGACTTAAATAAACAAAGCGTTATTTCCACAGAAATTAAATTAACTTAAATTAGGTAATATAAATCACAGCAAACTATATAATCACAATCACATAAATTAATAACATAATAAGAACAATAAAAATAAAATATAATATAAAACAAAATTAGAAAATTACACATGATTTTACTAAACAGTAGAATATGAATTGAAGAATCTTTTTAAAAGATTTTCTCTGTTGCCGAGTAGTTAGAGGCATCGTCCGCCTCGTACCAGTTCGAGTTCGATCCCCAGCGGGGAACGAATTTTCGCGAATCACCTTTCACAGTTTTTCAGAGGTTTTCTGTGAAGTTAAGGTAAATACCGGGTGATTAAACTCCTCTGAGCCTCTCCCTTGACCGGCGGAAAAGCCTCACGGCTGATAGCCCTATAAAGTTTTTTTAATTTGCCCATATGTGTTCACCTTTGTGACAGTTTTTTTGGTTTAAATTTACTACACTGATTTTTTTTCTCTAAGCAGTTTACGAATAACACATTTAGAATAATAAAATATTTTTCCATATGTGTCCAACTTTCTGTTGGATATTGTATATATATGAACGCACGGTATATTCCATTCCACCTGAAAATTCAAACGATTTTTGGATTTTCTAACATATAATCATCTCACTTACGATTATATAATGGTTATGACTTACGGCGCAATCATCCGGTGATAATGCCACGTCAGTTGCGAGCACATTTTAGAGCACCTCAAAAGACATTTTTTGTCCCGAATAATTCATTTTTAATTTCCCTACGGTTTTCTGCTAAATAATTAATGGACATATGCTACATTGCAGTCGGTTTGCTCTGTAATAATTACATCTTCCATTTCACAAAAAAAAATATAAATACAACTGACCATATTGTGTACGGGCAAACCGCCGACCGTTGGCCATTATTACGAAACTGATTAATCACAGGCTTTTGACCAGCACGTCCGGATTTTTGCGCATAAATCGGCCAAACAATATTCCCATGGGGCCTAAGATTATAGTGTGAATAATTACTCTCCCCTAATAATAATTACGGGGCCTAGTGACATATAGTGACCTTCCAGTGCACCAGCCATGTTAAACAATGTCCGTAGGGGCTGCTCCTGAGTCAATATTGCATATGGTCGGCTGCCCAAAGACCGGACCATTATAATGCAAATATCGTAACCACCGCTGAATCCAGGTGTTGTCCGAGTGGACAGCTATTCTCTAAAGGCAAGACGCGGTAACGACTTGGCGCAGATTTCTGTTTGGTGTTTAATATTTGCATTTCGCATTCTATTATGCGCCCTTGTGCAAGCGTAAATATTAATTCCGCCATTTTCGCAGCGCCCCGGTCTTATTAATAACGGTAATACAGTTCTCATCACGCGCGGCCATAAATCCACCGCGTTTGTAATATCGGCTACGAAATTAATAAGAATGTATTTTCATTATGGCGTGTCAGTGCTTCATCACCGGCGTACAATTATGCTCTAAATAACGATTTACGACCACTTTTTTTCTCTCGTCTTAAAAGCCAACACCGTAAAAGCACATAAGAAAGATTTTTGATTCCGGCGATCGAATAGATACGTGGGGTTGTTATCAACCCCCGGGCAGACACGTCAAAAATAATTTCCTCGTAGCCGTAATTTATGTTTTAATCACTCCGTAGTCACGCAACGCTAATTATCCCTACGTGGGCAGTTAGTCTTTGTTTGGCCACTCCGAAAATACATATAAGAATGCGTCCTCTCTCTGCACCGTCGCGTATATAACGCCTAATTACTCATCTTTTGTCCGCAGTTTGTTTTTATGCTTGTTGCGTGTCGCCGCCTTCACGTAATGCAACCCGCTGTTACATTCAGATCCTGGATAAACTTGTGCAGACAGCTAACAAAATTATATGTGCAAACGAATATTAATTATCTTTTTATATATACCAATTTCATATGGTAGGATTTTTTTTGGTACGAAATTGGACATACCTAATAAATTACTACCATGTGATAAAACGGATGGCGCCATCTAGCATAAATTGAACTAAACGACTTATTTAGCTATTTAGTCCTTAAGGTCAGTTTTTTAAAAACTTTATATATGCGAGTTTTTGTGGATACCACTAAATTTCTAAAGCATATTTAGAATAATTTACAAAATATATTCCAGAATTTCAAACTACTAGATTAAAAATTTATTTTTATTACATGACATCTAGAGCGTTTTTCAAAATAAGAGTTTCCCGTCCGTGATTGTTGTATTCACAGGCGCCGTCTTGACATGGCCTGGGCAGGCGACGGTGGTGGTGGCGGCGGCGGGCAGACATGCAAGGGGTAAATTAAGTTAGATATTTAATTACGGCGGTGGTGGCGGCATGTACATTTATTAATTTCACACGTGACCCTGGCGGCGACAGTTTCCTGGATGGTTCTTTGTCCGGGGTCGGATCGATGCCCCGGAGCCAGGTACGACAGGGGGGCTATTGTTTTAGAGAGGCAACAGTTAATACTCCACACGAATTAATAGTTGCATGCAATCGATTCGCTTTTTTGGGCGCTTTAATTATGTTAAAGACTGTTTTCAGACGGAGGAGCGGAATAATGGTTTCCTGGGCGCAATTATAACTCAGGCGATTTAGATTGTGAAAAGTACAACATTCTCAATTATTGAACGTTTAGATTTTCACATACAAAATTAATTATAATTATCACAGCTGACAGCCCTATATAGATAGAGATTTTTTTTGTAGTAGTTGTTACTATATTTGTTACAATTATGTTACAAAGCTGGCTATTGACCTTCTGGTCCTTCTGCCTTGTGTTAGTGTTGCTACTTCTGAAAATCAGCCGCAAGTTTATATGTCGTTAATTATACCCCAACGACAAAAGGTACCCATTGCCCAGGCTAGGATTCGAACCCCGGCCCGTCCATTCGTAAAGCAGGGATGTTAATCACTGCACTATATCGGCGTGTAGTATTTTTAATTTAATTTTTATAAAATAATTAGTTTTTTTTTCACAAACAGAGTTACAATATAATATTCTAAAGTGTGAATATTATATATAGTTCAGTATGAAATAAAACTATATATAATATTCACACTTAAAACAACTAATACTATTAATATTGAAATAACTTAATTGCCAGAGGATGTTAGTTATGAACGGAAACGATATTTTAGTGCAGATATTTTTAAGCCGCTGTTATGAGTGTGGATGCAATTTGAAAATTAACACAAAAATGCGGAATGTGCCAAGATGATGAAGAAATAATAATTACCGAAGCAATTAAGGTCTGCGGCTGCGAGTGTGGGTTGTCAGAAATTTAATTAACCGCTGAGAGACAAGCAAACCCAATAATAAGAGTAAGAAGTGTTAATTAGATACCGCGAGTTAATGAAATTAGAACTATTAGAAATGTTTGCTGCGTGCCCATCCGGACATATTGAGCTATTTGAGGACAAACATACGCGGTGCTGTTAATTATTTGTATTTTCCTCGGTCGCTCGGTGTTTGGCGAATGCTTACTTACTTTATCTCGGCTTCAATTAAGCGTCGCCGTGCTTCTTTTGTTTCGATACTTGTGTGTCTATGATTGGCTTTTAATTGAAAACGCGTCGTCGCGTGTACGATCTAATTTTTCATCATTGCGCCAACAACTCTTATTTCGAGAATGTAGGTGTAAATAAGCTAGATGCGTGTAATATATTATAATGTAATTAAAGGCGGTTATAACTTGGCAGGATATTAAAGAGAGTTATTTTTAATATTTCAATTCGCAGTAAGCACTCCGTGTGTGCCAATTATAGTTGTCAGTAAACGTCCCTAATTATATTAATTAAGCTAACTGACGTTGTGCTACGCTGGAAGAATTAGTCTAATTAACTTTATTTAGTTAGTAATCAGTGTTAAAAAGTTCTCTGTGGGCCCTGCTCACATCAATGTGTACCCAACTGTAAACAAATGTAAGACGTAAAGATCTATCATCAACATATATGTACACGCTATGTCAAACACACAAAAGCCGGTAATTTGTTGTAGAACAATAAAAAATTCGATAATTACCATGCTATTACCGACATTTGTTCGACGTCCACAATTAAATTTTATTTTAAAATGTAATAAGGTGCAGTACATTGTTTCCCTGCGGTAACTGTTTTCGTTTCCACTTCGTTAAGAGAGTGTTTCGGAAAAATCACGGGCGTGGGCGGTGATTATTTGTTGACTTATTTCTGCTTCATGGTAATTTCGTAATGGCCAGCAATAATCGATAATAACCCAATACAAACACACGACGACGACGACGACGACGCGCCTTCATGGCCCGCGAGAATAAACCGTGCAAACCGATTTTTTTCGTCCTTTTCGTTGATTATTTATTATCTCGAGTGTATAACACAACTAACAGCGCTGGAGGAAAATAATTTAGTCGCTTGGTTAGGTTTCCCGGGGAATTGGTGCCGGTTTAATCAATGGCTGATCACCGCCGCCATTCGGAATAACTCAATCACATAAGTTTCTGTCGGCTCAGTCACATATTTGCTGGACTAATAGATATCTATGAGTGTATATTTGTATGTGCCGTAATTGTGTGTGTGTGGTGGAGCGTGACGTCACATACGGCCCTCGGAGACGCAGAATTAGCAAACAACTCGCACTTGAGAGAAGAAGACTCATCAATGTGGCAGAACTCGGTCGGCCCAAATTAGAGTTTATTACTTTCTTAATGGCACAACGTAAATAGATGTTTCAAGATAAAACAAAATATTAATCTAGCTATTCTACGTTATAATATATGTGCTATAAATTAATTAATAAACTAGAGACAATATTAATTATTTTTCAAACTACTTGTGAAAGTGATATTAATTGTCAAATATTATACAAGAGCTACTGGTTTAGTTGGAAAATACGTTATTATTAGACCGTATAGTTCCACTTGGACCTTTTGGTGTTTCTTGACTGCTTGTTGGTTGCAGGCCTTATATCATTCTTATTTTTGTATTTTTTTGATTTTTTCCTTCCATTTCGTTTTGTCTTCTGCTTCTCTTTGGGTCATGATTGATGATTGATGAAATACCTATTCATCATGAAGCAAATTTAAGACTTTTTGTCTTATTCTTGTCTATAAATGTATGGAAAACTCAATTATAAAGGCTCCAGTGATATATCTTCATTGTTTTCAAAGATATTGCTTGTAAAAGTTAAAATTTGTATTATCATATTCCTGCAAAAATACCTAATCATCATGATGCAATTTTAAGATTTTTTGTGTTATTCTTATCTATAAATGTATGAATAACTCAATTATGAAGACTCCAATGAGATATCTTCATTTTCTTCAAAGATATAGCTTGTAAAAGTTGAAATTTGTATTATCACACATTTCTCTAAAAATACCTATTCATTATGAAGCAATTTTAAGATTGTTTGTTATTCTTGTTTAAATATGTATGAAAAACTCAATTAAAAAGACTGCAATGAGATATCTTAATTATCTTCAAAGATATGGCTTGTGAAATTTGAAATTTGTTTTATCACACATTCCTGCAAAAATATGTATTCATCATGATGCAATTTTGAGATTTTTTGTATTATTCTTATTTAAAAATATGAACAACTCAATTATAAAGACTCCAATGAGATATCTTCATTTTCCTCAAAGATATAGCTTCTAAAAGTTTAAATTTGTATTATCACACATTCCTGCAAAAATATCTATTCATCATAACGCAATTTTAAGATTTTTTCTGGTATTCTTATTTAAATATGTATGAAAAACTCAATTATAAAAACCGCAATGAGATATCTCAATTATCTTCAAAGATATGGCTTGTGAAAGTTTAAATTTGTTTTATCACATATTCCTTCAAAAACATCTATTCATCATGATGCAATTTTAAGATTTTTTGTCTTATTTTTATCTAAAAATGTATGAATAACTCAATTATAAAGACTCCAATGAGATATCTTCATTATCTTCAAAGATATGTCTAGGAAAAGTTGAAATTTGTATTATCACATATTCCTGCAAAAATAACTATTCATCATAAAGCAATTTTAAGATTTTTTATGTTATTCTTGTTTAAATATGTATGAAAAACTCAATTATAAAGACCGCAATGAGATATCTTGATTATTTTCAAAGATATGGCTTGTGAAATTTGAAATTTATATTATTACACTCAATGTCAAAATCTGTATCTCTATCTCTGGAGAGTTCTTCATTTATTCAATATTTGATGTGTAATTTTCATAACGTTTTGATTTTTTGTAATATTTGTGAGTATGTCCAGTTTACTAATATATTCCACATCTTCTGTTTACCTTGTCGTAAACTTTTTATAAAATTTATATTTATAGTTTGTTTTACCATTCGATAATATTGTTGAAGATACGTAATTCAACAATTCAACAATTCAACAATTCAACAATTCAACAATTCAACAATTCAACAATTCAACAATTCAACAATTCAACAATGTATTGTCTGTGATGGAATTTCTAGGTCTGAACCCTGCTTGATTATTTTTTAGTGCCATGCTTTATTCTCTCCAAGAGAATTTTCGTGAGTAGTTAGCTCGCCGTGCAAAGCAGAATTATTGCTTTCCAATCACCTTTTTGGCAGCAGTATGATAATTCTTTTGTTCCATTACCAAGGTAGTTTTTCCTCCCTCGATATTTTATTTAATAACTTTAATATTGTGATTCTTGTGCCTCCTCCAGCTTTTAATGCTTGTGCTGGTAGCCGTCTATACGCTTTGCTGCTATTCGACTTTTTAGTTTGTCTATGACTTCTGTAATTTCTTCCCAGGTTATTTCGACTTCGTTTATGTTGATGTTTTCGTTTGGTAATAGTGTGTCTTCTTCCATAGTTTGTGTATTTCAACAAAAACTTCTATCTTTATAGGGCCGTGAGGCTTTTACGCCGGTCAAGGGAGAAGCTTATAGGAGTTTCATCACTCGGTATTTACCTTAACTTCACAGAAAACCTCTGAGAAACTGTGAAGAAAAGTGATTCGCGAAAATTCTCTCCCCGCTGGGGATCGAACTGGGATAGGGTATTTTAATTTTTATATATTTTGTCAATGATTTTTGCCCATCTTCTTATTTCATATTATTTTGTCCACATTTTATTCCCAAATTTGTCTCTGACATTGTGCTTGGTTATTTTTTTTTTTTTCGGAAAAGGCTTAATGCTTATGTTACTTCGTATAGGGTTTTGGTGTTTGCTGCTTCCACTGCTTGGGATAGGAGCTGTTCAATTTATTTGCGTCTATTGAACTTTTTTAACTCCTTTATATTCTTTGTATTCCTTTTCTAGTTTATCTCGTTCTTCCACCTTTTACAGCCTAATATTCTTTGTTTTTTTATGTTTCTCTGTTTTCAAATAACATACATTGTACAATTTTGCTTTAAATCTGGCAATTATGATTCTGACATTGCACTCTATTAACCTTACTGCACTCGCGCCCAGTCTCATAGACCCGAAGCATATATATGCTCCAGGTCTATGAGACTGGACGCGAGTGCCGAAAGAAAGCTCTTATTTAGCTTTCTTTTTGTTATTACCCTCTATTTTTTCCATGCCATTGTGTCATCAATTTTTTATATTTCTCTGTTTTTCGACCTACTACCTTCATAGTTGTATCTTTGATTGAGTTCTTTTCCATAATTGATCTATACTTTCGTCTTCGAGGTATCTATTTCCTAATTCATGTGGGTGTTTTTCCTCCAATATGTTTTATATTAATATTTTCACGAACATTTTCAAGTAGGACCTCATTTTGGGGCTTAGTAAGTTTGAAATACAATATATAGACTGGAAACATTTGTTTACGAATTTTTGAACTGAAAGAAATAGAAAACAACTTGTTCTGTGCAGTTTCCTTATTAAAACCTTTTTTTCACTAAAAAGATTAAACACTGCATCATTTATAGGCTTAATAAGTACGAAATACATGAGGTTAAAAGAGGCTGAGCGTCGAAATCTGCAAAAGGCCTGGCATGGGAGAGAAAGTGGGTGAGGGAGAAGGAATAGTTGAGGTGTATTTTTTTGATTCTTTACGCTCTTTTTCACTAATACATTTTTTTCACTAAAATTATCAACCTCATTTGGAAGTTTAATACCGTATTACTTTTGTATGCTAACTTTTGTAGGCTAACTTTTGTAGGCTAACTTTTGTAGGCTAACTTTTGTAGGCTAACTTTTGTAGGTTAACTTTTGTATTTCGTACTTTTAAACCTTGATGCTTAATAATGATTCAGGAAAGTGTAAAAAACAGGTGTTTTTTCAAAATTACTGCAGAAATTCGTATACAACTACTTAAAATACATAAATTTATCTAACTGTAATTACTGTAAAACTTTCTCACCAGAACATTTCCAATTAAGACATACAAACTCGTAAGATATTAAACACAATCACCCCGTTGACATTTTCCCTAATAACATAATTGCAAAACTTAAAACCGTAGACAAACAGTTTTTCTCATTACGCATTGTTCCCTTGTGTAATTCAGCCACGACACGAGATTTTAATAACACGCGAATAACGATATTATAATTATCGAATAATGCACAATGGAACATTTTTTTCGGAAACAATTAGGGCAATTATAACCGAAAAGGATAAAAAAAAACAAGCGCGCGGTTCTATTAAAATTAAATCAAAACTCATTTCCCAGCGTGTGTTTGCGTTATACAGATATTTTTGTGTTTCGCTTCTGTCTCGTTAAACAGCGTAATGAGTGTAATTACGAGTGCAATTATTTTTACATTAATTTAACAGCGCGGTGAATTAATAAAATACCGTCTCGTGTCACGCCAGAGGAGTATCATGTTGGCTGTTTAAGATACTTTTAAGATAGTTCCAAGTGAGCACGTCTGTTAGCGTTGCTTAATTATGGCGATCAATTAACATAATTTTCTTAATGAATGCTAAATAATGCGCCTTAAGTTTCCATTTAGATTAGTAAGTGCTAATGCGGGCGACCGCCATGGGATTTGAAAATATTTGTACAGGAGAAGTGTTAAATATTTTCGAATAAATAATTTTTATGGTAATTAAAGGTAGGAAAGAAACAGTGGTAATTTGGTTTCGTGCGGTACGTATGCATGTGTTCGGGCGTAATTTATTTAAATATGTAGAATTATTCATAATCTCACCCCTAAATAAGTGAAATAAAAACAATGACACATGACTCTCGGGCGAGATAACGAGCAACGGTTAGGCATATGTGTTTTAATAATCCACCATTTAATCACGGCAAGGGTTATAATAACGTACCCGCTTAATATTCAACCCTTGGAACAATTAACATATGTCCGAGGGTCAGCACAATTTGCTTTGCAGACGACTACATACGTATATATACATAAACGCACGCATCGTTGGTGATGGATGCGCCCCTAAGAACGACTAGCTTAAGGGCCGTGTTGCCTTACATGAGTATACTAGTCCAGTTTTCTAAGGGATCAAGTGTGCAACTTGAAAACAAAAGGTGGCCAGTTTTTGCTACCACTCTTTTGTTTCGGTGACATGGGAACTGTCAACCAACTGGATTCCATCGTTTTTTAATAATACTATTATAAATTTTCTAAAGACACCTTTGTGTTATATAAATCTACACACAGACACAACTAAATTATCTACAGTAACGAAATTTATGGCATTAATTACTAACGGTGTTGAATAAGTAACATGACGCGGTTTAATAGTTAATATTTATAAGTCACGAAATTATTTTTATTTAATAAATTGAACACGGATAAACGGTTTCGTTCATGTCGTGTGATTTTTACACTTTAATGATTCTCAATATAAAGTGAACGGACACACACACACATACACAGTTTTCTTCATATAATGAATTAATCAATGGACAGCAGAATGAGTTTGGCGAAAGTATTGTGTAACGTTGCAGACAGGACAAGAGGAGGCCAGAGGGTGGCTTGCCTGTAATCAAGGAGTTCATTAGTCACCAGGAAAGAGCGATTGCTCTCACCCCGCAAACCCGCCGCTAATTAAACACTGTCGCTTTCTTATTCACCACAAACGCCTTCGGGCGTCCGTATCAATATTTTATTGTTAATAAAAATAAATCAGGCTGGGAGCAATTATATTAGCAGCTGAAAGTGTTTGTAATAAACGCGGTATATATTTTTATCATTTTGGCACGGCGGGGCATTTTTTTTTTCTGCAAAGATGCATAATGAAATCTTGACGGGCGTTTCGGATTAAAATTTAAATTTATTGTGTTGTTGTTTTATAGCCAACTATAAGAATAACTAATGAGGAATTAAATGGTATTTCGGAAAATTGGTGGTGTGCAAAATTTGAAGGTCAACTAACTTTTGCAAAAAACCATAGGAATACGGTGCCGTAAAAGCCACACCAAAAAATGTTTTAAATATTTTTATTTGTTTATTTATTTAATCGAAAATACGGTAGATAGGCAATCTACCGTATTTTCGGTGTAAGGTTTAAAATTCAATTTTCTTTAGGAAACTCATTTCAATAGCGTTGATTCCGAATTCTTATGTTTCTCCGTCATAATCCATGATTCACTGCTGTATGTAAAACAGCTAATTTTCTAGTATAAAATATTTTAAATCTAATTACTTTATAGAATGCCTGTTATCACCATAATTATAATTCATAAACCATCGCCCCAAATGCATACATTTTCATCTATGTTCCCTTAGCTCGTAGTGCTTTACTGATGGCAAATTCCGTAGTAACCTAAGCATCAATAAGTAGGTAATAACTATAACGAATTTTTAAAGTTCAATTTCATAACGTCTATAGACCTAAGGGCTGCAATATACATTGTTAACTCGCTGTAATTTAAGGACCGCACACGAAGAGTGCGCGCATAAATAAAAGGAAGTGCGCGTGTCCCCGTTTAACATAATATCCTAGCAACTTGCAATGTTAAATTAGTGACAATTTGCCAAGATTAATATTGCACACAAACACAAGCATAAAAAAGTGTGCCCGTCTAATGGAATTTTACAGGCCAACTAACAAAACAGTAATTTGGAATATTCTGGTGCGGGGGCGACGGATATAAATTTGATACGCGATTGCGTCAGTGAGTGTAGTATAATTAAATTCCGCACAGAAAAATCAAATTTAGAAGTGGTAACTAAAATTAAAATAATCTTAGCATCGTTACGAGTAAGTGTAGGGGTATGCTATAAATAGCCAATAAGTAATGGTGTATTGGACGTGCGTCGTAGCAGCTGGTTTAATTATTGCACTGTTTCCAATATCGCACACGCTTAATAAACGGAGAAATATAATAACACCATTTCCCAAAATAAGACTAATTTACATCAAAGTTTTCCCCACTAATTTATAATGCGGGCCAGCGCTCTAAATCCGTCGTATTTTTAGATTTAATAGCAAGATATCTCGTAATTAATTTTGATTAATTAGCGCCCACGCCGTTAATTAACGCGCGTGACTATAATTAGAAGCGCGCGCTCTCTGCTCGGATGTATCATGTTTCAATACGCATTCCTATAAATAATTTGGCAATTAAAACTCACCACACAAAAAATATGCGACGAAATCCTTTAGATAAGAATCAACAGGTACAAGAAACTTGACAAACTTTCAAAACACACCTTGCACACGCGTATCAAAAATACACACCACGGCCGGTAAATCCAAACACCGAAATTGTTTCAAACTCAACACAGAAACACGGGCTTGTTTATTATTACAAATCGCATGCTGAACGCTAAATATATTTTTTACATTAAACTGCGCTTTTTTTTGTGGTTGAAAGCGCGCGCCGGGCGAAAAATCAACGCGCGTACGGGGGGTTTCTCTTTATTAATGAGCCCGGCGTTGTTTCGCACTGCCGTTTTCCACGAATGTTTTAATTAGATTTATTACGTTCGCAAGTAAAATAAAGTGTGGAATTCAGAAATAGTAGCTATACTGAACCTAACTTAACATAGTTGCCCACCCTCACTTTTCTGTGGGCGGAAATTAGTCCGCAGTCGCGGCGGGTATTTTTAAATGTTACACACATCATGTGCGCGACTGCAAACGTCGCGTGGACGAGACGGCGGCGCCTGACGTCAGAGCGCCCCGACGGATGGTAGGAGAAACTTCGTACAGACGGAGACGTGGCTTTCTTATGTGTGCATGTGTGAGTGTGTATGTGTATTAATCGATACGATTGTGTGGTTTTCTTTTTAAGACGTTAAAAGTAATGCATAAAACTATTTTGGTGAACATAATTTATATGGAAATAACTTCTAGTTTTAGCGTTATTTATTATATAAAATTGACAAGCATTTAAATTATTGCGATCGGTAAGGAGGGCTATGTCTACATATGCATACGGGGGTGATTCATAACTGAAGGACAACAATTAATATTATATATAGCTTTGAGTTTTTTTTTCTCTATTTTTTGACCTTAATCTAATGATTATCTCAGTCATCAACTATGTATTATTATATATATATATATATATATATATATATATATATATATATATATATATATATATATATATATATATATATATATATATATATTATATATAATACCCATTTTCCGAACGGAAAAGAGTCTATTAATACCGGACTCGAACCAGTGATGGCATGAACGCAATGGTTTCAGACCGTCGCCTTAGACCACAGCTGAGTTCCAGCACATTTCTCATAAATTTCTGATTCACGCTGTCGAACTCTGTTTGGAAGTCGATGAACAAAAGGTACAGTGGAGAGTTTCATTCACTTGATTATTCCCAGTGTGCTGATTTGTTCTACACAGGATCCATGTGGTCTGAATCCTGCTTATTGCAATGTTTCTCGTGGCTTCCTGTGTGCGGAGGAGTAGTAAAAAAAACTTCTATCTTTATAGGGCTATCAGCCGTGAGGCTTTTCTGCCGGCCAAGGGAGAAGCTCAAAGGAGTTTAATCATCCGGTATTTACCTTAACTTCACAGAAAACCTCTGAAAAACTGTGAAAGGTGATTCGCGAAAATTCTCAGGCTCCCCAATGCTCAGTACGATATAGACGATGCCTCTAACCACTCGGCTACTGAGCTGGGTGAGGAGTAGTATTATCCCGAGCACTTGTACTTGTATATTTTCATTCAAGTATTACTGGTAGGAGCATTGTCTCGTCATTTGTTGTAGATGGACGTGTCGTCTTTCTTTGGTAATTTTACTATTATGCCCGTTTTCCATTCTGCTGGCATTTTTTATTGTTTCTATATTTGATGGTGGATGGATATATGGGGTTATATTAGTATCCGCCTTCAGTATCTCTGCGTTTAAATTTTCAGCTCCAGATGATTTATCGCTAGTTTCAAGCAAATATGAAGCTTGGTGTATTGATGTTTATGTTTTACATGGAGTCAGCTATAGTGTGTGTAATGTCAAAAAAGTCAAAAAAAAGTTTTAAAAAGAGTCCAAAATGTAAAAAAACTAAAAAAAAGGTATATAAGTGTGAATCCACCTCTTAGCAATCTACATATCTAGATTCCGATCATATTAGAGAGATCTAATAAGATCGGACACCACATCAAAAGCTACACTGAAGAGAATTAGTGTAGCTCTTGATGTGGTGTCGCCAGATGGCGTTTAACGTTCCTCTTAGTTGTATAATTTAAAAAAAAAACAGTCAAAAATGTCAAATTTAAAAATAAAGTAGAAAATGTTGAAAATGTCGAAAATGTTAAAAAAAAAGGTACATAGGTCATGTAATTCCGAAAATCGTATGGTGCCAACACCAGATATTTTAATATGTTATCTAGGAATATTATAAACATTAGAAGGCTTAATGCTTCGCCTTGTCTTAGTCCTTCGTTGGTTGTAAATTCCTCTGATATCTGGTTTCTCGTCCTTATGTAATTGTATGTCTTTCTGTATACACCTTGTATTGCTCTTTGTAGTTGTTTGCTTATTTGTCTCTTTTGTTGTATATTTCACATCGTTTTTCTCGGTACTCTGTTGAACGCCTTCCCCAGATCTATAAATCCTATGAATAATTATACTGTCCTGGTCCATTGTTTTCTCCATCAGTTTTCTTATTGTAAATATATGGTTCTGAGAACTGAAACGTTCTTGAATGACCCTTCCTGAAGCCATTTTGAGCATTTTCCAACGTTGGTTCTGTTTGTTGTCTTAGGGCCAGTTCTACAACTGAAATTTAACTAGAGAATACAGCTATTCATGGAATAGTTTAAGATATTAGCGTCAATATCTCAAGCTTATTCTATAAATAGCCTTATTCTCCGGTTAAAAGTCAATTCTAGGACCCGCCCTTAGTTTACTTTGTACTATGACCTCATAGATTTTAGCTGTTTTGCATATTAGTGATATTCCCCAGTAATTATTGCAGACTTCTTGTCTCCTTTTTTTTGTATATTGGGAATATCACTGCTTTCTCCCAGACATTTGGATTTTCTCCTCTATTTTATTAAAATACTCTAAATAGTTAATAAGAATTTTGTAGAATAAACATGGTGATATTTTTTTCAAAATCGCAAAATCGCAGTTGTAATCATGGACTTTTCCCTGACCTTCTTCTTCTTGTGGTGCCGTCTCCTATCGGCGGTTGGCAATCATCATGGCGAATCTAATCTTTGACGCTGCAGCTCTAAATAGTCCGACCTATGTTTGTCCCATTCTCTAAAGTTCTTTAACCATGAGGTTCTACGACGCCCAATGCTTCTTCTTCCTTGTATTTTTCCTTGCATGATCAGTTGAAGAATAGAGTATCTCTCTCCCCGGGTGATGCGTCCCAAGTACTCTAGCTTTCGTATTTTGATCGTAAGGATCAGTTCCTTTTCTTCATGACTTTTTCGTTGTTTACTAGGTCCGTCCAGGATATCTTGAGCATGCGGCGATAGATCCACATCTCAAACGACTCTAGTTTTTTATGTTATTTTTCTTTAATGTCCATGCTTCCATCTCATATAGTAGTGTTGAAAACATTTCCAAACAGCGAATTATTCGGACTCTCAAGGCTAGATTGAGATTTCTATTTGAGAAAAGATTTTTCATTTTGACGAAAATTGCTCTTGCTATTTCTATACGTTTGTTCATTTTCCCTGACCGATTTCCACCAAAAACGAAGCAAGATGGAGTTACGTGAATTAATAACCATATGCAAAATTCGGTTGAAAAATATGTAGAATATTTCTTTTCAAAAACGTAGCGTAAACAATTATTACAGACGGACGATGGTGGACGACGAACAGACCTGTTCTAGAGATGGTCTTAATATAATCAGAAGACCTAATATAGAGAATTTTAGCAAAAATATGAAGTAGAATTTAATTTTTAATAAAATAAATTAATAAATAGAAGCAATAAATTTTATATAAAACGAACATATTCTAGATACAGCATTAAACCATTAACCGAGACTATTATCAACTCAAATTGTAACCATTTGTAATACGCTAAACTACTGAATAGGGTAAATCACATATATTTATGTAATTTGTCTGGAATAAGCTATTTTCCATTCACTGAATGGCATAAAATAATAAGCATATTTAAAAATATTATAAATCACTGGTGGAACTAACATATCGATTGCTTATAACATTTTTTTGCCCACTTTGTGCGATAATCCCCCTTTTATTTACAGTTCAGCAGGTTGCAATGCAAGTAACCGAGACACACAAGTTCTTGTTAATGGTTAGCATTCAACAATACGCGGAAAAGTATTACATTATCTAGAAAAATGCCATTCAAGAAACCGTCCGCTTGTTTTTATTAATAAAATGTACTACGCAAATAACTACACATTTTATTTATCACGACCGTGAAAAGCCTGGCAGCAATTGCCATGAATTACTAGCTGCTTACGAACCTAATACACTACTTAG
This sequence comes from Lordithon lunulatus, assembly GCA_963942505.1. Lineage (NCBI taxonomy): Eukaryota > Metazoa > Arthropoda > Insecta > Coleoptera > Staphylinidae > Lordithon > Lordithon lunulatus. The sequence continues at coordinate 67,179,606 of OZ012666.1, forward strand.
CAAAATTAAATGTTATAAATTCCGTAGTGCATTTGGGTCGTTTTAAAAGAAAAATGTGGGTAATATAAAAAAATGCCATGAAATTATCCATGCAAGTGTATGTTTAGCGATTATTGGCGGGTTAAAAGGGAATTCATTACGGTGTGCTGTGGGGATAAAAAATGCTGTAATTAATTCTACCATTGACAATTGTGCATTTCCGTTTGTCTTTAAAAAAACGTTGTAAATAGAAATTAAGCTCTTAAGCATTACGCACAATGCATGCACAACTGCGAGACGTACCATTATAAAAATTAACGATGCACTTTTTTTTATATAAATCGTGCATACACGACATTATATAATTACTTATTGCACAAAAATTGCATATTTCCTTTTGATATATAACATTATTAAATCAAAGTAAACTAATTTATAAGATTGCATGCAAGGCAAGTGTGTATGTGTGTGTGTGTGTGTGTGTTTCTATGCTATTAAGTGGGAATATGTGCATACGTTTATATGGATTTAAGGATGGAAATTGCCCGCTAATGCCGTTAACGAACCGACAATCTGCCCCGCAAATGATTGTACTCCACTGTTACGCTATGACTCTCCAACGATTTACACTGCATTTATTTACAGGCAAAAACTACGCTCGTATAGAAAACTTGCACTCATTAGCCGCACTTATTCATGCCATACAATTATTTATTGGAGCACATGCAAATGTAACGTTGCATAATCTGTTTTATTTTTTCTCCGCTCGCCTCCTATTGTAACTTGAATGGATGGTGGGCTTTGAATGGGTAGTTCGTTCATCTCTTCCCCGTCACACTGCTGCAGCGGCGGCACCGAAAAAAAAAATTCCTGATCGCTAGATAAGACACAACTTTTTATGCGCACTTTATACTTTATTTTTACTGCCCCCCACCGAAAATCATGGGTGGCATAAAACAAATGCAAGGGTTACTCTTTACTGCGAGCGCGCGGGACTTGATTGAATTAGTTCGGCGGAAAAATGTAACGCTGAATCGATGACGTAAAACGGTTCATGACTGAAAGTATTTTTATTTGACTTGGATTGTGTGAGCGGTTGTTTTCGTGAAACGGTTTTATTAAATATTTTTTTTAGTGGAAAGACTACCGATAAGTCGATAAGAAAAAGTGAGGAAACCTTTGTTAGCACAGATAAGGCTTATATGAAAATTATGTTTCAGTGTAATATAGAGAGATGTTTTCGTGAAATGGTTTTATTAAATATTTTTAGTGAAAACACTACAGATTTTAAAAAGTCGATAAGAAAAACTGCGAAAACCTTAATTAGCACGGATAAAGCTTATATGAAAATTATACTGAATATAAATCTTTTTCTTTTTATTAAAATCTAATAATCTAGCTCTGTGGCATTGTGTGCCTCTAGTCTTGTACTGGGCAGTGAGGAGCAAAAGTCCAAACCACGTTGTGGACGAAATTTCGCGAATCACCTTTCACAATTTAACAACATAAAGGGCGCTTATGGGTCTCGAAAGTTTATTATTTTCTACAATTTCTGTAATTTGAATTTATGTGAGGCAAACATTTTTTTTTCTCAAAAATTCGCGAATCACCTTTCTCAATTTTCAGAGGTTTTTTTTATGAAGTTAAGGTAATTATGGGATGATTACACTCCTCTAAGCTTCTCTCGTGACCAGCGGAAAACCCTCGAGGTGATTGGTACCTATAAAGAATTTCCAGGTTATTATATTCGGGTTGTCGCAAATAAACAAAATTCGCACTCTTTCAAAATAAAATAATAAGAGTCAATCCATTAATTGCAGGAAAAACAAAAATGTCTCATGTTGTGCCTTTCAACTCAGTAATTTCAGCGAACAAATTTTCCAATATATTTTTGTAAAATCATTGTTTGTACACCTTTAGCCATACGTTGATAAACTATTGGAATAGCAATAATTAGTGCATCCATGCAGTCCAATAATAGACGTTATTTATGATTTATTAATTGAGCTGCCGAGTTTTCAGAAGCGCGTTCCGTTTCGCTTTCCGATTTCCTGAAACGTATAAATTAATACGAGGGGTTCATGGAAACGGAAAAGGGAATAATTATGAAATGATTTCGGTATATAATCAATCGTAAAACTAATATAGCGCACTAGAATTGGCGAACGGACGACAATGCGGCCGGTAACAATGCGAGATAAGCGGACGGACAATGAGACTGTCGTTAGGCCTTGTTCTAGGACCGTCATTGTCATTATATAATATCATGCTTGATACAATATGTGCCGAGGAGCCGGCCATTATGTCACGTAAGTCGATTGGCCATTGTGTCCCGCGCTTTGTTCTTTATATTAAAGATGAGGACCCGCGTGGTCTTATTTCATAAAGGGCCCCGCGCGGGCGCTTATGGGTCTCGAAAGTTTATTATTTTCTACAATTTCTGTAATTTGAATTTCATGTGGGAGTATTTTTTATAGAGTTATACATGTGTGATCTTGTTTGTTTCTGACCAAAAAAAAACAATCTTTATTTGGCATAACCATACACATTTAAAAAAAATTCACTCAACATAATATCAAATAGTACAATGTAAAAAACTATCCCTCCTCACACTATTCCTTTACACTCACCCACTGTCTATCCCACGCCAGCCCTTTGTAGATTTCCATGCCTTTTCCATCATCTCATAACCATTCACTCATCTTTATGGACTTCCCCACCCACTCACTCATTTTTCACATTCGTTGTTTAGATGCGGCTATAATAAGCCGCGTGGGTACTGTAAAGTGAGGGAAGTGACACTTGGTGACGTCACTTCCCTCACTTACAGTACAAACGTGGTGTATTCTAGCCCCATCTAAACAACGACTGTGAAAATGAGTGAGTGGGTAGGGAAGTGCATAAAGGTGAGTGAATGGTTAAGAGATGATGGAATAATGATGATTGTATTTTAGCCCTATCAACACTTTTCTTCCTCTCTCTCTCATTTGGACTACAGGCTCTTGCCATACATACGTCCTTTCTTATCCACTGCTTATGTAGTTTAGGGTTATTTTTCCTTACACTGGCCTCTACACGTAACCAGGGTTGTACGAGGTCTCAGTCATTTTCACCTGCCTTTTTGCCACTCATTATCTTCCTGATATCAGTTCGTATCAGCTTCTCATACATCTTTTCCCTATCTTTTCTCCATTCGCTTGTACTCGTCCATCTCTTCCACACCTCCCGCACCAGTCTCTCTTCCCCAAACTCCTGCAATTTTTCGTGAAACTTCAGTATCCTTCTAGACGACTGCCACCTCATGCTCATCCGAATAGTTTCCTGCAGGAACACTATTATAGACATCATTCTTTCGAGACCTAGCATTTTCTTCAGAGACTAGTCTATATACTATTTCGGGATATAGTCGAAAGGGAGCTTTCGACAATATCGAATAAAAGTTTTAATTATAAAAAAAATTTGCTTTTGATCCAGTTGAAAATAAATCAGCAAAAGTATATATAAAATTGAAGTAAATTTAATGTTCTACAACTTTATCTTTGACAATTTTTATAAGTAACGATCGTGGGAAGCACTAGAAACAAATATTTAATAAAAAGTGAGGCAAACATTTTTTTCTCAAAAAATTATCCATTTTCGTATATAATTTCGTATACAACGTATATCTTGAAATCCATTGGAACTTCGACAAATATATATAGAAATATTATATTATATATATTGTTTCTATACATATTTGTAGAACTTCCAATGAATTTGAATAATGTTTTTGAATAATTTTTGAAAAAAAAAATGTTTGCCTCACTTCTTGTCAAACATTTGCTTCTAGTGCTTCCCGCGCTTGTTGCTTATAAAAATTGTCAAAGACAAAGTTGTAGAGCATTAAATTTACTTCAATTTTATATAAAAAACCTGTATAGGGTTATCAGTCATGAGGCTTTTCCGCCGGCCAAGGGAAAAGCTCAGAGGAGTTTAATCACCTCGGTATTTACCTTAACTTCACAGAGAAAACCCCTGAGAAACTGTAAAAGGTGATTCGCGAAAATTCGCTACCCACTGGGGATCGAACTCAGGCTCAGTACGAGACGGACGACGCCTTTAACCACTCGGCCACTGAGCTGAGTATAGAAACAATTTTATAGGAAATTTAATTAGCTTACTTTTTTGTTTAGAACATATTTTTCTTGAGTCCACCGTTTCCAAGATATAATCGAAAAACCCAAAAGTGGGATCTTCACCGCCTCTAACCCTATACTCTCCTCTCAAGGGCTAGGATGTTTACCTACTAAGTACTCCTAACGAAGCCCTAGAGTCAAAAGTCAAAAACGCTCGCATATTTCATGCACTCTACACCCCTCTTTTGAGCACTTATTGACTGGACTAATATGAATCTTGAAAAACTAACAATATCATCTTGGATATTGACACTGCAATAAATATTATATTTGGGCAATGGTTAATGTAAGTATAACGTACATTAACCATTGCCCAAGAAATGAAAAAAGTATATTTGCATAACATAATTTGATGAATATACAATATGCTAAAACATTCCATTAGTTAACCACAATTTCTAATTTCGTCATACCAAACTATTCTCGAGTCGGGCCTAGTTGACGTACATAATGTCACTCTAAAATTTATTGTATTAATTAATTCCTTAATTTCATACTAAAAAGCTCTCGTCCCTCCAGTGGGTGTACGCTACCGGCCATTGGAAATTAATATGGAACACGGACTTCTCAAACACCGTTAACAACGAGCGTGAAATATAGCCGGCTATTGTCTAGTGAAATATTATAATGATTAAAAGGTTTTATTGTGATGACTTGTGTTTATTTAAATTATAGACGCCGAATTGCCGGTATTAATGTCATTAAGGAGTGGAGTTTGTGAAAGATTACGAATAAAAAAGCAGCATCGTGTAATATTGGAGACAATAAGATTGGGGGAAAGACCTTTATTTCGATGTCAGCGATTCGGATGAAATTAATCATATCCTGTTTTATAAAAGTTAAACAATTATGTGTGTCGCTGATAATGAAAGTGGTTTAAGTCATATATTTAGATATTTAAAGGTTTAAGTTTGAGAAAAAAATATATACTGTATTATACAATATATCTTTTTTAAAGTAAAAATTAATTATGATTGTGAAATTTTGTGTCGAAGTTTATGAAGAAATATGAATTATAAAGCTTCAAATGTCCTTCAAAAGTTCTATTTTGTTGTATTGTTCGTGTATGACTGCCAATAAAAAAAATATTTTCCAAAAGTTTCTGTCCTCGAATTTCAAAGATTCAAACATTTTATTCAAGCAAAGGTAGCTCTTATTTCCAAAAACTTCAGCATCAACAAATTTAGATTTTTTTGTCACACATATTTTCTTTAGATTTGTTTTATATTTTACACATATCTAGGTTCATTTCATATCCTCTTTCTGTCTATAATTGTATCTTGCGTTTAATTATATGGTGTTTTTTTTTTAATTGCTAGACCGGCCATGCATACACTACATTTGCAGTGAATTCTTGGTGTGGTTTATATGAATATGATAATTTCTTTATTCATTTCTGAGAAGTATTAACAACCAAATTGATTTAACGATCGAGGCCAGGTTCGAATCCTGGCCTGGGTAGTCGGTACCTTTTGTCGTTGGGATACAATTAACGACACTAGAAAAGTCAGGGACGATTTTCTAAAGTAGTCTAAAACTCTCACATATACCCAAAGGTCGATAGCTAGTTACATAACTGTAATAAATATGGTAACTACTAATGTATTTAAAAAAAAAAAGATTTTAAAATAACTTTACACCCATAACTCCACATTATTTAATACTCATTATTCTAATGCAGAATAAAGCTATTTTTTGTTATTATTATTTATAAAACTATATGAATTTGATCGAACAACCACGTTGCATACTCTGTAACGCCAGTCATCATATTTGAAACACATTTTTGTATATAATATAATATAAATTTATTGAACAGCACCATTTACTCTATTTGTTATCAGTAACTACATTACAGTCCTGACTGTAAATAAAACAAATTCCTCGTATCACCAACCTCCAATCTTTAGCATTTGAATTCACGTGAACTGCCAACCCGAATTATTTTATTCCACCTAAATTACGACTATTTAAACGCGGCACGAAATCTGGGCGTACGCATTCGCCAAAACGTAACCTTTTTAAAACGCAACTAGTCACGCCACTTAAATTTAGTCCTCTTAATTTAGCCCGGTTTGCGTTATAATCGCATAAAATATAAAACCTGCGGATGCCTAAATTAATTAAACAGAGGAAAACGGGTGACGTCCGACGCCTTTACAGCATCCAGCTGGCGAAAACTGGGACACATTGAAAGAGTTAACAATTAACGCTTCCTGAACTCATTGCATTTCAGAATTTACAGAAATAGAATGATGAAGGTTTTTTTTAAATGATAAAATTATGGTGTTTTAATGATATGTTAACTAATTTTGTTCACATGCTATTTAAGTAAAGGATAGAACGTCGCACATACAGCGGTCTGCCAAACTACCAAAACAAACTGTCCCCTAAACTAATCAAAAATCGTTAAATTTATGTTTAAACCTTCTACACAATCGAAATTACACTTAATATTTCAATAATTGTTCACAAAAACGACTAAAACACAAACGAATAAAAACACAAATATGGCACAATGTATAAGATTCTAGTTCACACGCGGCGCTATATGTCTGCTTATCGATACTACATTGATATTTCTGATCATATATATTTGATTAATTAAATACTGGTATTAATACCGGGATCCCTGTATTGCAAGATTTAAATATCGAAATACCAGTATTATAATATATTTGGGTATTGCAAACTCTAGATATGTCTATGAAAATAAATATATATTCCATTCTAATAACAGACTAGCAATTGCGTAATTTCATTTCTAGTATTAAAAAAAAACTTCTAATTTTATCAGCCGTGAGGCTTTTCTGTTTCACATTGGGCCGCCCATTTTGAGGCCTAAGTGTCTGTAGCTATGCTCCTCCAGCCAACTATCCAGAACTATCCTACTTTAATATAATATCTAAGAAAAAGATTATTTGAATAATAATCGATGTACGCTGGCAAATGAATCAAAGTTATGCTAGTTAAAGCAGTGACGAGTCAAAATACAATTAAATAAATAATATATTACTTCTACTTCTGTAGACAACTTTTTATGAAACCTAAATAATTGTAATGTTTTTATTTCATCATTTTGTATTTTATTACATCATAATAAGTTTCATCGCGAGTTAGTAGCAAGTAGTTAAATTAATACAATAAAATTATCTAATGCTTAATTTAAATAAATGCTCTCGAGTATGCAAACAAATTAATAAAAAACACAAATTGGCGTTGCATGTTAAGACCATAGAAAATGAGGATGTTAAGTATTACGACATATAATGTCTTAATAGTTATTTATTAACAAATAGAACTGTAAATTAGGACCACATCCTTATGAGGGGAAACACATTCGCATCTAACAACCAAGCTCTATCATGTAAGTCATCGTTAATATATTATTTCCTTTCTTTAATTCAAACGCTATTAGATGCAAAAGGCGCAGCTAATACACTATGGAAAATTACTATCACGAATTATTATTTATTATATAATATATCTACTGCAAAATACTTTTAATTAAAAATACTCTACTGCTCCTGTATATGTGTCATAGTTAGGGATACTAGTGCAAAACTAAATTTTAGGTATTAAATAAATAAAGTTTCAATTTCTTAAATTCATAAAAAATTCAATTCAAACGGTAATTTTTTGAAAATTTTTAGATTGTATTACAAACATATGTTGCATATACCATATGAATTTAATAAAATTAATTTGAGTACAACTAGAGTTGTACAACTTTAAACACTGAAATTGCCATAAAATGAACATAAGTTTCAATTTCTTAAATTCATAAAAAATTCAATTCAAATGGCAATTGTTTGAAAATTTGTAGATTGTATTACAAATATATGCTGCATATACCATATGAATTTAATGAAATTCATTTGAGTACAACTAGAGTTGTACAACTTTAAACACTGAAATTACCATAAAATGAACATAAGTTTCAATTTCTTAAATTCATAAAAAATTCAATTCAAATGGCAATTATTTGAAAATTTGTAGATTGTATTACAAATATATGCTGCTTATGCCATATGAATTTAATGAAATTCATTTAAGTACAACTAGAGTTGTACAACTTTAAACACTGAAACTGCCACAAAATGAACATAAGTTTCAATTTCTTAAATACATAAAAAATTAAATTCAAATGGCAATTGTTTGAAAATTTGTAGATTGTATTACAACCATATGTTGCTTATACCATATGAATTTAATAAAATTAATTTGAATACAACTAGAGTTATACAACTTTAAACATTGAAATTACCACAAAATGAATGCTAAAAATAAACATAAGTTTCATTTCTTAAATTCATAAAAAATTCAATTCAAATGGTAATTGTTTGAAAATTTGTAGATCGTATTACAAATATATGCTGCATATACCATATGAATTTAATGAAATTCATTTGGGTACAACTAGAGTTGTACAACTTTAAACACTGAAATTACCATAAAATGAACATAAGTTTCAATTTCTTAAATTCATACAAAATTCAATTCAAATGGAAATTGTTTGAAAATTTGTAGATTGTATTACAAACATATACTGCATATACCATCTGAATTTAATGAAATTCATTTGAGTATAACTAGAGTTGTACAACTTTAAACACTGAAATTACCATAAAATGAATATACGATTCAATTTATTAAATTCATCAAAATTCAATTCAAATGGTAATTGTTTGAAAATTTGTAGATTATATTACAAACATATGTTGCATATAAAATATGAATTTAATGAAATTAATTTGAGTACAACTAGAGTTGTACAACTTTAAACACTGATATTACCACAAAATGAACATAGGTTTCAATTTCTTAAATTCATAAAAAATTCAATTCAAATGTTAATTGTCTGAAAATTTGTAGTTTGTATTACAAACATATGCTACATATACCATATAAATTTAATGAAATTCGGTTGAGTACAACTAGAGTTGTATAACTTTAAACACTGAAATTACCACAAAATGAACATAAGTTTCAATTTCTTAAATTCATAAAAAATTCAATTCAAATGGCAATTGTTTCAACATTTGTAGATTGTATTACAAACATATACTGCATATACCATCTGAATTTAATGAAATTCATGTGAGTATAACTAGAGTTGTAGAACTTTAAACACTGTAATTGCCATAAAATGAACATAAGTTTCAATTTCTTAAATTCATAAAAAATTCAATTCAAATGGAAATTGTTTGAAAATTTGTAGATTGTATTAAAAACATATACTGCATATACCATCTGAATTTAATGAAATTCATTTGAGTTCAACTAGAGTTGTACAACTTTAAACACTGAAACTGCCACAAAATTAACATAAGTTTCAATTTCTTAAATTCATAAAAAATTCAATTCAAATGGCAATTGTTTGAAAATTTGTAGATTGTATTACAAACATATGTTTCATATACCATATGAATGTAATGAAATTCATTTGAGTACAACTATAGTTATACAACTTTAAACACTGAAACTGCCACAAAATGAACATAAGTTTCAATTTCTTAAATTCATAAAATATTCAATTCAAACGGCAATTGTTTGAAAATTTGTAGATTGTATTACAAACATATTCTGCATATACCGTATGAATTTAATGAAATTCATTTGAGTTCAACTAGAGTTGTACAACTTTAAACACTGAAACTGCCACAAAATGAACATAAGTTTCAATTTCTTAAATTCATAAAAAAATCAATTCAAATGGGAATTGTTTGAAAATTTGCTGATTGTATTACAAACATATGCTATATATATACCATATGAATTTAATGAAATTCATTTGAGTTCAACTAGAGTTATACAACTTTAAACACTGATATTACCACAAAATGAATGCTAATGAAAATTTCCAACCTCATCATGTAATGTCGGAAATGTTTCAGACCAACCTGGTATACAATCGAAGTTTACACTCCAATTCAATGTAATATGTACTAGAACTGCATGCTACAAGTTCAAATAGACTGTAAAGGAGATTTTTTTTAGAATAATTGTAAAAGTATTTCTTGCATGTACCTCTGATTTTGTATAGAACATTAATTTAAACTTTACACAAACGTATTATAAAATGTATATTTTTTATATTCAATTAACTCATCATATATACGAATAACATTGAGTCTTTAGTAGATATTGTAAGTATGTTGTAACATACTACAGGTTCTAGCCTAGAGATACATGAATGAGAAGAGGCATGAATGGCACGCACTACGATGTCCAGTGTGCACGCGGGGAGGGAAAGTGGCAAGTGGCACGGGTCCGGCCGCCGCGGCACTAACGCCATGTAAGCCCCGCGTAAGCCTAGACGCGCAATGAACCGCCAAACTAATCCACCAGCTTGTCACTTGTCTCCAGCCACACTTTCAATATCCAACCACCCGATTACCGCCCTGTCTCATCAAGATTATGGCGCGCACGATTTTAATTTAGATTCAACCCCCCCTGGAAAAAAACCCAACAAAAATTCATCCGCAACAGCACGTAAAATATTTTAATATCACCCGCCTCACGTGCAGCCATCAGCAGAGAAGAACAATCGACATAAAAACAAGTTTTGTCAGTGGGTGGCTTCGCCATCAAAACGCGACATTAATATTATAAATCACCGAAATATTGTAATTCCGCGTCGGTAACACCGAAACCGGCTGCTTTGCATATTTTATATTAGAAGTTTACTAATTCCGTCCGGCGCACCGAAATAATAAATAATGCGCGACACAGCGCGTTTTCTAACTTAATTACGAATTTTATAAAGGCGAATAAAAGAGAAATTATAATGACCCCCCCTATACCGCATGAAAGTTATTTGCTTGGAACGGTTTCAATATTCATCATCGATCACACTATAGCAATTACGACAGTTATTAATTGGCTCATTGTGTTTCCAAAGCCATGCGTGTCAACCGAAATTCTTGATTTTTATTTTAATGAATTATTTCCTTAAACATGATGCAGCATCATTAATACTCGTATAATCACTAATTTGACGTGACATTTAAAACAATTAATTACAAACATATTTTTGTATAAAATAGTACTTGCAATACTATAATGTATTAACAAACAATACAAATATTAATTCATATAAATAAATCATAAAATATTATTTATTGTCTCGTACTGAGCATTGGCCTGAGTTCGATCCCCAGCGGGGAGCGAATTTTCACGAATCACCTTTCACAGTTTTTCTGAATTAATATCGATTTTTAAAAGAAGGAGTTTCTTTTTGCTTTACGTCGCCTTCCCTATAATTTCTCTCTCTAACTAGAAATTGAATGGTTTTGGCATCTACTACGTGGTAATTCATTCTAAATAAAGGATATGAATAAAACTACTATGTTTTTTACCACATAAGTGGTATTCTCTCTAACTAGTTTTTTCGGCGAAAGCTACCCACTCCTTTTTACATATAGTCGGTCTTGTTTGGGATAGTAGAGGAAACCCGTATTCCAGTAAGGACCGATATATGGCTGCCTGTATTCTTGCCGTCGTTTTTTGGTGAAATACATATTTCGATAAGTGAGAGAACGATAGTGTTTGGCTGTTATTTTGGTTTTGATAGATCTGGAACATATTTTAAAGGTCATTGAATCTCCTATAGATATCTGATTCTGTTTGCTTTTTGTAGAAGATTGAATACATTATTGTAGAAAGAGGCAGTGTGCAAGAAACAAGCAATATAAAATAAGAAAAAAAACATATCCTAGGAAAAATACCTAGAAACACGCTCCAAGAGAAGCTAAAAGAACTAACTAATTATTGAAATAAATGTTTATGTATATTCTACACTACAAACACAAAACATTAAAAAAAACTAATGATTAATTATATAATATTATAATTATATAATACTATTGTTTGTAATAATTTAACGACAATTTTTAAATAGTGTCTGTATAACCAACAATAAAACTTCTCATAAATTAGAACGACTTCAACCTTCAAACAACATAACATTAGCAGTTCTTAATGTAAGGCGTATAATAATTACTAATACAGGAATATTATGTTTACCTAAGTTCCCGCTAATTATATTAAGTAAGAAAAAGTGCAAACAAACGTTTCTAATGAAAATACGCGGAGCGTAATTAGTAAATAGGTATTATAATTATCCTAACGAACGTAAGCTGTGAGTAATTTTAGAATCAATATTGATACAGCTGACACGTTTAAAAGTGATCATTACGAATTACAGTGTTTGCGGAGTTTTAAACAATTTTCTAATAGCTTGAGCAAACGCACTCGACGCAAAAAAAAACACGAGGCGTGTTATATAACGCGAAGATCCTTGTGCGAATTGAGCGTTTTATTATTCTGTCTGCGCTATAAAAATCAAAACTAACACATTTACCAATTAATTAAGTAGAATAGCCGTGATTATTTGTCACTTAAGATGACGAGACAATTGCCCAGATGTGTACTGGGCCGGCGGAGGCATGTTCAACGTTCAGTACTCACACGGCCCTATGCGTACCCTTATCAAAACCAATTATACAATATATTCCGTTAAGTGACACTATGTATATTATTATTAAAATTACAGTCGCCCAATGACGGATTATATTTGAATTCTTAATTGATAAATTGGATCAACTTATACAGATTAAAAATAACGCGCTCGGTCTTCAGTTTAGATAATTGTTTTAATGTGGCCTACATCCTTTGTTATTGCTGACTATTTGTCTTACTTGAGATTTAGTAACAGAGTGTTTTACAATTACATCCTTATGAGTTGCATATTTTTAATTGTGTTTGAGGACGTATATAATCAATTAAAATAATTATTTTTATTTCATATCGATGGTGGAAAGGTTGTAACTCTCAATTTGGTCTAAATAGGATTTAGCGCTTTTTACCTAATATTTTTCACTTTTTTTAAATATATATATATAACTATTTTTCCACCCATAATTCCACACTATACACTGACAGACCATTGCCTTTGATGTTCCACTTCCCATAAACTTTGAGGATTTTTTTTAAATACTGTAAAATTCAGGTTTTATGGGGTATAACGATATCATAAAAGACAAATAAAGAATATTTGTATGTACGTTTGCTTATTTAATAAGCCTAGTTAAATTGATACATCAAAATTGCCTAAGAAAGCAATAATAAACTAATAGTAGACGAAATGCAAAGATAATAACAAGTGTAAGAATATGCTGCCACCACACTGTGTAGAATAGGATTGAGAAGAGAAAGATATTCCAATATACTATTCTAAATAAATACAATATACAGAAAGAATATTTTTTTACACAAATTATAATATGGTTTTCTATTATGAACGATATAATTGTTTTAAAATTAGAGTAGAAAAAAAAACATAATCTAAAATTTCATCATAATTTTCATCATTATAGTATATAATGATTTAGTCTATATTAGCACCAGTTCCACCAATAAATGAACGCATGTAAAGCAATACTAAGCGCGTCTACTAATTATAGATCCGTGCTAAATCATATCGCCAATATTGATTTGGCCGAGTGTTTGACGTCATGTTAAATGTTTTAAGTGTCCACTAATTAAAAGAATGTTTAATTCGTATGCTGTGCACGCGGCCTTGGCTCAAATTAAGCACATAAATTCGTAACACGTGTTAATAAACTTAACCCATATTAATTGTTATTGATTTTAAAAATAGCATAATAGAGATCTTAATATGGGACGCGGCCGTGCGTGTTAATTTCGTCTCATTAGCCGAATGTAAAAAGTGCGACTTAAAACTAGTTGCTATAAAATTGAATGTTAATGATAGCGAGTCGTGCAGAAAGTTTTTGTTGTATTTTGAACCTGTAGTAATGTAAACAGCTTTAGAAGGCGCAGCTTATATGGAATAAAAAATATGTCCAGTAAGTAAAGAAGTGCGGTTGTACGTAGAGGTGTTTATTGCTACAGTTCTATAGTTATTTATGTCGGATCTTGTTGGTATTCTAGTATTTCAGTTGCCCCAGCAAGAAGCGAACGAACGAACGATGCGGAGTTGAAATTATTGTATTAGTAATTTTATTACTTAGAACCCGAGTATATATTAGGTATAATAGTTACAGGCAGTATGGAGGGCATTTGCATAGATACCTTTTGTTGCACTCAGTAGGAATATAAATTGGCAATTATAGCATATCAACATACGTATGTAAAATGAACGTGTGGAGAGTAAATTAAATTTCCGTTTATAGCGCAGCTACTGAAGTGGTCCTTGATTTATGTGCCGATCTGCCCCGCTAAACTTTATAACACATTTGCAAATTTATTGCCCGGGCTTTAATTGAAATATACCATATCAAAAAATATTATAGTTAAAAAACGAGAGCGCTGCGCTTTGCGTGATCGCGCACTGCGGCTATAAATTAACGCTGAAAAGATAATAAGCCGATATAATATATATATTTTTTCCAGGCCACTTCTGCAGGGTTTTAAAAAGCGCCCACTAATTACACCCGCAAACCACCGCTAAACACCGCCAAGTAATATTCTAATAAGTGTGTGTTGTATAATAACGTAACGATATGATCCCGTGAGAAACAGAAACGTGACTGTAAGGGAAACAATAACACGTATTTTAATAAGTTCGCTTATCTCTGTTCTTTACGAGCTCATCTTTATTTCGCCGTCCTTCTCAGCTAAATAATATCGCTAGCCTACCATAACTTACAATAATTGCTGACCGCAATATGGCACAGCAAATTGTACAAGAACAAATTAAGAACCGGGGAGAGTAGGAAATTGTAGGCTTTTTTTGTTTAATGCACCAAACCTGGTACCGGTATGAAAATAATACATCCGCACGTCTGCGATCATTACATTACTGCAATTATTCTGAAATAAATTGATATGTTGTTACTTTTTTATGTTCAAATGCTCAATAAATATTGTGTTATTATTATGATTATTATAATGTCAGTTAATGCTTAAACAATGCCTTATTTTGAAGCTAAATAAATTACAAATATGATTCTAATATCATATACTTCATTTTTAGAATTATTACGATGTGTATATATAATATATTGTATACAATATATTTCCCAATATTTACATACAATTCCTACAAAGTATGAAATGTGTATCTCAACTTTTCGTAGTGTTTTTGGGTTGATACACTCAAAAATTAAAAATCTTACATTAGTCAAGGTATATAAAGTACTATAACTCTGTTTGTAGTTTTCAATTTTTTATAAAATTGCACGAAATATTTACAAATAGTCATACTTAACCCCTACAAAGTATGACATGTGTGTCTCAACTATTCATAGTGTTTTTGGGTTGATAAACTCAAATATAACAAATCTTACATTAGTCAAGGTATATAAAGTACTATAATTCTGTTTGTAGTTTTCAAATTTTTATAAAATTGCACGAAATATATTTACAAATAGTCATACTTAACCCCCACAAAGTATGATATGTGTATCTTAGTTATTCGTAGTCTTTTTGGGTTGTTAAACTCAAAAATTACAAATTTTACATTAGTCAGCGGACAAAAAGTACTATAACTCAGTTAGTCATTTTCAAATTTGTATTAAATTACGCAAAATATATTTACAAATAGTCATACTTAGCCTCTACAAAGTATGATATATGTATCTCAACTATTCGTAGTCTTTTTAGGTTATTAACCTCAAATATTACAAATCCTACATTATTCAAGGCATTATAACTCTGTTTGTAATTTTCAAAATTTTATAAAATTATGCAAAATATGTTAACAAATGGTCATACTTAATTCCTACAAAGTATGAAATGTGTATTTCAACTATTCGTGGTCTTTTTGGGTTATTAAACTCAAAAATTGCAAATCCTATATTATTTGGGTTGATAAACTCAAATATAACAAATCTGACATTAGTCAAGGTATATAAAGTACTATAACTCTGTTTGTAGTTTTCAAATTTTTATAAAATTGCACGAAATATATTTACAAATAGTCATACTTAACTTCTATAAAGTATGACATGTGTATCTCAGGTTTTCGTAGTCTTTTTTGGGTTGTTAATCTCAAAAATTACAAATTTTACATTAGTCAGGGAGTAAAAAGTACTATAACTCTGTTTTTAGTTTTCAAAATTTTATAAAATTACGCAAAATATATTTACAAATAGCCATACTTAGCCTCTACAAAGTATGATATATGTATCTCAACTATTTGTAGTATTTTTAGGTTATTAAACTCAAAAATTACAAACCCTACATTAGTCAGGGCATATGAAATATTAAAACTCTGTTGGCAATTTTCAAAATTTTATAAAATTATGCAAAATATATTAAGAAATAGTCATACTTAATTCCTACAAAGTATGAAATGTGTATCTCAACTATTCGTGGTCTTTTTGGGTTATTAAACTCAAAAATTGCAAATCCTACATTAGTCAGGAGATATGAAATACTATATCTGTGTTTGTAGTTTTCAAAATTTTATAAAATTACGTAAATTATATTTACAAATAACCATACTTAGCCCCTACAAAGTATGAAATGTGTATCTCATCTATTCGTGGTCTTTTCGGGTTGTTAAACTCAAAAATTACAAATCTTACATTAGTCAGGAGATATAAAGTAGTAACACTCAATAAAATTACGCAAAATATATTTGCAAATAAATATATTTAACCTCTACAAAGTATGAAATTTGTATCTCGACTAATCGTAGTCTTTTTGGGTTATTAAACCCAAACATTACAAATCTTGCACTAGTCAGGGGATATATAGTACTGTAACTCTGATTATAGTTTTCAATTTTTTATAAAATTACGCTAAATATATTTACAAATAATAATACTTAGCTCCTACAAAATATGATATGTGTATCTCAACTATTCTTAGTCGTTTTGGGTTGTTAAACTCAAAAATTACAAATCTTCAAACATTAGTCAGGGGATATAAAGCACTATAACTATGTTTGTTATTTTTCAAAATTTTATAAAATTGCACGAAATATATTTACAAATAGTCATACTTAATTCTTATAAAGTATGAAATATGTATCTCAACTATTCGTAATCTTCTTGGGTTGTTAAACTCAAAAATGACAAACCCTACATTAGTCAGGGGATATAAAGTACTATAACTCAGTTTGTCGTTTTCAAATTTTATATATGTACTTTGTATATTTACAAATAGTCATACTTAGCCTCTAGAAAGTATGATACTTGTAACTCAACTATTCGGAGTCTTTTTAGGTCATTAAACTAAAAAATTACAAATGCTACATTAGTCAGGGCATATAAAATATTATAACTCTGTTTGTAATTATCAAAATTTACTTAAATTACACAAAATAAATTAACAAATAGTCATACTTAATTCCTACAAAGTATGAAATGTGTATCTTAACTATTAGTGGTCTTTTTGGGTTGTTAAACTCAAAAATTGCAAATCCTACATTAGTCAGGAGATATAAAATACTATATCTGTGTTTGTAGTTTTCTTCAAAATCTTATAAAATTACGCAAAATGTATTTACAAATAGCCATATTTAGCCCCTATAAAGTATGAAATGTGTATTAAGTTTAACAACCCAAAACGACTAAGAATAGTTGAGATACACATATCATATTTTGTAGGAGCTAAGTATTATTATTTTATCTATTCCTAGTCTTTTTGGGTTGTTAAACTCAAAAATTACAAATCTTACATTTGCCACGGGATATTAAGTACTATAATTCTGTTGGTTGTTTTCAAAATTTTATAAATTTACGCTAAATATATTTATAAATAGTCATACTTAGACCCTTCAAAGTATGAAATGTGTATCTCAACTATTCTTAGTAGTTTTGGGTTATTAAACTTAAAAATTATAAATCCTACATTGGTCGAGGAATACAAAGTGCTATAATATATAACTCTGTTTGTAATTTTCAAAAGTTTATTAAATTACAATAAATATATTTACAAATAATCAAACTTGGTCCGTACAAAGTATACAATGTGTATTTCGGCTATTCGTAGCGTTTTTGCGTAGAAAAACTCAAAAATTACAAATCCTACATTTTTAGGGCACATAAAGTATTATAACTTTGATTGCAGTTTTCAAAATTTTATAAAATTACGCAAACTATATTTAAAAATAGTCATACTTAACTCCTACAACGTATGAAATGTGTATCTCAACTATTCGTAAACTTTTTTTGGGCTGTGAGACTCAAAAATTACAAATCTTACATCAGTCAGGGAATATAAAGTGCTATAATTGCACTGATTGCAGTCTTAATTTTTTTATAAAATTACGCTGAATATACTTAGATATAGTCATACTTAGCCTCTACAAAGTATGAAATGTGTATCTTAACTATTCGTATTCGTTATGGATTATTAATCTCAAAAAGTATAAATCCTACATTAGTCATGGGATATAAAGTACTATAAGTCTGATTGTAGTTTTCAATATTTTATAAAATTATGCAAAATATATTTACAAATGTTCATACTCAGCTCTTACACAGTATGAAATGTGTATCTCTACTATTCGTAGTCCTTTTGGGTTGTTTAACTCAAAAATTACAAATCCTACATTAGTCAGGGGATATAAAGTATTATAACTCTGTTTCTAGTTTTCAAAATTGTATAAAATTACGCTGACTATATTTACAAATAGTCATACTTAGCCCATACAAAGTATGAAATTTGTAACTCGACCATTCGTAGCCTTTTTGGGTTGTTAAACTCAATAATTACAAATCCTACATTAGTCAGGGGATATAAAGTACTATAACTATGTTTGTAGTTTTCAAAAATTTATGAAATGACGCAAAATATATTTACTAATTGTAATACTTAACCCTGACACAGTATGAAATGTGTATCTCTACTATTCGTAGTCGTTTTGGGTTGTTTAACTCAAAAATTGCAAATCCTACATTAGTCAGGGGATATAAAGCACTATAACTATGTTTGTAGTTTTTAAAATTGTATAAAATTTTGCTGACTATATTTACAAATAGTCATACTTAGCCCATACAAAGTATGACTTTTGTAACTCAACCATTCGTAGCCTTTTTGGGTTGTTAAACTCAAAAATTACAAATCCTACATTAGTCAGGGGATATAAAGTACTATAACTATGTTTGTAGTTAGAATTTTATAAAATTGCACGAAATATATTTACAAATAGTCATACTTAACCCAATCTTCAACAAGTTTGTTGTTGTTCTCGAGCAAAAGTTATCTCTACGATGATCTGCGGTTAATTTTGGGCCTTTTTAGGTGTCCAAGGGTTTTGTAGCCTTGGAGCCGTAATAAACTAGTGTTCAAACAACATACTAGATAAGCTTGTTCATTGGTTGAAATAAACAATTAACCCTTGTTTTGAATTGTTTGTGTTTACATTTGTACAAATATTATACAAATAGTTTCAACCCTTGATTATCATTCTCAAGTATATGTAGCTATTATTATTATTAGTGGCATACATTTTCCATTTTTACTACATTTTGTATTGTAGTGCATTAATTGTAGACAGATTTAAAGTAAAAAATATTTTTATTTAATCCTTAAATGCATGATTTTTTAAAATTGATATTAAATGATATTTACGATGAAGAAGGCAAATTGCTTTGTTATTAAAAGTGTTCCACTTTTGAGACAAATTTAGTTTAAATCAGATATAAACTAAAAATTATGTTCAGTTGTGTCTTTTCTTAGTAAGACATAGTGATTACACATAAAATTTCAATGGAAACTTCTAAAAAATCCAAACATTTCTTAGTATGTAGTAGTAGTATAAGCTGGCTGTAAACTAGTTGAAAGCAAACCAAAACAATTTTCTCGTTATAAAATGTTAAATGAATGTTCGAAGAAGCAACAATATGCAATGGACTGTAATTATATTAAATAGCCTTTAAATTGAAATTTATTCACCAAGATCACCTTTTAAAGACATTACTCCGTTCATGTTTATTATGAAATCGTGACAATTGTAAAATTATAGCCACCTACACATGTCCGTAGGCTTCGCCGTGTTCAGCCGCAGATAGAAAATTATCCCGGGGGAAGATTTAACTCTATTATAAAGAGCAGTCTGTTTATCCATAAATTTTAATGGATGTAGAGTAATTCGTGCGATTATCCACTCAATAAGTACGCTTTGCGTTATTTTTAATACGGGTAGTTTGTAAAACAAAACAGCGAACAATAAAGAAAGCTCATTAATTTTAATTATGAGAAATCTTTTTACATGTAATGGGCTTAAAAATAAGATTAAATAAAATATATTCAGATGATTATAATTGAATAGTAACGTATGTTAATATAATATTGAATTGACCACCAGTTAATTTCATAATAATAATAATATAAACCCGGAGGACAGTTAAAAAAAATGTCAACGCCAACATGAATTATTGTATTGCATTCAGAAAATTTATGTACCGTACATTTGTTGGAAGCTTCAATGATGTTAATCGAGTTAATGGTAAACACACAGCAAGGTGCCAAAAACAAATGGCCGTATCAGCGTCCAGGTCAACAATTTAATTTCCGAAAAGCATACACTATCATAATTAACGAATATATCACAAATTCAAATTAGCAAAGTTTAATCGGGCCCGGGCTGCGCGCATCCGGCCCCGCCGTTTTAACTTGCCTGCGTTAATTTCCTGCGAACTGATACCATTATTTACATAATTGAGTTGTAATTGTTAAATGGAGTGTGCGTTTTCAATGTTTCGCCATTTACATATATACCGGTCTAGCTGTGCGCGCCGCGCGCTTTAAATTGGCTTTTCGCTTAAAGATTTATAATTAATGTGCAGCACGTTTATTAACGGCTGTAGGGGGGCAGTCGGCGAAATGAAAACAATAATGGTTATGTATAAAGCATTGATTCTTTTGTGGTTTGATATTGTGCGTGTAATCCTGCTGATCAAGGATCGGGGCAGCGAGCGCTCTCGGCGCCTGAAGTGCGATGTAGAGCCGTCTATCAATCACACCACTGACCCCCGCTTGTTTGCATAACTAAATCATAATTGTACCCAACCAAATAGACATATTGACTAATGATCATCCCGGTCAGTCGTCGTTAGCGTATATAACTCTGCAGGATTAAATACCCTCACCCATCTGATCTCTTATCTCCTTCTTAAAACATCTTTAACTCGTGCCTATATGAATTCTGTGCGTATTCTACATGTTGTCAATTAGAACCTGAGTTTATATTAAAATAACATGAATGCACGTGCTCCATAAGGAAATCAGATTTATAGATATTCCATTATTAATCGCATGCGACTTCAATTTCGATTCGAACAATATATCCAACTGAGGAAATTCGTGTATAATAAGGTGATCATATAAATACGGTATTGTACGACGTCCAACCATCTTTGGTTGGTATTTATTTAATTTCCTATTAAATTATTCATTTATGCATACTAGCAAATCAACTTCACCTCTCTTTGAATTGAATTGAATTTTAATCTGATCCTATCTATTGAAATGTAAATCAAATTACGATTAATCAAATTAATTGTATTCTCTTTTTGTATTGTAGTACATTATTTATACATTTAACTTAAAATAACTAATACATTTATAGGTGCTACCCTTGTTTTCTGCTATTTTATTCTAAACATAACATATTAAATAAAAATATTTTTTACTTTAAATCTGTCTACAATTAATGCTTTACAATACAAAATGTAGTAAACGTGGAAAATAAAACTTCTTTGTTTTATACCACTAATATTTTTTGTTTAGTATTTACATATTCGTACAATAATTACATAAATAGTTTCAACCCTTGATTATCATAATTATAATAATAATAGCTACATATACTTGAGGTGTAGCTATTATTATTAGTAGTAGTATAAAAGAAGTTTCCCATATTTACTACATTTTGTATTGTAGTGCATTAATTGTAGACAGATTTAAAGTAAAAAATATTTTTATTTAATCCTTAAATGCATGATAAACAAATCATGCATTTAAGGATTAAATAATAATATTTTTTACTTTAAATCTGTCTACAATTAATGCACTACAATACAAAATGTAGTAAATATGGGAAATTGATATTAAATAATATTTACGGCCAGACGTCCACTTGCTACAAAACATAACAATCGCCATTCATTTAGCAAAATATGTATGCAGATATGTATACAGAAATACAGTTTTTAAAATAACGTTTTTTTAATTATGCAGTGAACATTTTTGAGCATTTCTGCAACAATATATATATTTAAGGGTTAATTAGTAACAGCTCAACAGTCACAAGGTCTAATTACAGGAGGAATACATTAAGAAACATAACTAACTGATATATCATTACTATACGCATAGCAGCTGCAAAAAATATTTAAATAATGTAGTTAACTCAACCGGTTAAGTAAAACAAACAAACGTTTTAATTGAATTTGCAAAAAATCCAATCTAAATTAGACGCTGCCGTCTATTAAAAGGTATGTTCCATTCGGCGCAGTGGAACGATTTAGTTAACTGACTGTGTTCCATTGCGACTTAATGTCGGTGATACGGTTAATAGATGTCATTATAACAATTATCTTTCTACGGGTAATTATGCATGTATTGTAATGTACAGGAAATGATTTTTTTAAATAAGCTCGCCCACATATATAATCAGAGTTAAATGTCTAACAATGGCCTATTAGATATCTGATCCAACTTTCACAATTGTGATCTCGATACAAATTTTTCATAATCGTCGATCTGTTGTTATGTAAATAATCACGAACGGGTGTTTGTATTTGAGTTGATTCGCGATTTATTTGTGAATATTTGTGTGGAATTTTAAGGTCGTTGGCCGTCAAGCCCAGTGAATCCACCTCATGAGAACTTGGCCATCAATGTTAACGTGAGGTTTACTTTAATAATCGTCTTTTTGTTAATGCACATAAAGTCTATGTATATTTAACCACTAAACCGCAAATATCTCAATACCAATTCCTGTCTGATAATGATTCCGTGTGTAATAATAATGAAGTTGATTGGTAACTCCGGCTACAAGAAATCGTAATAAGATTCTGGCGTGCATTCGATGGTGCAAATTGGTCTGTACACTGTTTTTATCCAAATTATGGCTCGGTACGTGCAGAAAAATAATTATTTTTATAAAAATCTCACTTACACAATTCATTTTAAATTTAATCTTGCGAAATTATTGTCGAAATTAACATTAGTAATTTATGTTTTATAAAGGTTAAAATTGCTCATTGCTTTTAATTACATCAGAACATGCGACCGTGTAATAGGCGTAGGTATAAATTAGTTTGCTCATAAGGTGGCTTTCAAATGAGTCATTTTTTATGTGTTCCGCGCGCTATAAAATCGCGTTTAAATGTCAGATTGAATTGATTTAGGGCTTTTCGTTGTTTGCTGCAATAAGTAGGTTGCGATAAATATAAAAGTGGGGCCCAATTTGCGGAGATGGTACCGTTGACAATAACGCACAGCGTGTGTTATCTTAATGCAAATGCTGGCCGGCATGAGATGGTCATAAATTCGTTATTTTATTATTATTAATAATACATACAAAAGATTACCAATTAACTTATTTTCTCTTTAAAAACGATTACTGTACTTTAATATTATTGTATTGTGTTTGATTAATTTTATTATATATATATAGCTCCTCCCTCTACCAGCGGAAAAGCTCTCGTGTTGATTACTATAAAGGTTGCAGTTTTTTTTAAATATTGTCATTGAGTGTTTTACATTTCACCCAGGTCGTTGCCCCAATCGCATCGGCGCTAAAACTGTGTAGAAATCTATCGCAGCTCCACAATGACGCGGATTTCCAGCAATAAATAAATCACCCAGTAATCGCGAAATCAAATCGATCCGAGTGCGTATCGGTCCTACACATGCCTAATGAACAGTGCGCAGATAGGCAATCTCGAAACGCCTTTCAAAAACCTTTTAATCTATAATCAAAAACACTTTGCATTGGCATTCAGAAAATGTACACTCGCATTGTGTTTTTTTTTCTCTCCTCCTCCTCCTCTCGTGGCATCGAAGATCGTTTCTAATAGAATGATTAAACAAAATATAAAAACACAATTAATTATATCGGAGAGATGTTATCGGAGATCTTGTGCCCCAGGTGTCCTGGAGGGCTGGCTGGAGTCGTCTCGCGCCCCCCTACTCACCAACAACCTGTCACTCAGATAAAACCCGATTTGTTTTGTAGTGCTTGCATTAATTTCTTGTGATTTATGGAGTTGCAGCGAGCATATAATATAGTGCTAACTTTACTAATTTATAGTAAACACCGTATCGAGTATCATTCAGTGATTTCGATTTATCATACGACGCCCACAGTCGCTCAGTTTCAGCAGTTGCAATTAAAAAATTCATTATGCAGGTAATGCACGGTATAAACTGAAATGTTTATCGATGCATATATATATTTTATAGTGCAACATTAATATATCGTGTGGATGAAAATAAAAAGCAAGCCGCATCGAATCGCAATCACTTGCGACTTGTTTGTTATTTTTTAGCGGGACATATCCTCGTTTTATTTCATTATAAGTGAGGTTCGCCAACCACACAGGCTGTAAAATTTTTCGCAGAATTATTTTCTGGTGTAATAAACCAGCATTAAAATCCACCAGCTATATTGTACCTACATGTCAATTGAGTCAATTGGCAGAAATATGCTCAATAAAATATCGGGGCATAAATAAAGAGCGCCCCGTAATGATTCAAGGAAAACGCGCGCCTCCTACGTGATATTAATTTCGGGTAATAATTTAAGCGGTCATCGGTGACACTTTCGTGAAAAATCAAATGATCCGAAGATCGTTATTACAAATCTCTTTAAGAAAGATGATAAATGATCGAGGACCAGCCGTGATCTATTGATTAGCTCGTTAAGGTTCACGGCAGTTGACCATGCGAGTCGTTGCTCTGTCACATTGTGAACCCGCAGCCTCCGCTCCACTATCACACTGACCACTTGCTTGAGATATATGTATATATAATGAATTCAATGTATTTATGTATTTTGTATACGATATCCCGTGGGGCCATTGTTAATAGTGTAAGATTGTGGACTACAATGGCACAACTAAGCGGACCTTAGGATGTGGGAGGTAAAATCAGGCGTGGCAACCTATAACGATGTCATTTTTACCTATTTGATACCACCAAATTAGTCCACAGAAATTACACCTAATTAATATTCATTACCACACATGGTTTCAGATCGCGATACGAAACAATAGCTTATGGTAATTTACCATTCTGAAGGGCTCAGGTATTATTTATTTGATTAATATTGTACACCGCGCACAGATGAAATTTTTAATGCTTCAGGTGTCCGCCGGTTATTAATTTTTAATCGCACCCATTCTTCAACTTAAGTGCCTGTTTTGTGAAACATACACAACGAACCTCCCTCGCATTTGTATTTTCATAACATATCGAATCTAATATTTTAAAGGAAAATAAGACGCGTGTGGGCTTCACCGGCCGACAAGAAAACACAGTTCTGCAAATTGTATAAATTACAAAGTGTCTATTTAATTATTAATTAAATAATTGTCAGCCTGATACAATCAGATTTCATGGTGACTTTATTGTGCTTTGTTTCAATTAATTAACAATTCACCTCACTGTGTCACAGTAGTACTGTGTCACAGTAGTACTATGTCACAGTAGTACTGTGTCACAGTAGTACTGTGTCACAGTAGTACTGTGTCACAGTAGTACTGTGTCACAGTAGTACTGTGTCACAGTAGTACTGTGTCACAGTAGTACTGTATCACAGTAGTCATATGTTACAGTAGACTCTACTTCCACGACCGGTGTAAAATCTAATTTTTTTTAAATAATTTTTATAGGCGTTTTTGTATAATATATGTTGTATTGTAAATTATTATTTTTGACCATGACGCGCAATGTTCCTGGATTTGAAAAAAAATCTTAATGTTTATAACAATATGATAAAGTAAAATGGAAAGTCTGTATACCAACGAATTTGGATTTCAATTTTTTTTTTAATTTTAAACTTTTACGCTCATATCTGGATAATCCGATTTTAGAGACTGAGTCGATAAAAAAATAATGCAACTTATTTTGTTTTCATTTTTTTTATCTTGGTTCAGAACATATCAGTGCAACAGAGGCCCGAAGGAAATTGGAAAATTTTGAAATTGATTTGAATAAGTTACACAATGTTTATAACAAAATGACAATGGAGAGTCTCAACCTGGACACCTTGTTCCTTCTATTTATTTTCTATTTTTAACTTTTCCGCTCCTATCTGGACATGCCGATTTTACAGGCTGGGTGGTTAAAAAAAGTATGCAACATATTTTGTTTAATTTTTTTTTGGTTCTTGATTCAGAACATATCAGTGCACCAAATTCCCGAAGAAAATTGGAAAATTTTGGTTATAAGTATTTTTTTGTCGGCGACCAAGTCGAACATGTTTATTATTTTTACCAATTTGCGATCATACAATTGATTTGAAAAAATTACACAATGTTTATAACAAAATGAAAATGGAAAGTCTCAACCTGGGCACCTTGTTCCTTCTATTTCTTTTCTATTTTTAACTATATAGTCGCCGAAAAAAATACTTAGAATCAAAATTTTCCATTTTCCTTTGGCCATCTGGTACACTGATATGTTTTGTGCTAGGATCAGTAAAAAAAATTAAACAAAATATGTTGCATGATTTTTGTATCGACTCAGCCTCTAAAATCGGATTATCCAGATATGAGCGAAAAAGTTTAAAATTAAAAAAAAAATAGAAAAACAAATTTGTTGGTTTACAGATTTTTCATTTTACTTTATTATATTGTTATAAACATTATGCAATTTTGTTCAAATCCAGGAACATTGTGCGTCATGGTCAAAAATAATAATAATGATATACAAGTTAGTCGCCGAAAAAACAATACTTAGAATCAAAATTTTCCATTTTCCTTCGGCTATCTGGTACACCGATATGTTTTGTGCTAGGATCAGTAAAAAATTTAAACAAAATATATTGCATTATTTTTTTATCTACTCAGCCTCTAAAATCGGATTATCCAGATATGAGCGTAAAAGTTTAAAATTAAAAAAAAAATAGAAAAACAAATTCGTTGGTATACAGACTTTCCATTTTACTTTATCATATTGTTATAAACATTAAGCAATTTTTTTTAATCCAGGAACATTGCGCGTCATGGTCAAAAATAATAATAATGATATACAAGTTATCGCCGAAAAAAAAATACTTAGAATCAAAATTTTCCATTTTCCTTCAGCCATCTGGTACACTGATATGTTTTGTGCTAGGATCAGTAAAAAAATTAAACAAGATGTGTTGCATTATTTTTTTATCGACTCCGCTTCTAAATCGGATTATCCAGATATGAGCGTAAAAGTTTAAAATTAAAAAAAAAATAGAAAAACAAATTTCTTGATTTACAGATTTTTCATTTTACTTTATTATATTGTTATAAACATTATGCAATTTTGTTCAAATCCAGGAACATTGCGCGTCATGGTCAAAAATAATAATAATGATATACAAGTTAGTCGCCGAAAAACAATACTTAGAATCAAAATTTTCTATTTTCCTTCTGCCATCTGGTACACTGATATGTTTTGTGCTAGGATCAGTCAAAAATTTAAACAAAATGTGTTGCATTATTTTTTATCGAGTCAGTCTCTAAAATCGGATTATCCAGATATGAGCGCAAAAGTTTAAAATTAAGAAAAAAATAGAAAAACAAATTCAGTGGTATACAGACTTTCCATTTTGCTTTATCATATTGTTATAAACATTAAGCATTTTTTTTCAAATCCAGGAACATTGCGCGTCATGGTTAAAAAAAATAATAATGATATACAAGTTAGTCGCCGAAAAGAAATACTTAGAATCAAAATTTTCCATTTTCCTTCGGCGATCTAGTACACTGATATGTTTTGTGCTAGGATCAGTACAAAAATTAAACAAAATGTGTTACATTATTTTTTTATCGACTCAGCTTCTAAATCGAATTACCCTGATATGAGCGTAAAAGTTTAAAATTAAAAAAAAAATAGAAAAACAAATTTGTTGGTTCACAGACTTTCCATTTTACTTTATTATATTGTTATAAACATTATGCAATTTTGTTCAAATCTAGGAACATTGCGCGTTATGGTCAAAAATAATAATAATAATATACAAGTTAGTCGCCGAAAAAAAAATACTTAAAATCAAAATTTTCCATTTTCCTTCAGCCATCTGGTACACTGATATGTTTCTTGCTAGGATCAGTAAAAAAATTAAACAAAATGTGTTGCATTATTTTTTTATCGACTCAGTTGCTAAAATCGGATTATCCAGATATGAACGTAAAAGTTTAAAGTTGGATACTGTGTTTCATAATTAATGATCAATATATAAAATATACTAATAATAATAAATGCAAATGCAAAGATATTATGTTTTATTTAAATAAACAAAAAAAACACACAGAAGAATTGGATCACCCTTTTTATTTTAAACACCATATTTAATGAAATCAATTATACAATCTGAAAACTTTTTACAGTCCACATAACTACGCACTCATTAAATAAATAATTAAAAATAATAATTATATTAAAATCACATTTTCACATATCTGTCGCTGTCTGTATCCCACATATCCAAGCCGTACATAAAAAACCCTGATTGAATTAAAACGCGTCCCAATAAGTAGTAAATTGATGTATTACTAATTGGTGTCTTGAAATCTGAGGCGTATAAGGTTAACGCAATTTACCGATGGATGCCCATAAATCAATTCTGTCTGCATTCTTACATAAAATATGTTTTTATCAAGCCAGTTTTTTTTAATTCATACGCAAATGAAAGTGTGTTAATAATCACTTGCGAACAGCCTGAATTTTTGCGGACTAATTTAAATGACATACGTGCAGAGAAATCTGAATTTTCACCTTGGCGACTAATTAACGAGCGTGAATATTAATATCAATCGTGGGCGAATAATTGGTGGTAATTAAAGCGGGCAATTGCGCAATTTAGAGAGTCCGCCTCGCAGCTTTTGGATATGAAACAATAATTAATTGTTGAAACTTAATGATGAATGATGACTGTATTTTAAAACATTAAGCACACGGGGGTCACGAATTTGTTAATTGCCGTCGATTATAATCTGTGCGCATTAATTAAAAAATGAGAGACAATAAGTTGCTGGAGTGGAATGCCATTCGATTTGAATATGATAAATCATTTCGAATGGATCTGTTGCATTAGGGAGGTCCGGATGAATAAATATATGTTTTTTAGTGATGGGCGCGCATCGGTTGTTATTACTAATAAAATTGTGTAGTGTTGGAGCGTAATATTTTTGTTGGTGTGGCTTAAAGCATTAAAAGGCTTATTAAACCATGATTATAAAACATTGTAATAAAATTTCACACATTAAAATAAAATTCGAATAAATTATAAATAAACTGGTCGTCATTAAGAAAATGTTTATGATACTTAACGTCGGGTTGCCTCATATTTTTGTTAATAAATTACTGAAAACGAAAATAATAATCATAAAACTATAATGTGACTACTGAACCGCATGCGTTTTTTAAATATAAAAGAAAATATGTATGTGGTTTGGTCGGTTTTATATTATTGAATAAAACGAGGCACCATTCATATTTTTGCCCCGATACACTTTTAGTTTGACTTTTAATGCCCACTACCGAAACGCGTATTTATTGCGAATATTATTTTTAATTAAAATCATTCTCGGTGTGCACCTGCCACATGGGCCGCATCGTTTCGTCGGGTATTGACATAAATAAACGCATCGAGCGAGCGCTTGACGTGTTCGGTTATTGTTCTATTAAAAAGTCAAAATGTAGCTTCGGTTTTTTTTATAAATGGTTTTGTCGCGCGGTAGGCGAAAGTCCCAGACTGGAACTCGCGCGGCGGGCAGCTATTGTCCGCTCTGCTGAGGAATTCCGTGAGGTGTGACAGCAACCACCCCCTCCCCTGACCGACCATACATTCCACCTCATAATCAGTTATGCATATTAAGTTAGTTAAGCTCATTATTATACCTGCGGAGTCTTGTTATTTATACACGACAGTATTAAATGTTCAAGTGTATGCGCGGATTGTGACCGCCACTACAACATGTGTTCGGAAGATTAACAGGATTCTGTAATTGCTCGTTTTCATATGGCTTTTTTTTGTTTTGGAAAATTAACCCGAGTCCTATCATAAATACATATTTTAATGACCCGCAATAACTCAAGTCGCTTCCTCGTGTGCGCGCCCAAGCTCGGGCGGGGTGTGAAAATGGATGAAATATTTTAGCCTGATGGCTCGGAGACTATCTCGACCCTGGTCGCGTAGCTGGTCCTGCGATTATCTCATTTCCGATTTAGGCGACTGTGACAGAGCTGCAATTAGTTCACCTTTTTCTTTTTTTTTCGTCTTACATGACATCATATTCTAGTGAATCCGATGCTTTTAACAAAAAAATATTTATTTCTCAATATATAGACATTAAATATTAATTTAATGAATGATGTACAAATTATTAATATGTTTATTATATTTTTAATAATTTTAGTTTAGAGATGCATATATATATATATATATATATATATATATATATATATATATATATATGCATCTCTATATCTCTCTATATAATAAACATATTAATAATTTGTACATCATTCATTAAATTAATATTTAATGTCTATATATTGAGAAATAAATATTTTATTGTTAAAAGCATCGGATTCACTAGAATATGAGTCATGTAAGATCTCTTTATACCCTTTCAGGTGTCGAGATTATTAAAATTTAATAACAAATTATACCACTAGGTATAATATTCTACCTCAATATATTCCACTAAAATTGCAACTTCTACCGGAAATATATCTTTACATAATTCCGTTAAAAAAAATCAGGGTACAGCTTGGCTATATGGGGTTGGCATTTTTTCACCGAACGGCTATAAAAAACGGAATATCGTATGGGGCCCCCTCTCATTCGCAACCCTACGGAACGTAATTAATGTATTAAGCGATTTTTTACCACCAGCAAGGCCCGCAGTAACAAAGACCCAGGCGCGGATTAGCTGAAACAAAAAAGTCTCCCGTGTGTGTGTGTGTGTAAAAAAAAAACGTTTAATGGTTCTACATGATCGGGTCGCATCTGTCACATTTCGGGCCTTTGTCCCGAAGGCATCAATGTGTTTAATTGCGTGCCTTTATTCATGCGAACAGTGGAAATGGGTCAAGTCGGCCCCCGGGGTGGTGCTACAGATGCCTATCGAGACTCAACAAAAAGTTGCCAATTACACAAAATAATTGTATTAAAATATATGCAAAGTAATGGGTTTAGTTGTAGTACAAATTGCGATTATAAATTTATCAATATTTTACATAGAAACGATCGTAATATAAATAAAGTGGACAAGAGGTAATGTAAGAGTGCAATCTGATGTAGTTCAGTATGGAACAGGGCCATCCAGCCTGTCCGATAAGTCCACTAAAACACGGTATTACAACCCAATACAAGCTATAGCAATTAGCCACAGTGTCAACGAGAGTTTTTAATTAGATTACACTATCGTCTTAAGTACGGCTGTAACTTAAACCAGTTCAGAAACCTGACGTATTTAAACGAAATCTTGTATCAATATACATAAATACTAAATCAGACTTAATGCGAGTGTCGTTGAATTTGTTCTCTCGTACGTTTTTATGGTTTAAAACCTCATATTAAGTATACAAGATTAGTCAGACAACTCATTGATCTTAACTGATTTTTATTGGCTCGTAAATAATGCATTTAATTGCTACGAATTACTATAAAATACGGATTTGTCCTATGAAACTTTAATATTTGAGCTGCGTGCGTGGGTTTATCAAGCGTATTGGCGGATGGGCCTTTTTATGTGGAATCTGTTAAAATAAAGATACACCTCGGCCGCGTCAAATTATCATAATGAAATTCACTTCATTTGTAATTTACAAACCCACACGCGATTTATCCATACTGATTTACCGGACAATATGCCTTGAGGAGTCATTTAAAATCTCTCGAATTGCATTATTTGTTGTTCGGGGGGGACGTAAATCATCTGTATTATTATAGCTATTTATGTTAAGTTAAATACAAGGGTTAATGCACTTTTAAAATCGCTTTCTCGTTTTATTCATTGACTAAAAATTGGATTTATTCAGTGAACGGATTAATTCATTATCGGTTTGTGTTATTTGAGGACTTGGGGGTTTCAGAAAGTAGGACAAGGCCTATATTTATTCGACGGTTTTACATACGCATATATTCAAGATATTTATGAACCAAATTGATGTAGGAAATGGTTTCAGTTTATTTTCATAATATATTAGAAATATATTTGATATATCGACGGTGTAGTGCAAGAAGGGCCAATTTGTTTTTTTAATTAAAGGACCAAACTGATTTAAAGGACTTAATAAACATAACTAAATCTGCAGCTCCCTCTCAATTCTTTATTTCATAATAATTAACCATTAGTGTTAAGTCCTTTAAATCAGTGTGGTCCTTTTGTTAACAAATCAGATTAGCCCTTCTTGCGCTACACCGGCGATATGAGATACAGCGTTTTTGAAATGTTCACTTTGAAGCGATATGCGCAATATTCAGGTTTTCGAAAAATAAATGGTATATTTGACCTCCTTTTTATGTTCAAGTTTATTAGATAGCATCCTAATACATGGAAAAGTGCAAAAAATGTCCTAATTAAATATGCTGCTATATACGAGCCAGCCAAATCTCAAATTCTACCTATTTCAGAGCTGGAATCTCAACTTTACAACATTATATCTCATAGAGCAAAGAAGGAAACCAGATTTGCGAAAATAAGTACCTACTAGATTCTGTTATATGAAAATGAAGAGGTTGGATTAAAATTGCTTTATTTTTAACCTTCCGGCACTCGCGCCCAGTCTCAGACCTGGAGCATATATATTCTCCAGGTCTATGAGACTGGGCGCGAGTGTCGGAAGGTTAAAGAGTCGTAATTTCAACTTTTGTGTGCAAGTTAAAATTACATAGAGTTGCAGAAATCGGATTTTGAACAGCCAGTGCACTTGGCCATCAACATTTGAAAATCTTATAACAATAGCCCATTTACTATAAAATTGCATAAAGAAAATATTAATATCTGGTGTACTTATTAATAAGATTCAATCAGAATTTAAAATGAAAAAATAAATAAGAAAGAACATCTATCTTAATAGGACTATGAACCAAAATGCTTTTCCGCCGCTAAAAGGATAAACTTATAGGACTTTAATCACCTGATATTGATATTTAAGCATAATAAAGAAAACTTCTATCTTTATAGGGCTATCAGCCATGAGGCTTTTCAGCCGTTCAAGGGAGAAGCTCAGAGGAGTTTAATCACCCTGTATTTATCTTAACTTCACAAAACACCTCTGAAATTAAGCATAATATTTTTTTTTTCTATCTTTATAGGGCTATCAGCCGTGAGGCTTTTCCGCCGGTCAAAGGAGAAGCTCAGAGGAGTTTAATCACCTGGTATTCACTGTGAAACTGAACACTCTGAAAAACTGTGAAAGGTGATTCGCGAAAATTCGCTCCCCACTGGGGATCGAACTCAGCCTCCCCAATGCTCAGTACGAGAAGGACAACGTCTGTAACCACTCGGCCACTGGTAAGCATATTTTCAAACAAAATAAAAATATTTCTATATAAAAGTACTGTCTGCGAAAATTAGCTTGAAATACTACTAAATTGTATGAATTTTGTAGTTAACTACCAATTGAATTGAAATGAATTATTAAGGATTATTTTTAATAAACAGTATGCCGGCGATAAATTAAAACTCTGTATCTAATCTAACTTGTAAATGAGTCTGTTAAGTAATTCAGTGAGAGACAGAGGGAGAGGACACCCCTAGCACAAACCCCGACCTTATTTATTAAACATATTTTCTAAAACATCGCGTGACCAGCACTCTTTACGGCGACAATTATCGGCCGTACTGATTTGCATTAATCACTATGTAATTAATAAACATAAAGCGTGATTTTATTATTTTTTAACATGGAAGAAACGATTTCTGGGGGCCCCCTTTTATGCATAAACGCCGGGGAAATAAGACATGCAATCCCCTTTATGTGGCACTATTTCATTTAATGCATACACTTATTTTTGGGGATTTTAATAAACTGTCACGCCCGTCCATAATTTTCTTATTATACTTACTTATATTGCGACGAGTTTATTAATAGAAAACATCATTTAAATAATCAATATCGATTTTGTTTTTGTAAACCAACACGTAAAACATGTAATTCAATCCATGAAATCATCATTACGATTAAGGATGTGAGACCATTGATCGTTAAACATTTGGAAAATGTATGTTAATCCTATCCTTTTGCCTAGTCTTCGGCTACAATACTACTGACGCCCATATGATATCATGGGTCTTACTACCCTAGTATAAAACCATAGGGTAATTTTGGGGTTCAGGCCCCAGTTTATGCATATTTTACTGTATCTACCTAGGGTTATTGTAGTTTTCTTTGTGGTTTTGCTTATATATAAGTTCCATGTCAGTTTTTAGTCAAAGATGCTTTCTACGATTTGGATGCTAATGAAATTTCTACACCTTTAAGTACGGGGCTTTTTAGACCTATTGCCTCTTCTTCTTGTATAATTGACTATTATAGTTTTCAGAGGGTTTATGGACAAGCCTTTCTTCTCACACCATTTGTCCACATTATTCAGTGCTCTTTGTGCGCGTTCTGATAGGATACGCGGACGACATTACTATCGTCGTGAAAAATTAGCTAGAATAGACTAGCCAATTTTTCATTACGATGGCAATGTCGTCCGCGTATCCTAGGCACTGGAAGCCTTCTTATGTATATTTTACCGCTCCTTTAATACATTTTTTGCGTTTAGAATAAACCAAATTATTATTTAAAAACATTCGATAACATTATACTGAATGGTAAAATTACTGGAACTATTGCAACCTTTAAAATGCATTTATCTCAAAAACTTGTGTTTGGAAGTTACGACATTTGTCATCTCACAGTGCGATATATAATATAATTAATAATAATTAAATTATTACTTTAAAAATATAAAAAAGCTCCACTTTTGATGCGAATTCAAACACACGACTCGGACTTTTGGTAATGACAGAACAAAAAAACTTAAAAATGAAATATAGTTATTTATTTATTTATTTATTTGTTAACGCTATTATTAGCATTTACAACATACATGTATATATAGAAATCAACACAATATCAATATATATTTCTATATATAAAGTTAGACCTTTATATATAGAAATATATTTCATTTTCATTTTTCATTTTTAAATGTTAAAAGATCACAATGAAATTGCATTAATATCTGAGGGTTGACATATAATGAATAAATAAATAACTACACCTACATCTTTTTTTTTATAAGAAACACATAAAACGTGTTTTAAATTTTTTAACCATCACCTCTCGGAGCTTGTTAATTGCAGTATCCTTCATTAAACAACCCGCGGCTAATTAATATCATCGATAAGCATGAATCTAAATGCCCTGATTATTTAGCAATATTAATCAATTTAACTAGGTATAATAGTGACGCGAGTTATATTTATGAACTGTGGCCGCGGTGGCAATTAGGGAATTTGAATTATAGAACCGGGCCCATTCTTATAACGAGGCAGTTTTTATTATAAAGCGATAACCAATTTCCGGTCGCACTAAAATCGACTGAAGAATATACCATAAATAGTTTATTTTACACCCGGAGAGGTGTAAATATCGTTACGCAAAAGGTGAGGTTACTGGTTGTGTATAAAAAGTTAGATTAATTGATGTTTTATGCGGGATTAATTAAATATGTGTGTGGTGATCAGAAGGTAGATAATTTTTCTCATGTGAGAAATGGGATACTCCTGTGAGGCACTCATTTATCTGCATCTGTACGGGTGTATATGGGTGTGTGCATAAAAGTGCCATTATCTATTTAATTAGCAGCGCGGCAGCTCATCATTAATTACAATGTAAATATAGCGTGGTTGGTGCATTGTGTGGTATTTAGGGCCATTACAACTCTATCTGTGTAAGGAGTGGCGGATTATTTCATTACCCAGGTGGGCGTCCAGCGGGGAATCAACTATTGTCAGGTGTAAATTCCGCAGACAGTGTACTCTGCTTTGGTATAACTTATACCCAAACATGCCATACATTACACTTCCACTTCGATGAGTGGGATTACAGGCTACATGTTTCACTGATACCATCATCAATAATAACAAATATGAACTTCATTAACATATTTAATATATATCTAAACTTGAATTCACGCTAAACAAACACCAATAAAACTGTGTACTGTCTTTCTTAATCTAATGTGTGAGTAACATTAATACATCATCCTATTTCTGCTTAAATACATGCCGTACTGGTAATTTTATGGTAATAATCAATAACATATACATTTAAATTTTGCAATTGGTGTGTGCTAATATCAACTACCACTTAAGTTGTACGATTTAATGAAAGGGTCGAGGTTGGGTTTATTCACATGGTTTG
The DNA here is from genome assembly GCA_963942505.1 of Lordithon lunulatus. Lineage (NCBI taxonomy): Eukaryota > Metazoa > Arthropoda > Insecta > Coleoptera > Staphylinidae > Lordithon > Lordithon lunulatus. Next base: position 67,216,322 of record OZ012666.1, read on the forward strand.
GTTTATTTTATTCGTGTAATACAATATTTTAGCTGTGCTCCTCCTAAATACTAAACTATAGCGAAAATAACATTTTAATGTAAAAACTATCGAGCTTAGCATTTCTACAATATTTTTTATATTAATTTTAAATATTTCAAGCCCCTAAAATGATCAAAATTAACAATAAGACCAACTTAGAAATAATTACTATCCGCAGTTCTCATAATCCTTGCTTGCTTAAATTGGGTACAGGTAGGGCAGGATTAAAAAAAGATAAATGTTTAGAGCCTACTATTTATTATGCCCTTTGAAGTAATTTTAAAATTTCTTTCATATTATACACTGAATTTTGACGTGCATTTCGAAGGCATATTTAAATTTTATTCATAACTAAGAACACAGGATTGATTTGTGATAACAATGCCGATAATGAAACATATAGAGGTATGATTAAGTTTTCCTAGAGCTCAGTTTATGCCATATTATTTTGTTTTCCTTTCATTCGTTTTTGATTTTAATTACTATTAGAAATTAAATGCTCTTGATAACGTAGTGTCTGTTGTAAGGCTAACGTAATGTCTTTCTGTAGTTGGGATTGAAATTCAAAAATAGTTACATCAAAATAAACATCAATAATGCAGTACTATCAACACATAATAATTCCACCTTTACAAGTTCCATTATTTCACCTTTTTTATGAATTAGTACAAATTGCTTGAAATCTGCATAACCAAAACCCGGGCGAAATAATAACGACCGCGGCGCTCGATAACGAGAGTGATTAGCATGTAACTGGTTGTTACACACCACTCATGTATGCATATAAGATATTCGGGTTAATACAGCGGGTGCACTAATTGTCAATTCATATGCAAATTTGTTCATCGAAACGGTAAAGTATTAATCTGAACTCATTATTTCACAGCTTTTAAAGCCCCCCCTGAATCAACGGGGGTAGCCCCCTTGCATCTGCTCGCCCAAAAACAATGCGGATCTCTAACCCACGATACAAGTTTAAAAAAAGAACGCATTGCATGCGCTGATAACGGTGATTAATAACTGTCATTTTTTCATCAACATCTCATTCGTATACAAAGTGCGCCGGACGGCTTTTTGCACATTCTTCGCGCGCTTATAACTATCGCGACGTAATTTATTTTAATGAATTCCGCAATATTGGACGTTAAATAATTAAAAGGTGTTAAAAACACTGCGCACCGGGAGAGGGAATATAATTTATGGGCGCGCCTTCAACAAATAACTGCAGAGTTCATATCACCGCTGTAAGCTATCGAAATGAAATATAATCTCAATTGAAATCCCAATGAGCGTTTCAAGAGCAGTTAATCAACCCGTTCGTCCGTTCGCTGCTCACGGATGTGTTAGGGGGTGCCGCGTTTTGCATGCACATAATTTATGCGATGTTAACAGACTGCCTGTTACAATACGCCTGCAGTAATTAGTGGCGAGTCGATGGAAATTTTTGGGGGTGCACATTATGAGCTCAGACAAAAGGATTACAAGAAAAAAACTATATTGCACATCTGTTTGGTGCTTGAGGTATAATTAAAAACTCGCACGGATGGTTGCATTTTGCAACACGAGAGTTTGTAATTACAATCTATTTATGTCAGGATATTCATACAAAAATATGTATTTTTATTTTCTTTGTACTATTTTACTACCTACATTTCTATATCTACGTATGTTTTGTGGTACGATTATACTTACATAAAATATTATATATATATATATATATATATATATATATATATATATACATATATATATATATATATACATATATATATATATATATATATATATATATATATATATATATATATATATATATATATATATTATCTACTTGCCTTTTTTATCTTGCAGTGTGGGCTAATTATATATATAAACATTAATTACTATGTATAAATATATAATTTTATAGTATTTTTATACATAGAACACACGTACATATAGAATTGTGACTGACGCTCACAGGCTCAAATGTAAATATTCAAACAAGAAACCTTAAATAATCACTTGTAGTAACTTTCAACCTCTAATATTATTAAAGGATACATTTTATTACACTTTGCAACTAGTTTTGGCTAAGCTCTCGCCATGTCAAGTATATAGCTGCTCCGATGACTGAGCTCAAAAATGGCTAGAGCTTAGCCAAAACTAGTTGTAAAGTGTAATAAAATGTATCCTTTAAAAACATTAGAGGTTGAGAGTTACTAGATGTGATTATTTACGATTTCTTGTTTGAATATTTACAAGTGTAATACCATTTATCCTTTAAAAATATTAGAGGTTGAAAGTTACTAAAATAAAAATCCTTTATTTGGCATACCTCTCAATAAATACACACATCCCCCAATACACAATGCTCATACAGCTAGAGCAAGAAACAAAAATACATCTAAATAAAAATAAAAAGTAATAATCCGCACAAATGCAAAAAGAAAGTTACTACAAGTGATATTTACGGTTGTAGTTGTAACTAAAGTGTGATCAAAATCAAAGTGAAGTTCTAATTATCCTTTAAAATTAATTATCACAAAGTAGACGAAAAATCCAATATTCTAATATTTTTTTGTTTGTTGTTTATAAAATTATATAGCTCTTAAATAAACACATTATTTACAACTAACTATTAATAAATCATTCTGTTTTTACTTACTTGTATCCACAACTATTTCTTGCCGCTCTATTTATTAATACACACCAATGATTTTTTTCTTAATTACCCGGGCACTGTTACTTCTTTCATCCGTAGCGTGGATCACATCGGCAATTTATTCGCGTGGTTGAAAAGTTTTATTTTTACGATAAGTGGCACACTTCTTGCACGGTGTAATTTATAACGCATTTTAAAAACGTGTTAAGCCAAAAGTGGGCTCGCCACGGTCCCTTTCGGGCGGCGGTAATTAATCCGCGTTTTTATTAACGCGTTTTAATTGGTGACTGCAGAGGTGCATTAGCGTGTTGCACGTTGCGCCTGATTCGTATCAAGAGGTCGCGATATACTGCGAATATTGTCTTGATATCAGCAATGTGATTTATTGTATTTTCGGATGGAATTAATCGGAGTTTGACGAGAATTAACGAATAATTCAATGGGTTTCACATTTGCAAGCTATTGATATAATTTATTATAGAATTCACTAGAAAGAAAGTAATGTAATTTTTCAGTAATTTTAATTGTCATTATTAATACACTTCTGAGATAATTAATTTATACAAAAAAATTAATGAATCAAAATTAACATTTAACATATTGATTGAATAGTTTTGGTGTCTACTATGTGGTAATTCATTTTCAATGAAGGAGTTGAATAAAACTACTATGTTTTTTTACCACAAGTGGTAAAAACATAGTAATTTTATTCATCTTCTTTATTTAACATATAGTGTGAACCCTCCTCTTAGCAATCTACATCTACATGTGGTGCCACCAGATGTCGTTTAACTTTCCTAGGGGGTTAGTTGTATTAAAATTAACATTGTTAAACTATGATAGTTTTTTAATTTAGTTGGATTTTTATAATAATATAAAGTTCACCCTGTATGACCTGTACGGTACAGTATATTAGCGATTTAATTGCAAAACGATCTACAACCGGCCTATAAAAAGACTATACATTCCAATAAATTAAAATAAAACACACATACACACACATGTTGTATAACCGCATAAATTAATCAGGGCCATTAAAACGGCTATAAATTCTTGATTTATTTATTATAGAACATTTAACTCCAATTAGTATAAGTTTATTATTACATATCTTTGTATAAAATATATCCCGAGATAAAAACACCATAAACGTGTAGTAATTTTAACAGAATTTATCGAGTACTCAGCTGGTATGATACATTGACGTTATCAGTGCAATACCAATATTTAGCATTTTATTGAAAGGCATAAAAGCATATTAACATATCAAATAAAAGTATACGGTGTGGAAAAACGCATGAAAAAATCGTTTTGTTATAAACGCAACTGGACAGTGTCAAATACTACAAATGAAAACTTAATTTGCAGATAAACAGCCGTATCATCAAAATACATTTTCAACCATTCAATAATTAAATCTTTAAAAAAAAATATCTTTGCTTAATGCTTTTCTATATTGGCTATAATATATAAATTATTCGCTGCTGACGAAGACAAAATTGCCGAAATAACAAAAATTGCTAAATCTAAAAAAACTTCTACCAACCTGACTATGCCCGTCCTCTATTTCAAACGACTTGAACTACGCACTACATTGTATCCGTTACTTTCTACGGTTAAATTAATGTCATTTATTAATTTAAGACTCATTAAAAAGATATATGTGAAAAATAATGTAATGCACAGTTCAAGTCATTTTAAATAGTGGAGGGACATAGTTTATAGGGCTGTCATCCGTGAGGCTTTTCCGCCGGTCAGGGGAGAAGCTCAGAGGAGTTTAATCACTAGGTATTTACCTTAACTTCACAGAGAACCTCTGAAAAACTGTGGTGATTCGCGAAAATTTCTCTCCCCGCTGGGGATCGAACTCAAGTTCCCGAACGACGTCTCTAACCAGTCGGCCACTGAGCTGCTAAATATTTTTTGATAATCGTCGATTTCTATATGAGAATGAACAATTGTTGCAGAAAATATCACTAGATTAAGCGTCATTGATAGAAAATTGTACTCGACACCAATACCTAGACCCTAATTTTTGGCGTTAAATATAAAAAATAATACAATTTTTGCACTTAATTATTTTCCAAGCTGTTGCTAACAACGTACAATACGAAGCAAGTCGGTAACTTGCTTAATATAGATTTTTGCGGTCGTTTTGAAAACGATTATTTGAGGTGTCGAGGTGTCGATTAAGGAAGAGAACAAAACAAGTTTTCTAATAAAATCCGAATTTGCTGTCCAGCCACTATAACTAGGATTATGTTAAGTCCACTAGTCTCTAATTGCATTGTGGTCTGAAAAATTAGAGTTAGTTAATGGAGACTGGATGCTTTAAAAGATGAAAGAGAAAGTCGTTTTAGACAAGACAATTTCTTAGCTCAAAAGTTGTTCAAGAAATGAATTCATATATCCTCCTCCCATGCAATTTGTTCTTGACAAATAGATCGCGTTATTTTTCCATTCGATCTACCATCCAATTCAATATTTCAAATAATTTGCTGTATGATACGAGACAATTTAGATTGTCTCGCATCTTGACTAACTTTTGAGTCAAGAAATTGTCTTGTCTAAAACGATCTTAAGAGCGCTTTAATAGAATTGTCATCACATGTATCTGTCTAAAAATGTAAAAAATGTTTTATTTTGAACCCAATTAAATATAGAATATAAAATAGTATCATAAATTTAAATATCTCAAGTCTTTGATTTTTTACCATTTTTTATAACTTGGTCGATTAATTTAAAACAGCCCGTAGAATAATAACCTTCCTGCAGATTTTATTTTTGGATGAAAATGATCAAAAAATAGCTTATTTTGAGAACAATTAAATATAGAATGTAAAATAGTATCATAAATTAAAATTTCTTAAATCTCTGATTTTTAATATTTTTTTATAACTTAGTCGATTAATTTAAAACAGCCCGTATAATATAAACCTTCCTGCAGATTTTATTTTTGGTTGAAAATGATCAAAAAATAGCTTATTTTGAGAACAATTAAATATGGAATGTAAAATAGTATCATAAATTTAAATTTCTTAATTCTCTGATTTTTAATATTTTTTTATAACTCAGTCGATTAATTTAATACAACCCGTATAATAAAAACTTTCCTGCAGATTTTATTTTTGGTTGAAAATTATCAAAAAATAGCTTATTTTGAGCCCAATTAAACATAGAATGTAAAATAGTATCATAAATTTAAATTTCTTAAATCTCTGATTTTTAATAATTTTTTATAACTTAGTCGATTAATTTAAAACAGCACATACAATAAATACGTTCCTGCAAACTTTATTTTTTAGTAAAAATTATTAAAAATAGGTTTATTTTTAGCACAATTATATATATATAGAATGTAAAATAATATTCTAAATTTAAACTTCTAAAGTCTTTGATTTTTTATCATTTTTTTATAACACAGTCAATTAATTTAAAACAGCTCGTACAATAAAAACCTTCCTGCAGACTTTATTTTTGAATGAAAATTATCTTTTTTTTATATTTTAAGCCCAATTAAATACAAAATGTTAAATAATATTATAGATTTAAATATCTTAAATCTTTGATTTTTTATAATTTTTTATAAACTAGTCGATTAATTTAAAGCAACTCGTACAATTAAAACCCTCCCGCGGACTTTATTTTTGGGTAAAAATTATCAAAAAACAGCTTATTTTGAGCCCAATTAAATAGAAAATGTAAAACAATATCAAAAATTTAAATTTCTTACATATTTGATTTTTTTATTATTTTTTAACTCGTGTCAATTAATTTAAAACAGATCGAACAATAAAAACCTTCCTGTAGACTTTATTTTTTAGGTAAAAATTATCAAAAAATTACATGTTTTGAGACAAATTAAATATAGAATATAAAATAGTATCATAAATTTAAATTTCTTAAATCTTTAATTTTTTATCATTTTCTATAACTCAGTCGATTAATTTAAAAGAGCCCGTACAATAAAAACCTTCGTGCAGACTTTATTTTTGGGTGAAAATTATCAAAAAATAGCTTATTTTGAGAACAATTTAATATAGAATGTAAAATAGTATCATAAATTTAAATTTCTTAAATCTCTGATTTTTAATATTTTTTTATAACTCAGTCGATTAATTTAATACAACCCGTATAATAAAAACTTTCCTGCAGATTTTATTTTTGGTTGAAAATTATCAAAAAATAGCTCATTTTGAGAACAATTAAATATAGAATGTATAATAGTATCAGAAATTTAAATTTCTTAAATCTCTGATTTTTAATAATTTTTTATAACTCAGTCAATTAATTTAAAACAGCCCATACAATAAAAACGTTCTTGCAGACTTTAGTTTTGAATGAAAATTATCTTTTTTTTTATATTTTGAGCCCAATTACATACAAAATGTAAAATAATATAGATTTAAATATCTTAAATCTTTGATTTTTTTATAATTTTTTATAAACTAGTCGATTAATTTAAAGCAGCTCGTACAATTAAAACCCTCCCGCGGACTTTATTTTTGGGTAAAAATTATCAAAAAACAGCTTATTTTGAGCCCAATTAAATAGAAAATGTAAAACAATATCAAAAATTTAAATTTCTTACATATTTGATTTTTTATTATTTTTTAACTCGTGTCAATTAATTTAAAACAGATCGAACAATAAAAACCTTCCTGTAGACTGTATTTTTTAGGTGAAAATTATCAAAAAATTACATGTTTTGAGACAAATTAAATATAGAATATAAAATAGTATCATAAATTTAAATTTCTTAAATCTTTGATTTTTTATCATTTTCTATAACTCAGTCGATTAATTTAAAAGAGCCCGTACAATAAAAACCTTCCTGCAGACTTTATTTTTGGGTGAAAATTATCAAAAAACAGCTAATTTTGAGCCCAATTAAATATAAAATGTAAAACAATATTAAAAATTTTAATTTCTTATATAATCGATTTTTTATTATTTATAGAGCCTAATTAAATATAAAATGTAAAACAATCTCAAAAATTTAAATTTCTAAACATATTTGATTTTTATTATTTTTCTTCGTTGTTTACTATGTCCATTCAGGGTATCTTGAGCATGCGTTGGTAAATTCACATCTCAAACGTCTGAAAAATAAGGGTTAGTCAAAGTAGACTGGATGGTTTAAAAGATCAAAGAGAGGAATATGTGCTAACGCTCATTGAAGAAAGTGTCAGCTCTCGCTTCTTCTGCTCTAAGTGTCTGTCGTACGCTTCCAGCGTGTGGACGAGCATGCTTTCTATTCTTCATCTTACAATATGTAGTTGTCCTTCCCTCGCTAGAGTGGAGATGTCTTTCGCATTCTTGAAGGCTTACAAGTTTCTTATATCTATTAGCCATTCGGGATATCATGAGCATGCGTTGATAAATTCACATCTCAAACGACTTTTTGATGTTATTTTTCATTAATATCCACGCTTCTACCTATGTCGTACACTGTTTGTTATTTGAAGCTTTTTGGTAGATTTTAACAATAAAATTAACAGTAAAATCTACCAAAATATGTAGTTTTGCTGATTGTTTCTAGTAAAGATTTTGAATATCCATTGTTGAAGATAACGCAATTAAAACTCATCCCCCATCGAATGACTAGGGAATTTCATCTAGTTATGTATAATAAAAGTTATAGTTATGCATATAATAGTTATGTATAATAAAAAAATGAATGGCTCTCGAAAAAAAATGTATGTGGAACACATTTGGTTCTTCCACCTTGAAAGTTTGCTGACCCCTAGCGAATACTCGAAATAATGTTAAATTATGATTCACTATTTCTCTTTTAATAACAAGTTAATCACAATGAAATATGTTCTTTAGCCATTAAATTGTATTCAATTACGATAGCATTTAAGCCTGATATCTGTATGATTCATACAAAATCTTTCTTGTTAATAAGATGACTCCGTAAAAGGTTAATCCTCATCGCAGTTATACAAACGCAATATAATAATAAATCGAGTTAATTTTGAAACCATCACATCATACAAATCTGCTTAACATGAGTTTATTTGTACATTACAATTAAGAGTGGCCGCGATACGATCGAATCAGAAACGTCTGTCATAATCGTAATCTGTGTCCGAATGAAAACAGTCGCGGGGGGGACTGGGTCACGGGACGATGACGATGACTCGACATCAATGCGCCGATTGCCGATGGTATCGGCGACCCCCCAACTGGCCACCAGCTCTCTGTCACAGTATTTCTGCCTTCGAATTATTCAAACCACAATTAGTCTTCTTCATTGACACGCCGGAGTGACACGCCGCGCTTTTTGAAAAATGACTGGCCATATAATAAGGCACCAGTTTCATAATATGCTCGGATACTTGATATTTTATTCATTATATGTAAATTGTATAATTAAAAGCATTGTGCGGCCGGACTGGATTATTAATTTTGTTTAAATGATCCGAATGTTGCACTGCGTGTGATTTATTTTTTATTGAATTTAATTAAACGAATGTTGGATGATAGTAGAACGTGATTGATGACAGTCTCATTAAACAAAAAGATTTTACAGAAATATATTTAACACACATTTTTAAATACAATCAATAATACCATATTTTTTAGGTGCAAAATATAATACATACGATCTTGGTAGATAATTTAAGAAAAAGGTCGCCCAAAGTGATTAAAAGTTTGGCCACCACTGCAATACATTAACATATAATTCTAGAATACTCACTTAAATATATTTAATATTGATGGAAGAGCCTTGTACTTCATGTAACTCCATTTATAATATGTAAAAATGTAGTTTATTTTGTAATAATTAAAACATTACAAAATTATTTATGGTACATATAGTTAAAAACAGATTTTATCCAGTATAATGAAGAATTGTCACGGTAAAATAAATAATTTTTAAAACGCAAAACAAGCTACATATTTTATTTACATACTTACTAGTAAAAGTTATATAAAATTGAATATCGTCATATTAAAATATCGTATGTCTAATTCCAAAAAAATAATAATAATTGCAAAACATCGAATGTAAGTCAAAGTGAATTCAAAAAGAAAGTTTTTAAATTAAAACCATAACCTACATATTGCATGATATGCCAACCAAAGTTTAAAATTATGGTATCAAGTACTAAGTGTTAATCCAAATGAAAACAGGAAATTTTTCTCAGTTACTGAAAAGTGTTCATTTTTATTGTATGTAATTTTGATATAACAGCGACGATTTTATTCTCACAATAAGTATATATTTTCTATTTAAAACATTACAATTTTACAATAGAATCATTGTAAAAACCTTATGAATTTTACCGAGATAAATACAATACACGCACAGCAAGCTATTGTACCGTGCAGACGTGCAAAAAAAAAGTATAATTTGCTGCTAACTAGTCCGGACAGCCTTTATTATGTGACTAAAATTACACAAGAAAATTACAGATTGGACAAGGCGTATTATAAAAGCAGATTAAATGGTGTAGAGCCTCTCGCCGGCCGTAGGAATTCCATCTGCATTTTAACCCGGCGGGGCAAAAAAAAGGCGTCGCGAAGTATAGTATTTATTTCTGTTGCATAACTTGCGTCAAGGGTGTCAAGATAGAAAAATCATCAGGTGCGCGAGATGCTGCGAGATAGCAGCGGCAAAAATGCCAAACCGCATTTACACAAATTTATATCTTCAATATGTACCGAGATTGTCTTCAACGAAAACGGCCTGCCGTGTAATTTTAAGTTCACTGTTGTATATGGGTTTATTGTGAAACGTGTGGTTTATTATGTATCTAGATCTATTTGTATGTAAAAAACAACACCCGATGTAAATTTTAAATGCCCCGCACAATTTATAATTTCATTAGAAAGTCTTTAATGGTGCATATTTATACGGCGATGGTATCGCTCTATCTTATTGTAACCCGACCATTCCTTAATAACACCCTGGGCGCATTCACCTCACACCTACACTCCCTTCCACTCTCGAACCATTGTTCGTGAGGAAGACACAAGATTAATATTATATTAAAGATAACACTGTATGCTGTAATATAAACTTATGAATTTATAAATACCAGCCTTTTTAGTTGCATTTAAAATGAACAGGAAGCGCGAAGTTATTTATAATAATTTTTCATTACTTCAAGAATAGCGCTTTGGTGGTCCGACAAGATAAAGGGAGTGTCGGATGTTCTTTCCATTCAAATCACCGTGCATGCATCTGCGCTTTTTATTAGCTCCATTCGGACGCCATAAAATGATATATTGATAATCAAAATTAAGTTATTGCCCGTTTATTTGATCCTTATTGTTTATTCTCATTAATATATTCACATAGTAACAATTCCGCGGAAATTATATTTACGAGGCAATAACTTCTTTATTTGGACTATAAACAGGGGGATATCGTTTCTGAATTCACTATTCCGAACGATAATTTATATTTAATTGTCGTTTCATATGCAGACTTTTGTGCGTAATTGCCTCTGCCCTGCGTTTGCTTGGTTATAAGAATGAACTGCATATATTATTATTATTCCACAAAAATAATATAAGTCAGACGTTGCACGGGCAAAATTGTATATGTAATTTTATTTAAAGTTCGCAACTTTAAAGCATACATTCAAAAATCTAATAAAATAGCGCACGAGTAAAATGAACAAAGTTAGCAACCGATGTAAAGCTTTTCACGAGTATTATATGTGAATAATTTTCTGTACAACTATAACTGGCTTGAACCACAATTCCTGATTTTACTAGAAACCTACTGCTTTCCGTACTTAAAATATCTTGTAATGGTTTAACAATTCACATTTTGTTGGTATTCGGAAAAATTATTTACATACAACATTTTTACTGTTTATATTTGACTTATTTGTTTAGTTAGGGTGGAAATTCTGACTTAACACAAAGCGCGCTCTCTGAAAAAGGAAACTCGTGCAACGGTGCGGGATGGTTCTAATTACAAAAGATAATAATTGGTGCACTTGATGCTGAACACATCTCTAACGACCCCAGCGAGTTGTATTTAATTGGGCATAATTAGTAATCAAGCCGGATTGAGAGCGCGCACTTGTGTAGTGGATGCAGGTACTTGCTTTGAACTCGTTGTCGTCTGGTGTTTAGTTTTAATGCACAAAGACGTGCATATTCACCTGCACTGATGCGTTACTTATTAAAACATACTTTTATAAACGAATATAATATTTTTTGTGGACAGAAAATTGAGTACATTCATATCCTAAAATTTATATTATATATAATCTTTTAAAATCTCTTTATACCCTTTCGGGTGTCGAGATTATTTAAGCGCATTTTAAATCTATTAGTGCTTCTTTTACTTCTGCTTCTGTTATATTGTCTGATTCTTCGTTCAAAATATTTTCCATATGTGCGTTCTCATTTCCTTCGTTTGTGCTTATCGTCGTGTTCTCCTGCAAAAGCTCTTCGAAGTGCTCTTTCCATCTTTTCATTATATCATGATCTTGTTTTATTATTATTCCCTGTTTATCCTTTAGTTGTCTTAGTGCTAATTGTACTTTCTCTTTCTTACTTTTCTTTAGTGTTCTATAAACCAACTTTTTATTTTCGTTAAAGCTGTATTCTAGTGTTTTTCCAAATTCTTTCCATGTCCTTTCCCTTGATTCTTTGATTATTTCTTTCGTTGCTTTTCTCTCTATTTTATACGCTTCGTAGTCTTCTTTCTTGGAGTTGATGTACTTTATGCACTTTGTCTTCTTTATTTCCTCTTTTATTTCTATAGTCCACCATCGTGTTTGCTTTCTGTTGTTTGCCTGTCTGGTTGTTCCGCATGCGCGTTTTGTAGCCTCTGTTATTATGTGTTTGAAACTGCTCCATATTTCCTCCACATGATTAGATTTTGAAAAAGATGTGAGTTCCTTAATATAATTCTGGTACTTAGATTTTGTTTGTTTATACTTTAGTTTGTCTATTCTGAATTTCTCAGTTGCAGTTTCTTTCTTGTACTTATCCTTTTTAGTTTCAACCTTGTCATCGTTTTTGTTTTTATTTCTTCCTTAATTGTGATGTTTCTACCACTAGATAGTGATCCTTCCTCTTTTCACCCGTACATCATTAACTACCTTCCTTTTTCAGTAATGGTCACCATAAAATATGTTAATGAACATTCATTGTTCCTACGTTCAATTAAATGTAAGTGTTGTTATATGCTGCAATTTAATAAATGCAAAGTAGTATAACTGTGTAGGTGAAATACCAAAATCAGCAAAGAATCTGTATGGCGGCGATAAATAACGAGGCCGCAAGTTGCGAACAATAATATAAATAATGGAACTCAACACAACAATGTGCATAATAAAACATCGATACAGAATTCAGATCAATACTGTGTTTCTTTATCAGATCAGCGGCCTCTCAAATAAAATAAATTTACAGAAAATAATTGCACAGTTTATAAATGTGCATGAATAAGGGACGCGGCGTGCATCGCCCGTTTATCTGGTCGCCTGTACGCTAAGCTACCATACCAGTAACGCACTTAATGAAATTTATGGTTCAGATTTCGCGCTCAAAAACGAAGAGTTCCAGTGGTAGGCTAATTTATTTATCGCCTCGCCTGAACAATAGCGAATATCAGTTAACACCATTTGAATCCGCGGTTGTCACAAAAATATTATTTACATACGCGCTGTAATTTACCCGTGCACCATATATAAATTAGCAACTGCATGGGTTTCGCACTGGAACTGATAATTTCCACAAGGATACATAAATCGCTTTCAGAGCCGCTGACATATAAATATAGAAACGGCGCACACCGTTGTTAATATTTTATTTTATTTAAAAACCGCACTGAATACGTTATTATTGTACCGCCCTCCCACGCGCGCGACCCGTACGCAAATTCATAATCAGCATAACGAAACAAAGCGAGCCGGCCATCTAACATCCTCAATTGCACAATGCAAATCCCCCTCGTTATTTTTTCCTTCTAATTAAATCCTGTCTGCGGTGGGTTCAAGAAGTCCCTGGAATGTTGAATATAATGCACACATGACATGAACATCGTGTACGGCTATCACTTCCTTAGCATTGCAAATGACTTAGCTTAGGAACAATTACATGACTTAAGGGAGACTGCTGATAGAGATGGTATAATAAAACCATTGCGCTTCGTTGCTTTAGAGATGGATCATGTGTTAGGTAATTAAATGCGATACCGGGAGGTATATGCTGCCAGTAGCGTACTTAATATTACACTAGGACTATACCTTTAGACGAAAAAACATTTAAACTTAACTTAACTTATGGAACGTATTTTATAGAAATATCGAATTGCGGCAGATAGGTACATTTTTTTAATGTATTTAGTTGTTTTTTGTACATACATACACAACACAGTCATAATTATATAAAATGTAAAATTAAAATTAATTGAATATCTACAACAAAAAAAGATATCATTCATCTTTTTTTGTTGTAGGTTTCGTCCCTGGGTCCTCGCCGCGAGGTTTGTGGTTTTGATTCCTCCTCGGGCTGTAGGGTTTGAGTTTAATATTTTCTGTGTCCGCGCCTAAGCTACTTTTTGCGCTGTTTTTTCTTTTACTATTACATTTTGATTTTATTCTTTTACTTCCGAATACAGCATTACAACTAAATTCTACGAGAAGTCAGTATCCAGTAAGGAAAAATCGACGAAACAAGGTTTTAACGGGTTATACCAATTTTCTAGAACCAACTTATAATTTTGTACACACTTTCAAATTGTCTCCAAATGAGCGATTCTCAAGCGTTTATCTCAATATCGAAAAGAGATATGAACTTCTCGTTTTCAGTAGTCGATTCAGATAGCTTTTAGCTATATGAATCGTGAATTACAGAAAGGGGACATATCCTAAGCAGCAAAATTTACAGGGGAAACAAAAAGCTGTTACCAGCCTACCAAGTCAACCGAACATTTTGAAAAAAATATATACCATTGAGGTTACCTATGATATCATAAACGGTCATTCTCTCCCAAGTTTTATAAATAGTGAAGGGCTAGAACTAGAGGTAACGCAATTTTTAAAAAACCTTTCCAGTAGATGCAATACTTTTATTTTTTTAACCATGCTTTGGTTAGCTACCTCTACTCTGTAACTGTTTCTGGCAATAAACAATATTATTGAAATAGACCTTTCTAACTTATTCCTCATATTTTATATCAACATAAAACCACCTTTAGAGTATCCAGCTTATATTATATATATATATATATATATATATATATATATATATATATATATATATATATTAATATATATATATATAACAGAAAAGTCATATCAAACAAAGATATGTTTTATAATGATGAATTAATTAATATAAGTTTTCCGTTTGCTCTTATTGTGTGTACATTGCGCGCCTCGCCGCTCCCGATACGGCCAAATCTAATAACTCGGAGATACAAGTATAACTACTTTGCCAATTTTCTTAACTACCCTATTTTCTTAATATACATCGGCCATCCCGCTCCAGGTCGAGGCGCGCGCTGTGTCGCCGTCTCCGTCCGCGCCGCACTAATATCTTATACTTATAACATTCTTAATAAGTGAAGTTTTTCGCATTTCTCTTCGACTTGTTATTTCTGTTTTCTTTCATCTGACTACTTGGGAAAACACTAGTACTAACTTCGTTAAAACTAATTGCGTCGCGACCGACTAATTCATTCTATTGTCCCGGCGAACAAACTTTGACGAAATTTAATTCCGTTTCATTATCGAGAAGGTCGCACGACGCAATCATCCGATGTACGATGCCAACTGATACCCACTATTATGTGTATTGATGCATATACAGAGTGATCCAATTTAATAATTCCATTATTTACACATTTCGGCATTAATTTTAGTATAATAATAATGTTGTTTATTGCCCAACAGATTAAGATCCAATTACAGGACAACAATTTGAATTTTGAACATGTATTGAGATTTTAGTAAATACTAGAATAAAACGGCATCAAATTTATGTTAAGTTAATGTCGAGCTCCTCGATGACACGAAAATTGCTAGAACTTAGCCGAAACTAGTACAATACTAAAATATATAATACAATACTAGTGCAAACTGTACCTAAAGTGTTGTTAAAGTTTTATTTATCCTTTAAAATAAATTATCACAAAGTTGAAGCCTTAACATTCATATATTTGATTTTAGTTTATTTAACCCACACTTTGTTGTTATAAAAATAGTTTTATTTATAAAAAATCAATTTTTTTGATTAAATACAAACTTTGAAATGAAATGGCATGAAAACTAGAAACAGTTTCTATAAAACCTAACAAAATTGTGTACTACAGTAAAACACCTGCAACATTTTTTTGCGTATATGTGTATGAATGCCATTGTTAATTCGAAAGCGGTAAGACTATAAGAAATCCCATTGCCAGATTTAATAATTCATTAAAACCTGTGAACTGTGCAATTGAACACACTGAAAAATCTGACCTATGGCGTCTCCGTGGGTGCGCTAACGGTATTTTTCATTTTACTTATGTAAGTAATTGCGGGCAATTAGGCATTATTAAGCTGCGAGGTATAATTTTATAATTACACATTATAATATCGGATCTCTCTCTGTGCATCGATCATAATTCATTTTAATTTTCACATGGCAATAAGCAGGCAGCGCTCGCCTGTGCACGGGGCTGAAAAAAGGAGCACGAAGCAAACTTATTAAATGCAACTACATTAATTATGCCGCGCGGTTAGAATAACTGGTTGCTGGTGTGGGCTCAGTATATGTTACAGTGGAGTGTTTAAATATTAATATTTATAAATTGACTTAGCCAGTGGAGGTGATAGGTTAAGTAGTTGAGGTGTGGCCGCCGGACCTAACCTAACCTACACGCGTCTCATCTTCTCACTCCCTGTTTGCTCGCCTCTTATTACAATATAAATTAACTTGGAATTTTATGCCCCGTTTTTTTCCATCCAGCCGCATTCTACGTACCTAAGAACAACACTTACACGCAAATAATAATCTATATCTTATAATTGAATCGATGATGAAGTTGCGTATATTAAAGAAAACACTCAAATGTGCAGTATAATAGTAAATTCATTAGTTCTGTCTGAGAGAGGTCTTAAAAAGGTGACGCAGTGTTCGTTTATGAATAGGTATCATTAAGAATGCACACCCTTGTTTATCACCAGCCATGCTGTCTAAAGTATACTCATAATTAATTGAATGCTGAGTCACTGGTGATCGGGGCCTAAAACACGACCGCATTGATTGCTCTTGTCTCCTCTACCTGATGCCTCATTGTATATGGATATCAGCGTGATTAAATCGGATGAAAAGGTTAATCACTTATGCATATAAATAAAATTGTTAATTGTTTTCTCCGGCTGCGATCGAAAACTTTCGCTAAGTACAATCCGGTGGAGATGTTCACCGGGACGTATATGGAATGGTGTAATATTTCATCTGGTGCGATGCTTCAGCGCTTCAAGAACCGGTAAATATGGCGGCTATTACTGCTATTAGTTATTTCCACACATCCTACATGAGATTGGATCCGCTCCTTGGTAGCGGACTTGTGGTGTTGGATGCCGGCAAGGACTAGACGTGTAGACTTGTTCGGCTATCAGACACATGGGCACGTGTTTATAACCCACTGATATTTATAATAAAAAATAATATATTCGCTCGACTCTCGCGCGTGTAATTTAATCAAATCCGACAGGTACATAAGCCTGTTAAAGGTATAATAATTTGCTACATTCATATTAGATGCTGTAGTTATTACTTACAATTTGGCATATGATAATACAAAATACTATTCAAATGTTATCTGGAAAATATAATTATCATCTCACACAATTGGAAAATTAGTATTAGTATTAATTATTCGCAATTTTTAGCGAATTTCAATATGAAAACTCAGGATTTTTAATATTAATTAATGAATTTCAGAAATTCACATGATGTTAGTCGATCCCACGTCTCCTACTTTTGATGTCGTATGACAAATTTTCATATTTTTTCAATATAAAATAAAAACTAACAATGATAGGATACATTTTTGTTCAGTTTATTGATCAGTATAGGCTGAAAGACCACGGTCGATGGCCTTTTGTACATGTATGTATATCTTGTATGAATATATGTTACAATACATATATCTTCTTCTTCTGATCAGTACAGAAATGCTCAATTTTGCCATAACATAACGGACCAAGAGATACGAGGTCCGTTATGTTATGGCAAAATTCAGCATTTTTGTACTAAGATAAGCGAGATTATCATGCTCACCGTCGAAAAATGGGCACTCTACACCAAATACTCCTATGTTTTCCGCGCCATCCTTTTACAATTCTGGTATAATTTTAATGATATATTTATTTATTATATTTTACATATAATTTCACACTGTTTTAACTATATTTACAATCGAATAGTGTAGTTTCAAGTTCTAGGTGACATCCTAATTTTGAAGTAATGGAGGTTACTTCCAATATTTTTAAAATTTTATATTAGCAATTGTCATGCTTGTCGTTTAATGTTTAATGGTGCACCGCGAGTTTTTCTTATTATCAAAAGTACTCCTTGACATCAAAAAGGTTATGAATCACTGGTCTATATGAATGTTTTTAATGGTCAAGATGTTTTAAATTAATCGACTGACTTATAAAAAATGTTAATCAGAGATTAAAGTAATTTAAATGTATCATTTTGTTTTACATTCTATATTTAATTGGGTTCAAAATAAACAATTTTTTTATCATTTTCACCCAAAAAATAATGTCTACAGGAAGATTTTTATTGCTGTTTTATATTAATCGACTCAGTTATAATTTTGTTTAGAAAATCAACGATTTAAAAAATTAAAATTTATGGTACTATTTTATATTTTATATTTAATTAGGCTCAAAACAAGCCGATTTTTAATAATTTTCACTTTAAAATAAAGTCTGCAGGAAGGTTTTTATTGCACGAGCCATTTTAAATTAATTAACTGAGTTATAAAAAAATTATAAAAAATCAAAGATTTAAGAAATTTAAATTGATGATATTATTTTACATTCTATATTTAATTGGGCTCAAAATAAGTAATTTTTTGATAATTTGCACCCAAAAATAAAGTCTGCAGGAAAGTTTTTATTGTACGAGCTGTTTTACATTGATCGACAAATATACAAAATTATAAAAAATCAAAGATATAAGAAATTTTAATTTATGATATTATTGTACATTCTATATTTAATTGGGATCAAAATAAGCAATTGTTTTATAATTTTCACCCAAAAAAGAATGTCTGCAGGAAGGTTTTTTTGTACGAGTTGTTTTAAATTAATCGACTGAGTTATAAAGAATGATAGAAAACCAAAGATTTAACAATTTTAAATTTATAATATTATCTTACATTCTGTATTCAAAAAGCCCTTTTTTAATAATTTTCACCAAAAAATAAAGTCTCCAGGAAGCTTTTTATTGCAGGAGTCGTTTTAAATTGATCGACTGAATTATAACAAATAATAAAAAATCAAAAAATTAAGAAATTTTAATTTATGATATTATTTTACATTCTAAATATAATTGGGATCAAACTAAAAAAAATGTCTGCAGGAAGGTTTTGATTGCACGAGCAGTTTTAAATTAATCGGCTGAGTTATAAAAAATGATGCAAAATCAAGGATCTAAAAAATTTCAATTTTTGATAATATTTTATATTTTATATTTAATTGGGCTCAAAATAAGCCATTTTTTAATAAATGTTACCCAAAAATAAAGTCAGCAGGTAGGTTTTTATTGCACGAGCTGTTCTAAATTAATCCATTGAGTTCTTGAAAATTATAAAAAATCAAAGATTTCAGAAATTTAAATTTATGATATTATTTTACATTCTATATTTAATTGGGCTTATAATAAGCCGTTTTCTAATAATTTTTACCCAAAAATAAAGTCCGCAGGAAGGTTTTTATTGCACAAGCTGTTCTAAATTAATCGATTGAGTTCTAAAAAATTATTAAAAATCAAAGATTTAAGAAATTTAAATTTATGATATTATTTTATATTCTGTATTTAATTGGGCTCAAAACAAGCAATTTTTTAATCATTTGTACCCAAAAATAAATTCAGCAGGAAGGTTTTCATTGCACGAGCTGTTCTAAATTAATCGATTGAGTTCTAAAAAATTATAAAAAATCAAAGATTTAAGAAATTTAAATTTATTATATTGTATCACATTCTATATTGAATTGGGCTCCAAATAAGCCATTCTTTGATCATTTTCACCCAAAAATAATGTCTGCAGGAAGGTTTTTATTGCACTTTTAAATTAATTAATTGTTTTAAATTAATCGACTGAGTTATAAAAAATGATAAAAAATCAAAGAATTAAGAAATTTAATTTTACGATATTATTTTACATTCTATATTTAATTGGGATTAAAGTAAACCATTTTTTGATAATTTTCAGCCAAAAAAGTAATGTCTGCAGGAAGTTTCTTATTGCTCGTGCTGTTCTAAATTAATCGATTGCGTTATAAAAAATGATAAAAAATCATATATTTAAAAAAATTTAATTTTTGATACTATTTTATATTCTATATTTAATTGGGCTCAAAATAAGCCATTTTTTGATAATTTTCACCCAAACATAAAGTCTGCAGGAAGGTTTTTATTGCACGAGCTGTTATAATCGACTGAGTTATAAAAAATGATAAAAAAATCAATGATTTTATATTTAAATTTTTGATATTATTTTATATTCTATAGAATTGGGTATAAAATAACCCGCTTTTTGATAATTGTTACCTAGAAATAAAGGCTAATCGATGGTGCTCTGCGAAACACATGGTGCTCCGCGAGCTTGTTGCTGAAAGCCGAAATTGAATGTTGGCTCATCTACTATAATGTGACTGACTCTTTGATTTTGGTGCACCGCGAGTTGTTCTTGTGATCAAGGGTGCCTTCAAAAAGGTTAAGAATCACTGGTCTAGGTCATAGGCGAAATTAGTTGTTTTAAACAATAAACAGACATATTTACTTATCTCCTTCATTGTGAAAGTGAATTACCACGTAGTACCATACAACAATTTAATTTCTGAGTTAATTAATTACATTAAAATTACTATTAGTTACATAAGTATTGTTTCGAAAATCTCAGTACGCCAATGGGTTTGATGAACCAGGTGGTCGCAGCGCACAACCGTGGAGATGCATATACATACACAAGTCGCCCCGGTTGTACATAGTGTGGTGTGATTTCGCCGTAAGCATTGTGCACTCTGATCTGGAGAAGTAATCTCCGCTTAGCTAACAAGCTGTCAGCGGCTGCACTTGCTTTCGTATGCATCTCTAATTGTTTATTCCTCCGCGCAAAATCGATGCCTACGGCTGAACGTGGCCGCTCCACACACAAAAAAAACTCGGCTAATTACTTTTGCGCTCTTATTCCACAGTCGATGGTGCAAGCACCGAACGTGTTGTGGCTTCAATTAAAACTGCGGAGGATGAAGTTGAAAAATATCTTAATTTAAATTTACACAACTCTTTGCATCTTTTGGAAATTGTAAATTTATAGTTTGATATCTATATAGGCATTTGTACTTATGGGTCTAATTAAGAAAAAAAAAACTATCTTAATGGACTTGGAAACTAGTCCATGATAAAATATTATAAAGCTACTTAAACTAAATATAGAAGAGATGAAGATATTCAAAGTTGATCTACGTCAACTATTAAGTCATAGTCTACTACTCAATTGAAAATCAATTAGAAGCATGTTAATAAATTAATATGCGTTTTTATTTAACTTATGTTAATATATGTTGCCTGACGTTGTCAAGTATCAAAGTATAAGACATTTTAAAATTAATCTAAAAGCATACCTACTCAGTAATGCGTTTTATGATATAAATTATTTTACACGAAACAAATCCAAAGATTTTATTTATGATAGCTACCCTAGTTGTGTTTCCTCACAAATAAACTATCTATCTATATGTCTATATGAAGAGATATTCAAAGTTGAACTACGTCAGCTATTAATTCAAAGAGCCTACTACTCAATTAAGGAGCATTTAGAAGCATTTTGATTAATCGAAATTTGTTTTTGTTTGACTTTTCTTAATATATGTCTATCTATATGTAGTCATGTAACAAACAATAAATGGTTTTTTTTATGTAGTTATCTAACGAACAATTTTGAGGTGTTATTCGTTAGGTAGAGCAGTGAGAGCTAGAACCCCATTGTGGGCGAATTTTAGTTTTCAAATGAGTTTCTATGAAGTTATGGTGATTAAACTTCTCTTTAGCTACGGAAAAGCCCTTGGTCTGATGAAGATTTTTGTTTTATAATTTCTTTTATCTTCCATTCCTTATAAATGTGATAAATGATTCTCAAAGTGTGAAAAGTTTAATAACCATAGCAGTCCCTTTTAGGATATAACGAGAGAGAAAAAACGCCAAAATCATATATCCTTTTATGCAATATTTTAAGTAAAGGTTTGTCTATAAATTGCGCCCTGAAGCGTGTAGGGGTGGCACCGTCGTTAGAACCGTCGCCAGGCATAATAAAACCGCGCTCACCGCCGCCGCCACTTCTTTTGTGTCTTATATAGAAAAAAAGGCGCGAGGTCTTCTATTTCAATATCCTCCAACCACCCCCCACACCCCGTGTCGCATTATTCGATTCCAAAATATTCGAGCGGATGCAGTTATTCGGGGAATAATTCGATGAGAGGCCGAAGGAATGCGCCGCCGCCAGGGGGCAGCGCGCGAGCTGTCAGGTTGCGGACAAAGTGTCTGCTGGACTGGAAGCAACTTTGATCTTGAAACGAAATTGCAATTTTCAAACGGTCACCGCAACGCACCGGCCCGAATATTATATTGAAAGGGCATTATGGGATATTTAATTCGAAATTTTCAATTTGACCTCTTTCACATCTTAGGAGAGAAAACATTCCTTTGAATGCCCCCCTGTTGTTCGCGTCCGATACCATTAAATAATTTCCAACACAAAAAAATTGTTTCGTTTATCTCGGTTTTAATAGTCCTCGCATTTGCAAGTATTAAATAAATAATGACTTTAAGTGCCATTTTCGTGTACTTAAGATAGAGGACATTAATGCCGAGTAGCTATTATGGGGATGATAACGAGGCCTTATTTCAATGATTGTCAACCCCAGGGGATGTTCCTTCCCCACGCGCAGCAGTTATCACAAATCCAGCTCGAGTGTTTATGACAAAAACAACTATACATTAATTTCGCGGCGGCGCGACTAAAAACTTTTTGCCACCGACAATTACCCCCGCTGATGAATACAGCATGCGAAATTGATTGCGATAATTAATAATTAAACGCAATCAAGCCCCGGAGTTCATTTAATCACGAGTCCGAGACTCCGAATCACTGCGCATAATTCCGTTGATTGTAATAACTGTCTCAATTAATAGCAATTATACAATGTTGCCTTCAAATTGATATTAATGCTATTATATGTTGTGCTCCAGCGTTATTTGTCTTTTTGCACGTTGCAATTATTATTTTGTCCCGACAATTTCTGTGTGTGTGTGCAATGGGGTTATTATGTTTTTAATGAGGGTAATTTATTTAATTAGACCGATTAAAGTTAACTAAAAAATTGCTTCATTTACACTCATCAAAAGTAATTTGTCCCGGTAAGATGGTATTTTCCTAAATTTCATTTTGAAAACGCCTATTTACTCTATATCCTGATAACTAAAAAGATAGAGGATTGCAATTTATTGCATTCGCGTCAGCTCGGTTGTTTCTATACGTGGAGCAAAAACCCACAGGATTTTCGAGGTGAAAAAAATTATCCCACACATAATATGACCATACCTTAATTTTTACCAGTAACTCGTTTTGAAAACACCTATTTTGCACTTTATCTCGAGAATTAAAAGAGATCGCGGGTTGTAAGTTGTTGCTTTCGCTTTAGCCCGGTGGTTCCCATACGCGAATCAACAGTCGTTGAAGAAAACCCTGCTAGAGTTTGCAAGGTTGAAGGAAAATGACTTTCACCACCCATGTCCTGACCCTAATTTTTACATGTATCTCGAAAACTCGTATTGAAAACGCCTATTTTGCACTGTATCTCGATCATTAAAGAGATAGACGGTTACTATTTGTTGCATTCACTTCAGCTCGATGGCTTCTATATGTGGAGCAACAGTAGTTTGAGGAAAACCCCGCTAGATTTTAGAAGGTCGAAGGAAAATGTCTTTCTCCACCCATGTCCTGATTCTAATTTTTACCTGTATCTCGATAACTAAACGAGATGGAGCGTTGCAGACTGTTGAATTCGCTTCAGTTCGGTGGATTCTATACGTGGAACAACAGTCGCTGAGGAAACACCTGTAGATTTTTCGAGGTTAAAGGAACATCACTTTCTTCGTCCATGGCCTTTAGCCATGAATAAACTATATCTCTAAAATTTTATATACAGACGCTATAGAGACTAATCTGGGCAACAGCCTCTTACCGTTAGAGGTAGAAAAGAGTCTCAATCTGTAGAGCTAGAAACACTCTACATTTTGACATATAAACTAACTCTTTAGCTAGCAAGTTATCTACTAGAAAGTCGATAGAAATCATTTCAGTGAGAATAGGCCAGCATAAATTTATAGTCCAATTAATTTTATAGTCAATGAGTGCTAAAAAAACGTTTATAACGTATATCTCGAAAACCGAAAAAAATGACATAGGAACAATTTTATAGTAAATTAGCTTTCATTTTAATTTAAAACATTTCCAAGTCCACCGTTCTGAGATATAATCAAAAACCCAAAAATGGGATATTTTGTGTAGTATGTTTACCTACTAACTATTAATAAGTCTAAAACTCTCGTATATTTCATGCACACACAATATATTTATTGACTGGACATCTAGATATAGAGTACATGATCGTACTCATTTCGAAATTAATTCTACATTTGAAAATAGTATGTGTTTTATCAGTTACTCAAAACTTTTTTTTGTAGCCCTAAATTCCACTGCCTCGATAACAGAGGCCGACAATCTGTAATAAAAAAAAATACAATTAATAGAGTTTTTTTATACTGTACATATGAGGATGTAAATGTGCTGTAAACTATCCGATAACACACTATAGATTCAAATAAACTTGATATCCCCCATATGTGGTAGGTGTCGCAATCACAATTAAACTAGTGTGGGCCCAAGCAGCACTTAAAGTGGAGTAAAGATTTAAATTTTCAAAAGTTCTTGTAAACGTTGTCAAGCCTCTTAAATTAAACCCCGCGCGCCTGTATGTGTGTGTGTTGTCCGTTTCTTCTGGTGCGCCACGGCATAGTCAATACGATAAACTCAGGAGATTTACAATGCCCGAAATCAATACAATATGTGTACGAGATGCATAATGTGGGCATGGGTGGGATTTAGACGACAGAGAAGGAGCGAGCGCGAGTCCTACTTGTGTCACGACCTCGTCTTCACGACCTCCGAGGTGTGGGAGTGATTAAGCTTTATTTAAATTATTCATATAGAGACGACAGAACGGTTGAATAATTTGATGCTTCGATAGAGGGAAGCGCATATTTGCGAATATTGTGCATGCGCACAGTCTCATCTAGATTTATCAGACCGGATTGCAAATTTACTGCGCTGAGCTTGCTCTTGTACTAGTTTCACGCAATGCAATGCGCACGCACAGTAGTCAATGAATGAACGAAAATAATACAATAGTAATATTTGATGGGAAATGATAATTCTTAACAGTACTAGAACATTTTCTTAAGGAGCGCAAGTTATTATTCAATCTTTTAAACAAGCAATCAGTGCTAAGTGATGTTACGAGGTCACTAACACTCTTATTAAGTAGTCTAATGCTGGTATTAGCACCACTTTAAATCTAGGCGCGAAATTGCGCAGCTATTATCAATTCAGCCACGTCCATGTTTTCATTAATTAATACTTTTTAAGACTCATTTATATTATTAATTGACACATTTAACTGACGTCAATCCATCAATTGTGTGTGCCGATTGCAAATTACACATCATCAACGTTCGCTGACCCGCTGCTTGAGCATAATTAATTATCATTAAGAATGTAAATGATCAAGGTGTTTCACTAAGGTCAAGTACATCATTGTTATAATAGAATCTATTTAAACAGCATCACATGGGTGGTATTTGAGAAAATAAAAGAATGGGACTATTTATATGAATTCAGTTCGGGGCGTGGGCCCACAAGCCCAGGTATTCGTATACAAATGTATAATTTAAATTAGCATAAATTCCTCCGAGTACCGAAATATCCGTAAATTGATTTTATTACATTAAAATAAAAGCAAGAACAGGGGATTGAATAAGACAATAGACGCCCACGCGGTCCCGCGAGCACAGGTGCGCTTCGAGCGGGCCGTAGGTGTACTAAATAGTCTGTGCCTGGATTCAAATCCGTGCGTTTTTTTATTATTTCTTATTTCCTCTTGATCCTCATTGTGTCGGGACATTAGCTCTAGATGCTATCAGTTACTAGTGGGCTTGATATTAATTTAATGCTTAGCCCGCGCGCAACCTCAGCTCGCGCTTAACAATTCAAGAAGAATTGTCTCGCACTAAACAATATAGCATTCCTTCAAGAATGTCATTATGTTGTATTTTAAAAGGCGAATAAAGTCAACAGAGCGGCCACAACGGAAAAATATAATAACCATTTGTAAGATGTAAGATTTGCGGGGGTGGGAGGAGAGACTTTCTTCTTTTGTTGTGACAACAATATTTTTAAACACCTGTAACACGAGTTCTAATGCTTTAATATTAATTTTGAAAAAAATATATTTAAAAACCATTCGCAATAGAACATTGCTATTTAAAAAATTAATTCTGAAGCTAACCACAATCCTCTATCTCTTATAGTTATCAAGATACCGGATAAAATGGGCGTTTGGAAATTGTGGCACTTGGAGCCATAAGTAAGAGCTGGGTACCCTGTGAGAACTAATCACCACTAGTCATCAACCCCCAATACTAGGAGCCATTTACATTTAGTTCCTCATCATAGTGATTTCTTGGGAAATTTGAATACCAGAGTGGTTTATCTTTCTTCTTCTTGTGGTGCCGTCTCCTATCGGAGGTTGGAAATCATGGTGGCGATTCTAATCTTTGACACTGCAGCTAGTCCGACCGATGTTTGTCCGTACCATTCACTAAGGTTCTTTAACCATGAGGTTCTGCGACGCCCCATGATTCTTCTTCCTTGTATTTTTCCTTGCATGATCAGTTGGCGAATAGAGTATCTCTCTCCCCGGGTGATGTGTCCCAAGTACTCTACTTTTCGTGTTTTGATCGTAAGGATCAATTCCTTTACTTTATGCGTTCTTCGCATGACTTCTTCGTTGTTTACTAGGTTCGTCCAGGATATCTTGAGCATGCGGCGATATATCCACATCTCAAACGACTCTAGTTTTTTATGTTATTTTTCTTTAATATCTATGCTTCCATCCCATACAGTAGTGTTGAAAAAATGTAACAGCGAATTATTCGGACTCTCAAGGCTAGATTGAGATTTCTATTTGAGAAAAGATTTTTCATTTTGACGAAAATGGCTCTTGCTATTTCTATACGTTTGTTCACTTGTATGGTTTGGTCGTTATTGTCTTCAATACGTGTTCCTAAATATTGGTAGCTTCTAACTCTTTCTATTGTGGTGTTGTTTACTAGTATTGCTGGTATATTATTAACATTAACAACCATAAATTTAGTTTTCTTCAAATTCATTTTGAGCCCATATGATTGGGTAGTCGTATTTATGTCTTGCATCATTTTCTGAAGCTAGCAGATGGATGTTGCTATTATCGCAGTGTCGTCTGCGTATCGTATGTTATTGATAACTTGACCGTTTATGATTACTCCACCCGAGTCATCATTGATGGCTTCTTTGAATAAGCATTCTGAGTACATATTAAATAGGACCGGTGATAGTATGCATCCTTGACGGACTCTCCGTCGGATATCCAATTCTTCAGAGTTATATCCTTCAACATTTATTTGTGCTTTCTGTTTCCAGTACAAAGTTTTTATTATTCGGACGTCATTGTAGTCTAGGCCCTTCTGCTGTACTATTTCCATTAACCGATCATGTTTAACTTTATCCAAGGCTTTCTCGTAGTCGATAAATCCTATAAATAAATCTACGTTCATATCGAGACATCGTTGGATTTTGACATTCGTTCCAAATATAGCTTCTCTTGTGCCTAGATTATTTCGAAATCCGAATTGTGTTTCACTGATATATGTTTCTAATTTTTTGTAAATGCGGCTGTGAATGATTTTTAGAAAAACCTTTAATTGTGACTCATCACGCTTATTGTTCTAAAATCTGAGCACTCCCTTGCGTTGTGTTTTTTTGGTAATTAACAGAATTTAGATTTTAACCATTATTGTGGTATGATTCCAGTCGTATAGATGGTATTATATAGATTTACCAAGATGCTAATATTGTCTTCCTGAATTAGTAGAATATCGACTGGTATTTCGTCTGGTCCTATTGCCTTTCTATCTTTTGAGTTCTTGATAGCAGACATTACTTCTTCGGCTTTTATTCTTGGTCCTTGCGACGTTTCTTTTATCTCTATTTCATTTCTGGTGTCTTCAAATAGTTGTTGTATGTATTCCTTCCATCTTTTGATATTTTTTTCTATGTCCACTATAATATTACCGTTGTTATCTTTTATTATACCAGTCTGTTTCTTCTTTCCCATGCCAGTTAATTTGTTGATCCTTTTATGTAAGTTAAATGAATCATACCTCAGCTGAAGCGATTCTATCTCCTCACAATGGTTTCTCATAAATGTTTCTTTGGCTTCTATATTTATTTTTCGTATTTTTTTGTTGAATTTCTTTGTATTTATTTCTATCCTTGTATTGTTTTCTCTTTTCCATTCTTGACAAAATTTCATCTATCATCCATTGTTCTTTCGGGGGTTGGGAGTGGTTTTTCTGTTTCAATTTATCCTTGCTGCCGTCCCACAGAGCTCCTTTTATGGTGCCGCATGTCTAATCCACATCCACATTGGTGCCTATAACTTATTGCATGATTTGTCCGAGATTTTCGTTGATGTTCGTCTTCACGCTTTGTCTTATGTAAGACGAGCTTTAAGATTCGTTGGAGAAACCGGGCGTAAGCCTTATATGTAGTATATAGATGGATTGATTCGATATGGTATAGTCAACATAAAAAATCATTTACTAAACAGTATAGTAACATGTTAATAAACGTCTGAACATTGGCCGCGATTAACATTTGCAAATCTCTCACCCTCTCGCTTGAAACGAAACATAAAACCGGGCATGCTCATATTTTTCGTTTTTTATTCGCGGGGGAGTTAATATTAAAATGACAGGCGCGTACGTACGTACAATATGAATTCTTCCATCAGAATTGCAAATGCATAGAGCTGAAATTAATAGGAAGCAGACGTGCAATTTGAGCCTTATCGCATTTTAATATCGCCGCCGCATTACTGGCTCCCATTAACCCTCTCGAACCGTTATTAGACCAATTTCAAAATCATAACGTTTGGTGATCAAATAAGAGCGCCCGTGCGATATCCTTACAACAAATTACATGCAATTAAGTCTGCATGTAATAACAGCCAGATAAAAAAAAGAGAGTTTTGCATGTATTAATATTAAAGCGATGCAAATTTAAACACATAGTTTAACGCATCGTGCATAATTAATAATTTATAAGAATACCAGCAATTTGTATTAAAAATTCCGTTCATGATATATGTAATTTTACGCTGCAGTAACTTTTGCATTTATTATTTTATTATAAGATGCTTATGAGACAGTTTAATCCTTTCATTCAGGCGTTTTATAAAGCAATAATTCTATATCCGTAAGTCGCTTCTGATTACCTAATAAAATACGTAATTAATGTTTTTAGAACTAGATGAAATATTTTAAACCCAAAACAAGATTAAAAACGTTTTAATACCAACACCATGAGATAAAAACGTGTTTTTTTAATGCAGGAAATCGTCCTATTCAACACATGTTATATGAATTCCTGACGACTCCAATCACGATTGACAATCTATGCAAATTAAATAATATATAATCATAATTGCTATCTTTTTGTAACTCTATAATAATTTCATTTAGCAATTGCAATAAAACATAACGAGTTTAAGAATATGAAAAGTGTTCCACAGGACACGTGTTCGCCTATAAAACAAGAAACATCTATTCAAATCTGGTTTAGTCGATTCAGTTCAGCATTTTAATGCAGCCGCTGTGGACCAGCAACGCTCAAGTAGTTCAACTTCTCTCACTCGCTTTATACCGATGGGGGTTAGATATTAGGGAGTTTGTTAATTCGTAAAGCGCGTACTGTCTTTTAGTGATGTTTATCATCAGCCGTG
This sequence comes from Lordithon lunulatus, assembly GCA_963942505.1. Lineage (NCBI taxonomy): Eukaryota > Metazoa > Arthropoda > Insecta > Coleoptera > Staphylinidae > Lordithon > Lordithon lunulatus. The sequence goes on from OZ012666.1 coordinate 67,246,358, forward strand.
CGCACTTGAATAGAATATAAATGCAAATGGACGACACAATTGTACCTTTGTGTGGGTACTGGCGGTGAAATAATGAACAATTATAACTATACGTTGCGGAGGAATTGTGAATGGGCACTCGTTATCACGGATGTTCCTTTTCCACCGACAGGATGCTGTCTTCTTAACCCTTACCCCCTTGATTATCACGATTATTATCTTACAACGAATGTGACTGAGGAACTTCTTGAATTAAATCACCCTACAGCTTCAGATTACTTACAATGATAATTTTCTTGTAGTGGAATTATATTTTATGTTATAGTATAAATAAGTTTTTCGGATGAAATTGTAACATGAATTGATTTTATTAGGGCGGTGCAGTCTAGCCGCACTAAATAATAAAGCGGCCTGTGTAAACAACGCGTGCATTTATGTACTCAATGATTGACAAGTGATATCAGTAGCTCATGTTGCAATTGTGCATGGTGTTTAAACTTGGTAATACGTCCATGTCAGTAATGCACCATTTCTCAGAGACGTAAACGACTTAATGCTAGAACCAACTAATAATAGTCAACAGGGATATGCATGCAACCAACAAACATCCACTAACTACACTCGTACGGTTATTCAATAACGCTAATTCAAATTGCTATAACAATATAATAATATCGCATGTAGTAATAAATTACTTCTGGCAATTGATGCTTATTATTACCATCAACAACTCCGTCTGTGCACTTTAAATACTGAATAAATATATTTTCGTGATAATAGTGTGCATAATTTCGGTTTTAGTGTTTTTGTGGAATGTACTATTGTTTTCTTTTGATATTCTTGTGTGCTCTTGGAGTAGGTTTATGATATACAGAACTTTTTAATTCTAATACATCTCTTTGTTGTCGTTTAAAAGCATGCCGCGCAATGAAGACGCATGCAAGGCTCGTTCTGAATAAAAAATTAAGAAATAAATACGAGAGCAGTGTAATCTTAACGCGCGCGTTGAAACGTAACGTTATCTCCAGCACATAAAAGAAGCTAGTTAATAAAAATGAGTTCCGAGAACAAAACAACTAGTATAATCTCGCGTTATTATTCCAGACTATTCCCCGGCGCGCATAATGTTATTCCTTAAATAAAGCAAAAGGTACGTGTTTTACATATGTTCAGTTTTAATTGTCTAAATATGATAAGTGCGGTAGTCCCCAACATGGTCGTTTTCCCGGTGATTTATGGAAACGTGTGCTGGGCGAAGCGGTGTCCGCTTTGTGGAGACGTTAACCCGTTCTTCCTTCTAATTGCCATAAACTTATGGGCACTAGTTATACATCTAGAGTACGCGTCCACCATCTTAGCGTATAAATGCAACAACCTGACCCTGATGAACGCCGCTAAACTCTCAGATAAGCAAATGTAAATGCCCGACGACAGCGACCGACGAATATTTGCATATATGAATGAACACTTTAATTTTATTTTATTCGTCCCGGAATTTTTATTCAGGTATAACATTCATTTGAATTTATAATGTATTAATTATAACCGGCATTGTTCTGTATACCGGGCTGGCTTTAGATTTATACGCTCCGATTGTATCTTTCAACCAAAACACGGCTTTTTATTAATAATTTACTGTTAAAATTCGTTACCATAAATCATCATTTGTAATTTTAATGTGCGCATTAAAGTCTGATCTAAATTATAACAGGTTATTAAATTGCGACTGTTAAAAAATAACAATGAGCGCGCTCGTAATGTACACGTGTGTACAAAGGGCATAATAACTATTGTTGTATCACGTGTGGCTTTAGTTAACATCTCAAAGTTCTTAGAAGCCCCGGCATTATCTGACCATCAATAAACCCTAAAGTCTTCATTGTTTTTTCTTTAGAATTGTGTGTGCATGTGTATATATGTAGTCCATCTACTGCATACGAATTAGGCTTTTTAATTGCGCTTGCAGCAACGCACGGGAGATTAAAAGATTTCAGATGTAATCATTTAGAGGGGGCTCGTGTCATGAATAATTTCGTTTCGATTAAAATTATTCACAGCTCTCAATACACTCGGCTGCAGCGTAACGCTTTAATCGAGACGTTAAAGTTGAATAATATTGCATTTCAACGTGCAATGAAGACGTAGATAAATCGTAAAGGTAGAAGATGTGTACATAAACGACTTCACAATCTTCCTCGTGTTTTTATATAAAATAATCCAAGCATAACAATCTCTCGCATTCTTACGATCGTTACGGAAATTCAAAGCTGGACCTGTGGAGCGCGTCCAGGCGGTGGTCACTTCGCGTACGCATTCGCCATCTGTGCACCAATGGCCCAACTACTGTGTGGGCTTACTGAATGGAGAGCCCCGAACTTTTTGTATGTGTTTGGTATTCACAATGATTGTTATGACAGTCGTAAAAATTTGATTCTGGTTTAGATAGGCATAATTTATGTGTCCGCTGTAAGTTGTATGGGCGACGTTTATGCGAGCCCATACAAGTTATCTTCGTAAAAATTCTCGTAAAATTAACTCAAATATGTTAAATAGGTAATTTACAACTATTAAAATGATTGGGGAATTGATTGAGATGATTATAAAATTAGAATACAATTGTGGCAACGTCAGACAGCCGTTTTATTTTCTGCAATTTGTGTTTATTTTATAATGACATTATTTCAGTGTGCATTACATTTACTAGATTCGTCAAGAAACTTGAACAACCCAGAATTTCAATTTCCATAGAAGTTACATTTAAGTAAATTAAAATATAAATGAATTACTATGTGATCTCGCCATGCCCATACTATGACCTATTATGTACTGTGTATGTCATGAATAAAAACTTGACTGATTTGAACGAAAAGTGGGTCCAGAATATTTTTGATGCATATTCAAAAGATAAAACGTAAATTACACAGCACTAGATTCTTCACAAATTTGAAAAACTTTCATTTAAGACTGAAAACTAAATCGTGTACTTCGTATAGGACGATATACGAAGTACACGATTTAGTTTTCAGTCTTAAATGAAAGTTGTTCAAATTTGTTGAAGAATCTAGTACTGTATAATATACGCTTTATCCTTTGAATATGCATCATAAATATTAGTATACCAGATCATTTAATATATTTAACTCTCTAGTTATTATATAAGGACTGTAACCTATGATTACACGTAATCTACTGAAGAGCTTTTTTTTACATACATTTTTTCTTATACCAGCAGCTTCATAAATCGTACGTGCCCACAAAGCAATTAAAATAGTCTCATTCAGCCCCATAATTGGCGAATGAATGCCGCTAATTGCGGCTCGGGGTGCCCCCGGGCTCATTTGCATAACTACCGCAATTAGCACGAGGGCATTCCGCTCCACATTCGCTACTACCCCTCCGTTGCTCCATCTGATGCCCCCGAAACAGGCCATTCTCCGCCGCCCATGAATAACTTTATACTGTTTATTGCGGTCTTTTGCGCATATTTCTCTTTCGGAATGCTGTCCGGCAAAACTTGAAATGACAATTAAAGTATATATGAGCAAAGATAAATCTCGACAAAAAAATATAACTCAACTCACAGTAGTGTGCTTTTTGTTGTTGTTATTGCGGCGTTGAGAGGGCAGGCATCATTTTAAACAAAATAAAACTGATGTAGTCATTAAAGTAATATTTTCTAATATTGGATTGTTAAGACGTCTACTTTGTCATATTTCATTTTAAAAGATAAATAAATCGATTTTTTACTTACATTACACTTCAGGTACAGTTTGCAACTAGTTTGCAACTAAATGGCTAGAGCTTAGCCGAAACTAGTTGCAAAGTGAAACTGAAGTGTGATAAAATACAAAGTAAAAAATCGTTTTATTTATTTAAAGGATAAATAAAACGACTTTGTCTTTTTTATCACACTTCAGTTACACTTTAGTTTATTTTATAAACTATTATTGTTTATAATATACTCAAATAGTAATGCACATATTCACAAATGTCCTAAATTTTAAGCCTCATAAGCTGTTGAATAGATAAACTAATTATTTCGATTGATTAATTACTATCTAGATGTTACGACTTATAGGGGATTACGAGAGTAAAATAAAATTCACATACAGATGGGTCTGCCCGTTAAAATCTGCAGTTTCCATAGAAAACTCGATATGTACTTACTACTAAAACGTATAAGGCGTTTAAAGCTATGGAGAGACACTTTGACATGGTATTTAGATTATTTCGAAATCAGTATCTATGTCAGTGTCTCTACGATTACCGTGAATTGCAAATAACTGCTGTTCTTAAGCTTTTAATATAACAATACTCGCCCATTATTTCTACTGATAGCTTAATTATTTTGCAAAATACAGCATCAACTGTTTGGTTTCAAATCAACAGAATTAGAACAGTTACAGTAAAAAAACTAGGCATGCAAACTCCACTAGATTTTGCAAGGTTTAAGCAATATTACGTTTATAGGCTATACCCTGTTATGAAAACCCCACTAGATTTTGCAAGGTTGAAGCAAAATTACGTTCACCAGCTACGCTTTGATAGAAAATCCCACTGAAATTTCAAGGTTGGGCCTTGACATGAAAACCCGATCAGATTTTGTAAGGTTGAAACAAAACGACGTTCACCAACTATGCCCTGATATAAAACCCGCACTAGATTTTACAAGGTTGCAGCAAAATGACGTTCACAAGCTATGACTTGATATGAAAACTTTACTAGAGTTGGCAAGGTTGAAGCAAAATTACGTTAACCAGCTATGCCCTGATATGAAAATGTCACTAAATTTTGCAAGGTTATAGCAATATGACTAGCTATGCCCTGACATGAAAACCCTTCTGGATTTTGCAAGCTTAAAGTAAAATGACGTTAAGCAGCTATGCCTTGATATGATAGCCTCACTAGATTTTGGAAGGTTGAAGCAAAATGACATTAGCCAGCTATAATCTGATAAGAAAACCTCACTATATTTGTTTGAGGCAAATGACGTTCATAAGCTATGCCCTCATATGTTAACCCACTAGGTTTTGTAAGGTTGAAGCAAAATGATGTTCACCAACTATGATATGACATTAAAACCCTACTAGATTTTATAAGGTTGCAAGCAAAATGACTTTAACCAGCTATGCGTTGATATGATTACCTCACTAGATTTTGGAAGGTTGAAGCAAAGTAACATTAACCAACTATGCTCTGAAATGAAAACCGCACTAGATTATCTAAGGTTGAGGCAAATGAAGTTCATAAGCGATGCCCTGATATGTTAAATACACTAGGTTTTGCAAGGTTGAAGCAAAATCATGTTCATCAACTCTGATATGATATTAAAACCCCACTAGAGTTTGTAAGGTTGAAAGCAAAATAACTTTAACCAGCTATGCGCTGTTATGAAAAGCTCACTAGATTTTGCACTGTTGAAGCAAAATAACGTTCACCAGCTATGCCTTGATATGAAAATCCCACTAAATTTTGCAAGGAAACAAAATGACGTTCATCAGCTATGCCTTGACATCAAAACTCGATTAGATTTTGCAAGGTTGAAACAAAATGACGTTCACCAGCTATGTCCTGATATCAAATCCGACTATATATTGCAAGGTTTCTGCAAAATGACGTTCTTCTGCCATGCCCAGATATGAAAGTCCTACTAGATTTTGTAAGGTTGAAGCAAAATGATGTTTACCAGCTATCTTATGATATGAAAACCCTGCTAGATTTTGCAAGGAGAACGTCATTTCACTTTAAATGACGTTCTCCAGCTACGCTCTGGTAGAAAATCCCATTGTGTTTTGCAAGGTTGAAGCAAAATGACGTTTACAAGCCATGCCCTAATATGAAAATCCACAATAGAATTTGAAAGTTTAAAGCAAAATGAGGTTCAACAACTACATCCTGACAAGAAAACCCCACTATATTTTGAGTGGTTCAAAGAAAATTATATTCATCACTAATGCCCTGAAAATACAAAATAGAGATTTTGGATGTGTCTCGATATCTCGTTTTGAAAACGCCTATTTTGCATACAAAGTTATGAAAATAATTGAGAAAATAAGACCATAAATAAAATAAAACAGAAACCGTATTATTACTTCAATAGCACGAAAATGTTATTCATATATACACATACACATATAATACGTTGTATGTGTAATACCTTTTCTAAGAAAAATTAAAACTAAGAAAATTTTACTCTATCTGTACAGTGTCAGGGATAACTATATATAATTTTATGCGTGCATAAAAAAACCGGCGGTGATTTCTATTTGTAATTTAAAACTTTAATTGCTCGCACCCAGAGAGCACGTGTTTGGTCGGCAGCGTCAGACGCGAGAAAGAACATTTGACAGGCACAACACACGGACTATAAAAGTAAGTCGTAAGTTAACCAATATGGCATAATCATTAAACACCGATGAATATTTAAGATAAACCAAAGTAATGTTTATCGGTGAAGTTGCTCACAGGCCGCACACGTACCTTTTTTTAAATCTGATTATTTTTTTGCGACGGTTTATGGCGGTAAAAATAAATAACAAGATAATTATTGTTGGCTTAAGATGGCGATGGGGATAATACTGATTATCAAATGACACTTATATGTAATATAAAAGTGTCATAATTAAATTTATATCGTTATCTATAGTTCTTTTAATATAATTTGATGTTTTCCAAAAAGGAAAAGAATTATAAAAACTCTGCTCTATTTTTGCTAATAATCTTTTGTTAATTGTTTTTTCTAAGATCTTCATACCTGTGCTTATGAGTGTTAAACCCCTATAGTTTGAACATTTTGTTCTATCGCCTTTCTTGTGGATCGGTACGATTCACGATATTTGGCAATCTTTAGGTATTTTATTCTTCCTCCATATTTTGTTTATCTATTTCAGTAGGATTTCGTTACCTACAGGTCCTATGTGCTTAATCATTTCTGCTGTAATCTAGGTCTTGTCCTGGTACTTTCCCTATTTTCAGTTCCCTAACTATGCTCGTCCACTATTTCAAACGACTTGAACTATGCACTACACTATTATTCGTTTTCCCCAGTGGGGTAGCCGAGTTCCCCTTACCAACAAAACTATACCCGTCCACTATTTAAAACGACTTGAACTATGCATTACATTATTTTTCACATATATTTTTTTAATTAGTCTTCAATTAATAAATGGCATTCTAGTATTTAGTTTTTCAATTCGCACTCATTTTCACAATTGCAAACGCCAGTATTAAGATCAGGGACTAGAAAATGTGAAAATAAGTAATTTTTCAAACTATCCGTTTGGCTACTACTAGTAACTAGTAGTCACACATGGTGACGTCACGCTGATGCTAATAGTATAGGATGATGTCAGCATGTGTCACTACTAGTCACTAGTAGTAGCCAAACGAACAGGGCCCATGTTTGGGCATGTGGACAATCGAAAATTCGTTTATTCGTCTTTGAAAATTCGAGTCTGAAAATTAGTTAAATTGCTCTGAAAAATAAAATTAAATATTGTAATTTAGATTACATAATATTAAAAGAATTATTATGAATTTATAAAATTCCATTACAAAATTATTCGAAAATAAACAAAAATATACCAAAATAATTTATTAATGTGCAATTAGGCTTTAAGAATAAGAAGCAAAACATGATTAAGAATATTTTCTATGAGAAATAACAAAAGAAAAAACATGTTTACTTCTTACTACCTAACATTTAATAAATAATTTTGTAAACCAATGAAAAGACAATTGTATTTTATATAAAGTTTCGAATGAAATTAGATCTGTAGCGCGGGCGTCTGTGTGGGTGTGATGATGGAGGGCGTTCTAATTGGGTAACTCACCCTGGTGGTGCTAATGCGTATCACGAGGGAAATTAACCCGCTAACTAACCAGACTCTCATGAATATGCATCGGCATCAGCAGCAGGAAATGAGAGATGAAATGGTTTGTGTTGAAATTCGAGCTGTGCTGGATGCGATTTGAATAATAATTAATGGAATTACGGGCCATCATCAACCCGGGGCTGCGTACATATTTGTAACACGGACTTTTTATAATTACTTGTAATAAACCCGCGCGCCATTGAATGCGCCGTCACATAATTGTGCGCCAGAGCATGTTAATATTCGGTAACGAGCCTTAATGAACGATCGCACACAATGAGTTCTGTCACGAACATAATTAACAAAGAGCCAACAGGACTCTCTATGGAGCGAATTGAATAATATTTCGGTCACAATTGTTCAAAGTTCAATGTAAATTAGTATTTACATATATAATTACGCTTTATGGTTTCAAAGGGAGCTCATACAGAGAGGAGCAAAAAAACACTTATTGTGGGCGCTCCGGGCTCTTTGTAAATTGTAAACGAGAAAGGGTTCAACAAGTTCATAGTCCATCAAAACGCTTGTTCATAATGCCCGGCTTCTGGTTTGCTCGCGCCATTTTCACGACCTCGTATAAATTATTATATAGTCGCGCGTAAAAATAATCGCACAATAAAAACTATAATTTCATATAATATTTTAATAGAAATTATTTCCGCTTTTATTGCACCACATAAAAACCACCTTCTTAGAGGACTTATTAAATCAAAATCATTCGCTCACTACTTTTTCATACAAAAAAGTTCATAATAATTGTACATCTAAATTATCTGAAATTATATCAATATTACATAATTTAACTGCTTCGTCATAATTACATCTAGTCTTCAAGCTTTCCATTTATATAGGTAAAATATAACGTCTCATATTTTTACTACAATACATACATTTAGTTTCTATTATAATTAGAATTAATTCTCGCTTTTACTCTCTGAATACAGCATTGCCAAGGAAGGTATTATATTATATAACTAAAATTGAAAATCTAAAATATTATTCTATTTCTTAAGGTCGTTTTAAACAAGACAATTTCTTAGCTCAAAAGTTGTTCAAGAAATGAATTCATATATCCTCCTCAAACACAATTTGTCCTTGACAAATAGAACGCGTTATATTTTTCCATTCGATCTACCATCTAATTCAATATTTCAAATAATTTGCTGTATTATACGAGACAATTTAGATTGTCTCGCATCTTGACTAATTTTTGAGTCAATAAATTGTCTTGTCTAAAACGACCTTTAGAGACGTCGTCTGTCTCGTACTGAGTATTGTGGAGCCTGAGTTCGAATTTTCGCGAATCACCTTTCATAGTTTTTTAAGAGGTTTTCTGTGAAATTAAGGTAAATACCGGGTGATTAAACTCCTCTGAGCTTCTTCATTTACCGGCGTAAAAGCCTCACGGCTGTTGGCTTTATAAAGATAGAAGTTTTTTTTTATATTCTATTTCTTTTAAAAAGTATTCTATTTTCATTATTATAATTTAACAAGTACTTGCCACATCAGATTATTTTTTATAATTTGATCTGAGGAAAAGAATAATCATTTTTATAACTTAAAAAAAACATTATTTTTTAGTATCTGTCCACTCGAGAAGGGAGATCATCCATTATCATTATCTATAATTGCAATTCACACTACGCCGCTTATATCATTAAAAAATAAACTAGCTTAAATCCAAACTATTTCAGAAAGTGATTGAAAAAAAAAGAACCGTCCTCCAAAGCAATTCGGAATTTGTTTGAGCTTAGACTGTGCGGCTCCGCAATGTCTCTAAAGTATTCGCCTGCAACAGGATAGCACTATACAGGTATAGTCTAACCGTCGCAGAGAGTGTGATAACGGACTCAACGCTTTGAAATCGCCTATGAATTGCCCACCTATCTGCATATACGAAGCCTCCTCCAGCGGGAACATGATAACAGAAAGAAAAGCCCCTTGAGGAAATCGGATAATAGCTTTGTAATAATACCATAGTGGTAATTGAAAGTAGTAACGTGACTAGCATGTAAACTCCTTGTTTTTTTTGTTGTTGTTTTAAAAATAACATGGAAGTTGAATTAATAAATTACACATCTGGCAAGCACATTCATTTGTATTGTTAATTTAAATGGTGCTCGAAGATACGAAGGGGGCGCATGTGTGCACACAATTGTCACCAGAATGTTCAGTAGCCATGACAGCAATTAACAATAGATGTTATGTTAATGCCGTTTTAATTTACGAACCGGAAGACGGTGCAACAGCCGTGTCCGGTATCTCATTAACCATGCTAAACGTTTAGTATTAGTAACCTGGTGCTGACTAAACTGCGATTAACACTTCTTATCGCTGATTTACATCGACCATACTTAAGCATGTCCGGCCCCCCTGTCTAATTTATATCACTCATTTGTTATACCCGTTTAACTTAATTGTGGGTACCTTTCAACAAACACAATTAGGTGTTATTACCGTGCCCAATTTATGGTTTTTTATGATAATTAATTAGTTTTAATTGAGGATATTACCATATGTGGCCCCGCTACATGTAAATGGAGGGGCGAGCTACTCTCAGTTTTAAAGATCGATGCAAAGCAACCACGGGCCAGCTCGTTACCATGGAGATGTGATGAGACGACTTCTTCTTTTTAACCTTCTCTCCGTGTGTCCACCGGGGGCGGCGGAGGCGGCGGGGGGCGTATGCAAACCGCGACACCACCGGCCTCTTCTTATTGCCGCCGGGGAGCCTCTCGGTAGTGTAACCCTCGCATCACGTGACTTCCACTTTTTCTCTCGCTAGACTAACTAAACTAACAAATGATAGTCGGGAGAGAGTCCTTCTCATATATTACGTTAAAAAAAAGGAGGAAGGACGTGATGCATATAAAGCATTCGAATCCTTAAACTAAACATGCAATCAATATGCTCCCTCTTCCGCGCTTGCAGACTGCGACTACGCTATTATTGCACATGTGAACGAACGACTTATGGCGCACCAGAAAGAGCAATTGCATATTTCTTTGTAACCTGTAATTGACTATTAGTAAATGTGCGCCGACTTTAGCAAACTATCTGCGCGCTCTGCTACGATGATCTTTATGAATTCAACGCATATGGTAGCAGCGGCTCTCAACTAGTTCTTCATGGCATTCACTACGCACGTTTCACATACCTCTTAGAAGATATTTACTAACGTCAAAAGTTACTGCAAACAGTACAAATTGTATTATTTAATTTATCACAAGTTTGAATAAAATTATGTAAAGGTGCAAATTATTTTATAAAATCAAATTATTCTTTTTTGCAACTTTACATAATTTTATTCATACTTGTGATAAATTAAATAATTCACAATTTATTTTATTAATGACATACAGATTATGTGAAAATAGTACTGAACATTTTGCAAGTTTTGAATATCTCTATTATCTCATATAATGGCATAACAGGTAAATTATGTTAACAATAAAATTCAATATAATTCCACAATTCGCGCCAAAAAAAGTATACATATGATCTCAACCTTAAACCTAAAAAATAAATTATTCTAGTGTAAAGCCCGTATGACATTATCTAGTTTCCTATGTCGTTTTATATTTAAGAATTCATGCATTAAACTATACAACTATTTCTAAATGAAAAATTAACATTGTGTATTTTTTGTGTTGTTATTGTTAAGTGAATTTATTATTATTTCGCCGCTATATCATTTTCTACATGTGTGTATGACACTATGTAGTTTGTGTCTGCATCGAAAACAATATAAGAAACTAGATAATGTCATACGGGCTTAAGGCAATAGTAACTAGTAATAATAGTAAATAATAGTAAATCAATATGGCATAGTATCTTGATGGAGTTTACCTTATGTATGTGTATTGTTATTTTTTAGTTTAACTCATCCACCTTTTAAAGGTTACGTTTTAAAACTATTCCTTATATACCTGGTTTCCTAGGAGAGCGGCCGCTTAAAATCGGTCTCTTTTAACGTAATTTTTAATATATAATAAATTAACGTAATTTTTAATATAATATATTTTAATCACAAATATAAATGTATGTGTATATAAATTAATAAGGATTTCCATAAAGAGTGATACCTCAACGTACTGCAAAAACTCAATTAATTACTATGAAAAATTATGAGTTATTCGATTAAAATAAAACGATTTTTGTGATGTGTAAATGATATCAAAAGCAACCGCTTTTAAGTGACCACTCTCCTAGGAAACCAGGGCTTTATTTAACTAATTTCGTACCAATTAATATAATGGGCATGAGGTACCCTGTTTTTATAATAATATATAAATAACATTGGCACCACACCTTTGTTTAGGTGCAAACATTTAATATAAAAAATCATTGCTTTGTTGCTTCAGTAATTTTGCTGGCAATGTTTTCTATTTTATGTAAATAATTACAACGAACAACAAGGCCATAACAGTAATGAATATATAATTTTTGTTTTAAACCGTGTACCTACGCAGACATGTTTGATATTCCAGCGACATCTTTTAATATACTATATGTATTTAAGCATGCTGCATACGTAAGTAATGCGATAAATATTACAATATTATAAACAAAATCTGTAATTTACTACAGTATTTATTTTTACGTGTTTGTACTGTAGATGGTTATTGTATCTAATTATTGTTGTGAGGTTGAACGAACCCGTAAAAACTAGCCAATTGGAAAATAACAATTACCCCGAGCGCGTGAGTAGCATTGGGAAAATAGTTTGAGAATTTGCGTACATAAGATTGTAAATGTTTGAACGTTGTCGTTTGAAATAATACTGGGATAGGCAGGTATGACTATTTCATATCTATACATTTCATGTTTTTAAGACATTTTATAACTGGGACCACTGAAGAATTCTGCCTCATCGAATAAGCTGCATTCATTCGTCCCAGAAAGACGAAAATTTCGCAGGATATGTGCTTTCTGTGCTGTACGGCATGGAAGCGTGGACGTTAATCGAAGCAACTACTAAACGACTGGAAGTGTTCGAAATGTGGTACTACCGCTAGTATTAGCTATATGAACATCATTATAAACGACGATGGAACGAATGTACAAGACTTTGTGAAGAAATTGTTCCAACCATCAAATCACGGAAGCTTTTAACGCTAGTTTTATTTCATATTTATTATTTCAGATATGTCTTCTGAATAGTGCTTCACTACATTTGATCTTCTTTCGGTTGGGCACTTTACTACATCGTCAAAATTTCGTAGTTCAAATAATTACTTCATCAGGGCTCGGCTAATAATATCAATAATATGTTGTAAATATATATTAATATATAAAACTATATTTTGTAAATATATCTTAAAATATTAAAATTTACACGTAAAACTATCTTTTTGACGTCAAAATGACGTCAAAAGCGGCTTAAGTTTGGTTTCCTAGGAGAGCGGTCGCTTTTGACGTCATTTACAATCACAAAAATCGTAATGTAATTGAATAACTCACAATTCAATATGCATTTAATGGAGCTTTATTTTAAACAGAAGTTTATGAGTACGGGCATAAATCTATACTAGGTAATCTAGAGGTAGACTAATATATCCTATTCCAACTAATTACATGTCAAACAAATTCACAAATTCTTTAATTTGTAGGTGTGTATTATATATATACATACCGATTTAACTTTAACCTATACAAAAATTTGTGTGATTCCCACCCCAAATATGTCTACATCTGAAATAATTATGGAGAAATAAATAACATAATTATTAATAGATGAATGGTCATTCTGATTGAGTTTTTGCACCTTGTAACAGGGCGGCCGACTTACTATTTCCCGGGCGCACACAATCAAAGTGTGGTAGAAGGGAATGCAAAGTAGAATTTAGATTTTACAATTGGAATAGCTATATACGACCATACATATGAGTGAACTGTCCAATGATGGAGTGCACGGATATGGACATATCTAAAAGTCGCGCCGAGGCAGAGAAATATTCTGCTCAACTGCAATCGAAGCGAGATTTGAATAGCTAAGCCGAGCTAAGGTTGTTGTGCGGCGGGACAGATAAATTCTGCAGAAATCGGCCGACAGATCGATGTGTAAACGAATTGTTCCAATGGACCACTCATCTATCTGTCCCTCTAGCGACGGAATCGAATTTGAAATTACTTTAATTCACAAGGGAGGAGGCTCGGGATTTTTTCGCCGTTGCGATTGTTAGCTAACGACTGTTGTTAGTAATGGCACCAAACGCCTTCCGCCATCCCGAAACTTTTAACATGCAAATTTATATAAGACAAAACAGGACAAAAAAAATATATATCTGGAAGGACTCGTCTTGCAATGCACTTTGTACGAGGCAATCCCGTGCGAGATATCAAAGAAATAATAAAATCGCCGGATCGTTTTGGTCCAGCAGTAATAAATACTTTAAAGTTGTTATTTTAGGGTGTTCCAAAACATCACGAAATTGCATTATTGCCCCTCTATATCTCGCACCCCTTTTGGCGAGGATTTAAAAAAGGGGGATGGTTGTATTGCTATTTTAACAAAGTATCGATTTTATCGGAGGGTATTGGATTAATTTTATAACGTGAGGGAAACTTTTCGACACACACAACAAATGTGACACTAAAATCTTGAACCTTTGTCCCATGCAAAAATTATTGTGTCCATCGCGTACTGAACCATGGGAAGCGAGAGTTCAAATCCAGTTCTGGGTGAAATTTCACGAACCACAGTTAGCAGTTTTATGATATACAGTGAAACTAAATAATATAATATAAGTAATAACTCTTCAATATACCTGAATAAGCTTTTTGTATTGATCTCATAAAATTGAAATATAGTCTTTAAATGAAAGTTACCATTTAAAATTTATTACCTAAATTAATTACGCACCCTTATCTGCCTCCTTTTCGTACGACACCTGCATAATTTAATATAACAGTTGCCCGGCGTACGCCACGTATTTTTTCCTCCAACGTTGACATCTGTCCGCGACAGTACCTTTTGTGGGCAATTTACAACCCGAAAAAATTAAAACAACGTAGGCGGCATATTTATTCATCCTCATCACCTGCTACCGCCACACCGCCTGAATTTTACAACTTTCCAAAACATATTTTTTCCCTCCCAGCCGATTGCAATGTTTGTACCCGAGATTGGATCGGCGCTTTCCCGATATTTGATTTTCATATTGATTAACCGACGCTCGCGGGACACCGGGGGGTGGTTGGCTGGCGAAATCTGCGGCGGAGATATTGGCGATGCGAATTGAGGATGTGGTCAGATATCGATATAAATCCTTCCCGTCTTTCATCAATTCCTTATTTCCATACATATAACACATCATGCGAGATACACTCGCTCAGCTGGACCCTGCTCTCGCCTCTATTTAACATTCCCTCTTTTATTCTTCTCGGATATATCGCGGAACGGAATTCACAGAAATGCATTACACACCATTGTAAAACGATTTTTAAATTATGCATCTATTACATATCAATAAGTTTTATTATATCGCTGCGCCCTGTGTTGTGCATGGTTGGCTTATAAAAATTAAATGCCTCGTAAATTCGTTGAAGAATTATAGTGAGGGTAATTGAAATAATCTATGCTATATGCCAATTTTATTGTACCATGTTTAAAATTAGCAAAACTGTATATACCTTTTACATATCATAAGTAGAACTTCAGTTCTCCACGAATCATAACTAAAAAGCTAGCAGCCAAAAACAACTCCAACTCCCTAAATATTGTTTCTTATGCCCCTTATAATATATATGTAAACTTTAAAGCAAATCAAAAAAGGGTTGTTAACCATCTGAATTTTTTAGCACGAAATTTTTTCAGCTCAAAAGCTTTATATTTAACACTCCATTATATTTAATGATCCATTATATTTAACGAGCCGTTATCTTTACAATTTAGATTCTCGTAAAAAAAGTTTGTTTTGAAAACACATATTTTGCTGTATATACTATAACTAAGCGAGAGATGGTTGCGATTTGTTGCATTAATTTCAGATCAATGTTTTCTGGAGCAACAGAAGTTTTTGCTTGGTTGAAGGAAAATCCAGTTCACCACCTATGTGGTATCTAATGTATCTAGTAAGTCTATCGAATCAGGGCATAGGTACTGAACGTCATTTTGTTACAACACTGCAAAATCGAGTGGGTTTTCGCATCGCAAAATACACGGTTATTCTGACTGACGCATTGTAAAACAATTTGTATTTGTATTGTACTTTTCAGGTCAACATATCTCGAGTCCTGTCAGCACGCTTGAACTTTGTCTCTTCTGTGTATTTATACTAGGCGAGCAATGATTCATGTGTATTGACAGACCGAAACTTACAGATTTACTACAGCAGATGACAATAAGATGAAATTTCATGGTTTTTCTGGGTTTAAACTCGGTAGCGTTTTTATTTCAAATGCTAGCAAGATCATTTATATATCAGAATGTAGGGTGTTAGGTGGCCTACAAATTGAGGCTTAGGCACTTTTCTCTAGCTCTTACCGTTTTCATGCTACAACAGTCAGCAGATGACAATGAGATGACATTTCATGGTTTTCTTTTGCCCGTTATAATATATATGCAAGATTTAAAGCAAATCGAAAAAATGGCGAAAATCATCAAAAATCCAAGGGGTTAATATTCGCATCCTGATTGAAATATTATGGAATTTGTGCTAAAATTTAAGAAGTTTTAACATTTATTGACCCATGCACTACCCCCTTTCGGTCAATAAATCGTAAAAATTCTTATATCTTCGCATGCGTTTTGTACATTACCTACTTCCTCATAATATAGTCTGGACATTTTCCATTTCGACGTGATACCGATGACATTTTTTGGAATAGTTATTGTAGATTACGGTCTGTCAATACACCTGAATCATCGCACTTCCAGTTAAAATACACAGAAGAGACAAAGTTCAAGCGTGCTGACAGGACACGAGATGCGTTGACCTGAGAATAAAATGCTGTTAATTCCATTTTCCGAGTTTTCCCCCGTTTAAACTCGGTAGCGTTTCTATTTCAAATGCTAGCAGGATGATTTATATATCAAAATGTAGGGTATTAGATGGCCTACAAATTGAGGCTTAGGGACTTTTCTCTAGCTCCTACCGTTTTCATGCTACAACAGTCAGCAGATGATAATGAGATGAAATTTCAGGGTTTTTCTCGGTTTAAACTCGGTAGCGTTTCTATTTCAAATGCGAGCAGAATGATTTGTATATCAAAATGTAGGGTATTAGATGGCTTACAAATTGAGGCTTAGGCATTTTTCTCTAGCTCCTACCGTTTTCACGCTACAACAGTCAGCAGATGACAATGAGATGAAATTTCAGGGTTTTTCTCGGTTTAAACTCGGTAGCGTTTCTATTTCAAATGCGAGCGGGATGATTTATATATCAAAATGTAGGGTATTAGATGGCCTACAAATTGAGGCTTAGGCACTTTTCTCTAGCTCCTACCGTTTTCATGCTACAACAGTCAGCAGATGACAATGAGATGAAATTTCATGGTTTTTCTCGGTTTAAACTCGGTAGCGTTTCTATTTCAAATGCTAGCGGGATGATTTATATATCAAAATGTAGGGTATTAGATGGCCTATAAATTGAGGCTTAGGGACTTTTCTCTAGCTCCTACCGTTTTCATGCTACAACAGTCAGCAGATGATAATGAGATGAAATTTCAGGGTTTTTCTCGGTTTAAACTCGGTAGCGTTTCTATTTCAAATGCTAGCGGGATGATTTATATATCAAAATGTAGGGTATTAGATGGCCTATAAATTGAGGCTTAGGCACTTTTCTCTAGCTCCTACCGTTTTCATGCTACAACAGTCAGCAGATGATAATGAGATGAAATTTCAGGGTTTTTCTCGGTTTAAACTCGGTAGCGTTTCTATTTCAAATGCGAGCGGGATAACTTGTATATCAAAATGTAGGGTATCAGATGGCTTACAAATTGAGGCTTAGGCATTTTTCACTAGCTCCTACCGTTTCCACGCTACAACAGTCAGCAGATGACAATGAGATGAAATTTCATGGTTTTTCTCGGTTTAAACTCGGTAGCGTTTCTATTTCAAATCCTAGCGGGATTATTTATATATCAAAATGTAGGGTATTAGATGGCCTACAAATTGAGGCTTAGGGACTTTTCTCTAGCTCCTACCGTTTTCATGCTACAACGCTCAGCAGATGACAATGAGATTAAATTTCATGGTTTTTCTCGGTTTAAACTCGGTAGCGTTTCTATTTCAAATTCGAGCGGGATGATTTATATATCAAAATGTAGGGTGTTACATGGCCTACAAATTGAGGCTTAGGCACTTTTCTCTAGCTCCTACCGTTTTCATGCTACAACAGTCAGCAGATGATAATGAGATGAAATTTCAGGGTTTTTCTCGGTTTAAACTCGGTAGCGTTTCTATTTCAAATGCGAGCGGGATAACTTGTATATCAAAATGTAGGGTATTAGATGGCCTACAAATTGAGGCCTAGGCACTTTTCTCTATCTCCTACCGTTTTCATGCTACAACGGTCAGCAGATGACAATGAGAATAAATTTCATGGTATTTCTCGGTTTAAACTCGGTAGCGTTTCTATTTCAAATGCGAGCGGGATGATTTATATATCAAAATGTAGGGTATTAGATGCCTACAAATTGAGGCTTAGGCACTTTTCTCTAGCTCCTACCGTTTTCATGCTGCAACAGTCAGCAGATGACAATGAGATGAAATTTCAGGGTTTTTCTCGGTTTAAACTCGGTAGCGTTTCTATTTCAAATGCGAGCGTGATGATTTATATATCAAAATGTAGGGTATTAGATGGCCTACAAATAGAGGCTTAGGCACTTTTCTCTATCTCCTACCGTTTTCATGCTACAACGGTCAGCAGATGACAATGAGATTAAATTTCATGGTTTTTCTCGGTTTAAACTCGGTAGCGTTTCTATTTCAAATGCGAGCGAGATGATTTATATATCAAAATGTAGGGTATTAGATGGCCTACAAATTGAGGCTTAGGGACTTTTCTCTAGCTCCTACCGTTTTCATGCTACAACAGTCAGCAGATGATAATGAGATGAAATTTCAGGGTTTTTCTCGGTTTAAACTCGGTAGCGTTTCTATTTCAAATGCGAGCAGAATGATTTGTATATCAAAATGTAGGGTATTAGATGGCTTACAAATTGAGGCTTAGGCATTTTTCTCTAGCTCCTACCGTTTTCACGCTACAACAGTCAGCAGATGACAATGAGATGAAATTTCAGGGTTTTTCTCGGTTTAAACTCGGTAGCGTTTCTATTTCAAATGCGAGCGGGATGATTTATATATCAAAATGTAGGGTATTAGATGGCCTATAAATTGAGGCTTAGGGACTTTTCTCTAGCTCCTACCGTTTTCATGCTACAACAGTCAGCAGATGATAATGAGATGAAATTTCAGGGTTTTTCTCGGTTTAAACTCGGTAGCGTTTCTATTTCAAATGCTAGCGGGATGATTTATATATCAAAATGTAGGGTATTAGATGGCCTATAAATTGAGGCTTAGGCACTTTTCTCTAGCTCCTACCGTTTTCATGCTACAACAGTCAGCAGATGATAATGAGATGAAATTTCAGGGTTTTTCTCGGTTTAAACTCGGTAGCGTTTCTATTTCAAATGCGAGCGAGATGATTTATATATCAAAATGTAGGGTATTAGATGGCCTACAAATAGAGGCTTAAGCACTTTTCTCTATCTCCTACCGTTTTCATGCTACAACGGTCAGCAGATGACAATGAGATTAAATTTCATGGTTTTTCTCGGTTTAAACTCGGTAGCGTTTCTATTTCAAATGCGAGCGAGATGATTTATATATCAAAATGTAGGGTATTAGATGGCCTACAAATTGAGGCTTAGGGACTTTTCTCTAGCTCCTACCGTTTTCATGCTACATCAGTCAGCAGATGATAATGAGATGAAATTTCAGGGTTTTTCTCGGTTTAAACTCGGTAGCGTTTCTATTTCAAATGCGAGCAGAATGATTTGTATATCAAAATGTAGGGTATTAGATGGCTTACAAATTGAGGCTTAGGCATTTTTCTCTAGCTCCTACCGTTTTCACGCTACAACAGTCAGCAGATGACAATGAGATGAAATTTCAGGGTTTTTCTCGGTTTAAACTCGGTAGCGTTTCTATTTCAAATGCGAGCGGGATGATTTATATATCAAAATGTAGGGTATTAGATGGCCTATAAATTGAGGCTTAGGGACTTTTCTCTAGCTCCTACCGTTTTCATGCTACAACAGTCAGCAGATGATAATGAGATGAAATTTCAGGGTTTTTCTCGGTTTAAACTCGGTAGCGTTTCTATTTCAAATGCTAGCGGGATGATTTATATATCAAAATGTAGGGTATTAGATGGCCTATAAATTGAGGCTTAGGCACTTTTCTCTAGCTCCTACCGTTTTCATGCTACAACAGTCAGCAGATGATAATGAGATGAAATTTCAGGGTTTTTCTCGGTTTAAACTCGGTAGCGTTTCTATTTCAAATGCGAGCGGGATAACTTGTATATCAAAATGTAGGGTATCAGATGGCTTACAAATTGAGGCTTAGGCATTTTTCACTAGCTCCTACCGTTTCCACGCTACAACAGTCAGCAGATGACAATGAGATAAAATTTCATGGTTTTTCTCGGTTTAAACTCGGTAGCGTTTCTATTTCAAATCCTAGCGGGATTATTTATATATCAAAATGTAGGGTATTAGATGGCCTACAAATTGAGGCTTAGGGACTTTTCTCTAGCTCCTACCGTTTTCATGCTACAACGCTCAGCAGATGACAATGAGATTAAATTTCATGGTTTTTCTCGGTTTAAACTCGGTAGAGTTTCTATTTCAAATGCGAGAGGGATGATTTATATATCAAAATGTAGGGTATTAGATTGCCCACAAATTGAGGCTTAGGCACTTTTCTCTAGCTCCTACCGTTTTCATGCTACAACAGTCAGCAGATGATAATGAGATGAAATTTCAGGGTTTTTCTCGGTTTAAACTCGGTAGCGTTTCTATTTCAAATGCGAGCGGGATTATTTATATATCAAAATGTAGGGTATTAGATGGCCTACAAATTGAGGCTTAGGCACTTTTCTCTAGCTCCTACCGTTTTCATGCTACAACAGTCAGCAGATGACAATGAGATGAAATTTCAGGGTTTTTCTCGGTTTAAACTCGGTAGAGTTTCTATTTCAAATGCGAGAGGGATGATTTATATATCAAAATGTAGGGTATTAGATTGCCCACAAATTGAGGCTTAGGCACTTTTCTCTAGCTCCTACCGTTTTCATGCTACAACAGTCAGCAGATGACAATGAGATGAAATTTCAGGGTTTTTCTCGGTTTAAACTCGGTAGCGTTTCTATTTCAAATGCGAGCGGGATGATTTATATATCAAAATGTAGGGTATTAGATGGCCTACAAATTGAGGCTTAGGCACTTTTCTCTAGCTCCTACCGTTTTCATGCTACAACAGTCAGCAGATGACAATGAGATGAAATTTCAGGGTTTTTCTCGGTTTAAACTCGGTAGAGTTTCTATTTCAAATGCGAGCGGAGTGATTTATATATCAAAATGTAGGGTATTAGATTGCCCACAAATTGAGGCTTAGGCACTTTTCTCTAGCTCCTACCGTTTTCATGCTACAACAGTCAGCAGATGACAATGAGATGAAATTTCAGGGTTTTTCTCGGTTTAAACTCGGTAGCGTTTCTATTTCAAATGCGAGCGGGATGATTTATATATCAAAATGTAGGGTATTAGATTGCCCACAAATTGAGGCTTAGGCACTTTTCTCTACCTCCTACCGTTTTCATGCTACAACAGTCAGCAGATGACAATGAGATGAAATTTCAGGGTTTTTCTCGGTTTAAACTCGGTAGCGTTTCTATTTCAAATGCGAGCGTGATGATTTATATATCAAAATGTAGGGTATTAGATGGCCTACAAATTGAGGCTTAGGCACTTTTCTCTATCTCCTACCGTTTTCATGCTACAACGGTCAGCAGATGACAATGAGATTAAATTTCATGGTTTTTCTCGGTTTAAACTCGGTAGCGTTTCTATTTCAAATGCGAGCGAGATGATTTATATATCAAAATGTAGGGTATTAGATGGCCTACAAATTGAGGCTTAGGCACTTTTCTCTAGCTCCTACCGTTTTCATGCTACAACAGTCAGCAGATGACAATGAGATGAAATTTCAGGGTTTTTCTCGGTTTAAACTCGGTAGAGTTTCTATTTCAAATGCGAGAGGGATGATTTATATATCAAAATGTAGGGTATTAGATTGCCCACAAATTGAGGCTTAGGCACTTTTCTCTAGCTCCTACCGTTTTCATGCTACAACAGTCAGCAGATGACAATGAGATGAAATTTCAGGGTTTTTCTCGGTTTAAACTCGGTAGCGTTTCTATTTCAAATGCGAGCGGGATGATTTATATATCAAAATGTAGGGTATTAGATTGCCTACAAATTGAGGCTTAGGCACTTTTCTCTAGCTCCTACCGGTTTCATGCTACAACAGTCAGCAGATGACAATGAGATGAAATTTCAGGGTTTTTCTCGGTTTAAACTCGGTAGCGTTTCTATTTCAAATGCGAGCGGGATGATTTATATATCAAAATGTAGGGTATTGGATGGCCTACAAATTGAGGCTTAGGCACTTTTCTCTATCTCCTACCGTTTTCATGCTACAACAGTCAGCAGATGACAATGAGATGAAATTTCAGGGTTTTTCTCGGTTTAAACTCGGTAGCGTTTCTATTTCAAATGCTAGCAGGATGGTTTATATATCAAAATGTAGGGTATTAGATGGCCTACAAATTGAGGCTTAGGCACTTTTCTCTAGCTCCTACCGTTTTCATGCTACAACAGTCAGCAGATGACAATGAGATGAAATTTCAGGGTTTTTCTCGGTTTAAACTCGGTAGCGTTTCTATTTCAAATGCTAGCAGGATGGTTTATATATCAAAATGTAGGGTATTAGATGGCCTACAAATTGAGGCTTAGGGACTTTTCTCTAGCTCCTACCGTTTTCATTCTACAACGGTCAGCAGATGACAATGAGATGACATTTCATGGTTTTCTTTTGCCCGTTATAATATATATGCAAGATTTAAAGCAAATCGAAAAAATGGCGAAAATCATCAAAAATCCAAGGGGTTAATATTCGCATCCTGATTGAAATATTATGGAATTTGTGCTAAAATTTAAGAAGTTTTAACATTTATTGACCCATGCACTACCCCCTTTCGGTCAATAAATCGTAAAAATTCTTATATCTTCGCATGCGTTTTGTACATTACCTACTTCCTCCTAATATAGTCTGGACATTTTCCATTTCGACGTGATACCGATGACATTTTTGGAATAGTTATTGTAGATTACGGTCTGTCAATACACCTGAATCATCGCACTTCCAGTTAAAATACACAGAAGAGACAAAGTTCAAGCGTGCTGACAGGACACGAGATGCGTTGACCTGAGAATAAAATGCTGTTAATTCCATTTTCCGAGTTTTCCCCCGTTTAAACTCGGTAGCGTTTCTATTTCAAATGCTAGCGGGATGATTTATATATCAAAATGTAGGGTATTAGATGGCCTACAAATTGAGGCTTAAGGACTTTTCTCTAGCTCCTACCGTTTTCATGCTACAACAGTCAGCAGATGATAATGAGATGAAATTTCAGGGTTTTTCTCGGTTTAAACTCGGTAGCGTTTCTATTTCAAATGCGAGCGGGATGATTTGTATATCAAAATGTAGGGTATTAGATGGCTTACAAATTGAGGCTTAGGCATTTTTCTCTAGCTCCTACCGTTTTCACGCTACAACAGTCAGCAGATGACAATGAGATGAAATTTCAGGGTTTTTCTCGGTTTAAACTCGGTAGCGTTTCTATTTCAAATGCGAGCGGGATGATTTATATATCAAAATGTAGGGTATTAGATGGCCTACAAATTGAGGCTTAGGCACTTTTCTCTAGCTCCTACCGTTTTCATGCTACAACAGTCAGCAGATGACAATGAGATGAAATTTCATGGTTTTTCTCGGTTTAAACTCGGTAGCGTTTCTATTTCAAATCCTAGCGGGATTATTTATATATCAAAATGTAGGGTATTAGATGGCCTACAAATTGAGGCTTAGGGACTTTTCTCTAGCTCCTACCGTTTTCATGCTACAACGCTCAGCAGATGACAATGAGATTAAATTTCATGGTTTTTCTCGGTTTAAACTCGGTAGCGTTTCTATTTCAAATGCTAGCAGGATGATTTATATATCAAAATGTAGGGTGTTACATGGCCTACAAATTGAGGCTTAGGCACATTTCTCTAGCTCCTACCGTTTTCATGCTACAACAGTCAGCAGATGATAATGAGATGAAATTTCATGGTTTTTCTCGGTTTAAACTCGGTAGCGTTTCTATTTCAAATGCGAGCGAGATGATTTATATATCAAAATGTAGGGTATTAGATGGCCTACAAATTGAGGCTTAGGCACTTTTCTCTAGCTCCTACCGTTTTCATGCTACAACAGTCAGCAGATGACAATGAGATGAAATTTCAGGGTTTTTCTCGGTTTAAACTCGGTAGCGTTTCTATTTCAAATGCGAGCGGGATGATTTATATATCAAAATGTAGGGTATTAGATTGCCTACAAATTGAGGCTTAGGCACTTTTCTCTAGCTCCTACCGGTTTCATGCTACAACAGACAGCAGATGACAATGAGATGAAATTTCAGGGTTTTTCTCAGTTTAAACTCGGTAGCGTTTCTATTTCAAATGCGAGCGGGATGATTTATATATCAAAATGTAGGGTATTAGATGGCCTACAAATTGAGGCTTAGGCACTTTTCTCTATCTCCTACCGTTTTCATGCTACAACGGTCAGCAGATGACAATGAGATTAAATTTCATGGTTTTTCTCGGTTTAAACTCGGTAGCGTTTCTATTTCAAATGCGAGCAGGATGATTTATATATCAAAATGCAGGGTATTAGAGGGCCTACAAATTGAGGTTTAGGGACTTTTCTCTAGCTCCTACCGTTTTCATGCTACAACAGTCAGCAGATGATAATGAGATGAAATTTCAGGGTTTTTCTCGGTTTAAACTCGGTAGCGTTTCTATTTCAAATGCGAGCGGGATGATTTGTATATCAAAATGTAGGGTATTAGATGGCTTACAAATTGAGGCTTAGGCATTTTTCTCTAGCTCCTACCGTTTTCACGCTACAACAGTCAGCAGATGACAATGAGATGAAATTTCAGGGTTTTTCTCGGTTTAAACTCGGTAGCGTTTCTATTTCAAATGCGAGCGGGATGATTTATATATCAAAATGTAGGGTATTAGATGACCTACAAATTGAGGCTTAGGCACTTTTCTCTAGCTCCTACCGTTTTCATGCTACAACAGTCAGCAGATGACAATGAGATGAAATTTCATGGTTTTTCTCGGTTTAAACTCGGTAGCGTTTCTATTTCAAATGCTAGCGGGATGATTTATATATCAAACTGTAGGGTATTAGATGGCCTACAAATTGAGGCTTAGGCACTTTTCTCTATCTCCTACCGTTTTCATGCTACAACAGTCAGCAGATGACAATGAGATGAAATTTCAGGGTTTTTCTCGGTTTAAACTCGGTAGCGTTTCTATTTCAAACGCTAGCGGGATGATTTATATATCAAACTGTAGGGTATTAGATGGCCTACAAATTGAGGCTTAGGCACTTTTCTCTATCTCCTACCGTTTTCATGCTACATCGGTCAGCAGATGACAATGAGATGAAATTTCATGGTTTTTCTCGGTTTAAACTCGGTAGCGTTTCTATTTCAAATGCGAGCGGCATGATTTATATATCAAAATGTAGGGTATTAGATTGCCTACAAATTGAGGCTGAGGCACTTTTCTCTAGCTCCTACCGTTTTCATGCTACAACAGTCAGCAGATGACAATGAGAATAAATTTCATGGTATTTCTCGGTTTAAACTCGGTAGCGTTTCTATTTCAAATGCGAGCGGGATGATTTATATATCAAAATGTAGGGTATTAGATGGCCTACAAATTGAGGCTTAGGCACTTTTCTCTATCTCCTACCGTTTTCATGCTACAACAGTCAGCAGATGACAATGAGATGAAATTTCAGGGTTTTTCTCGGTTTAAACTCGGTAGCGTTTCTATTTCAAATGCTAGCGGGATGATTTATATATCAAACTGTAGGGTATTAGATGGCCTACAAATTGAGGCTTAGGCACTTTTCTCTATCTTCTACCGTTTTCATGCTACAACAGTCACCAGATGACAATGAGATAAAATTTCAGAGTTTTTCTCGGTTTAAACTCGGTAGCGTTTCTATTTCAAATGCGAGCGGGATGATTTATATATCAAAATGTAGGGTATTAGATGGCCTACAAATTGAGGTATAGGCACTTTTCTCTAGCTCCTACCGTTTTCATGCTACAACAGTCAGCAGATGACAATGAGAATAAATTTCATGGTATTTCTCGGTTTAAACTCGGTAGCGTTTCTATTTCAAATGCGAGCGGGATGATTTATATATCAAAATGTAGGGTATTAGATTGCCCACAAATTGAGGCTTAGGCACTTTTCTCTAGCTCCTACCGTTTTCATGCTACAACAGTCAGCAGATGACAATGAGATGAAATTTCAGGGTTTTTCTCGGTTTAAACTCGGTAGCGTTTCTATTTCAAATGCGAGCGGGATGATTTATATATCAAAGTGTAGGGTATTAGATGGCCTACAAATTGAGGCTTAGGCACTTTTCTCTATCTCCTACCGTTTTCATGCTACACCAGTCAGCAGATGACAATGAGATGAAATTTCAGGGTTTTTCTCGGTTTAAACTCGGTAGCGTTTCTATTTCAAATGCGAGCGGGATGATTTATATATCAAAATGTAGGGTATTAGATGGCCTACAAATTGAGGCTTAGGCACTTTTCTCTAGCTCCTACCGTTTTCATGCTACAACGCTCAGCAGATGACAATGAGATGAAATTTCAGGGTTTTTCTCGGTTTAAACTCGGTAGCGTTTCTATTTCAAATGCGAGCGGGATGATTTATATATCAAAATGTAGGGTATTAGATTGCCTACAAATTGAGGCTGAGGCACTTTTCTCTAGCTCCTACCGTTTTCATGCTACAACAGTCAGCAGATGACAATGAGAATAAATTTCATGGTATTTCTCGGTTTAAACTCGGTAGCGTTTCTATTTCAAATGCGAGCGGGATGATTTATATATCAAAATGTAGGGTATTAGATGGCCTACAAATTGAGGCTTAGGCACTTTTCTCTATCTCCTACCGTTTTCATGCTACAACAGTCAGCAGATGACAATGAGATGAAATTTCAGGGTTTTTCTCGGTTTAAACTCGGTAGCGTTTCTATTTCAAATGCTAGCGGGATGATTTATATATCAAACTGTAGGGTATTAGATGGCCTACAAATTGAGGTATAGGCACTTTTCTCTAGCTCCTACCGTTTTCATGCTACAACAGTCAGCAGATGACAATGAGAATAAATTTCATGGTATTTCTCGGTTTAAACTCGGTAGCGTTTCTATTTCAAATGCGAGCGGGATGATTTATATATCAAAATGTAGGGTATTAGATTGCCCACAAATTGAGGCTTAGGCACTTTTCTCTAGCTCCTACCGTTTTCATGCTACAACAGTCAGCAGATGACAATGAGATGAAATTTCAGGGTTTTTCTCGGTTTAAACTCGGTAGCGTTTCTATTTCAAATGCGAGCGGGATGATTTATATATCAAAGTGTAGGGTATTAGATGGCCTACAAATTGAGGCTTAGCCACTTTTCTCTATCTCCTACCGTTTTCATGCTACACCAGTCAGCAGATGACAATGAGATGAAATTTCAGGGTTTTTCTCGGTTTAAACTCGGTAGCGTTTCTATTTCAAATGCTAGCGGGATGATTTATATATCAAACTGTAGGGTATTAGATGGCCTACAAATTGAGGCTTAGGCACTTTTCTCTATCTTCTACCGTTTTCATGCTACAACAGTCACCAGATGACAATGAGATAAAATTTCAGAGTTTTTCTCGGTTTAAACTCGGTAGCGTTTCTATTTCAAATGCGAGCGGGATGATTTATATATCAAAATGTAGGGTATTAGATGGCCTACAAATTGAGGTATAGGCACTTTTCTCTAGCTCCTACCGTTTTCATGCTACAACAGTCAGCAGATGACAATGAGAATAAATTTCATGGTATTTCTCGGTTTAAACTCGGTAGCGTTTCTATTTCAAATGCGAGCGGGATGATTTATATATCAAAATGTAGGGTATTAGATTGCCCACAAATTGAGGCTTAGGCACTTTTCTCTAGCTCCTACCGTTTTCATGCTACAACAGTCAGCAGATGACAATGAGATGAAATTTCAGGGTTTTTCTCGGTTTAAACTCGGTAGCGTTTCTATTTCAAATGCGAGCGGGATGATTTATATATCAAAGTGTAGGGTATTAGATGGCCTACAAATTGAGGCTTAGGCACTTTTCTCTATCTCCTACCGTTTTCATGCTACACCAGTCAGCAGATGACAATGAGATGAAATTTCAGGGTTTTTCTCGGTTTAAACTCGGTAGCGTTTCTATTTCAAATGCGAGCGGGATGATTTATATATCAAAATGTAGGGTATTAGATGGCCTACAAATTGAGGCTTAGGCACTTTTCTCTAGCTCCTACCGTTTTCATGCTACAACGCTCAGCAGATGACAATGAGATGAAATTTCAGGGTTTTTCTCGGTTTAAACTCGGTAGCGTTTCTATTTCAAATGCGAGCGGGATGATTTATATATCAAAATGTAGGGTATTAGATTGCCCACAAATTGAGGCTTAGGCACTTTTCTCTAGCTCCTACCGTTTTCATGCTACAACAGTCAGCAGATGACAATGAGATGAAATTTCAGGGTTTTTCTCGGTTTAAACTCGGTAGCGTTTCTATTTCAAATGCGAGCGGGATGATTTATATATCAAAATGTAGGGTATTAGATTGCCCACAAATTGAGGCTTAGGCACTTTTCTCTAGCTCCTACCGTTTTCATGCTACAACAGTCAGCAGATGACAATGAGATGAAATGTCAGGGTTTTTCTCGGTTTAAACTCGGTAGCGTTTCTATTTCAAATGCGAGCGGGATGATTTATATATCAAAATGTAGGGTATTAGATTGCCCACAAATTGAGGCTTAGACACTTTTCTCTAGCTCCTACCGTTTTCATGCTACAACAGTCAGCATATGACAATGAGATGAAATTTCAGGGTTTTTCTCGGTTTAAACTCGGTAGCGTTTCTATTTCAAATGCGAGCGTGATGATTTATATATCAAAATGTAGGGTATTAGATGGCCTACAAATTGAGGCTTAGGCACTTTTCTCTATCTCCTACCGTTTTCATGCTACAACAGTCAGCAGATGACAATGAGATGAAATTTCAGGGTTTTTCTCGGTTTAAACTCGGTAGCGTTTCTATTTCAAATGCGAGCGGGATGACTTATATATCAAAATGTAGGGTATTAGATGGCCTACAAATTGAGGCTTAGGCACTTTTCTCTAGCTCCTACCGTTTTCATGCTACAACAGTCAGCAGATGACAATGAGATGAAATTTCAGGGTTTTTCTCGGTTTAAACTCGGTAGCGTTTCTATTTCAAATGCGAGCGGGATGATTTATATATCAAAATGTAGGGTATTAGATGGCCTACAAATTGAGGCTTAGGCACTTTTCTCTATCTCCTACCGTTTCCATGCTACAACGGTCAGCAGATGACAATGAGATTAAATTTCATGGTTTTTCTCGGTTTAAACTCGGTAGCGTTTCTATTTCAAATGCGAGCGAGATGATTTATATATCAAAATGTAGGGTATTAGATGGCCTACAAATTGAGGCTTCGGCACTTTTCTCTAGCTCCTACCGTTTTCATGCTACAACAGTCAGCAGATGACAATGAGATGAAATTTCAGGGTTTTTCTCGGTTTAAACTCGGTAGCGTTTCTATTTCAAATGCGAGAGGGACGATTTATATATCAAAATGTAGGGTATTAGATTGCCCACAAATTGAGGCTTAGGCACTTTTCTCTAGCTCCTACCGTTTTCATGCTACAACGCTCAGCAGATGACAATGAGATGAAATTTCAGGGTTTTTCTCGGTTTAAACTCGGTAGCGTTTCTATTTCAAATGCGAGCGGGATGATTTATATATCAAAATGTAGGGTATTAGATTGCCTACAAATTGAGGCTTAGGCACTTTTCTCTAGCTCCTACCGGCTTCATGCTACAACAGTCAGCAGATGACAATGAGATGAAATTTCAGGGTTTTTCTCGGTTTAAACTCGGTAGCGTTTCTATTTCAAATGCGAGCGGGATGATTTATATATCAAAATGTAGGGTATTAGATGGCCTACAAATTGAGGCTTAGGCACTTTTCTCTATCTCCTACCGTTTTCATTCTACAACGGTCAGCAAATGACAATGAGATTAAATTTCATGGTTTTTCTCGGTTTAAACTCGGTAGCGTTTCTATTTCAAATGCTAGCGGGATGATTTATATATCAAACTGTAGGGTATTAGATGGCCTACAAATTTAGGCTTAGGCACTTTTCTCTATCTCCTACCGTTTTCATGCTACATCGGTCAGCAGATGACAATGAGATGAAATTTCATGGTTTTTCTCGGTTTAAACTCGGTAGCGTTTCTATTTCAAATGCGAGCGGGATGATTTATATATCAAAATGTAGGGTATTAGATTGCCTACAAATTGAGGCTTAGGCACTTTTCTCTAGCTCCTACCGGTTTCATGCTACAACAGTCAGCAGATGACAATGAGATGAAATTTCATGGTTTTTTCTCGGTTTAAACTCGGTAGCGTTTCTATTTCAAATGCGAGCGGGATGATTTATATATCAAAATGTAGGGTATTAGATGGCCTACAAATTGAGGCTTAGGCACTTTTCTCTATCTCCTACCGTTTTCATGCTACAACAGTCAGCAGATGACAATGAGATGAAATTTCAGGGTTTTTCTCGGTTTAAACTCGGTAGCGTTTCTATTTCAAATGCGAGCGGGATGATTTATATATCAAAATGTAGCGTATTAGATTGCCCACAAATTGAGGCATAGGCACTTTTCTCTAGCTCCTACCGTTTTCATGCTACAACAGTCAGCAGATGACAATGAGATGAAATTCCAGGGTTTTTCTCGGTTTAAACTCGGTAGCGTTTCTATTTCAAATGCGAGCGGGATGATTTATATATCAAAATGTAGGGTATTAGATGGCCTACAAATTGAGGCTTAGGCACTTTTCTCTATCTACTACCGTTTTCATGCTACAACGGTCAGCAGATGACAATAAGATTAAATTTCATGGTTTTTCTCGGTTTAAACTCGGTAGCGTTTCTATTTCAAATGCGAGCGAGATGATTTATATATCAAAATGTAGGGTATTAGATGGCCTACAAATTGAGGCTTAGGCACTTTTCTCTATCTCCTACCGTTTTCATGCTACAACGGTCAGCAGATGACAATGAGATTAAATTTCATGGTTTTTTCTCGGTTTAAACTCGGTAGCGTTTCTATTTCAAATGCGAGCGAGATGATTTATATATCAAAATGTAGGGTATTAGATGGCCTACAAATTGAGGCTTAGGCACTTTTCTCTAGCTCCTACCGTTTTCATGCTACAACGCTCAGCAGATGACAATGAGATGAAATTTCAGGGTTTTTCTCGGTTTAAACTCGGTAGCGTTTCTATTTCAAATGCGAGCGGGATGATTTATATATCAAAATGTAGGGTATTAGATGGCCTACAAATTGAGGCTTAGGCACTTTTCTCTATCTCCTACCGTTTTCATGCTACAACAGTCAGCAGATGACAATGAGATTAAATTTCAGGGTTTTTCTCGGTTTAAACTCGGTAGCGTTTCTATTTCAAATGCGAGCGGGATGATTTATATATCAAAATGTAGGGTATTAGATGGCCTACAAATTGAGGCTTAGGCACTTTTCTCTAGCTCCTACCGTTTTCATGCTACAACAGTCAGCAGATGACAATGAGATGAAATTTCAGGGTTTTTCTCGGTTTAAACTCGGTAGCGTTTCTATTTCAAATGCGAGCGGGATGATTTATATATCAAAGTGTAGGGTATTAGATGGCCTACAAATTGAGGCTTAGGCACTTTTCTCTATCTCCTACCGTTTTCATGCTACAACAGTCAGCAGATGACAATGAGATGAAATTTCAGGGTTTTTCTCGGTTTAAACTCGGTAGCGTTTCTATTTCAAATGCGAGCGGGATGACTTATATATCAAAATGTAGGGTATTAGATGGCCTACAAATTGAGGCTTAGGCACTTTTCTCTAGCTCCTACCGTTTTCATGCTACAACAGTCAGCAGATGACAATGAGATGAAATTTCAGGGTTTTTCTCGGTTTAAACTCGGTAGCGTTTCTATTTCAAATGCGAGCGGGATGATTTATATATCAAAGTGTAGGGTATTAGATGGCCTACAAATTGAGGCTTAGGCACTTTTCTCTATCTCCTACCGTTTTCATGCTACAACAGTCAGCAGATGACAATGAGATGAAATTTCAGGGTTTTTCTCGGTTTAAACTCGGTAGCGTTTCTATTTCAAATGCGAGCGGGATGACTTATATATCAAAATGTAGGGTATTAGATGGCCTACAAATTGAGACTTAGGCACTTTTCTCTAGCTCCTACCGTTTTCATGCTACAACGCTCAGCAGATGACAATGAGATGAAATTTCAGGGTTTTTCTCGGTTTAAACTCGGTAGCGTTTCTATTTCAAATGCGAGCGGGATGATTTATATATCAAAATGTAGGGTATTAGATGGCCTACAAATTGAGGCTTAGGCACTTTTCTCTATCTCCTACCGTTTTCATGCTACAACGGTCAGCAGATGACAATGAGATTAAATTTCATGGTTTTTCTCGGTTTAAACTCGGTAGCGTTTCTATTTCAAATGCGAGTGGGATGGTTTATGGCCTACTAATTGATGCTTAGGGTCTTTTCTCTAGCTCCTGCTGTTTTCATGCTACAACGGACAAGAGATGGCAATGAGATAAAAGTCCATGATTTTTCTTGGTTTAAGCTCGGTAGTCTTTCTAGTTCATATGCTAGCAAGACGATTTATGTATCAAATTGTAGCGTGTTAGATGGCCTACAAATTGAGGCTAAGGTAATTTTCTCTAGCTCCTGCCGTTTTCATGCTACAACGGCTAGCAAATGAAAATATTTCACAAATATATTTTTTTTAATTGTTCCTAAAACAGAAAGCTAAATTATATTTGATATAAGTATTGGCCAAATATTGTTCAAGTTTTCTTATACATTATTACTGTGTTACTATAAGAAACAAATTCAGCAATTGAATATAATTTTTTGAGTAAAGCCCAGCCGGCAGTACAAAACTAAATTATTTACGGAAAACTTGAAACATCCCTTACAAAGTGACATTTAATTTGCTTATGTAAATAAAATTTTCGTGTTTCGTTATTTTCTGCGTTCCTCCTCCCTGCCAGCCCGTAAATTTAATTTGATTCCGCGACAGGGCCAGAGGAAAAACTTTGGGACGGATTATATGCGAACGTAATAATAATGATTTATGCTAGTTGTGCTCGCGCGCGCGCGCACACACAAAAAACGCGACGATAATTCCGCCCCAGAAGAAGCAAAAGAAGAAAAAAAAACTAGTACGACATAAATATCAGTTTCGGCGTTCGGGAGGAAACCCGATAAATTACGCCGAATAAAAGCCGGGTAATATTCAGATGGTCAACTTCACTCATATCTGTATGCATATAGACTGGACGCCGGCCGGGGAAAAATGGAAAATGGCTTTTCTTTGACACCTTCAAATTAGATTTTTTCGGGAAAAAGAATAAAACGTTAAGACGGCCATATACCCGAGGGCTTTAGCAGTTATATCTACATAAATTCGTGCTTTATATCGACGGAGCGGCTTCCAGCGGTTTATCATTGACCGAAAACGCATCGAGTTTGGGGGGCTCTAATTTGCATACACGGCGGTATTGGAAGTTATTGATTTCATATGAGAATAATATGTAATCGGAATGCCACGTTCAAAACTGGATAGAATAAAAATGTACGTAGGTGTATCTGTTAAATCAAATCTGTAAATAAAGAACCTTATTATTACAAACGATTGTAATCATTATATTAATTAAACAGTTTGAAAATTAGGATATGAATGTTAGAAAAAGAAGTAGATAAATTATATAGGCTAATATTTGTAATTTTATGTGTTCTGTATTTGTTTTTTTTGTTTTAAAAATATCTCTATAACATCGTGATATTCAATAACTTCTAGAACATCCAATTTAATTTTTTGGTGTTTGTTAATTGTATATCAATTCGATTATTAGTCATTAGCTGTCTCATAACTGAAAAAAAATTATAAAACTAATACTATTTCTATTTGAAATAAAAGATAAAGACATAAACTCTTATGTTCTAATAGTATTATTGATTGTGGGATATCGTAAAGAACTAAATGATATATAGTTGAAACAATACGGAATGCCAGGCAGCCCCATTCCAAGTAAACAACACGTATCGCAATTCCTGTTATTTTTTCATTTTTCCGAGAGATTAATATTTTTGGACACACTAATGGTGCACGTCACTGGCTATATATCACTTGTTTCAATCTAGAACTCGTTTTATGTTTCAACCCCCACCCTCTTACAGCAACCCTATTCTGCACTCCAACGTATATATATATATGTACGCGTGTGTGGCCCGTTTTTATGTGCAAAAAGTGCGGAATATAATTCGGCCGACGAAAAAACACTGACATGATTTATTCGCATTTTTCTACAAAGTGTTTTGTTACAAGTGATTTTTATGACATATAAAATGTCAATCTAAAGTTCTTTATCGTTAAATTTCACAGAACGGGGCATTTCCGGAAGTTGTAGTGAATCAGAACTTTCAAGTATGTCTTTACTTTGTTTACAGCATCCGCGAATCTGGTTACGTTATTTACGTGGGCACAATATTATCACATTTTTCAACAACATTTATATTATGTAGCGTGACTACCACAAATGTTATATTAGAAATATATGAATATATAATAAAAAAAATCTAATATAAGCACGAGTATATTCAATCTGAATGAATATTATGTTTGTATTTATCAAGAAAACACGCCGCGAGTTTAGTCTTTCATCACATAGTAGACCGATACATCTTTTAAATTACAAATATTGATACAAGATAAGCGGTTTATGAAATTTCGGACAAAATGTTTGAGATATTCCACGGCACGTTCGGAAGTCGATATAGAGAGTTTCCAGTGAGAATGCTAGCCGAGGAATTTGTGCTGCGGGTATCTAAAATGCCTTCCTTTATATTTATATACTATAATTTATATTCACCATCTTGCCTCGAAAGATTACTACAAGCTGGAGTATAAATTTCATATACACAATGTCTAATGTTTACTCCATATTCAGAAACCTGGTC
Organism: Lordithon lunulatus; assembly: GCA_963942505.1. Lineage (NCBI taxonomy): Eukaryota > Metazoa > Arthropoda > Insecta > Coleoptera > Staphylinidae > Lordithon > Lordithon lunulatus. The sequence continues at coordinate 67,281,763 of OZ012666.1, forward strand.
AGTTCACTGTCAAAACATCATTGTAAATCAGTTTTTTTTTTGTATGGTGACGGTCCCCGAAATATCATACAAAAACGCGCGCGCATATTTATGAAACTTTCAACAAATTGATTGCTTTTATCCGATTAATTCGATATCATCGGACCATATCGCTTCCATTTATGGATAAAAATCACTCCCTTCATATAATTAATGACTTCCCAATGAAAAGATCTAATGGATCCCGTAATATAAAAGAAATGCACCTTCCCTATAGCGCGCGCGCCTTCCTTAATGAAAATCCAATATTTATTTCCATTTTTCCAATTAAGCCTAATGAAAATAAATTGCATTTTTTCCGCAACCCCGCGGATATCTTAAAAAAGAAACTCTTTTGTTTAACTTCTTTTGTGCCCGCTAACACAATTACCGGGAGGGGGTGAATGCAAATTCGCGTATTTAAAAAAAATGTTGAATTTCCGCCCGCTTAATTAGCGGTATTCGGTCTACAGCGAGGAGGAGGGCAGTTTTTTTTTATAATATATAAATGCGCCGCGTGGTATCGTGCGCCTGTCACGGCCCCCTAAAATATAGTTACAATAACTCAATCACGATTTAGTTTTATTCCAACTGGGCTGCAAAAATTAAATTCCGAGAACAAAAAAGTTCTGGTCCGCGCTCGCCGTGAAAAAAAGCCAATCGGGGGGACAATATAAATATTTTGTTTATGCATTCACAACAAAAATTATGTTGACAAGTAAACAAAGGCGAGATAAGTCGCGATATGCTGCAAAGTAACCTCGCGAGTTATAGCTAACCTTTGGTCGGTCGGTCAGGTGGGCAGTCGGGGTGGCGTGGAGCGAGGACGGCGCGGTCGCCTCGGCCTGGCCTGCTGGGCATAGACATACTACAGACTGGTCGACTTTTTCGTTTTGCTGCTGAAATGTGCATAGATCCTTAATCAAATTTTTCTCGTATTCTGTAAGCTGTCGTTACGAGAATGCGAGATTATTTATTTATGGGTCGGTGTAATTCGGTTTGCACGGTTTCTCATTTTATATACACACACACACATATGCTCGCATCGCTAAGTCACAGGACAAGAATTATCTTCATTCAACTAATAATGCTCACTGGACCATTCAGATGACTATAAATCATGTAGAACAGTGCTCTATTTTATACCAGGTATCTTACAAATTTATTTTGTTCATATTATTTGCGGTTATTAGATCACTAGACTATATTGACTACAACTTATTTATTTATTCTATAATTAAATATTTTGAAATTATGAATATAAAAAATTATGAACTAAAATATTTGCTTTCATAACCTGTCTATGTTTCTAATTATTTTTCGTTGATCTGAAATATTTCGTTAACAAAACGCGTGCAGAGAAAACTTATTTCGGATTTTCAGCGTAATTGCTGCATATGTAATTTAATGATTCATGATTCATGATTTGAGTTCATTCAATGATGGAATTTTTGTTTATTAATGTTTTTTAAGGCTAGTAAACCGAAATTCCGTCATTTTACGAACTCATTTCGAGAATTGTTCTACTTTGCCTAGTTAAACGAATACGTTCGAAACGAGTGGTTTGAAGAATTGCACCATAGTCCCTATGCAGCAGTTATCAAAAAAAAATCTAGGTGCGTAGTGCGAAGTCGAAAATTGTACTGCGATACGGCTCTCCATGGTTTTTACCTAAATATATTTCTTCTGGGTCTTCTTGTAGGAGTACAAGTTAAAATCTCCTACTATACTTTTGATATTTTAATTTATTTATGTTGCTCTTTATAAGACAATTAGTGGTGTAATGGTGTAATGTAATTATTTACAATGAATGGTATGCCCAAAGTGACATTAATCAATTAAAATCACATAGTAGTACATGAAACTTATTAGTGATTTACTGAATTACATAATAAACGTACTTCTACATTGTAATTGCTGCATGGTATTATTTTCGCGTCACCCTGCATACGTAAACATGCAGACAAGCCAATTTTCTAGAGAAATACTCCGGAGTTGTTAAAAAGCAAACAGAGTAAATATAATAGCCTTTAGATGTGGACACTTGAACGTTATCTCACAGCCTATCCGCAAACTGAATGCGCCATCGCTTATCCTTATATGTGGTATGCGTAAATGTCAAAACTCATTGACTAGAATATAAAGCATTGCATACATTTGCTATTTGCAAATAATGCTTTCATTAATTATTTCATTATAATACCACTTTGATTCTGAATATTAACACACATTTGATCGATTATATATAGTGGGCTAGAATAAATATTATACAATGTGTATTTTAAGTTGAAATCAGAAATAAGACCTCTGATTGTAGATAAAATCAGTAGTAGTTATAGTTTATTGCATCTACATTAGGGTGCGTAAAAAAATCGACACTTTTTTTTCACTTTTGATACTGAAAAATTAGTTGCTAGACACCTCTGGAAAATTCTCTCCAAAGATGAGCTCTTTATATTAATAGGAAGGTCCTCCTCATCACACACACATCACATCACATCTATAATAAATCTTTTTAATATTTCATAATTTTTTGTATTGATAATTTCTAAATATTTAATTGTAGAATGAAAATGGATATTACATATTTTTGTAGGAAATAAACTGATCTTCAAAAATGGTTTGAGTTGTTAAATCGATTACTGTGAGCGTTTAGAAGATATTTGTAGCCAAAGACTGATTTTCGAAGTTTTTAATAATTATCTCAGAAATCATAAATTAACCCATTAATTTTATTTTATATTTAGATTTTAGATTATATAAATCTGACTTTCTGTCAATAAAAACTGATGTAAGTATTTCTATTTTTCAAACAAAGAACTGTATATTACTATTTATTATAATTATTGATCCGTTTGTATAAAAACTAAAGTTCTTATGGAAAAAAATTACAATTTACCATCTGGATAGTTGGCTGGAGGGTAGCATAGCTACAGACAAAATGGGCCCAGTGTGAAACCTCCCTTTAAAGCTGCTCACTTGTCCTACCAGTCAATTTTGCGTGCGAGCTGCAAAACTCTAGCGGGTGAGGAGGTGCCAATGCTGACCATAGTATTAGATGCCTAGTGTTTACTAGAGCTGGGCAGAGGCATATTACATGCTCTGCTATTTCTAGTTCTCCATTGCACCCTCTACATAACGGGCTATCCACCAGACCCATCATGTATGTTTAGCCGGCAGTGGCCAGTTAGGATGTTGGTCAATAATTTCAGATTAGTTCTAGATAAGTTAAGGCGGGCCGTGGCTGCAATTTTACAAGATTGCCTAATTGCTACCTTTGATTGCTTGCAGCCCGGCGTTTCTCACCATCTTACCTTGTGAAGAGCATGTATCCTATGCTTTATTATTTTTTTCAGAGTACCTGCAGAAAGTATTTCGTTCTCTTGGGTTGTTAGAGGATGTTGGATCCCTTCCTGGCAAGTTCATCTGCTATTTCGTTCCCCTTGATGCCACTATGTCCTTTGATCCAGCAGAGTTCCTGTTAATTCTGACTTCCAAGTGGTGCACTTATCTTGAGATCGAGTTCTGGTGAGAATATTGCATAGCCTCGTCTTAGTTCTGGATCCATCAGTATACATGGTTATGTTGGCGCCTTGTGGGATACCATCCAGTCTGATGATGGTCTGAAAATGTTTGACAAAACTGTATTTGGGTAGAAATCTGTCGCACGTACCTTCTATGAGGGAAAGGATGAAGCTAAACATTCTAGGGAACACAATTGCAAAGGGGTGCCCTTTTCCTTTGCATAACCCGATGCGGTTGGTTATGAAAAGGGCAACTACATGCTGCGTACGTTCCAATTTTCATGAGTCTTTCAAAAAGACCTAAAATATAACACAAGAAATGGAAAGGAAGCTAAACATTCTAGGCAAAACAATTGCAAAGGGTGCCCTTTTCCTTTTCATAACTCGTCCACCCGATGCTGTTGGTTATGAAAAGGGCAACTACTATACCGGTAGTTATTCGGTCGACCTCGTCGGTATTCTGCCATCGGGGAGATGGCACGTGGTGCACCATAATTAATAAGATATAATTGGGGTAATTATATATTATTAATTATGGTGCTGGGGATTTGTCTGCATCTATGTAACATTTGGGTCAGAATCCAAAATAGCTATCTGATTTAGTCAGTCTGTACAGCAATGTATCCCAAACTTTTTTGACCCTCTGCATCTTTGCTGAATCTAGCTTTTACTAAAACGCCCCATGTAAAATTCTATTTTTCACAAGTGAAATAATAAATATTTTTTTAGTAAGTGTTGCAATATTCGCCGCGCCCTATCAGGAAGTCGCGACTCTCCATGGCGCCGCGACACACATTTTGAAAACCACTGTACATTTCGAGTCCTGTTAGCCCTTTTATATAAAGCTATGGATATTTTTTTAGTAAGAGTTTGCGCCCTATCAGGAAGTCGCGACTCTCCATGGCGCCGCGACATACAATTTGAAAACTACTGTACATTCCGAATCCTGTTGGCCCTTTTATATAAAGTTATGGACATCTAATAACCTGAGTGATGAGACAATTAGTTATGGACCATCTTATATATTCATATAAAAAAATTAAAGAATTCAATGTGTTATTTGTTATGTGTTTGTGGGCAAAGTGTAACATTGTTGCATAACTATTGACCATTAACAGCCCAGCTTGATTGACAGTTGATACGTGCGTTTGATGGCTGTGATTAATTCCACATCGATGGCCGAGCGGGCGACTCCTGCCGCGTACTCAACCTCGGACTGTGAGCTAAAATAACAAAAGCAGCGTGAGCCTTAATTAATTTAAATCGTCCTCCCCATTTGCTCTTCTTCAACAAATTGTTCCACTTTATTATTTTCGTTTGTTCCTCGTTAGGATAATTAATCAATCGCCGCTCGAATGGAAGAAACATTCCCTAAATATTTGATTTAGTTCATTTAAATACCAAAATGTAATTTGTATGTTATATTAAATTTAATATGTTTTTTTGCTGTAATACATATCACAGGTTACAAAATTGTACACGGTTTAGCAATAATGTAGTAAATTAAAACATTTTAAACACAGAATATTGCATAAGTAATAGATATGGTTACGAGCAGTAATATATTTAATCGCACAATAAAATGCAATATTCCGTCGCTCACGAAATTACAATAATTCACGAAACACTCCACATATTTTATTCCGCTTCCTTGGCGGGGGAACTAAATAAAAATATAATTTCACGAACTGGACAGTGCTCGGCAGTGAATTATTAAAATATAACAAACACGATGCGAGATGATATAGTATCTACGTATATTTCTATATATCATGCATACATCCGAAGACAGCGGCAGCGCCAGGGGGGTGAGGAATTGAACTGGGGGGTTGCTGATTTCGGGCTGGGCTGGATGTAGAAAGTTCAATATTAATATTCCATGCAGACTTGATATTAACTCTGCTGTATTAATACTTTATATAGATATATAGAGCCTCGGCTCCTTCCTCTCTGCGCCATGCCAAACCAGCACACATACCTATACACATGTATATACTGCGTTCGTCGGGAATTCTTTCAAATTGTTTCTGGATGGCGGAGATACGGAGGTATTTGGATAATAAATTCTTTAGTGTTTTTAATTTCTTTACTTTACAAATCATTATGTTTATACACTTTCTATAACATTTATTAAATGTGTATAAATATTTTGCTGCGTGATTTCTGTTCTAATATATTTTATTTGCTAAGAAAAATTACACATTGATGCCCATATTCACCAACATCTCTTAAACTAAAGTCCCATAAGCTATTGAATGTATAAATTGAAAATGTCATTATGAAAATAAATGTCACCTTGAATAGCGCTTGTGTTTGGAGCTTTGATGACACATTTTATTTATTTTTTCAGTGTTTTCAATAGAGGGAATCTAAAGTAACTACATTCTCTAGATAATTTATTGATTGTTGCTATAACAACGAATACTTATGGGTTCAATAGCTATTGATAGATTTATAGAACGTTAGTGAATACGGGGGTAAGTCTACACTCTTTTAACAATGAATGTAACGGGATAAAATTGATTCATTGATTCATTAAAAACTAAACAAAATTTTGAAATCGGAAAATTATATTCGCATTCATGTTAAGAATCTAGATTCCTATATTTTGGATATTAGCTAATTCATAACTGGACGACACACATTATGATGACGTTTATAGCATTCTAAGGTAAGGTAACAACGTTCATTGGCAAGCATCTAATTTTATATTATTACTAATAATAATAATAATAATAAATAATAATAACAATAGTAATACGCCGATCTATATCGGCGTGTTACTATTGCACTATTGCAATGGTTAGCACCTCCGCTTTACAGTTACTCTTAATGCCTCATATGAATATATTACCATTGATGTTCATATTTTCTCTCTAGACTGAAAAGTTGCATTACTAATTATGTAACACACAGCACTTGCGAAATATTGCATTTTTAACTTGAATTAAAAGTTGTATATTACATTTTATTTTTGTCCTCCAATTCTGAATTACCATGTATAATTTTACGTGTAGTTTTATCACCGAAACTAGTTTGAAACTAATTTTAAAATAGGAAAGGGAGGAGACCCTTTCCTATTTTATATATATAAGTTGAAAACTAGTCTCCAGCTCAGTAATCTAGTTGGTTAGAAGCGTTGTCCATCTGGTACTGAGCATTAGGATGCGATGGTTTATAACAAATCGCGGGCGATTTTCACGAATCACCTTTCACAGTTTTTCAGAGGTTTTCTATGAAGACATATAGAGATAGAGGCTCTTTGTTATAAAAGGAGTTTCAATACTATCAAAACGTCGGTTATATTTAATTAATAATAATTAAATTAAAGCCTTGCCTGATGAAATTTTATAATTTAATCATCTGTAAGAGATTGATTTTAAAAAAAGTAAACATTTTTACTCAAAGCATCACTCTTTACCAATAAAAAGTTCGATATAGAATTTCCCATTCGCAACTTTTAATTTGAAAGTTCGTTTCATTAGACGTTGCCGATGGGAGATAAGGCACAATTTACTCTTGGGATAAATGGTTTGAAGACTTCATTAGAGCACACCCCAAGCAATGTATTCATATCGCCAGAGATATTCATCGATATGGAGTTTAATTAAGTTTACTTACGTTTCCCCACGACGCGTGTTGATTACGTATTGGAATATAAATCCGGGAACGAATTTCAGTGCAGGACTTACTAGGTACGGTTTCCAATATTTTTTTTTTAATTCAGAATAAAATCTAATATAATATAAATCTATCTATTTATCTAACAAAAACACATGTATATTACATAATTACTTTTAGTTCATAAATGATTTCCAACTAAATTATAAAAAAATATGGTTTAACAAATTTCTATTAAATTTTTTGTGGCTGTGTAGTTGTGTCAACTTCTTCACATCTTCTTTCTTCCTCCTGATCTTTTGTTATAGCTCTACGTCCGTCGATATTTCGATGTAGGATTTAGTGAGAAGTTCGACAGTAATGTGTGATTTCCATAGCTTATTTTTTAATTCATTTTTATTGTTTTTATGACACAGGAATAAATTTTAATACAACGTAGGTAAGGCATGGAAAGACGGCTAAATATTTGCTGTAAATAAGAGTTTATATGTAAACCAATATGTAAGATTAATAATTAAAGCTCAAGGATTAAAATTCGAATGTAAGGCGGCAAAAAAAGTGAAAGAGTTTACATTTAAACCAATACATAGGGTATATACTTAGGGTATATATATAGTGAAATTTTTGAGAAATTATTAACTAACATTGATACATCCGTCTGGTGATTCTGGTGATCAGCTGGCCTTTTGTACCACATTGATGTGTAAAGGTTTATTTAATTTTTCCTCTATTCTTTTATACATTCTCTTCTATTTATTGCCAGTTCTTTTGCTTGTTTCAGTTTTTTCCTTTCCTTTATAATAGCTCCGGTATAGCTTCTTCCCATTTTTTTCTGGGTCTTCGTTTTTCTTGTTTTTTATTTTTGCTCTCCATATTCTTTTGGCCGGTGTTGTCTCTGCCATCGTAATTATGTGTCCCCGCCATTCTAATTATCTTTCCTCTATGTAATTTATTGTCGGTGTTGTATGTAAGGGCGGAAAAGGTGGCAGAATATTAAGGTGTAAAAGAGTTTACAGTAGCAGTAGTCACTGTATTTGTTACAATTTATAACAGGATATCGACATTCGGGCCCTTCTGCCGTGTGTATTGTATGTGTATGTGTATGTATTAGGACTTGCTACTTCAGAAAATCGTCCCCGAGTTTTCCTAAAGTGTCGTTAATTGTATCCCAACGTCAAATAGTACGGACTACCCGGGGCAGGATTCAAACCTCGATCGCCGTCCGTTAAGCGGGGGTGCTAACCACTGTGTACTAAGCGGCGTGTAGACTTTACATGAAACGAATATTTGTTTAAATGTAAATTAGTCACCACCTTTTCCGCTCCCTTACATTTCAATCATTGCGCAACATATACAATATAAACTCTTTTACATCCTTAATATTCTGCAGTCTTTTCCACGCCCTACGACACACATTACGCAACATTTGTATTAAAATTTCTTCCTGTCAGCACCATTCCAAATTCCCATGCTGTTTACACAAACAAACAGTGTCGTGTCCAAATGGGATGCACTTTTAGGGGGGGTGGATGTATTAGGCAAAACCGCGATGATGAATGCAAGCTGGCACGGCGGCTGACCAGCGATAATTAATATCAATCAGCGCAAGGAGGGGCTCTTGGGCTAACTAAAAGCCGGCATTTATCACACGTGGCGTGGCGGCTGTTTGTTCTGGGCGACGTCCATCTCGCATAATGACCAGAATATCACACTCTGTATATATGACATATGTAAAGTGACCGGACATTTGCTTAACCCGCGCGATATATCACGGGATTTAGTGGACGGTTTGTTAGAGCGAGAGGGAGAGCACGGGGTGCAAAACGGAAGCAGAATCGTCTTATCTGACGCCCTGAGGGGTGCTGCTCCTGCTTCATGCTTATTCTAACCTAACGAGAAATTTGCCCGGACATTCTTATAGAGATGGGTTTTATTTAAATTTCCTTTTGAGCGTCTTTTATATTAGCCGGAGTATAAAGAACATCCCGCCTCCGCCGCCCCCCTCGCGCGGTTTGGATGTTCCCGGTCACACGTAATCCGGAAGACGTTGTGCCTTGTAGGGATTGTTTTAATTTACGCGGGAATATCGTAATGGGGGGCTGAATTGAAAGGGTGCCCGATCGGATACGGTTTATGTAAAATATATGTGTGACCATATATCTGGATGTATTATTCTATATGCATGTAAAGACGTGTGTCCGCCAGATGGCCTTACTGCGAGGTAGGCTTAACTAAACGAGCGCTGCCCAACCAGCACAGCTTTGATTTCCGCGGATTTATGTATTGTAAACGATTGCTTTATGCGATATGAGACACCATTTACATGAAAAATGTATCTGAGAGAACGTCCTTATACGAGCTTTTGTTTTCGATACCAGGAAATATTGCTCCTCGCAGGAACGTGACTGCCTTTTTAGTAATTGATGGTGTTAGACCTTTTTGGTAAATTGCGTTAGCTATTGGAGACCGAGCAGCAGGAATAATATTATCGCATCGTATTGTTTCCAGAATTATACACTTAGTCATCCTTCTAGCAACCCGACAAAGTCTCTTTTTAATTGAATCAATAAAATATGGGTGGGTGAAATGCGGACGCTTTCCTACTGGTTAATTACCCGGGAAGACAAAAGGCCGCATTTCCCGCAATGTGTCGCAATTCCTCCAATAAACTGTATCAAAGCGGGTCTTATAAACCAGTAGCAGGACTGCAATCAAGCCCGGGGATTGGACGTGCCCGCTCCGAACCGTGATAGCGACTTGTTCTAATTACGCAATCAAGGGCGCTGATTGGGCAGCAGGATGCTCGGGGTGTGGTTACTCCGCTTTAATTACTCGTCCTCTCCGGCTCTATTTTCTTTAACTGCCAACACGCCCGCTTATATACAAAATCCCAAAGCTATATACATGCACACACGGACAGGTAACGACTCTCCTGCTGAAATGCCGATGATGGGTAAGATCATTTGGTATTCAGATCGTGCCCGCCTTACAAAACTTGATCATTTATAAAGGTTTTTTATGACAATAGAACAAACACGTTTTTGCGAGATTGGTATCATTTCTGCAGGATGCGGCGATTTTTGCTGCGACACTTTAATTATAAGGTTAAAGACCCCGCGCGCGCGCAACGTAAAACAAGGCCATACATAAAATTTCAATTAGAGAGACCTTTGCGTTTGCACCGTTCCGTTTCAGCAGGAACGCACAAAAAATTGTATTTTTCCAACGAGCTCACAATAAACCATCTGAAATAATAATTATAAATCTTTGTTAGTTCTCCGGGCCCCGCTTTTCAACCCATTAGGATTTAATGGTCTGTTTGCCAAACCGTTTTATGTTTCGGGAAAGCTTTTTGATTTCGGATTACACATACGACCGTAACTTAATCAGAGCTATTAATAAAACAAACAATTAATTTAATTGAAACTAATTATGTTTTATTGGATGTAGCTGCGTGGGTATGTGTTTTATTCCTGCTCTGAGCGTCTGTGTGTGCAGGACATTTGCAGGATATGTGAGGGCGGCAGCATCGCGCATCTCTCCCCAACGCAAGCGCGTCTGCCCAAGTCGATAACATTGCTCTGCATCTATTATATTTTAAAATGTGACTGGAATAACTTAACATTAACCAAACAAAGGCGCTCATTTGTGTCACAAAAAAAAACTTTATGCCATAAGATGAGAGGATTGCCCCCTTTTTTTCCTTTTTATGTATATATCTTCGTTATTTTTCCATACTTAGTTTGGCTTATGTATATTTATAACTCTAAGGGAAAAAAACGTACACACAGACACTGAGAGACCAGACAATGCAACTCTTTAAATCTTGTATGAATACATATAGTCAAAGTAAATTAGATATTAGTATTAGCATTGATTAATCATAACCTAGATGGTCAACGTTTGTCGCCATGGCGTTTGCGTCATCTACCTACTTATATGCCTGTAAAACTATTATAATTGTTAATAAAATATAGAGATATATAGAGATGTGAAACAAATTACTAATGGGCGTCTTATGAATCCACTAAAAACAAATTCTCGAACTCGAAGTAAAAGTTGAAATAATTTGAATATCAAAATGTTTCTGAACAATGAGATTCTCAAAAAATACATAATAGTTAATATCAATTAATTATATTTTTCGGGTGAACGAATGAAATTTGCGATTTAATGATGCTAAAAAACTAATTTCGAGAAATTCAAAGTAACAATTATCATAATTTATATTTGAAATATAATACAAAAGCATATATAGACCTATACCGACATATGGGAGCGAGACGTGGAAACTAACGAAGAGGGACAAAAGTAGAATACAGACAATGAAAATGAAATATCTCAGAGGAGTAAAACAAGTTACGAGAAGAGACAGAATAAGAAATGATGACATCAGAGAAGAATTGGGAATTGAAGCTATCGAAAAGTATATAGAAAAGAAACAACTAAACTGGGACATTTAATTAGGATGGACAAAAAGAATCAAACATAACAAGTATGGGTAGCAAGAACTGGAAATAAAAGAAGAAGTGGGAGACCAAGAAAAGAGTGGGACAACAGAATAGAGGATATAGTAATAAAGAAAGGAAAAACAGTTAAACAAGCAAGAGAACTGGAGAAGAACAGAAAAGAGTGGAAATAATTTACAAATGCATAAACAACAACAATAATTGTGAAGTATAATGTTCAGCAATGTAAATGTAATAGCCTACACCGAAAGGTAAAAGGCAAATAGATGATTATATATATATATATATATATATATATATATATATATATATATATATATATACATATATATATATATATATATATATATATATATATATATATATATACATATATATATATATATATATATATATATATATATATATATATATATATATACACATTTGAAATTGTCATGATTGGTATATATGCACAACTATATTTTTTGTACGTGCAAAAAACAATCCTGAATATTAGGATTTTATACCACCACTAAAAAACATAATTCTCGAAACTCAAAGTAACAGTTGAAATAATTTTGATCATTTCAAAATGTTCCTGAAGAAAGAGACTACCAAAAAGTAAATCATAGTTGATATCTATTTAGGCCAACTATATCATCCGAAAAATTAATGAAAATTGCGATTTTATGGCTCCGCTAAAAACGAATATCTAGAAATTCAAATTGAAATAATGTTAAAGTTTTTCAGAATAATGGGATTATCAACAAAAATAAAGAATTGTTGATATCTATTTACTCTTAACTATATATTTCGTTCATCAAGAAATGTAATGAAAATTTTGATTTAATGGATCGTTATCCGGTTCCAATTTGCCAAACTTGTCTTTCATTCCAATCTCCAGGTTGTAAATTTCTCTCCGAAATGGCTCTTTCAATTCCCATCTTCCTGGTCCATTTTGATTGATCTCTCTCCTTTCTGTTTGTCCATGGGTTTCCATATCATTATTTGCTTAGGTATTCAGATCCTAGGGCATTCTTTGTACATGCCTGAGCTGTTATGTAATTGTATATGTCCTTTTCCACTTTCATTCAAGTCAATTTCCATTACTGACAGCTGTTTTTTCTGTTTTTTGTTCAGCTGCCATACCTCGGTATACCACCGTACTTTTAACGACGGTTTTATAAATTTAGCGTTCCGAGATATTCGCATACCACAGTATGGAGTTTAGCGCTTCAATAGCCCTTTTCCCATTATTTGCCCTTTCATGGATTTCCTTCTCGCATCGCCTGATACTTGCAATTCTTACCCCCATATATGTATATTCTACACATGTTTCTTCAAATCCTCCAATTCTAAGTCATCTACATTTTCTATGTCCTCACCCACACAAATGTCTTGTAAAAATGTATGTAAAATTCAAAGTAACGATTTTCAAATGTTTTTATGCCAAAATATTTTTGAAGAATGAGACTATTATTAAAATAAACATGGTTGGTATCTACGAGGTTTGATATTTATGTATCGAGAATTGGAAACACTGTGTGTTGCTAGGTGCAATCCTACAAAAAGATAGGAATATAGATATATAGCAAGGCTACGAAGTGCTTTATGGCCAGGAAATATTAGAATAATTAGGGGTTACCGAACAATATCTACTGACGCTACTGAGGTTCTTTCATCAACTATTCTAGCAGATCTACTGGCAATGGAGCGTTCAGCAGAATTAATTAAAAAGAAGGACAGTAAAAAAAGAGAGGAAACTATTGCTACATAGCAAAGAAGATGATCACTTGACAATAAGGGTGAGTGAACAGTAAAAAAAGAAAATAAGTGAGGAAACTATTGCTACATAGCAAAGAAGATGATCACTGGACAATAAGGACGAGTGAAGAGTAATAAGAGAAAATAAGAAAGGAAACTATTGCTACATAGCAAAGAAGATGGGCACTTGACAATAAGGGTGAGTGAACAAGAACACTAATCGAATTATCAAACCATGGCCATTCATTCTCTATACATAAATAGGAGCCCTCGAAACTGCTATGCCAGTTGGTTTAATTGAATGAAAACTTTTAGAGGTTTCTAAACCCTCATCATTGATTTTGTTATTCTTTCTCAATACATAAATAGGAGCCCTGGAAAAGATTCAAATATATTTTTCATCTTTTTTGTGTAAATACGGTAGTAGCATCACACTACCAACAATACTATCGAAAAAAAAACTTCTATCTTTCATAGGGCTATCAGCCGTGAGGCTTTTCCGCCGGTCAAGGGAGAAGCTCAGAGGAGTTTAATCACCCGGTATTTACCTTAACTTCACAGAAAACCTCTGAAAAACTGTGAAAGGTGATTCGCGAAAATTCTCTTCCCACTGGGGATCGAACTCAGGCTCCCCAATGCTCAGTACGAGGCGGACGACGCCTCTAACCACTCGGCCACTGAGCTGGGTATACTATCGTATTTACATAAATAAGATGAAAAATATTTTTAAATCTTTTCGAGGGCTTCTATTTATGTATTGAGAATGAATAACAAAAACAATGATGTGATAGGTAACATCACACTACTATCGTAAACATATTTTTTTTATATTTTTCTATAATTGTTTATGCTGAGAAATAATTGAACAATATAGTACTTTGACCAGTATTTAATTTGGTAGTGCTAACAGAACATTAGGCTATAAACGTACTTCTGGCATACACTTTTTTTTCATGTTGTTTGCCAGAAGATTGGATTTGAGTGATGTCCTTAAAGTCAACAAACCGAATCCAGTTTTAATATATTCCTGTGTCCACAATGGACGCGATCGGAATATGTGAGTGGAGGCGAGTGGAAAGAGAGGATGATGTCGGGCGGTGCAGCTATGTGCTAAATTAAACTCTTGAGAATATATTAACATTTGGAGCGACTGGGTCCGGAGGAATGTGCTCCCAATCGATAGATGTCCTCGCAGACGTCGCATCGCGTCACACGCTCGCGTTTACTAAATATATACCCATCCCTCTATACATATATACCCCGACGCCGAAATTGGAAACCTCTTCATGTTTATATGTATGCGCCGGGCTACTACCTAACGGCCTCCGTATTGTTGCTCACACAAACACACACAGAGGGGCTTGATTAATACTATTGTCTCGCATGGAAATTGCATGCAATTATTATTTTAATTAACACATTACTTTTAACCATTATTACGTACTTGATCACTATTTTGTTTTTGTGATCATATACACTGTGTTCTATAACCTTCTAACATGCAAAAATGAAATAAAGTACCTCATAGAAAATACCCAATAGAAAAAGGCACACAATATGAACACGTGTTGTATAATATTTAGTTATAGAGATATCAAGATTTATATGTATTATTGAGTAATAAAATAAATCTACGAAGACATGCACAATTATTAAGTTGATTCTAATGTAGATAACAATAACTGTTTATATGCAACTGGAAAATTTGACGCGGGTATGGTCGTTAGCTCATTATGGTATGTATATGTAAATGTTATGTATCACAGTAAATATTTTTAAATTTATGATTATTTTATTAAGTTACAAAAAATATCCTAGAAGTCATTTATGTCAAAAAAAAATTAAGTATGGATATGTAAAACACAAGAAGTTTAATTCATTCGAGTATTATATAGAAAAGGCAATTTTAAACAACAAAACAAATTTACAAATAAAATTCTAAAACGTACCGAATTATTGAGATTTTCTTTATTGTTTCTTTTGCAACAAAATAAAAGTAATAAGTCCTGGCAAAGTTTATATCTATTTACAGAATTAACAAATTATTAGCATCAGCAATATTCATAAAGACTTACCAAAAATGAAAACTAGACAAATTTTTCCCATCGGGACAGTAACACACACTGTGAGTGCAATTTAAATAGACTTAATCGACGCTAATCTATATAGTACAATATTTAGTTATTACAATTTCATTTGAACTTTTTTATTCAAATCTAGAAAGAAGAATATATCAAGTTTCTTGCATTGTTGCCTTTGTTTTTCTATTTATTTTTGACGTTCACATGTTTCATTCTATCGCCATATTAAAATATCCCTATATATAAACGCCAAGTTAATGTTTTCAAGTCGATACATCTGCCATTTATTTTTGTTTGTACATTCATTGCAAACGTGGGAGTCGTGGGTTCGAATTCCCTTCGAGGGTGGTTTTATATTCATATACCCAATTTTTGAATTCATAACTGCTGAGACAAGAACGACGGGAATTTCACCTAGTAGTAGTTATGGTGCTAGAAACACGACTGCAATTTGTATGATTTATCCATAGGTAATAATATTATTTCTTTAATGTATTCTTATGATTCGTAATTGATTAATAATATACTTTGCAAATAGAAATATATTTCTGTGGTTATTTTAAAAACTGATGTTTATTTCAATGATTCTACTTTTAAAGTTAAGTAGAATAATTGAAATAAACATATCAGTTTGAAAAATTACGACATTCTCTGTTACATAAAAGTAATAATTTAAATATGAAAAAACATGGGATATTACAATGACAAATTAGTAATAAAAAAACGTCCACTTTAGGGAATATATGCAAATTTAATTTAAAAAAAATATATTAGCTTCTGCCAAATAGCCACAGATATATGCGTACGAATTAATTACTAATACTTATTAGTTGTTTCATACCGATCATCTCAATAATTTCTATTATTCATGTTTGATATTTGATATTTGAGAACAATAAAATATTATTCCATGCTATCTTGTGTAAAACTATTGTTGTGCTCTCGGTCAAACTTTATTCAAGTTGTGATTAATGCGTGTGACGTGTAAGGTCCTTTTACGTGAGGATGCGTCCTGGAGTGACATAATTTATGGGATATTTATTAAAAGAAACAAAGAAAATAAATAACGGGTGTGGAAAAACGAGCGAGCACAATAAAAAGCCGGTAGACAAAAGAAGCTCGGTGTATGTGTGTGAGTGAGGGGGTAGGGAGAGCGAAATATATTAAATATAACTCGCCGGGATGAAAAAAGTCGTTCAGAATTTCTATATATTCCCCAAATTTCCTTTCTCGCCGCTCTCAAATACTGATTCTCTCCCGCGATCCATTAAAATTATTTGGCCAAGCCAGGGGTATATATGCGATATACATAGAGGGAGCGAGGTCCCTATATAGGGGCTCACACCTGCGGGAAAGAGATATGAATTAGGCGGAGCCAGTTCGCGGGGGCGGTTACAATATGGCGGATATAACCCCCCCACTATAGGCCCCCTCCCGGAGCCGCCAACTTCGCGGTATCATGCACTAAGAATTATAATTGCATATAATATGTATGTGTGTGTGTATGAATGAGTGTGGAGGACCATAATTCACAGGACGGGTTTAGAGGGCTAGGCGGGATATGAGATGATGCTTTTTCCAGTATCCTCGACTTTATTATTGTATTAATTATCATCTCATTACATGTATTTATTGGATAAGTTTTCTGTGTGCCATCTTTTACGAAACTCGTTATAATATACTCCGCAATATTCTTACATCGAGCTGCTTTTAATAATAGCGAACAAAATTGCGGTTTCATACATAAAAATTTCGTTTAAATTAATAACTAAACAACTAAGAAATGATGTACGTGGCATGATTGTGCATGACCAGTCTGCCAATAAAATTAAATTTATAGCAATCTCCAGTCCGCTCGATACACACACACAACAATAACCCTCGAGCGCACACGATATAATGCATCGCCTTCCTTCTCCCGCATTCTGTTAAATTTTAATTAAACCCAATAAATAATGGAAAAGAATGATGGCGCGCGGGGGGCTTCGCAAAGAAAAATCTGCTTGTATAGCTTCAATTGGTATTCACCACTCCACATCTCCAAATTCGATTCCCGCACACATACTCGCGCGCGCACACTCACACACACACACACACACATGTACGAAAATGAGATGCAGAGGAAATCATCAAAGGCACAAAGCTTAATAATGCCTCGCCCGATATCGGGAAAGCGGCACTCGAGTCTACGGTATTACTCACATGTCAACTACACAGTCTCCCATCACGCGCTTAACATATACCACACATCCTACTAAAATAAACATGGGATATAGGGGGTGGTGTGTGGAAGGCGCCCGGTATTCGCGAGCAGAAATTTCAAAATCAATTTCGTGTAATTTTTTGCCTACTCCTTTGAAAGAGTCTTTAAGAACTGCAAAACGGTGTTATAATGAACCTATTTAAAACTGTATTCGAATTTTATACTCACTAGAATTGTAGTTTAATAAACTGAAGATATTTTAATGAACGGAATGAGAAATATAAGATATTTACATTAATAAGACTGTATTCGATTTTTATAATCAATAGAATTGTAGTTTTATAAACTGAAGATATTTTAAGGAACGGAATGAGAAATATAAGATATTTACATTAATAATACTGTATTCGATAGATAGAATAGAATATATTTTAAGAAAAGGAATGAGAAATATTAGATATTTACATTAATAATACAAATTAAGGCGGGCGTCAGGTGAGATAAAAGCTTCAGCGAGTCATTCACAGATGGTGCTGTGGCATATACTTTATTACATTTTGTATACATAAATATATACTATGATGTTTGAGCCGTTAAGATTTTATCATTTGTAATAATGTCTATTAACTATATTAAAAAAATTCGCCCCAAAGGGTTTTTAAGCAACTCTGACAAGCTTCGACAAACTAGGCGAGCGTCTATTCTATAAATTCAGATGGTTTGGTATGGTGAAAAAGCAAACTGGTTTGTTGTTACCCATGGCCAATAAAAAAATTAATAACTGTTGCAGCGTTGGTATGTCCCAAGGACTGTATACAAGAGGACACCGCATCGCATGATGTCAGGAAATTATGTGTCGTCATCGAACTATGATGTGGCAGGGATATTTGGTATATTTGGTTTCTTCTCCTATAACTTCTTACCCTTTGATCGCCTCTTTTAATGAGATTGCTGGTTGTACACCTATTTGTTTATTACTTACCATGTCCCTAATTTTTAATACTATAAGTTATAGTACGTAGGAGATTAAAAGTCAATGACATAAGTAATTACATAAGTGTTCAATTATGAATCTGAGCAAAAATAACTTCCACGCATAATTTTAATAACAACTTAATTATCCAAATAATAATACGGTTTAAACAGTTTTAAATGATTGAAAAAAAAAGAATTTTAAACGACAAAGTCTTTAGTAATATTAAATATCGACCGTGGTAGTAGTAGGTACGTGCAGATGTGTATTTCGCGTAATACCTTTTTCAATTTGCAAAATTGAGTGTAGTGCATGAGACATCAATGCCCTAAATGCCACGTGTGGCGCATGTATATATTTGTATGTAAATACGCTTAGGCTGAGAGGCACAGGTGTGAGATATGTCAACCGCAAGATATAGGGGTGCTTTTATGTGACCGCATTAGACAGACAGGGTATTAGCACGGGCCAGCTGGGTGGCGTATGTACCGCGTAATCACGTTAGATTGTAATTAGCTACGAGCGTGTTAATTCGGCTAGTCGAAAATAAATAAGAACAGCCCGGTGGGTGAGCGAGAACAAACACATACGACGGGGGAGAAAACTAATTTTTACGGAACGTAGGAAAAAATATTTATAATTCTCGAGTGGGAATGGAATAAGAGAAGGCAAAAGTATGGGAAAGGGGGCGGCGCGGCGTATGTATCCCGTGGGACGAAGAAGGAGCGGCTGGTTCGCGCGGCAACGGACCAGCGAGCGAAAGAGAGGCGAATAGTTAGACAAGTCTTGCATATATGATGATATAGACAAAGGAATTGTAATATCTCTGCAGATAGCCTCCTACTTCCAAGCGCGAACAAACAGCAGAAAATAATTTAGAGCGTTTAATGTATTGATTCTCCTTTAAATTCCGGAGGGAACGTCTTTAGGAGAGCGCGATCGCGCCGGAGGCGGCTATTTTTTACTGTGTGTATGTGTGTGTGTGCACACACTAGTTTTGTTTTGCGAATAAATTTCATTCAGCAAATTCCAGCCAATTGCTAGGCGATTTGAAAATGATCCTTGCCATTTGCAAACTTTAAGTTGCAGGATTGATGTGCTTACATGTAAAACCATGATGTTAGCACTCACCTACATAATTATATCAGGAGAAACATACTTGTGCAATCGATATTACACTAATTATGCTTTTAATAAGTTTATATGTTGATTGATAAGGAATTTTCAACTTCTATCAACTTTTATGATTTCATTATTTTAAAATAAAAATAGTCTTTAAATTTTAAACATAGGAGTCATAGCATTGGGGAGTCAGAGTTCGAACCTCATCGGAGCGATTTGCAAACTTTAAGTTGTAGGACTGATGTGCTTACATGTAAAACTATGATGTTAGCCCTCACCAACATAATTATATCAGGAGAACTTGTGCAACCGACATTACATTATGCTTTTAATAAGTTTATATGTTGATTGATACGAAATTTTCAACTTCCATCAACTTTTATGGTTTATTTTTTTTTTAAATAAAAATAGTCCTTAAATTTTAAATATAGGAGTCGCAGCATTGGGAAGCCTGAGTTCGAACCTCATCGAGGCGAATTTTCACGAATCACCTTTCACAGTTTTTCAGAGGTTTTTCACAAGTGTATGTTAATTTCAAAATAGTTGTGTAATTATTGAATATGTAAAATATTGTCCTATAAAACATTTGTGGTATAAAATAAGTTTTTCTTTTCCTATGTTTGTAATGGAATACCACAAGCAATAAGCTCCGCCTGGGGTAGGTGATGTGTGGATTGAGTAGCGCAGTGCTGGTGCCAGCAAAAGAGTAGGGTTCTAGGTTGAGGTTTTTTTATGAATATTTTGTTTGTTTTTATTAGTTCTGTTCTTTAAGTTCTGTGCGCTATGAGTGTATGTATGAGTTTTATCTATGGTAGGTCCATAGATAAAACTCATATATACACACATAGCGCACAGAACTTAAAGAACAGCCTCGGATGCTAGAATGAAACTTAATATGACAAGCACTGTAAGAACACGAAAATGAGATTTGAAACAGAAAAATGTATCCAGATATGCTGAAATATAAGAACCCGGTACAGTAGAAGCCAAGAAATTATTCTAGGAATGCAGAATCATAGGATTGATATATTCGGATTATCGGACACAAAGAAGAAAGGTCAAGGTACATCAAGATACTCTAATTACATCTTAATATCGGTATAGGAAAGAAGAAACGAGCACACTCAAGTGATCGTATCCTGCTTAAGGCGGCAATCGGTGGGTGCAAAATTGTACCTTTTCTCCTGTCGGCTCACGGCTATATCTTTTCAGATAGAATCACGAAAATAGTATTTCCTGAAAAAGGAATAAGTAAACGAGGGCCGTACAGACCCTTTTTTCCAAAAAATTAATTCTAAATAAGTTTTAAAAAATATTGAAAATAGCCAGAATTTGTTAGCCTGGACGGCCCTCACTTCACTCTTTATAAATAAGCTCCAGCAAAAAAAACGAACTTCTTCTCGTGCCCACTCGTTACCGAGTATTGACGATTTTGGTAATCATTACTGCAGTTGACTGCGTCCCTAAAGAGACCTGTCATTGTTGTATTGTACCACGATCTAAGATTTTTGAGCTAAGATATTCATCTCCTCGCCGGTTTTGTTCTTCCAACAACTTTCCCTTGTAATACCAATTGGAGTAATCGGCAACACACGTTATTCTTCATTATATGATATGCTAGCTTCCTCTTCTTCACAGTTAATAGTACTTCTACCTCTCTCCCATTCGTTCTAGTACTGTCTTATTCATTATGTGGTCTACCAATGGTATACGAAATATTCTTATATCTATTTCTTGCTCGAAGCGACTATCATGATTCTACCCGTAGGAAATTTGTTTTGCAGGCAAAATCGCATGTGATTACAGGGACTATTTCACCCTCGGGTACTAGGATTTTTGTTTGATCATCTCGTTGACAAGTTTTTATCTTTTCTTGGTTATCTATTATTAGTCTCCCTTGTTCGTTCAATTTCCCGGGCGTTTCGATAAAATATAACTAAAAGATAAATACCCCCTAAATAGCACCGCCGCTAATTACTAGATATGCTGATCTAATTAGTTGCCTGCTGAAGCATCACCATAGGCGATGATCTTTCAAGACCTATCAGATTCTTCAGAAACCAGCCTTGCTGTGTTTCGACTATATCCCATACTCGGAATCCTCATACTTTCATTTCATACAACAATATTGGCTTCATGCACGCATCCCAGATATTACACGCTATACACCATCCCACCATCTCTCCCATTTTCTCTTCGCCATGCCTCAGGCCATTAGCGTCTTTGCTTGTACCCACTCCAAATTCTTCCTACATCCACTACTGCAGTCGAACGAAAATTATAAATAATTCTAAATACTTAAAGCAATTCACTCTGTCAATCATATTTCTTTTTATCTCTACCCCATCCTATTCTTATTTATAAACATCAACTATATGTTTTGTTTTTTCAAATTCACTGCTCTTTTATCAAGGTACCTTCCCATTCTTTCCAATATCTATTGCATCTCTCCCATTCATGGCCACAAGCACCATATGCTAATAGGCGGATAACTTAGTTTTTCTTACCACCTTGCCCTCTGCAGCTCTACAGCTCCAACTGTATATGGGCAAAGGAGATCAGTTATGACTTTTGTGCTGACAGTGGGTGTCGCGGGTTCAAATCCCGTCAAGGCTGGTATTATTTATGTTTTTTATTTAATATTTAATTGGAGTATTTTGTGGTTTGTATTAATAGCAATATTTAAAGTAAGGGTTTGGTTTTTTACATACAAAAAATTTATTCATTCATTAGCCGTCGTGAAACAAGAATTTTACCCTTTGGCAATTGATTTAGGATAACCAGTTAGATGGCGAGAATTTCATCTAATTATTCGAATATTTATAAAATAATATTAATCCAAGATGTGCAACCTTCACTTACTTTGTCCTCGGACGCAGTCGCAATCAGACGTTGGCTATATATATATATATATATATATATATATATATATATATATATATATATATATATATATATATATATATATATATATATATATATATATATATATATATATATATATAAATATAAGATCTAACAATTTTCTATATAAATATATGATGATTATAATTTTATATTTTATTAATTTTAAAAGAACTCACAACAATAGGAGTGGACCTAACCACATGGCAGGAAACTGCAGAAGACCGCCCTAGATGGAGACAAGTGGTGAAGGCAGCCAAAACCCACCCCGGGTTGTAGCGCTACGGAGAAGAAGAAGAAGAGATTAGAATATTTTCTGTTTTTACAACCACCTCATAAAATACATATATGTTTATGATTAATACTCAAATATCAATCATAATTTCTATGTTTAAAATGTTTGTAAAGAATGCAACAAACATAAAATCTAACGAAATAAATTCAAAGTCACTCTAAACGACTAATAAAATATATTACACATCTTTTACAATTTTCTATATAAATAAATGATTATTATTATTTTATAAGAACAAATTGTTAAAGTTATTTGCCTTGTTTTCTCCATAATTAACTTATTAATTAATACTGTCAAACTAAAATCAATTATAAAATAGTTTAGAACAATTACCAACTAATTTGGCAAAATACATCAAGATCGTGAAAGTAATTCCGATATTGACTTTTGAAATAAAGTGCCGTAGAAATATCATTCAATAAGCACAAGATTTCATAACGATAAAATATATTTCGAATTTATGAATCGTATAGAAACTATCTCATTTTATATCTTCACAGTGGACCAAAAAGATTAATGTGGAGTGCCACAAATTAAATTTTATGACGTTATTTCTTATGACTGGAACTCTGCACAACATTGTTTGTCGCAATTTCTTATGTAGTAAACCTAATTTAATTAATAAATTATATTGAATCATAATAAGTTGCACCTCACAACCTATTATGATTCAATGTATTTTATTAATTAAATTAGGTTTACTACATAAGAAATTGCAACAAACAATGTTGTGAAAAGTTCCAATCATAAGAAATAACGTTTATAATTGGTCTAAGGCGATGATCTGAAGCTATTGCGTACGGAACGGAACGTTGGTGGTTCGAATCCACCGCTAGCCGGGAACATTTTCCACAAAAAATTAACCCGGCTAGCATATCATGTTGTATGAGGCACAATAGGTCCATGAAGGGCCGTAGTGCACACAGCCCAGGGGCGTGGGCTGTACTCACTGTAAAAAAAAAGTTTCGAATAACAGTAATAGAGTTCAACTCGATTTTAATAGTAAATGTTCATAGATTAGTCTGTTTAAACAACTCCAGAAAGAGTATTATACCATTAACAAAAATATGCGAATGGAGATAGATGGGCGTATGTATCAAATCAAAATATATGCCCATTCACCATAAAACACTCCACCATTAAAATATTTTCCACAATTTTTTATGATTCTAGAATTTTTTATGATTCTAGAATTTTGTATGATTCAATCAAATTTTTATGAATCAAACCATTTTTTGATTAATTAAAGCTTGATTCATAGGGAATGTATAAACAGTGTAATGCACAATAGATTGAGTTAGTTAAAGGACACATGGACTCACATAACTCACATCACTCACATAACAGTTTTCCGTAATTTTCTACGATTTGAAAAAAAAAATATTTTATGTCTTCTGACTTTTTATAGTTGGGTAGATAACATAAAAACAACCACACTTGTAGATTTTAACATTCTAAATGCGTTACCATAGCCACAGTCAAATATAATGTGTTATCATACAATTGATTCGAAAGCGTATGGTGTATGCGCCGGGTATTTAATTAGCGCCAAAAATGTGCAAACTAAAATTAGATGGTATTTAATTAACATAACCCAATGAGTATTTGGTCTGTGATGCTCGTGCTGAAGAGGGTTGTGCGATAAAAGCGTCGTAATTGATTTGTTTAAAAGATGTAAGAGCCGATCAAATAGCGTTCGCAGTTTCGGACTTTCAGGAATCGTTTAATTAAATTTGAAACTAATTTATCGTCGAGAGCGTCTGGAATTTGAACAGGGAGTGTACCGGACACGGACCACTCGACTGGACACGCTAAAACAGATTGCCTAATCAATTCCTTGTGTCCGAACCGACTCTGATCAATCTAAATTAATCCCCGCTGCCCATTTCGGGCGCCATAGACGCCCCTACCCCTCTAAACGCCGCCGTTAAAAAAGCAGGAACGCTCTCCGCCGTATAACTCTCTTTTCCTTTCGGTCCCGCTCTTTCCGCTCTCCTCCTTTTATTTTTTTCTTCGTCTTTGAGACAACACGTCAGCTACCAATTTACTGGGGCACGTACAAATACTGCTCGCTTTCACAAATTGCAATTTGTAAAATCAATATATATCTTTTTATAGCGATATCTAATTAATTTAATTAAAAACGTAAGCGTTTATTAAATTAATTATATTACAGGGTGGTGGAATTTTGTATAGCGGGGCGATGTAGGTAGTTCGTTCGCCGGAAACGGAATCAAATTAAGCTCGAATGGAGAACAATTTGTAGCCGAACCTTACATCGCACACCGGAAACGAATCAATACAGCTACCTCTGGCTTAATTGCAGCTCCATGCATAGTTTACAACCATTTCATCGCTAATTACTATATTTCAAGTCTATTCAATGCACGTCACACATCATTGATCGTGCAACGAAATTGGCTCTCCGAAATTAAATTTCATCCCGCCGTACCTTATTACGTTCAAATTTTAATCCAATTTATCTTCAAAGCGGAATGTATGTTAAGTATTAATATTTTTTCGGGGTGAAATATGAGCGGGCACGCGCGTACTTGTGACAGGTGCCGAAAGAGGGCGACACCACTCCTGATAAATTGAACCGGTCAGGAGCGGGGGGCGGCAAAAAAAAAACCGAGACGGAGTTTCAAAGATTCAATTCACGTCTTGTGAAAATATACCCCGTTAGACAGTAACCGGAGGAAGGCGCGAGGAGCCATTTCATAAGCACGAGCGGCAACAACACAAAAAAAAAACACGTAGTAAAATTAAATTATATATTTCAGCGTCAGCGCGATGTTATTAAGTAGCCGGGGTCCGGCCGGGCGCGTCTTTTTCGTTTTTGCGATACGAGCGACCAGTTTGATGTATGATGGAAAACTGTGTATACGGGGAATTTAAAAACTCTTCAACAACAAAACTGTCAAATTAATCAAAATTCCTGCTGAACTTTTACTGCGCGTTATTAGAAGTTGTCGATTTTATGGACGGCCGCACGATACTATTTTACGGAAACGTCAAGACGGACGGACGGGGGCTTATAATGGAATATTTCTCGACTCATTTCGTTCCTTTCAATTTACTGGACTTAACAGAATTTTTTAATGAACGTTTTATAAATAAACAGTAGGAAGTGACATTAAACAACAACAACCACCACTTTAATAAACAATAATACATTTCTTATACAATAGTGTTTGTATTCGGAAAGCAAACATTGTTAAATTAGAAATGCTTATAGGTGAATCTTTACTGATTTAAAAAAATAATTATTTCAAGCATTTCACTCTAATTTAACTAAATGTTAAAACAAATAGGGTTAGGGAATCAAGATTAATATACAAAAGCTAGGAGCAATGACACCTGCGCTGATGGAAATGAAATGGTACCATACATTTTTTTAACATTATGTATTGCTGTTCCTGTTCTTGTAAACACAAAAACACATACATGAATACATCTATCTATCTAAATGTCTCTCGAAAGAGCGGAGTTAGGAGTAGTTCCATACGGGGATAGAACTAAAGAGCGCCTGCGACAGGTCACATAATCTGTAGGTCACATAATCCGTATGCACCAGGGTTGCATGCTAAAGCAAGCATTGCATGAGAAACTAGTAGAAGGACGCAGAAAACAGGAGATAGAACGAAATTCTCAAAAACCCTAAAATTCGAAGAGAAATGGGAACAGCTGGCGAAGCACATGATGGAATGGAGAAAAAGAACCTCCTGCTTTCAACTAGAGCCAAAAAAGGGCCGAAAGAATAACCAGCGAGCCAAAGAATTCGTTTGCGGCATTTGCAAAAGAAGCGTAACCTCCCAAAAAGGATTGTTCATTCGCTGCAGGTCCTACGATACATGATATTAGTAAATTTTTGTATATTAGGAATAAACGGTACTAATATTACTAGGTACTATTTCATAATGAACTTAGAAGAAGAAAACTTCATTATTTTATAAAACAAAGACGTTTTCTTTTCCTACGTTTGGTGTCTTGTGTATTATGCTTTGATTATGTTTTTATTTGTTTGTGTTTTAGGCGTTTTTAGTGAACAATTATATTATATACCTACACGAACAAAATTCTATGTATTTTGTTCGTGTAGGTATTTTGAACGTGAATTCTACGATCATTGTTAGTTTTGTTTGCAGTTTATATCTGATAACGGAAGAATTCTGGGCTAATTTGGTAGTTTATGGTGGTCGCCGTGTGCGTCATAAGTCAACCAAAATTTATCAATAGTATTTTTTCACATCTATTTACAATTATTTTACAATTATTCTAGACATATCGCTGGAAGTGTGTGTCGATGGCCTGGTATGAAGGGTAGATGATATTCTAGTTGTTTAGTCCGTTGTTTGGGACTGTAATAGCATGCTTATGACCTCTTTTCTAAATTTACCTATATCATATGTGAATTATATTGTTTTTGACAAGCAATATATTCGCATATTTGCTTAAGTTGCTATATAACATTAGTTATAACTTTAGGGAGTATAATCGTTAAACAGTAGATATTACAAGGCTATTATATATATTCAATATCATCTTAAATAGAAATAAATTATTTTTCCGTACATTAAACTCTTGCCACATTAGATGTGAGTTAGTTTTACCCCGGGGTCCATGACGCATTTCAAATAAAAAAGACGCCCCGGCCGGGCTCATTATAAGCGAAACGCGATATCTTTCCATAACGATAATCCAAAAAACCATCTATTCCCTCTTAATGGGTTTTTCCACACATTGAGTGCGGATTCGCATGCGTTCTATTACACGGGCCCCCCTTATTATTATACGTGGCCGGCGTAAAGGTGCAGCAACATATTATTTCGACCCTCGCGCAGAAAAAAACTAAGCAAAAATGTCCCGGCAATTCGTAGTCTATCCCTATAGCTCCTCATTCATCCCTGGGGTCCGAGTAGATCGTAAACTGGCCGCCCCTGCGCCCACCGCCACCCCCTTAAACATCACACCCCCGTAGATATATATGAAGCCTTTTTTTACGGGCCACCATGCGCGCAAATTATTTAGTCGAGTGTGATTTCTAA
This sequence comes from Lordithon lunulatus, assembly GCA_963942505.1. Taxonomy (NCBI): domain Eukaryota; kingdom Metazoa; phylum Arthropoda; class Insecta; order Coleoptera; family Staphylinidae; genus Lordithon; species Lordithon lunulatus. The sequence continues at coordinate 67,309,767 of OZ012666.1, forward strand.
TTTCTTTTGTTCGCAAAAAGATAGATATATTTGAGTCGAAAAGTTTTAACTGGCAATTTACGTTTGTAGGTATGTGAGTGATTTTTTTTTACGAACAATTTTGAATAATACAACAAAAAACGATTTTTATCAACGCTCTAACAGATTAGGCAATATTTCATTTCTCTTTTCTAATAAAACTTTCCTCACAAATAAACAATCTAATACAATAAGACCATTACTCATATAATCCATTACTGTGTATCTGGAGAAGAAGAAAAAACACATTCAGCCTCTATTACTTATGTATAGAAAAAAACTAAGAGCAGCGGCATGCGGAGTCTACTCTCCCTTCATATCGGGGAAATATATTTATTAGCAATTTCTTATTATGACTAATTTTGTCTAAGTAATAAATACTATGATTTAAAAATATAATACTAGTAATACATTTTTTCGTTCAAATTTGGTTGATACACAAATCTATATGTTTTGAAATATATAACACAGTATTAGCGTAAATAGGCAATATAGTTCAAAACACATAGAGTTGTGTATCAACTAAATTTGAAGGAAAAGTGTATATCTGGTAATTTTTTTTAATTTACTTTATTTTACAATCTTAAATTAATTTTTGAAAAAAAAAATTACATATTTACACAGTATTAGCGTAAATAGGCAATATAGTTCAAAACACATAGATTTATGTATCAACCAAATTTGAAAGAAAAAGTGTATTTCTGGTAATTTTTTTATAACGACTTTATTTTTCAATCTTTTAATTTATTTTTGAAAAAAAACAATAGCTCTATTGCCTATTCACACAGTATTAGCGTAAATAGGCAATATAGTTCAAAACCATAGATTTATGTATCAACCAAATTTGAAGGAAAAAGTATATTTCCGGTATTTTTTTTTAAATTGACTTTATTTCTCAATCTTAAATTTATTTTTGAAAAAAAAATACAATAGCTCTATTGCCTATTTACACAGTATTAGGGTAAATAGGCAATATAGTTTAAAACACATAGATTTATGTATCAACCAAATTTGAAGGGAAAAGTGTATTTCTGGTAATTTTTTTAAATTGACTTTATTTTTCAATCTTAAATGTATTTTTGAAAAAAATACAATAGCTCTATATAAATTAGCAAACCCGCAATGAGGCGTAAACAAAATATATGTTATTATTTATTTATGCTTAATTTTTGAATAATAAATTGTGCTTTCTTTCATAAAATAGGATTCCAGTCGCTATCGACTTTGTTTGTTGTTAGGAGCAATTGTTCTATTTTTTTTTCAAACAATTTTCCCTAAATATAGGCGATATAACCAGTCTCATTGAACAACATGAACCATTTTAGATGTATATAGGGGTGTTATGTAATTCCAGAACAATTCCTTAAGTGATAAATAAAACGATTTTTCACTTTGTTTTTTATAGCACGGATAATTAATTTTAAAGCATAAATAAAACGATTTTTTACTTTGTTTTTTATCACACTTCAGTTACACTTTGCAACTAGTTTCGGCTAAGCTCTAGCCATTTTCGAGCTCCTCCGATGACTGAAGAAATTGTAACCGATCGCTCTTTATATAATAATAAAACAGATTACAATTTCTTCAGTCATCGGAGGAGCTCTAAATGGCTAGGCTTAGCCGAAATTAGTTGCAAAGTGTAACTGAAGTGTAATAAAAAACAAAGAAATTTTTTTATGTTTTATTTATCCTTTAAAATGAATTATCACAAAGTAGACGCCTTAACAATCCAATTCCTTAAGTGATGGTAGAGCTGAGTTATCAAGCATGAATTTGAAGTTTTTTCACTTCACCATAAATCCCAGGCAAACTCAGTAGCATCAGTCGTTCGTTACGTACAGTTTTCGTGAATACGACGATATGAATTTATATTGTCGTATTCACGAAAACTGTACATAACGAACGATTGACGCTACTGAGTTTGCCTGATATTTGTTAACGTCAGTGTCAATTTTTATAATGGCAATGTAATTTTTTGTTGGTTCAAAATAAGAAGCACGTTTTTATTGATAAAATTAAATGTGCTCTAATTACTAAACAAAGACGAATTTAAAAATAAAAAATACGAATGCTTGCTAGATTAACTCACCACTTAAGGGATAGTCCACGAATTACGAACACCCTATATATATATATATATATATATATATATTAATATATTAATATTATTATTAAATTAATTTAAGGCAATATCCATAAAACAACCAATAATACACAAAAGAAAGTATTATAAAAACAACGAATTCACCAGACTTCAATACCAATCCCCGCTATTGATTAAACAACGTTTAATCAAAAGAAAATTGCGCCGTAAAGCGATTAATTCTCGTAATCGACTTTTTTTTATATAAAAATTGTATAATACAGCAAAGACCAAAGGAATATCCGTTCTGCTCGTTCAGCAATGATTACTCGTACACACACACTCGCATTAATCGATCTCTCTCCGACCAACACACGTCCTCCATCCTGCCCCCCTTATCGCACTCATGTGTTTTATATATTGCCGTGGTGGGGGGTCAATTGCTAAAAAACCTTTTTTCGTCTTTCATACAAAATTCAAGCCATTTCTCTCGATTATTGCTACGTCGTGCGAAGTAAATTCCGACACACGTCTAAATTGCATGGCGCGCCCCCACACCGACCACCGTATGTGTTAGTTCAAAGATTCATAAGTTATAAAAAATAGTAAATATATAGTGTAAGAATTTTAATTATTAATATCTAATTGAAGCATGATAATTAAAATTATGTTCATTATTAATATAATTTAAATCAAAATTTAAATATAATTAATAATGAACATAATTTTAATTATCATGCATTAGTATGTTTTAGATTTAGATAGCCTACACCGAAAGGTAAAAGGCAAATAGATAATATATAGAGTAAATATTTATTTTGCTGTATAACGCTATTTTACTTGAAGTACACTTTACTTCCTTCATGCCAATATTTCGCTAACATAGCTACTTCATCAGGGCCTGAAGTATGTGAAATTAGCTGTAGATGTAGATGCAACCCACAAATGGTAGTTACAGGATTTGATATATAAACAAACCCTAATAAGCTAGAAAAATAGTTTTCTATCATGAATTATATATGTTTTAGATTTAAAAATGTAGTTCTAACTTAATCAAGTTTTGTATATAAATTTATATATAATAGTAATAATAACCCAGCTCACTAGCCGAGTACTGAGGATTGGGGAGCCTGGCGAATTTTCTCGAATCACCTTTCACAGTTTTTCAGAGGTTTTCTGTGAATAACCGACGATTATAACGGAAAATTTCGGGCTGATTACTATAAAGATAGAAGTTTTTTTAATAATATATAACAATTAACGACACTGTAAATGCTCAGGATAGATTTTCTGAAGTAGCAAGTCCTAACACTCACATACACATATACTAATACACGGCAGAAGGCCTAAAAAATCGATAGCCAGTTACAGAATTATAACGAAGTTTCTATAATTTTTTGGTCATAAAAAACATTTCACCTCAAATACAAAAAATATTGACAGTATAATACTTACAGCAAACAATATCAGACCAACACTACTAGGGCATTAATTTTATTTAAGGAGAGACATTTGCTAATCTATAATGAATTAAAAATTTTAATAATTAATTATTAATTATGCAAATGTTTCTCGATTATTTTGTTAACTGCCCAAAAGTGTCGGTCTGATATTGTTTGCTATAAGTATTGGTAAAACATTTTCCGGGATCGTGGAAAAGGCCTCTCTCCCTCATTTTGTTTCCGTAAATGTGCGCCAAACAGAGAGGAGCGAATAAGGGTGGAGAGCAGAATGCGACCGCAGCGCGTTGTCCATGCTTGACTCGCACGGGCTTCTTGTATCGCCCGCCTTGTATTAGACAGGCTTAATTCTTCTACAAAACAAAGCCTCGGTAGATACATTTCTACCCCCAAGATTATGCCGTTATATATATATTTTTGCCCGCAAAGAAAGCGTGTGTAGATATAATATATAGCGGTTGTCACGTGCATTATTTATATTACTCCCTTATTCTCCACGAGGATTGCCGTCTTAATGACATTGTTAAGTTTTTTTCCACCCCAGCCCTGTTATGGCATCTTTTTCCCTTGCAGGCATTATTTGTGTTTTTTTTTGGTGTGTGTGTGCTATTCTGTTGCTCGTCGTGAGTTATGTTTAATTGTTTCCATGCGCTTTATTTTTATACACGATCATCAATGTTTAGATTTATTGAATCCAATTAAAACTCAATTAAATGTTACATCATATTTTAATTGTATCAACAAATTTAAACATGATATATATATATATATATATATATATATATATATATATATATATATATTAATAAAATAATCTATTTTATTCTATCGTTTACAATCTTATATATAAATAATAAAACTTAGGAATCATGGACAAAATTTGATACTTTGTTGTTTAATTTCTGGGTTTGAAGATTGTAAGCGATAGAATAAAATAGAATATTTTATTAATACGTAAGCCATATAGAATGGATGTCCAGGTCAATAAAACAACATAAACGTATTAAAATATATAAATAAAAAATACATTAAAATACAAATAAATAATAATTTTGATTGTTTCAAATACATAATCTGAATTGAAAAAAGAACAATATAAAACGGAAAAAAAGTTCTCTTATTAAATTTTACTAAACTACAAGAAGTCGAAACTCAAGGAAAACTAGCACATGAGTTAAATGAACAAGAGAAATTGCAGAAAATTGCGAAAGGGTTGCAGCATTACGGAGAGCATTTAAGAACAAAGTAGAAGTAGTTATAGCGAACCCTAAAGAAACTATCAAAAGGGATGACTGCAGAGATATTTGACCTTATGAAACAACGTAGAACAGTACGAATAAACCTGAATAAGATTAAATACTCCAACCCCAAATAAAAGGAGAGATACACTTAGCCAAGGATAAGTGGATGAAAGAAAATTCCGAAAAAAATGATGCATTAGATTCAAATATGATACTTTCAATATTCATCAAGGGGTGCAAGAAGTAGCTAGCATTTACAGGAAAATAATGCCTATACTACTAATAGACGATTAAGAAAACCCTATTATAGATGAACTAGAAGTCCTGAACACCTAGTAATCGTATATAAATGAACTGTTCCGAGACTAGAGACACAATGAGACAGACCACTAGCAAAAACCAAATCAGTGGCCAATTGGTTAACGACTAGATATCGCAAGCTTAGTCTTGTTCACATTTATGACCTATTTCTTGGCTCAAATTATTCAAAACCTTCTATACTATCAGAGATATTACTTAAGCCATCCGCAAATATAAATACGTGTAAGAATTTTCCGTCGTTGATTTTTACTCCTAGTAGGTTTTTCGAATCAAAACACAATAGGTGAACGTCATTTTGCTTCAACCCGGTAAAATCTAGTGGGTTTATCGCATCAGGACATATGTGGCGAACGTCATTTTGCTTCAACCTTGCAAAATCTAATGCTGTTTGTTATATTATTCTATTAGTCGTATAAATATTTTATCTGAGTACAAATTGAACAGTGTGGGGACAATATGCAACCTTGTCTTTGGATTTCAATTTCATCTGTTGTATTGTCTCCCAATATAACTACGGATTTTTGTCTTCAGTACTAGTTTGTTATAAAGCTCAAAGAAGTTTTATAAATTTACCTTAACTTCACAGAAACCCGAGAGATAATACTTAAGCCATCCGCGAATATAAATGCGTTTAAGGATTTTCCGTCTTTGATTTTTACTCCTAGTGAATTTTTCGAATCAAAACACCGGAGGTGAACGTCATTTTGATTCAACCCAGCAAAATCTACTGGATTTTCGCATCAGGACATATGTGGCGAACGTCATTTTGATTCAACCTTGCATAATCTAATGCTTTATGTTATATATTTCTATCAGTCGTTTGAAGATTTTATCTGAGTACAAATTGAACAGTGGGACAAAGTGCATCCTTGTCTTACTCCTCTTTGGATTTCAATATCTTCTGTTGTATTGTCTCCTACTATAACTACGGCTTTTTGTCTTCAGGACCAGTTAAAAAAATTAATGGGAAATCGATAAATATTTCACAGTACCATACACAGGCTAAATGCAACAATTTTCAAAAAACTTGTAAATATAAAAATTAAGAAATAGTTATAATTATGTACGTACATACATGTGCCTAGGCAGTTATTAATATTAGCCCTATTTATGCTCCTATAAACAAGGCTAATATTAATTACTGTAAATACAAATTATTAAATAATAGTAAGTAATAATGTAAATATAATAAATGTAAATGTAAATAAGTTTGTTATAAAGATCAATGAAGTTTAATAACCCGGTATTTATCTTAACTTCACAGAAAACCTCTCAAAAAACTATGAAGATGATTCGCGAAAATTCGACCCGATGGGGTTAGAACTCAGTAGCTCAGTACGAGACACCTCTAACCACTTGGCCACTGAGCTAGATGTACATTTTTATTATCACATACATTTTAAAATTCGAATTTACGCAACACAATTTTATTATACATATTGAGTGCTTAGCTGCACAATAAGTTTGTACCGATAAAAGAATTATAACCACAATCGAACAATTTGAATCGTGAACAATAGCTTTTATCAACTGAGAAGAATTATAAAACGAAGTAGAATTCCATCGTTCCACCCCACTGAGTGTGTCCCAGTGTAACATATAGAATATTTATGCCCGCATTAATATCGGTGCAAAATAAGCTGATGTGAAAACAGATCGATATTGAAATTGCTTTTCACTTTATCTGCCTTCCATTGAGATAAGTATTAATGAAGCCATAGCCGGGCGGGGGCGGCGTATGTGTAAAATACGACGGGGGGTAATCTTAGAGGTGCTATTAGAGATATAAAATTCGGGCAGGGGACGCGAACTAAAGTCTTGCGAAAAGCCATTACTCCTCGAAACTTTTAATAATGTTTAAGAGAGAAACCGAATAACTCCGCATAGGGGGTCTCATTAGAGTTGTCTCGCACGGTGGCGCAGTATCCATTTTGAGTGTGTATGTGTGTGTGTGTGTGTGCGCGCGAGTAGGGGGCGGCGGTGGAGGCGCAAGGGGTAGAGCGCCGTGACGTCAGAGGGACGCTGGCGGCGGCGGCGCGGACCGCCCCTCATCTCGGCCGCTAATCAGCGCGACACTTCGTCTATCGATTACATCTGCGCCCATCTCGTGTACACACCGAAAAATGAATAATTACCAACGTAATTAAGCCATTAATTTTTTTTAAATATGCTAATTATAATTAACAGTTTTTTGATACGCATTCGCCCAACCACGATGAGATCTAATTTATTACCAGTATATATGCAAATCGCCCCAGCATCCGTTCAATTGAACGCGTGACTAATTTAAACCCCTATCTCGCGCACAGCAACTGCAGCACTAAAACAGTTTTTTAATCGCTCGCACCACCTCACCACACGCCGGAAAGGTAAAAAATAGACTACCTCACCGTTGACGAGCTGACCTGGGGCAACCACCACACACACCCGGTGGGGCTAGAAAATCGAATTTATCGATTGATTTCCCCTAAAATATTAGAGCGATCGAAACGTCACAATCAAATTGGACATTCATAAAAAATATCTCCCTCATTTTTTTTTGGCGCACCCTCATTGTTACCCCCCTGTTTTTTCACCCCACACGGCCGGGGACAACGACGGGACGGCGTGTTTTTTACGGTGGAGGGAAATAAAATATCCTGCATATACACACACACGCATAAAAAACAAAATAAGAATCGCATTCAAAACTTACACTGGCGTCGCTGCAAAGAAATATACTAACGCGAGATAAACTAGAGGATGTTGATGACATTTGGAATTGTTCTAGAGAAGACTTTTATATTTATGTGTAATTAACTAATAAAAGAGTACAATAGGTGTACAATAAGACTATCATGTCATAAAAATTAAAAACTTTAAAATGGGCTACTGTTTTTGGAAATCTGGACAAAAATAGTGGCCACCTCTCTACTACTGTCCTAATAATATAGTAGCTAACTATCAGTCATAAAAATTAAAAACTTTAAAATCTTTTAGAGTAAGTATTGTACGATATAACGTATAAGTATTGTGTTACTATTGTTTTTTTAGCTCCCTCCAAATTTTTTTGTTGGTTGTACTACTGGTTAAAACTTATTATATTGGGGAAATGAGTAGGTTTATTTAATTCATACAAATTAGTGTGGGGTCCAGTGGGGTATTGCCCAGGGCCCCAAAAAAGCTAGTTACGGCCCTGCTTAGAGGAGTTGGCGAGATATTTGATTGATGCACCGTTGAACTACGGGACGGAAAATGAAAAATGAAAAATAAAGAAATATGTCAATGAGATTAACACAAGATCAAATTCACCCTTTTTAACAATTTCAGGTGGCCAAACAAAATTCATTTTATAAGGAAGTAGGCTTATAAAATGAATTGTATGTAGTCTGTTATGACAGCAGTTACACATCACAACATAATTTAGGAAAATGAAAACTTTTTTATACAACAAAGAAGGTTCCTATGTTTATAATGCAATACCACATAGTAAGGGTAGCAACTATACCTTGTATTAAAATAATTAAAAATATAATTTATAATTATTACTGAGCAGATCTATGACATATCATGTCATAGATCTGTCATATATCTGCTCAGTAATAATTATATTGTATAAGTTTTCGGAGTAATTCATTATAAATGTGATATATATATATATATATATATATATATATATATATATATATATATATAATTAAATAAGATAGTTATAAAGATATGTACGTGAAAATCTTTATTTCAGAAGATCATTATTTCCGGATGATCGGGGTCGGGCCATAGCTATAGTTATATGTAGGAAAGACGCACAGACAGGGTTTCTCGCGAAAGTTCCAGAATGCAAATCTAGTATTTTTTACCCCTAACGAGGCCACCCTCGCTTTTTTTTCACCCTCAAGTCAGTGTGTAGCGGCCCAGCCGTGCAGTGGGCGCTTTTTTAGCTCGCATATGTATTAATATCGCGCATGGCAAAGCTGGAGACCTCCATTCTTCCCTAAGTTGAAAAAAATCTATAATGGTGTATATGTGTGTATAAGATATGCTAGTTAGGAGGAAAGAAAAGAAGTTTTGATTGCTTCCTCTGCGTGATATTGATTAAAAATTTTAAATATCCGCACGGGGATGTGCTCTCGCGCGACGTGAGTACTGGACGATGATGCAGTATCTATTAATAACTAGTTACTATCTATACCGAATAGTTTTTAGCTTGTATCTATTATGAAATAATAAGCTTACTAAATATCCTGAACATATTAAAATTAACAGTATTTTTTTTGTTTCAATCCACTTTTTATTAAACTTACTATATTAAATTTTATATTTGTGTTCTATCTATCTTTACCAGGCATGGGCAACCTTTATTTATAGAGAGCCGTATGGAACACTAAATTGTCACGGGCAAAAACAAAAACAAAATCGTAATAATAGTCGTTATTTAATAAAGATAAAAGGTACAAATTTATATACACAGTGTTATAATAATAATAATAATAAAAGCATACTGTTTCGTATAGGAAATATAAATTTCAGGATCTACTTTCGCTATATGACCGTGATTATTATTAATAAAATCTGTGAGTAGTCTTGAAATATATACATTTTTGTAATATTCCCATGATGCAAGTTTGACGAGCCGGACAAACCTTACTCGCGGGCCCATGCCTGATCTATACAAATGAATTTGAGAATTCCAACCAGTTCTTTAAAAAAATCAGTTAATATCTCAAAAAAATATACTACGGACCTAAACATTTTTCATTATTATCTCAAAGTAAACTAATCAGGCTATCCAAAACTGTATGATAAATATCTATTTTTCTTTCCAGAAACTAGTTTTATAACTTAGTGAAAACCGATGAAAATTCGTATTCATGCGTATATATTAATCAATATTTATAAAATGTGTGGCTGAAATTAGTTGAATATCGCATACGATGTTCAAATTAACAACTGTAATAATTATACAATATATATATAATATAAAACATTTCAGATCGATGGAACGTAATTGAGGTCTAAAATTTTGAACCGATTTTTGACGAAATATGGCATATTTCCATATGCTTTAAAATTTGATTAAATTAGATTAGATTTATTTTTACAAGGGATTATCTACAAACTTATAAAACACATACACAGACATTTGTAAATATATTATAATGAATCTAATAAACATTATTTTGAGTGTCAGGCTTTTACTTTTTCAGCTATAACTGTAAACTTCTGAAATCATGGTTTTAAGTTTCAAAAAAATATAGCTAAAAATAAAAATAAACTATGAAAAATTTGTATTACTATCTGAAAACCAGGCTGTCTAAAAACATATTACATTATATTTTTTCTTTTATGGTTTTTGACCGAGACTTTTTCAATAGTCTTTCAATTTTATATTTTTATATTTTATCTATATTATACAAATGAATGTAATTTGAATGTTTGAATTTGAATTTTTTTCTGCCAGTTTTTTTTAATGAATGGTCTTGGGTTTCAGGCGAATTCTCAATATACTTACTTACTTACTGAATAATATAGTTCATATATTTTACCTTCCGAATACAGCACTGCTGTATAAGGTAAGTATTGTTATCGCCAAAAAAATTGAATTGCTAATTTTGACTTTCACGTTTCATGACTAATATAGTCGAAATAGAATATTTTTGGAAAACGTGTATGTCTGTGTACATGTATGTGTGTATGTATGTATGTGAACAACATTTCGGGAAAACAGCACAATTTGGAAATCGGCCGAGCATTCGAGCTGGGGTCTTGGGTGTTTCAAACAATGTTTTTCGATGTTTTCAAGTTTTAATTGTTGGCCAACAAGGACAAATGTAATTTCAGATCTCCCTTTATAAATAATTCTAATGGGAATTTGCGATAGGAATGTTGTATAAAACAGCGTTTTAGATATGTAAAACATTAATTTATAATATGGAGAACATAGGCTGCGGTATGAAAAACATAAACATTGTTTCTTGATGTTTTTCATGTAAAGCGTGTTTTCAAAATTCGGAATTAGAAGCATTGCACATTTTTTTTCACATTTATGGCACATCATAGACGTAATAGAATACCAAATGAGTAGCATAACAAACCCGGTTGCATTATAAACTGGATAAAAGCTTCTAATATAAATTACTCTTTTATTAAGCCCATATTGATAAATATAACGATATTAAAATATCAAAATACAAATATAAACACGAAATTTGATTATATTTGTTGAAGTATCTCTCTTAGGGCCGGTTCTACAATTAATATATAACCGGAAAATAAGGTTATTCGTGGAATAAGTGTGATATATTGACGCCAATATCTCAATCTTATTCCACGAATAGCCTTATTCTCCAGTTAAATGACAATTGTAGAAACGGCCCTTAGTCTAAGGATATTCTAATTACTTCAATGAAAAATTCCTACTTGTGTTAGCTATTTATGTAACCAACTTAAGTTATAAATAACAATTAATACTTCGGAAATAAATAAATATATAAAAATAAAATAGAAATTCAGTATTATTACGTTATTTTATGATTAAATACGACTATTTTTTATTGCATGCGAGTTAATTCACGCCGAAGCGAAGCGCTAAATCCAATTTTATTTGAACATCACCTGTCTGATATCCTGTCCTGAGGTGAATCCTAATGAACAACTATTCCTGTGGGAACTTGGGTTATAGAGGAGATCGCCTTACGCGCTTATAAGTGCCAGCCAGACGAATTGAATTATAGTAACACACATTGTTTTAACAATAATTAGTTTGATATAATAATTTGCCGGCATTTATGGCTAGATTAACAAGTGAGACAGGCAGTCACGCAGATAAATAGGACGACGACATATATATATATATATATATATATATATATATATATATATATATATATATATTGTAAAAAAATTAAGTAACTGTAATTTGGTGCTGTACAATAGTTTTGAATTCTAATCACTAAATTTGATCTACATCAATATTTAGGTAGTAGTATTGAAATATCAATATTACGATGGCGCAGAAAACATTTTTTTTTCTTCCCTCGCAGCCTCCAATTAATGTATTCAAGCAAATGATGAACGCCCGTATAATCACTAAATTACAGAAGGTATAATTAGACGTCCACCTTTCGCGAGCAGATGACGTTGCACAATGGGGAAATGCAAATTAATTGGACGCTGACAGTTCTGGATATGATGGATGTTTTTTTTATATAATACAGCGGCACGGATATATTTTTAGATTGTCCTCGCTTCAGACGTGCTTATGACAATACCTTATGTAAGTAGTATTGATTAGTCAATCTACATTTGGGTGGAGAATATGGGTTGCAAATAATTCTGAATATTAAAGAAACGTGCATTCATTTAATTTTGGAGCGATAAATATCTACATAAAAGGGACAGCCTGAATAGTTAATATATATTTAAAATTTGTAGTCTAAAGATAAATAAAATAAACAGTAGAAACATGTCATTAAACAGAATTTACCACACAATTAAAATTTTAAAGGAATGTATACGAGGGTTGCTATGTACGAATTGATAATTGGCAACACTGATGCTGATGATGCGACTGCGCCATCGCAATGTTTGACACTTTTGACAATATAATGTTCCCCATATTTAAAATTTGTAGTCTAAAGGTAAATCAAATAAACAGGACTATAGTGCAAAAGTGTCAAACTTTGCGATGGCGCAGTCGGATCCCACCCAGCAACACCAGTGTTGCCAAGAGGATGCAATAAACAGTAGAATTATGGCGTTAAACAGAATTTACCACACAATTAAAATTTTGAACAAGAAATGTATACGAGGGTTGCTATGTACGTATTGAGAATTGGCAAAACTGATGTTGCTAGGTGCGATGCGACTGCGCCATTATAAAGTTTGACACTCTTGACAGTATATTGTTCCCCATATTTAAAATTTGTAGTCGAAAGGTAAATAAAATAAACAGTACTATACTGTTAAAAGTGTCGAACTTTGCGATGGCACAGTCAGCTCCCACCTAGCAACACCAGTGTTGCCAAGAGGTCGAAACAAACAGTAGAATCATGGCAGAATTTACCACACAATTAAAATTTTTAACAAGAAATGTATACGAGGGTTGTTATGTACGTATTGAGAATTGGTAAAACTAATGTTGCTAGGTGCAATGCGACTGCGCCATCGCAAAGTTTGATACTTTGGACAGTATATTGTTCTCCATATTTAAAATTTGTGGTCTAAAGGTGAATAAAATAAACAATACTATACTCTCAAAAGTGCCAAACTTTGTGATGGCACAGTCGGATCCCACCTAGCAACACCAGTGTTGCCAAGAGGACGAAATAAACAGTAGAATCATGGCATTAAACAGAATTTACCACACAATTAAAATTTTGAACAAGAAATGTATACGAGGGTTGTTATGTACGTATTGAGAATTGGTAAAACTAATGTTGCTAGATGCAATGCGACTGCGCCATCGCAAAGTTTTACACTTTTGAGAGTATATTGTTCTCCATATTTAAAATTTGTAGACTAAAGGTAAATAAAATAAGAAATAAGACAGAAGCGATGAGTAGAATTAAGGATAATTTCGGACTATGTACGGCCACAAAATAATTGTATGCACTTATTATTTAGTTATTATTATTTATTTTATAATATTACAATATAATTGATATTTTTACTCAATGTTGGGTGTATGTTAATATATACAAATACGTCAGGAAGTAAAAAAAATCATATCATGGATTATATCTCTCTTATTTCTTATTTTATGTCGGTATAAACCCACTTTTAATCGTAAATAAACAATTCTTTTTCAAATTTCTATAGCTGAAACATGAAATCAAAAGATTTCATAGGAATTCGAAGAATTGAAAGAAATTCCTTGTATTCTACAAGAAGTTACATTAAAGATGCAACATAGAAACAATATTTAACTCGGAGCTGTTTATTATTTGCATGAATAAGGCACCTTAAACGATCAATAATACTGTCAATATTTTAGAATAATGACAGAATTGTTGTTCGATAATATGTTTAAAATCTTAAATGTTCTAAAATATTGACAGTATTACTTATTTGGAAGGTATAGTCACGATGGAATGAAGAGAATACTGATGTTTATCCTGAAAATTGATTACTTGATAAATATAAAAGGAGGATTAAAGCAAATACTGCCAGTATTAGGACTGACAGTATTATTGACCGTGTAAGGTGTCTTTATAATTATACATGTAAATAAACTATTATACTAAAATAGTAGCAATTCCTTTCAATTGGTTTCTTACAATTTTATTTTATTTTTTTTACTTTATTGTACTTATCCAAGTCAAAAATTATTGACAAATGTATTTGTCTATGTAAATAAACATTATGATTTTTTTTGTTGCTTAAATCATCTAAAATCTTGAAGTGTTGTTGATACATGAAGTAGTAGAAATTGCTGTTGGATAATGTGGGTTCTATTTAGATAAGCAACTCTCGGTGCATGTATGACATTGTATTATAAAAGTGGGGAACGGGGGAGAGCGAGGGAGCGGGTTGATGGGATGATGTGATGTTATTCTGACGGGACAGCCGGCTTGTTCATGCGTGAACTTAAAAGCTTACAGTACGAGCTTTTTATACTTGAAAGCTCGTGACAGACGGAACCTTCGAGGAAGTATAAAGTTGTAATAATCGTATTGATTTTGTACGTCTTTATTTTATAATTTCTCTACAGAACAGACGTTTTTATCGACATCAAATGCAATGGCCGCGTCCGCACTTCAGCTAAAGTTATTTACAAAGAATAAATACTACACTGGTATTACAAAAAATACAATTAAATAGTAGGCAAACCAAATTTATAAGGTATAAGGTATTTTTATATTCAATTGTATGTGGGTTTGTATTTTATTAGAGTTTGGATATTCCGATTATATATATATATATATATATATATATATATATATATATATATATATATATATATATATATATATATATATATAATTATTTATATTTTCATATTT
Source organism: Lordithon lunulatus (assembly GCA_963942505.1). Taxonomy (NCBI): domain Eukaryota; kingdom Metazoa; phylum Arthropoda; class Insecta; order Coleoptera; family Staphylinidae; genus Lordithon; species Lordithon lunulatus. Next base: position 67,324,873 of record OZ012666.1, read on the forward strand.
TCAGTTGCTGTTAATTTTCACAAGTTGTTATAGAAGCAAAATAAAATAAATACATGTAATATGCTAAAATATATTTTCAATCCAAATGTAGCTTATTAGAATTTAAGTGTTATTAAAATTCTCAAAGAACGTGAACTTGTGGAAGGAGGAATTATCATATAAGTCATTATATGATCATTCCTCCGTCCATAAGTACTATTTTATTATCTTATAATGATTTATATGATAATTTGTCCTTCCATAAGTACCAAAAAAATATAAGAAAAACACCAACAGAAATAAATATAATAAATAGAACAGATATAATAGCAGACTGCCAAATAGACAATAATAATACGATAGAAACTCAAATCAAATTCCTTGGGTTTGTCTAGCATAAATAATAAATGAAGTTTAGAGGACGAAATAAATAGTAGGATCATGGCATTAAGGTTGGCGTTTTCAAATATATAATAATAATAGCATACGCGAAATGCGTATAAGAAATACGCACCGTTTTCTTTAACTAGAACATAAATTGAGTTGCAAAAATACGTATGTAAAAAAATAATGTTGCACGTATTCTGTAGTCTAGGTGAGAATGTCCACAGTCCTTCGGTAATTGTGAACAAAAAATAATAAATTTAATTTCACGATTACCGAGGGACTATGGACATTCTCACCTAGACTACGGAATACGTGCAACATTATTCTTTTGCATATGTATTTTTGCAACTTAATTTATGTTCTAGTTAAAGAAAACGGTGCGTATTTCTTATACGCAATTTCGTCTATGCTATTACATGTGCATCACAAGTAGCGTAAATTTGAAAACGCCAACCTTAAACAGAATTTATCACACAATTAAAATTTTGGGTAAGAAATGTATACGAGGGTTGCTATGTACGTATTTCTCAATACGTTCATAGCAGCCCTCGTATACATTTCTTGTCCATAATTTTAATTGTGTGGTAAATTCTGTTTAATGCCAGGATTCTACTGTTTATTTCGTCCTCTTGGCAACACTGGTGTTGCTAGGTGGAAGCCAACTGTGCCATCGCAAAGTTTGACACTTTTGACTGTATAGTGTTACCCGACACCAAACAAAAACAACCTTATACAGGGCCGTTCTAAGATATTCGGCTTGCATGGGCTACTAAAAGTTTCATAAGCAAACAAAGATATTCAAACATATAATACTTACATTTAGAACAGATTATTTAGTTATTTTTGTCATGAAATGATATTGAATAAAAATAACTAATAACTAAGAATAATAAAAAAGATAATACCAATAAAAATGGCGCCTTGAGAACTAGGGCTATAGCCCATTTAACCCTGTGGTTAAGGTTGCTCTGCTAGCTTGTATTTAATACTTGTGTATGAAAATATGTGTCTATTTCTCCATAAAAACCAGTCTAGCGATTTATTGCGACAAAATCGCGTTGGAACTGTCAATAATATTTTGAAAGTGATAATATATAACTATGTAATTTGGCAATATAACTTTATTGCGAATATGATAGTAACTATAAAAAGTTTACTGGAATATAAAATACTTTAAAAATCACTTACTATTTTACGATGATATAAACTTTGAGCACAATATTTGAATGGCCGTATGGCTGCCGCCATCTGTGTATGCAAGGACCAAGGTCTGCGCGTTTTAGATCAATAACGATAAGTCAGTATTCATTCTTGTGTTACTACAAAACTTTTACTAGTAGGTATCTGCTTTAGATATTTAATTGATTGAAGTTTTCTTTCAAATATTAACTATGTAGAAATCTTAGTAATTCAAGTTCTACTAGAAAAACGCGAGGGATCTCAATTTAATTTCTTTAGCAAAAATTAATTTTCGTTTCAGATCAAATGCAATAATTTAAGCAAGCCATATTTGGGCAGAATTCTATATAATATTATGAATACAAAATAATTTATTATAAGTAATTACTAAATTATTTTTTAATTACAGTCTTAATTTATTTGTAGTAGTATCGTTGATTGAAGTATATATATATATATATATATATATATAAATACTTCAATCAACGGTAGTATGGTCTACCATAAAAAAAATGCCACAGTAAATATGAATTGGGCCCATTTTGAGGCCTAAGTGTCTGTAGCTATGCTACCCTCTATAACTATCCAGAAATATGAATTGTATATTTTATATTTTATTTTATTTCGTAAATTGTAATTATATATTTTTATTTTTATTTTTATTATCTTATATTTTGTAAGAATTTGTATAAAATGGCGTTGCCTTAAATAAAGAATTATTATTATATTATTTTATTATTATTATTAGTTGAACATCGTTATCTAAATCGTTGATTGAAGTATTGTAAGTATATGAATACGCTTTAATGCATGTTTTATTTTTATGCGAAAAAAATTGAAAAGGTATAAAAATATGTATGAATTAGTGGCAAAGTATTTAAGAAATATAATAGTTTTAAATTTTAAGCAACAAAAAATTGCAAAAACGGTACGTATCATATATGATACAGTATTATATACAACAAAAATATCGTCAATCTGTATGTGCTTACATATAATACATATAATACTTTGTTCGCTTGAACAAAGCAAATTTTTAGCTTTATTTAACTCAAGAAATACACTACACATCACTATTTTTTTTTATCCACCAAACAAGAATTTAACGATATAATAATAACGCACAAAATAACAATCAAAGGTGCTTTCGTTTAACCGCCCCGTGGCGTGCTGTATCACTCAGAGTTCTGCGGTCGTGCACCGGTTGTAAGGGATGAGATAGAATTGAGCGCATCGGAAGCTACTAAAAGAACTAGAGACAATAAGCCCGGAGCAGCAAATAGTGATAAACGAAAACAGCTCAAGACACAAAAAAACTAACAATAAGCTACACAGTTCAGAACATGTTTGATCGGGTTATAGCAGTGATTTTGCTTGCATGCATTTATGATGTGTATATACATAATATGCATTTTACATCTCTCCCTCCCCGCTTAGACCAGGGATCTTAGACTATGCCTATGACAACAAATTGATCGACACATTTTTAAGATAAAAAGTATATATAAAGGTCGTTTTAGACTAGACAATTTCTTGACTCAAGAGTTAAGGTCGTTTAAACAAGGCAATTTCTTAGCTCAAAAATTGTTCAAGAAATTAATTCATATATCCTCCTCCCATACAATTTGTGACAAATAGAACGCGTTATATTTTTCCATTCGATGTACCATCCAATTCAATATTTCAAATAATTTGCTGTTTGATACAAGACAATTTAGATTGTCTCACATCTTGACTCAACTTTTGAGTCAAGAAATTGTCTTGTCTAAAACGACCTTTAGTCAAGATGCGACACAATCTAAATTGTCTCGTATCATACCGCACATTATTTGAAATATTGAATTGGATGGTAGATCGAATGGAAAAGTTTAACGCGTTCTATTTGTCAAGGACAAATTGTATGGGAGGAGAATATATGAATTCATTTCTTGAACAATGTTTGAGCTAAGACAATGTCTTGTCTAAAACGACCTTTATGTACACAAAAATTGACAACCTCTGGTGTATATGAAAACAAACTGTACATAAATGATACTAGATTTTAACGTTGATTCGTATATTTTTGATTTAGCGAAGCAGGGGACGAGATCGTAGTCTCCTCAATACATACATCTCGGCTTAAAAAACCTCAATCAACGATTTTAGTTAATTTTCTGTCATTAAATAAATGTACCTGTTCAATTAAGTTACCTATTCAATATTAAATTGTGATTTTCGAAAGATTAAAAACACACATGCATCAAAAGCCAGATTGTATTTATGAAATGAACTTAATCTAGACAGAATACTACTGTTTTTTTTTAAATTTATTGCCTATGTTATGACTTTTCTACGTAATAACCAAAATATTACAACAGTCATATAACAATTGATTTTCAACAGCAAACATTCTGGTCGAACGGAGGTTGCTTGTTGTCCATCTGCAAGGGGACACAGTAAAACCATAAATCAGGGGGATCGTTCTAAAGTCAGAGCCGCGGACCATAAACAAACATGCAGGTAGCCGCAGCGCAACTTAAATGGTACCTTTTAAATTAATAACCTTATGAGGGAGAGACGCCCCGCCGAGTGTAGAAAAAAAATCAACAAGAGTTTAATAATTTATTTAAAATTGACATCTCCATAAACATTGGGCAAATATGTGTGTATTTGTATTAGGTAGGTACATTTTTATTATTATATCATGCAAGTCAAAGGAGGGTCAAGTAGAATCTATGTTGAGAAAAATTAAAATACAGTCATTCACAGGATCTAGTCCACATATATTCTATTAGTTATTCGCGATTCAAATGTCAACGGTTTTCGTCGAACTAGTGGGTAAACAGCTGATCCTTGTTATTGTTTGATCAGCTGATTAGATACAAATTACGGCCCTGTCCGTTTGGCTACTACTAGTGACTAGTAGTGACACATGCTGACGTCACGCTGTACTATTAGTATGAGCGTAACGTCAGCATGTGTGACTACTAGCGTTGATTGAAGTATTGTATACTTCAATCAACGCTACTAGTCACTAGTAGTAGACAAACAGGGCCTACATGATTTTGATCACTTGGACAGTAATGCTTGGTTCTTAATAAACGTTTAGTATATAACTAGACACACCTTGCACATATTGTCACACATATGATGAAAAATACATTTTATGTATAGAGATTACCCACTAGATTATAGTTCATTTTCTGCCACCAGATTAGAGTACGGACTAGCTTGAATTGCCCATAGAATAAAAGCGATTTTATACTAACTGTAAATATTGAGATATAAAAATTTTAATGATTAAAAGTTACAGATTAATATTAGCCTTAAGGCATGAAAATAAATATTTGGGTTAAAGGTCAGCCTTCTACATTTACCCTATAGGATACAAAATTTATAATATCATAATCACCATAGAACTTAAATATTTTCTAATTATAACTTCTTTAATCCGGTTTCTACGGTTATTTTTAGAGAACAATGTACATATTATTAATTATTTTTTGCCATGGAAAATTAAATATTGCATTAATGTAATCTTTTTATTTATTAACTTCTGTCTGGCTCGACACTGTTTTCAACATCTTCAGACCAGTTCGAAGCAGTAACATGTAGATCAGTGGTGACCAACGTTTGTATACATAAGATCTACTCTTTATCTTAAAACTGTGTCGCGATCAACTCGTTGTCATTAGGCGCTTTCATTTAGCATGGTTTATCATTGATAGTCGCCCCCGTGGCGTGCAGTATCGCTATAAGGGTCGAAGTAGAGTTATGCGCATCGGAAGCAAAAATTAAATTAAATTTGAATTTGATATTCATATTTACATAAATTATTTATTCATGCTTTCTTTCCCGCAAAACAAAAGGAAAGACTACCCTATTATTGTTTGTTATATATCACATTTTAGTAGTAGATCTACATATGTTTGGTGTAACAGAATAAAAATTTAAGACGTGGTTATATATAAGACGAGCTTATATAAGAGTTGTAAGATTCGTTGGTCGTTAACATTTTCTATTAAAAAATAGTTACGTTCCGTTCCAAATCAAATGCTCGATCGCATAATTCTTCAATAGAACCCAATATTTACATTCCGGATTATTCTAAGTACAAATAATGCAAAATTTCACGTCTCAGTTGACTCATGTTTAATCGGATACCCCCCAGGCTGCGCCCACGCCGCAAAGAGCGGCACTCGTTTCACAACTTGAAGAATTGGCCACAAAAGCTCCCAAGATAAACCCGATAAGAGCCCCCCTTCGAAAAGATAACACTACACAGTTTCGAGAATTCTACCTGTTTCTGCGTCCCGGGGGCGCAGGACTTTTAAATCGATTTTGAATAATAAGACGGTCCGCACCGCAGGCCGGACCTGTCAGAGGGTCTCGCCCCCCCGCAGTGTCAACAGAACCAAAAAAAGAAGTACAAGAACCATCCTCCGGAGCTCTGCACCGACCGAAATGGCATTCGTTCCTGGCATAGCACCGGGCATGTATCGGAATCTTTCACAACACACGTGCGCTCTTCCAAACCGACGATGATCACCTTGGGCTTTACGATTTGCTTATCAGCGATAACAATTATTTCAGCGGGTGAGTACATTTTTTTCTCCTCTCTCTCGCTTAGTATTTGTTTGCTTTATGCAAATATACAGGTTTTCGGGGCTTTTATTACGTAACACGCGTCGTAATTAATGCAAAAACACATATTTACTGTTTGTTCACATAAATTGTGCCTCTTAATAAAGTGTTCAGTGCAAATAGTGATATGGGAATGTTTTATATGTATTTAGAGTGAAATAATAACGACGTCATTGCGTGGTTTAACACAATTCGCGTTATTTTTGCTAAAAATAAATGGTTTGTACTAATGCAATCCGGTTATTGTTTTATAACTTCCTTTAGATTATTTTAAACACGGCATAACTATTACATTCAGGGGTTTCCAGTATATAAATTAATATTTTAAATAGATTCAAATTTGTGAGTAAATTCGTAAAATAACAGATAATCTGTACATAATCGATGGTGTAGCGCAAGAAGGGCTTTTTTAACAGAAGAACCGAACCGATTTAAAAGACTAAGGGCCGGTTTTACAAAAGAAATTTAACCGTAGAATAAGACTATTTATGGAATAAGTATAAGATATTGACGCAATTATCTCAAACTTATTCCACGAATAGCCTTATTCTTCAGTTAAATGGCAATTGTAGAACCGGCCCTTAATAGTAATAGTTAACTTTTAACTATTGTTCAATCATGCGATTTAACACCATTAGACTTAAATTATGTTAAAGATAAAATCTATGTCAATGCTCCACCAACGATTCAAGCACTACGAGAAAATATTCGCGAAATACAGAGAAAACCTGTTGAAAATTTTCATCAAAATTCCATTGGCCGAGGCGTACATTTTAATACCAACCTCAGAGTTTTTACTTTAGTTTAATATATATATATATATATATATATATATATATATATATATAAATATTATATGATATTAGTCACTTACTTTTTTTAATGTCTTCATGTTGTTTGTTACTTGTCTTACTTCTGTTGGTAGTTTATTGTATTGTATGTGACTCTCCTGGTGTTGTGGTAGTGTACATCACGGGTTTGAAAGTGCTTTGTCTGTCCAGCAGAACCTGCAAAATTAAATATTATTGTATTTGGAAAAGATTGCAAAATAATTTCTTCAAATTATTTCGAGATTTCATTCACATAATATAGATCTTGCTCTTGCCATGCACACTTTTACTGGCACCCTCCCGCACTTTTCATTTCACATAACCAGGGTTGTATGAGCTCGCAATCATTCTCATCTGCCTTTCTTACCCTCAACATCCCTCATTCTTTCCCTGACTTCAATTCCTATACTTCCCATTTCCCTCAGCTTTTCCACCACAAACACCTTAGACTTCTTCATCGGCTCTCCGCCCTAATCTTACATCTAATTCACACCTCCCAGACCAGTCGCCGTTCCCCAACTCCTACAACCTTTCCTCAAACTTCAATACCCTTCCACACAACTCCCGCCACATGCTCATACGATTAGTTTCCTGCAGGAGCATCGCCATATGCGTCGATCTTTCAAGACCTAGGTGTATATCTGTTCTATTTTAGAATGATATTAACCTCAGAGTTTTTACTTTAGATTAAAATATAAATATCACAACATTTCATTGAAAAATTTATATATTATATTTATATTAATATTATATATATTTATATATAGTTATCGAGATACAGAGAAAAATAGGCGTTTTCAAAACGAGTTAAAAAGATAAACATAAAACAATAAGGTCCGGGATTAGGTGGTGATTGTCATTTTCCTTCAATCATATCGGAATTTTCCTCAATTACTATTAAGGACCATTCACAATAAGCGTGGTAGGGGTAACGTAGCGGTAAGCGAAATTGCACACATTTATAAAAATGCGGGCGTTTGCAGCAACGCAGTAAAACTATAACGGAACATGGGTAATTATCTCTACCATAATTATCCTATAGCATTACAGCAATATTCTGAACGTCTGAATTTTTATAGCCATGCAAAATATTGCTTACCGCTACCTTACCACTACCGCGTTTATTGTGAATGGCCCATTACTCCTCGTATAGAAACTACAAAGTGAATGCAACTAATCGCAATTCTCTATCTCTTATATTTACCGGGATACAAATATTTCCAAAACGAGTTATCGAGATACATACACAACATAATTAGGGGTGAATCTCATTTTCCTTCAACCAAGAAAAATCTAGTGGTTCTTTTCCTCAACTACTGTTGCTCTCCCTATAGAAACCACCGAGAAATAAATACAACTAACCGTAATCCTCTTTCCCTTTTAATTATCGATATATCGATAAAAATATGCGTTTTTAATAAGAGTTATTGAGGGCAAAGTCGGAGATTCTTTCATAATTTTCTTAATTTTCTTTCTTCGTTGTAGTATGAGTTGTCGATGATAAAGTCAATAAAGTGTTCTATTAAATAAATGCGGTAGCATTTATTACTATAAATGTTGTTATCGTTAAATGAAATATAGTTTTATAATACAATTTACAAAATTTAACAATATGTGCTACCGTTGTCTGAGTGGTTTTATTCTGTAATAACACTTATTATCATGATTAAAGGATTAAACAAATTATTTCGTATACCTGCCAGAATTATATATTTTCTTGATTTTTGTGTAAAAAGCAACCAAATTGATATGAAAATATGATATTGATATTGAATATATGCGTTTTTTTATATTGTCTATGAAAAGCGCATATATTGCATTTAAAATCTCTACAGCTACAAAATATTTAACTTAAATTCTATTTTGCATTAGTTTCCACATGAAGTTAATTAAGCATCCCATTTTTTTTACTGAACACGCCAAAAACTTCCTATTACAAGATGATTTATGTCGCCAGCTCGACAGGATGTGTTTAAGAGTCAAATGACACCACATCCATCACCACCAAACGGCCGCAGTTTTACTATTTCCAGCCCCCCATGTCGGGTCAATTAAATTTTAAAATAGTGCGTTTGATTCTTCTTTCTGAATTAGTAACAATAAAACGCGCGTTTGAATAACGACGCGCCGGCTATTAAAATTAAAGAGTGGACAAACGGTCCCTGCTTCGAGTGCGCTGCATGTGTCCGAAATAAAAAGGCACTCGTAAAACGTCGTATAAATATTAATGATTTACAGCGAAGATTAATATATCACATGTTAATATTCCAGGTACGTTCGTCGATGGGGAGAAAGCCCAATGTGAGGTCATAGCGGCCAAAGTGGCGCTGGAAAATCAAAATACGGTCGTGGACACCACTTTTAAGAGGCTCATTGGGACGTGGCTGTCTGAAGGGTGAGTTATAGTGGAATTTAGATGGGTTTAGACATTTATATTTAAAGTTGTATTTTTTAAGTCATCTACAATTGCGAATTATAAACCCTAGCATTTTATTTGAAGATGTTACTACTTTATTAATGTGGTTTTCAAAAGATAACTGTGGGCCCAACTAAACTCGCCAAGTTCTTTGAAAGTACATCTAGTAAAAACATTTTCATGGATTTTGTAAATAAATGTAATAGTTTCACGTTTTCTAGTGAAAAAGGGGGTCTCAGACGAAACAGTTTGAGAAACACTGCAACGAATTCAGAACTCAATATTGTTCGTATTTGCCAATTCTTAATTATTCAAAACGATATGCGTCTACCTAAATTGTTGCACTAGATTGTCAGTTATTTTATCTATATTAATTTTATTTATGTAAACCTTCATTTTCTATCTGTTACATGCATAGAATAATTACAATTATGTTAATTTCGTGACTTACTGATTTTAGTTTCAAAATATCTAAGTGAATATTACATAGCATTTGGGAGGGTGAAAATTATACAAAAAAAGGTATTACATTAATAAATTATAAAGGTGAAACCTTTTGTAAAATCAACTAGTCATTGAACCTCACATCCAAACTGCTTAGTTAATTAAATTAAATTTTACGCATTGGTATGCACCGAACAATTCCCGATCCCAGTAAAAATAACTCGTTGCACGTAAGGCAACACTCCAGCGATTACAAACAGCGATAACTATTTCTATTTATGTGCGCCACAAAGAAAATTTTCATTCCGCACAATGCGCCCTACATCACTGTCGCCTCTCGTCAAAATTGCCCCCGATCGCAATTTATTCTCCATTATTTCAAAATCGCAGAGCGATAAATTCAGGCTCGCCTGAAGACCGCCCGACCGTATTTGGTATAAGGTTACCGTGGTCGGAATAAACAGGGTTGCTTAACATTTTAAATACGCCGGGCAGGGAAAAAAAACAAGCCTCAACTGTCAACCAGCGTCCATCTCAGACCGGCGGGATTTACATAAGAATGCACCGTTTGGGTTTTCGGATGAGATAGCATTTAATCGTTAATTGAAATGCGATTTACGGTCGTTTTTGGTTTTGCAGGTGCGAGATACGACCGGGGCCCGAGTACGTGTTGCGATCGTACACTTTTAGACCGTACACGGGGAAGTACTCGTTACAGTACAAGGCTGTGCAACATCATTACTGGGATGATTCTTGTTCGAATCCGAAGATTACGATCACATCGTATGGACGGTTTCGGTTTAAATTGAACTCAGCGGTGAATCCTGGAGCTGCTGCTGCTACGTTTTATCCGGTTAATATTACTGTTATACCTCAGGATAGTTTGGCTGCGGAGGAGCTGGATGCTATACAGAGTTCTGAATGTGAAGGTAAGATAATATTATTTGTTCGTGTATAGGATATATATATATATATATATATATATATATATATATATATATATACATAAAATACTCTGCAGGAGACTTTTAATAGAGCCAACAATTGTTTTCAAAAAGCTTGACTATTACTGTAGAGAATTTTTCTTAATTTAAAATAAAACGAGACCTTTAAAAAAGTGAGGGCGGCGTAAAATATTTGGGGGGTCGCAGAAAAAATATCATTTTGTTTTCCTAGGCTAGAGCTTTTCTTCTATTTGCTGGTCACCAATACAGTTTAATATGAATAAACCCACGAAAATAATTAATTTTGACAAGCAGTAATAGAATTTCAACACATTTTGCATTTCGAAACAGTTTTAAATTAAATTTCTAATTATGACCAATCTAATTTTGCAGAACAAAACTTCAAACCATGGCGAAAATACGAAGAATATACCGTTTTCGACGAAAACACCTATCAAACCACCAAACACTCGCTACTCAACTCGCCACAATTCACAGTGAACGCAATGCCCACGCAACGCCACCTGCCCCCAAGTTCGGTGGGCGACATCGCATGCCTGGGCCCTCTCAAGTGGGCCTTCAACGAGCTCAAACTAGCAAAAATTCAATTCCGTCCGATTTTCACGAACATCCTCGGCAGTCTGAATTATAAACACGTACGACTGGAATTACTCTTGGGCGATATTCACTCGCGATTGGAACGACGCGAGTATTACACGCCAACGAGCTTCCAAACGCCGCTGCTGAAGTACACCAGGGACGATGAGAACGCGATTGAATTAGGGGGTGTGAACTACAAAATTAAAAACGTCTGCAATATCTGTGCGAATTTGTACTCGAGCGAGAAATCGCCGCCGCACCTCCTGGAGAAACCCCACCTGCCGCCGTATATTTGGGGCGAATGGACTTCAGTGCGCTGCGAGGTACGGCCCATGGGGCTGTTTCTGACGCGGAAATTTTCATTTTATTCGGATGATTCTGTTTGGATCGGCGAGCACAAATTTTATCAGGATCCGTTTTGTACCATCCCGAAATTCGTGGTTACAGCCGCGGGGCATTTCGTGATGACCAGCTCGAGTGGTGTTATTGAAGGCGCGACTAATGTCGATTTTAAAATTGAAAGGGCCAGTTTGACAGTGTTTACTAAACGGATGCTGCACGAGATGCGTATCTTTGCATCCTGTGGTCGCGACGATTGGGAGGTGGGGGTGCCGCAGGAACTTAGCTCGAGCAACGGATGCTTACAGTTGGGGATTGTTATACCGTCCATTCAGTACGAAATTATTAAAGTGGAAATGAGCTATGAGGGGTCGTGCTTGCTATATTTAGGGCAGGCGGATACGGAGAATATGCCGAGGAGTAGCAGCGAGCGGCCTACGGCTTTCCAAGAGCCTTTGATTAAGTGCGGGGAAATTCCTAATTATTCAAATAGTTTGAGGGATGTTCTAAGTGGAGATTCTGATTATGATGATGGTTTATATAATAAGGCAGATTGTTATTTCGCGAATTATCACACGATACTGTTCTCGCTTATTCTGCTGATAACCATCGTATAATTTTGTCATATGAAGAATACAAGGCAGAAAGAGGGAATGTTAGTGTAACTCTAGAAAACGAAATTGCTTAGAGCACATATATATATATATATATATATATATATATATATATATATATATATATATATATATATATATATATATATATACAGTTTTATAAACTGTTACATGACGTCGTTGGTGAGAAAGGGCGTTAAGGTCGTTTTAGACAAGACAATTTCTTGACTCAAACGATAGGCAAGATGCGAGACAATCTAAATTGTCTCGTATCTTACAGCAAATTATTTGAAATATTGAATTGGATGGTAGATCGAATGGAAAAATATAACGCGTTCTATTTATCAAGGACGAATTGTATGGGAGGAGGATATATGAATTCATTTCTTGAACAACTTTTGAGCTAAAAAATTGTCTTGTCTAAAACGACCTATATACCTAGAAAATGTATATTTGTAAATATTTGTATATATTTATATGTAGCTTTTAAAATTAGGTTATTTGGGGACAACAATCCAGTGATTAAAATTAACATTTTGTATGATAACTGTAAATATATAGCTGTAAATAAGGTCAAAATACTGTTTAATGGTTATATTGTAGTAGTTTTCACTTCGGCTACAGTATACTAATACCAATATTCAGATATGTTAGGGGCCCCTGATTTTTGTAATAAGGCAAAACACAAATTAACACACCACAATCCTTTTGATTATAGACATTATAACTTCTGTATAAAACTTTTAATTTATTGAGAAAACTAGAAAATAATGCCCATTTTCACCAAATTGTCCCATAAATCTAGTTGCTACTTAGTATATTAGTAAGATTTCCAACCTATATTTTCGGCTATTCAAAACATTCATCTGTTGGAAATCATACTAACTTACTAAGTAACTACTAGATTTATGAGACGGTAAATTATTAATAATATTAATAATAAATTATTGGTAAATAAAAATTCAAATAATTTGTAGTGAATGTATATTTGTAAATATGTGTAAATATTGTTATAGATAGATTTTAATATTAGCTTATTTGGGGACAACAATCCAGTGATTAAAATTAGGCTTTTTGTATGATAAATGTAAATAAAAATAGATGTAAATAAAGTAAAAATAGACTTTAGTGACGTACGTATGCAAAAGTTTTCCATATTACCGATATTCATGTTACGATTATTTACGAACTCATTGTTCATAAACGTCTATTTGTTTAATAATGCGCAAAGCTAACCCAAATATTGTACATTCGCATTTTTACGTATTTTGTCTGATTTGTTAACAGGGACGGCTTTTATATAATGTTATCTAATTTATATGCGTATTACAATTTCAGTAAAATTTTTATAGAGAATATTTGTATCATTACAAGCCAACTAGCTACATTTATTACTGAGAATAGTTACTATGTTTCTATTATTATTGGAATATCATATTTGTATTATGGTGGTTTGTCATTCATATATAATTTTTGTAAATATATGTATAAGCACGAATAAAATAAAATTTCAATATATCAAAGATATGTATATTTATTTTATTTGAATTGATCCCCTTGGAAATTGTAACCTCCATTCTAAGACACTTTAGACGATTTATTTCAGTATTTTTTACATACTTTGTTGTAAAGTAATCATTTTTTTGTTAAATTTTGTAGATTCTTGAGGATGATTAAAATAAACTACAGGATTAATAATACTCTGTCCTTCAGGGTTTTCCAAAAATTTGCATCCCCATAACTACTTTTCGGCAAAGACTACTATAATTTAATTTATTTAATTAAAATTCACATTACATGACGAAAAACTGGGTCCCTTCGAGATTGTAACTTCCATTCTAAGACATTTTACACGATTTATTTAAGTATTTTTTACATACTTTCTTGGAAACTAACCATTTTTTTGTGTTAGATTTTGTAGATTTTTGAGGATATTTAAAATAAACTAGAACATTAATAATACTCTAGCCTTCGAGGTTTCTCTAAAATATGCATCTCCATAACTACTTTTTTCGGCAAACACTACTATAATTTAATTTATTTCATAAAAAATTACATGACAACGACACTGGGTAAAACTGGGTAGCAAGTTATAACACTAATATACAAACACACTAACACACGGCAGAAAGATCCAAATGTCGATAGTCAGTTATAAAAATGAAACAAATACAGTAACTACTACTATAACACATTTTATTTGTAATCTCCGAAATTTCCTTCCCGAGACAATAAAAAACGCTTATTACCCTTGAGCAGATTGTAGATTCCCTTAGGAGTTATATTTTAAAAAAAATCTCCTACAAATAATTACACCATAAAGGCACCTTACACGATCAATAATACTGTCAATATTTTAGAATAATGCCAGTATTACTGTAGCAGGAACTGTACAACATGTTTAAAATGTTCTTTATTCTAAAATATTGCCAGTGTTACTTATCGGCATGGTATAGTAATGATGGAATGAAGAGAATACTGATGTTTATCCGGATAATTGATTACTTGATAAATATAATAAGGAGGATTGAAGCAAATACTGACAGTACTAGGATTGACAGTATTATTGACCGTGTAAGGTGCCTTATACTGTATATAGAAGCAACCCAGATACAGATGCAATCACTATACATACTGACTAATCATATATTTACTTAATTAATGTTACAATTTATATTATGTGCAATCATGGTGATTAATGAAAATGATTAGACGTTAGTATATACAAAAATATTTAGAGACGGTACTGTTTTAAGTGTTTGCCAAGATTACATACACACACACGCCTTGATAATGAAAATCGAGTTTTTGCACTCCCAAAAATTATGGACGCACAAAACGGTTCCTTTTAAATACTGCAATCAACAGGCACTACTTCAGTAGTAGGGCTTTTCTTGTCGGGGGTTGAATATTTGTATTAGTGATTATGGAGGTGGCTAACATTACCGAGCAGTTTGCAAGTAATTTGCATATGACTTTTTCTTGGTACGACCATGCGTTGTTTTTTATCATGCTGGGAATAAGTGCGGCGATTGGGATTTATTTCGGGTTCTTCGGGAATAAGCAATCGAGTGCTGAAGAGTATCTGCTCGGTGGAAAGGAAATGAAGGTGTTGCCGATCGCCATTTCATTAACAGCAAGGTAGGGGAGTTGAATGAGATTTTAAATAGTAATAGAGTAATAGATGGTTCTGCTTAACTAACGGTTGATCCTTTTTATCAAATTTATATTGGTTTGGGTAATGACGATATATGACTATCTAATAATTAAATAGACGGGTATCATACAGCAAAGTCAAAAAATGTATCCTCTTTATAGACCCATCATTAATAACCCATTAATGCCCATATATAGGAATACTTGAAAACATTTAATATAATTTTAATTAGAATTTAAATCTCCCAAATGTCATATAAAGAAACTTGAGTTAAAAAAAATGTGCTAGGGATAAAAACCGGCAAGTTTTCTGAAGCAATTACAGACCAATTGGTAAATATTTATATGAAAAAAATATAAGCGGTTTTAAAAACAATTGGAATTGATACCTCTTCAATATGTTTTACTATTATGTATCAGGCAGGTTTATTTATTTAATTGTAAAATTTCGTAATCAGATCTCACACAATATAAATTTATTAAAAAAGACCAAACGATAGTTAAGCTAAACCTTCTCTATATATATTTATATATATAAATAACATAAATAATATTTATTTCAGTAATATATCTGGGATAACTCTACTGGCAGTTCCTACAGATGTATATAGATTTGGTGCTACATACTGGTACTATTGCATAAATATAGTCATTGTGGCTGTTATAACTTATTACGTTTATCTACCGGTATTCTACAAACTGCAACTGACTAGTTCATTTGAATACTTAAAACTTAGATTCAGTACGAAAATAAGATTGCTAGCTTCGTTTCTGAATGTCATTTCCAACCTTTTCTATCTACCAATTGTTATATACATACCAGCACTGGCTTTTGCACAAGGTAAATATAAGTAGTGTATTGTTTGTTTAAATTTATCTCTACTCCCCTATAGTAGGGATAAATTTAAATTTTGTTTGTTTTAAAATTTGTTTTTATTATTTATTTTTTTCGAGAATATCTAATATTGAATTTAAATTTAAAAATTTAGTAACTATTTTATAGTTATCACATCTATACTTATATATTATAGATGTATTGGACTTTTAGTAAAAACTAGGCAATGGAATGGCATACAATGTTGTGCATGTTAATAAAACACAGTTGTTATTGACCCTGAAGTGTATTTTATAAGACTTGATACTTATCATTATAGAGTTATAGTTAGTCCGCGACTAGCTTTTGCCTTTAAATATTTCAAAAGACTCTCTGAAGATTATCAGGATGTTTTTACACATACCCAGTGTAGAAAAAACATTGAGAATGATCTGTAATTAATTTTTTCTGCGATCCTCCAAATAGTTTCGCAACCCCCACCTTGAGAATCACTGGTATAGATCAGCAAATTAAAACAACTTGTTTTAAGGTTTTTGTATTATTATATATATATATATATATATATATATATATATATAATATATATATATATATATATATTATTAACTAGCACACATTTGAAGCTATAATATAGCTGTGACTGGATAAATCCAATAACCTTCCAGCTACAATATGTTATAGTATTAAATGGTTTGCTTGCAATTTTCAGCAACTGGAGTGAATTTGCATCTAATAACACCACTCGTTTGCGGAATTTGTATATTTTACACGACAATAGGTGGCCTAAAAGCAGTCGTATGGACCGATACATTGCAATTCGTAGTGATGATGGGGTCTATAATAGGGGTATTCTACATGGGGACTACAACTGTTGGTGGTTTCGGTGCAATGTGGGATAAAGCAGTGGAGGGACGACGAGTAGCCGTAGAGTAAGTTCATAATGAGCAATACATAGAGTAGAAATTAAGCTGCAAATATATTTATGATTTTTTCAAGAATTACTCGAAATTCGATTTTTAATAATACTTTGCCAATTTTTAATGAAAGTGTCAATTTCTTTTCGATCATTTTTGAATAAATAATGATGTTATTGACAATTATTTCTAATGACAACCCCTACTCTTTACTCCATATATTATTATTAAATCGTATGCCTCTAATCTACCGTAGTTTGGTGTAAGGTTAATTATTATTTAAACTATTCAAAAATAGTACAACTAACCGCCTAGGAGGAAAGTTAAACGCCATCTTTCCTCCTAGGGGGCTAGTTGTACTATTTTTGTATATAACCACTCGAGATATTGTGTGAATCCTCACTAGCTGAGCTATACTGATGAGATTTAATAAGATCGAAATCTAGATATATAGATTGCTAAGAAGTGGATTCACACTTATGAATATGTTGGAATAAGAGTTTTAACTTGATATATTCTTTAATTTCAGTTTTGATTTGGATCCCACAAAAAGGGACACTCTTAGCGCAACTCTAATTGGCACCTTCTTCAGTGCGATTGCCTACATATCCCTCAGTCAAGGGTTTGTGCAAAAATATTTATCAATGCCCAAGAGGGAAGATGTTAAAAAGTATGTAAAACAATTCATTTTAACCCTACAAAATTTGTATTTGTATTTAAATTTTAGAGCATTAATATTATTCGTGATCATGATGATAGTAATCATACTGCTGACTGTATGTACTGGTTTGATCATGTATGCACGGTATGCAGAATGCGATCCGTTTTTGGCTGGAAAAATTCAACGTCACGATGAGGTTTTGCCGTATTATGTGATGGATGTGGCTAGTTCTGTGCCGGGATTGGCTGGGTTATTTTTGTCAGGAATTTTCAGTGCAGCTTTAAGGTAAATTCAAACAGACTAATAGATTTATTTTATTAATATAAATTTGTTACAATTAAAAAATATTTTAACTGTATTTATCGATGACTATTATTGTATCGAACGATTAATCAAGATTTGACTATGTTACCGATACTTTTATAGGTAGCACTATAAGTATCAACAATTATCTCCTAGTAAATAGTGTAGTGATTAGCACTCCTGCTTTACGAAGTATGTGTTTATTAAATATATAGTGTGTCCACGAATCGATGTAACTATATATTTCATTTTTCAAGAAAAAGTCACTCTTAAACTGAAAAGTCTTGGATATAGACAGAATGTCGAAATAATGTACAGGTTGGTCAAAAATTAACGGATTGTTGACGACCCTGTACGTCAACAATTACAGATGAATTTGTTATAAGAGTAAACTACCATTTATTTCTAACTAAACTACTAATGTTATAGGAAACAGTTGTTTTCGTTTCGTTAATTTTGGACCATCCTATACATTATTTCGACATTCTGTCTATATCCAAAGACTTTTCAGATTATATCGGCATTCTGACTATGTCCAACCACTTTTTAGAATAATTAAAACTCTTTATAAAGAATGACATTTTCTTGAGCAATTGGATATACAAAAGTGTACAAGTATAGTTACGTCGATCCCTGGAGACAGTGTATATGTGTGAATCCACCTATTAGCAATCTATATATCTAGATTTCAATTTTGTTAGACCTTATCAGTGTGTAGCCCTGCTAGTGAGGACGAATTCACACACTTTACAATTACAATTATATATATATATATATATATATATATAGTGAAGTACTTCTTGCCATTGTCGGCTATCTGAATGAAGAATCACCAGATGTATATATATATACCATGTGAGAGTGCATTGTTAATACATGTGGTGTCACCAGATGGCATTTAAATTTCTCGCTATAGATAAAGATGTATTTGTATACATTTATTACAAATAACCGATAACTAGGGTACGCAGGATCGTCAACCCTGTTGATCCTGAAGGGACCGCCCTTGCGTATCTATTTTTTAATATGTTATAGACAGTGATTTGTAACTAATTAGTTTTAGTTTCTCTGAATACATTTCCATATTTTAAATGTTTTAACCTATAATACTGTTGTTGTAGTACCCTATCTGCATCAATGAATTGTCAAGCTGGGGCAATTTACGAGGATTTTATAAGTCCATTTATGGCGAAAGACATCACTCCAAAAGCAGTCAGTAATGTGCTCAAGCTGATTGTGATGATTATTGGTATATTAAGCACTGTCCTGGTATTTGCAGTTGAACGCATGGGCAGCATTTTACCTATTAATTTTAGTTTACAAGGAATCACTTTGGGGCCTCTGATTGGGTTATTTTCACTCGGAATGTTGTTCCCAAAAGCAAATGCAAAGGTACGTACAGCACGTCATGTATAAATGCATAAAATAAATATTTAATAGTAGCTATTTGCTGTATTATATTGCTTGTATTAATACAAAATTAATTATACATCTGTACATAAAATACTAACGATAATAATCTTATTTCACAAACACATTAGAATAAATTGTGATTTCATCAAGTGATTAAATTTATTTGTAGAGTAATAAGTGCACAATTAGAAAAAAAATATATCTGCTCTTTAAAAAAACCACATGTTTCATTAAACTTATATTTTTGTGTGTTTGTATGTTCATACTAGTCTCATAACTAGATGAACATGTATCGTTCATTCACATGTAACAACATGTAGATAACATAAACAAATAAGCATGGTAGTGGTAACGTAGGAGTAAGCAATATTTTGTATGTATGTACAGATCAAGTCGTTCGAATTGGGCATTACTGGTGAAGGATAATTAAGGTAGAGGTAATTAGCCATGTTGTGCCACAGTTTTAGCACATTGCTGTAAATGGCTGATTTTGTATACATGTGTAAATGTTTGCTACGTTACTACGACCACGCTTATTGTGAATGATCATTTATAAGGCACCTTACACGGTAAATAATACTGTCAATATTTTAGAATAATGACAATATTAATATTACTATAAAGGCACCTTACGCGATCAATAATACTGTCAATATTTTAGAATAATGACAGTATTACTGATCGATAAAATATTTAATATGTTCATTATTCTAAAATATTGCCAGTATTACTCATCCTGTAAGGTATAGTAATGAAGAGAATACTGATCCTTATCCAGATAATTGATTACTTGATAAATATAAAAAGAGGATTGAAGCAAATATTGACAGTACTAGGATTGACAGTATTATTGACCGTGTAAGGTATAGTAATGATGGAATGAAGAGAATACTGATGTATATCCGAATAATTAATTACTTGATTAATATTTATTGAGCAAATATTGACAGTACTAACAATGGCAGTATTATTGACCATGTAAGGTGCCTTTTAGTTTCTATAATAAAATGGCATTTATAAATAACAAGTAAACACAAAAAAAACCTTGCATCTCATATGATAATCTTACTTTTTATTTATTTGGAGTAATTTATTTTTAAAGGTTGTATATTATTAAATTGTATATACTGTCCTTGTTGCATAATTGACTATGTTAGGTGTAATTTAGATTCTGCTACATTGTTTAAAACAATAACCTTACAAATGAAATTAGAAGGGCAAAGATTTCATAAGGATACTTTATTATTAATTCAATTAGTAAAAAAAAATTATGTGGTTTTAAATTTTATTTCGAACCCTGAATGCGAACCTCCATTTCTAACCCTTTTGCTACCAGTGGTTTTGTTGATTAATTTTGTAGTAATAATTTAGTTTATCATACTAGGTATGCATAGAGTATTATAATCGTGAGGAAAAATCGAATGTTTGTGTTAATCCTTTTTATTACGTCCCTTGTTTATTTTAAGACCATCTTTGGAAAATGTATCCGTCGTCTGTCATCTGTGATAATTGTTTCCTACACGTTTTCGGAAAACAACTGGATATTTTCAAATCAAATGTGGCTATTGTCTTAAGGTCGTTTTAGACAAGACAATTTCTTGTCTCAAAAGTTGTTCAAGAAATGAATTCATATATCCTCCCATACAATTTGTTCTTGACAAATAGAACGCGTTATAATTTTCCATTCCATCTACAATCCAATTCAATATTTCAAATAAGTTGCTGTATGATACGAGATAATTTAAATTGTCTCGCATCTTGACTAACTTTTGAGTCAAGAAATTGTCTTGTCTAAAACGATCTTAACATAACTCCAACTTAATTAAATAAATAAATTATATATTCATGTATAACCGACACTAAGTAATGCTGTATACATTAATCTTCATAATTTTCCAGCCTTTGCGTCCCCTGCCGGATATTAGCATCCTCTTTTCATGCAACTCGATTTTAATCTTTCAGGGTGCACTAATTGGAGGACTTGGATCATTGGCCATCATGACATTTATCATCGTAGGATCTCAAATACAAAAAGCAAACGGATTGTTTGAATATGAACCAAAACCACTATCTACAGCAGGTTGCGGAAATATAACATTAACTCATGAAATTGAAAAAAGGTAAGAGAAACTAAATAACTTACAGTAACCATTATCGAGCTCTTCCAGTCATCGGAAGAGCTCGAAAATGGCTAGAGCTTAGCCGAAACTAGTTGCAAAGTGCAACTGAAGTGTGATAAAAAACAAAGTAACAAATCATTTTATTTATCCTTTAAAAAATATGTAATTAAGTACACTTTTTATAGCATATATTTATTTTTCAGTATGGACGCCTCTACGGCCGATATCTTCTACCTCTTTAAAATCACCCACTACTACTACACACCAATCGGCGCCATAATGGTAATCCTCATCGGACTACCTCTAAGTTTAATAACAAAAAGCAACGATGATAAACCAGTCGACTCCGATCTCATCAGTCCTGTAGCGCACTTTATGCTCCCTACAGAGAAACCCAAAAAGGGAAAGTACTACGGCATCAAACAAGCTCTAAATATTGTCACTGAGAAGTGAATCATATACTCCTACTTCTTGTTCTAAAGAAGCAATTGTGATACTTTTTAAAAAAAGCGTAATATTTAAAAACATGTTATCATGTATACTTCTACATAACTATCGATAAAATTATAATTCATAGGATTATTTTTGTTGCATGTCTTCACGTATTCTTCACGTATGTGATTAATATCTCAAGGGTGTTATAGATAATTTTATTCCAGAGAAACAGAAATTAAATCAGTTGATTGAATGTAACTACTAAATGTATGATGTGTGTGACATAATAGACACAAAATACTTGTGTGTAGCTTTTTTTTCGTAATAGAATAAACACTAGTCGTGCAATTAAGTTATAGAAAGAATAAGTACTACTGGCTTTAAGTTGCTTATATGCACATTAGTATTGTTTTAATTTTATTGTATATGTAGTGATTAAACGTGTGTATGTAATGTAATTAAAATGTAAATATGACATCAATAAAGTTTATATCGTATGTAATTAAATTTATTATTTAATATGGTAAATGCGAGGCAGAGAGATATAGTTATGGCTATATTAATATTCCCACGGTATTTTTATTATTAAAAAACTTCCATCTAAGCGGAAATTATCATAGTTATTGCGTTTTGTTTAGTATGTAGTGTTGAATCTAGATAGGTTAGCTATACACAGTAGTAGTTGTGCCTTGGTTTCCTAGGAAGCGATAGCGATAAAAGCGGCCGCTTTTGACGTCATTTACACATTACAGGGGGCGTTTTAGATGTATGTAATGGAATAATCCACTGTAATTAATGACTTTTCCGAGTACAATAAAGTATAACGCTCTCTGGGTTAAGCCAGTTAAGCCTTGGTTTCCTAGGAGGGCAGTCGCTTAATAGCTCAAATATATCAAATTTATATTTAATTTTGTGATCATTTTCTAAGGTATTTTTACCTACATTAGAAAATGATCACAAATTTATATATATATATATATATATATATATATATATATATATAGTTCAAATATATCAAATTTATAAGTAAATTTGATACATTTGAGCTATTAAGCGACTGCCCTCGTAGGAAACCAAAGCTAAGGTATTTTTACCTACATGTATGCAAATTTTGTGCTCCTATGAATTTTTTAAAAATTCATTTATATTTATATATATATATATTTCGTTACATTTATTTATATGTACTTGTAATTTTGTTAATGCCACTAAAAATAACAAGTCTATTCCCATCGATCAATAATTAATTAATTTAACAACAAAATGAAATGTATAGGACATAGAGTTAATCGAATAGCAAGAAATTAATTTTGAATAAAAAAAAACCTAAGAATTGAATCAAATAAAAGTGAAACGATCTCAATTTAATAGTGATGAAGGCTTATTACCACAAACTAAATCATCCAGCACGTTTTTTAGCTATATCAATATTAATTACTACTCCTTAGCTTAGCTAAATATTTACTAATATTAATGTGCAGAATAACAACAACAAAGTACATATTAACAAAGATCTGATTATACGGACATTATATTGTTTGCTAGGGCTTCTAGTTTGTTTGCCAAATACCATTAAAACCCTCCGCGGGGTATTTTGGATGCGCAATACATGCAATTTGAATGACATTGCACGACAAATAAAATAGCCGAATTAAATACAAGTAAATAAAAAAACAGCTTTTCACCATTAAATCTCTCGGCATACAATAAACATCTATAATACGGTAAGATTGTACTTGTCTGTGAATTTTATTTATATAGGGCAAATAAGATAGTGTTATAATAAACACATATATAGTTGAGAGTCCATGACAGTGTTCTTTTAATTGTGAAGGCGATGTATTTATATTAAAAATATGGATGTGGTTACGGAAAATATAACAACGGTCCTCGATGAGGCCGTTACACAATTCACATGGCACGACTACACGCTGTTTCTGTTCATGTTGCTTTCAAGTGCGGTTATAGGTATTTATTTTGGATGTTTTGGGAAAAAACAGTCGACCGCAGAGGAGTATTTGCTAGGTGGAAAAGAGATGGGCGTATTTCCAATAGCTATGTCATTAGTTTCCAGGTAAACCAACAATGAAAATAGCTAGAGCTTAAATAATTAAAGAGACTTTTTTCAGTTATATTTCAGGTATTACAATACTGGCGGTTCCAGCTGATGTGTATAGGTATGGAGCAACATACGGCCTAATTATCTTCATGTTTGTATTCATCGTTCTTTGTGGAATGTATGTTTTCATGCCAGTGTTCTACAAATTACAACTGACTAGTACGTACGAATATCTAAACTTGAGATTTGATGGAAGATTGAGAGCAATGGCGTCGGTACTGTTTGCAATCGGCATGTTTTTATACCTCCCTATTGTTATATATGTACCAGCACTAGCACTAGCCCAAGGTAAGAATACTAATTGTGAATGAATGGTTAGAAATAAATATTCAAAGTGTTCACGTAAATAACAGTCCACTAGGGCAGGGATGGCGAACCTATAGCACACGTGCTATAAGTGGCATGCATGATATAAATGTTTGTACAGGATCCATACAACATATCTGTTGAAGAAATGGATCGCGTGCTATCATTTATATCATGCGTGCCACCTATGGCACGTGTGCCATAGTTTCGCCATCCCTGCCCTAGTGGACTGTTATTTAAGTGAACACTCTGGAAAAGTGGACACGTCAACTTAAAGTTACGCCAAATATTGGCGTCAAAAATACAATAACAAAAGTCGCAGTCAAGAGTTCCTTTTGTTACTTTTAACTGATATCTATAGTATATATAATAGAATGGTAACATGTATTGTTTAATTATGCAAAATAAAATATTAGCACGTTTAATGGTTCAAAATTATTATTTTTTGAGCTTTTGGCACGCAAGCTTAAAAAGGTTCTTCAGTGTATTCTCCATGTGGCGTTTTAACTTTGACTATTGTTATTAACTATTCTTTTGTTTATCAAAATATGTTTCGTCCTCACTAGCTCAAATAAGATTGAAATCTAGATCTATAGATTGCAATTCTCACTTATATATATATAATAAAATTAACATTAAAGAACTCGAAAACAAGTTGTAATAATCACATCACTAAGAAAATTACATGTGGCATTTTTCAGGTACTGGATTTAATATTCATTATATAACACCCATCGTATGTGGTGTGTGCATTTTCTATACAACAATAGGCGGATTGAAAGCAGTAGTATGGACCGATACATTACAGATCGTGCTGATGATTGGATCGACTGTAGTTATTACCATATTGGGCACAGTTGCTGGGGGAGGTTTCCTAGAAATCATGCGAACTTCCATGGAAGGACATCGACTGGACATTGAGTGAGTCACGATAATTTAATCATAGTATTTTTATAAGTACTATACAATATGGTTTTTAAATTTTAGTTTCGATACAGATCCAACCAAAAGAGACACATTTTGGATAGGATGTATTGGTCTATTTTTCGGTTGGCTGGGTGTCGTTGGAGCTAGTCAAGGGTTCGTCCAAAAATGTTTGGCTCTTCCAAAGATGACTGACGTAAAAAAGTACGTAATTCTTTTAAATAATAATAATAATAAGTTTATTCCCGGTTTTTTTTTTTACAAACAAACATACAAATAATTTTTTACAATTGTACATTTCGCAACCTTGCATTCACATGGGTATATTTCGCTAATTTATGCACACCCTATATATAAATATTACAAGATCTAGTCGAGTACAAAATATTACTATCAATTTTATGTTATTTTAGTTATATATTTAATTTTAATTTGTAGGGCGCTTATAATTTTCGGTATCGGAATGGTGTTATTTATTGCAGTTAGCACTTACAGTGGATTGATGATTTATGCAAGGTATCAGGGATGTGATCCTTTCTCTAGTAAGCAAATAACAGCACACGATCAAATATTACCCTTATATGTAATTCAAGTAGCCGGCAAAATACCTGGTCTGCCTGGATTGTTTATAGCTGGAGTTTTTAGTGCTGCATTAAGGTGAGTAGCTACTATATTGATAAGTTTATTCAAAAAATGTAAACGAATATCAAAGCTTTGAGAGATGATCTATGTAAATAGCGCAAAATGATAATTTCTATAAATCAATATGGTTTTTGTAATACCTATTTGTTATCAAAATGTATTTATTTAGATCTTGTCAACATACAATCGCCTGTATTCTTAAGTCATATGAAGTAAGATCGTAAAGAGCTGTTTAAAACGCATTGAAATCTATCTTCCCTTGTAATGGGACAAAATCGGACTTATTCACAAGCCATTTACAAAATGTTGCATTAAATAATAGATATACAAACAGGGAATGCCCCTCTTAAAAGTGAGATATCGATATCAATAATTATCATACTTAAATACATATTTCTACCTATTAGCTATTACAATTAAATATCTATTAGAATAAATTCAGGCCGTTTATGATCTTACTCCGTTTAAGATCCTACCCCAACTCTACTTTATATGAATTACCTACTAATTCGAGAAACAAACTGAATGTCTGTAAATGAAAATAACTATTCAACGGAGAGACATCTTCCGTATTCACCAAGGTTCCATACATTTTTCATTAGCTATTGAACCCATAAGTATTAGTTGGCATAGCAACATTACATAAATTAACTAGGGAATGTAGTTACTTTAGATTTTCTCTATGGAAATACTGAATAATTAAACAAAAGGTGGCATCAAAGCTCTAATCACAAGCGCTATTCAAGGTGTTTGACATTTGTATTGGCAATTTCGGTCACAATGACGTTTTCAATTTGTCCATTCAATAGCTTATGGGATCTATAAAGTTATTGGATGTTGGTGAATACGAACATAAGTATCTAAAACTATGTTGATATATTATTTAATACTATTAATTTTCCTTCTTAGCTCTTTATCAGCTGCTATGAACAGTGTAGCATGCACTATATACGAAGACTTCATCTCAGCACGTATGCCTGAAGATACATCACCAAAGAAAGTCAGCAATATTTTGAAATGGATTGTTGCTATCGTAGGGATAATTTGCACGCTATTAGTATTTGTAGTGGAACGTCTTGGTATGGTCCTACAACTAGGTTTTAGCTTGGGCGGCATTACACATGGACCAACGTTAGGTCTGTTTTGTTTGGGCATGCTTGCGCCATCAGCAAATGCAAATGTAAGTATACTGATACAATACTGATATAATACTGATATAATACTGATATAATACTGATATAATACTGATATAATACTGATATAATACTGATATAAATCGTTCAACAACATTTATTTGTAGGGAGCAGATACTAATATAATATTGACATAATACTGATATAATACTGATATATACTGATATAATACTGATATAATACTGACATAATACTGATATAGTACTGATATAATACTGATATAATACTGATATAATACTGATATAATACTGATATAATACTGACATAATACTGATATAATACTGATATAAATCGTTCAACAACATTTATTTGTAGGGAGCTTTTTATGGGGGTTTAGGTTCCCTGATAACAATGACTTGGATTGTGTCGGGATCCCAATACTACAAGATGAACAATTATATTAATTATCCAACACTTCCAGTCTCGATAGACGAATGCACTTTTGGTCAAAACTTCACTACACCCGTGTAAGTAGAAACTCCGGAAATATAAATAGGTTCTCGAGTTCAGGAATAGATTTGTTAGTTAGACTAAAGGGTAACCGGTTCAATCGTGAATAAAGGGTTGACTTTTCTATGAGTCCCACGTGAATAAATCGGAATTTCCTATATTTGTGTTCGTGTTTAGTTGATTTATTCATTTGTGTGTCAACTATTTTCAAATATAAATAATGTTTTGATCCGTGACAAATATTCAGTAGGTATTTTTCTTTTCGCGAGAAATAACCTAATGACAGCACATACCTCGAGATTTCTTATCGATATATTTTATACAAACGAACACTACAAAGCGAGATTTCGTACTAACGAGGGCCACTGATGCTCGCTGTGTTTAGGAGAAAACAAATCTCATAGGACGAAGGGCAACAGTAATCTTACTTTTTGGACGTGCCTCGTATTTTGAGCTGTTTCGATGATAATTCCTTATATTAATATATAATTACATACAATTACCTACCAACAAATATTATGCCCTGTAAATAATATTTGTTGGTTAGTAATTGTATGTAATTATATATTAATATAAGGAATTATTATCGAAACAGCTCATAATACGAGGCACTGCTAATGTTGGGGTTATCCAAAATAATCCTTAACCTTCCGGCACTCGCGCCCAGGCTCATAGACACGGAGCATATATATGATTCGGGTCTATGAGACTGGGCTCGAGTGCCGGAAGATTAATTAGTATATTTCATTTTAGTAATCATAGCCCTGCGGATTCAGATTGGCAACCTTTCTATCTATACAGAATATCATACTATTACTACACCATAATAGGAGTACTGCTCGTGTTTGTAATCGGTCTTCCCATCAGCTGGATGACGAAAAAGAAAGATGACAAGCCTGTACACAAGGATCTTATAAGTCCGGTGATGCACTGGGCGATGCGCGAAGAGAAACAGTCGCCTCCAGATTATTACTCAGTGGATAAAGCGTTCGAGTTTGTTAAACAAAACGTTGAATAAATTAAGACTATATTTCTTAATTATTTTATAGAGAATTAAGCATGAATATATTATCATTTATTGCTATAATTGTATTTTCTAACACAGTCCGAATGAAAAATATATTTTCATATTTTTCTAATTCGTATGTGATGTGTTTTATTTTGCTGTATTGGTTGTGTGTATATTTATGTATTTTTAATTAAATAAATTTATATAAAAAAAAACAGGGGGTTTTATTTAGTAGCAACATCGATTGCGATCATCAAATTAAAATGGTTAATATCAAATTAAATCTATCAGGTGTAATTGATTAAAATTATTGTGCATAAAGAGTGATTTCAAAATTCTATTAAAGTATATGATTATAATTATAATTATAGGAAATTATAAAATTGCACAGCGTTTGAATAAATTGAATAACAGGATTATTTTTCAATTGGTGTAGGACAGGGGTAGCGAATCAATGGCATGCGTGCTATTATGGTACACGACAAAATAATTTAGGCACGGCATTAATTAAGGAATTTAGGGAACCGGCCGAAGCCTATCCAAAGTCAGATTGAGAAAGGGTGAGGGGAGTAATAATAAGCTTATTAAAAACTAGGGTTCAGATGATATAACCCTGTAAGGTCCCGCACAGGGTAACGGGAAAGCATTGCAAGAAGATGTTGGCCCACCAAAGGCTAGAGGAACCATGACTACAAATCACCCAAGTCCTCCAAGAAT